>CM057452.1:606047500-607247500 GCA_016271365.2 Neoceratodus forsteri
GGGGAGGGTTACATGGACCTATTTGTTGGCCATGACACTGGTGGGATCTCCCGTACTCTTCATTGATAAGTGCCATGGGATCTTTTGCTTACATCTGAACAGAGACCAGAGATGGGCAGAAGGGACCTTGGGTTAAAGTCTCATCGGAAGGATGGCACCTCTATTGTGCAGCACCCCCCTTGTAATGCACTACTATGTTAGCTATGGGTATTACCCCAAGTACCTTATGTGGGGCTAGAACCCATGGCCATCTGATTTTCCATCCCCAGAGGCAAGCGTGCTACCTACTGGACCACTGACACTGATCACTGGCCACCTCTTTTACAGAACTGTCAGAAACTCCTGCACAAAGGCTGACAGGGCTGCTAAATCATAATATTTCAAGGCCAGTCTTCAGAACAACTTTAATGCCCCCTCAGGGTTCTGGAAGGTTATTCACTCCTTCTTTGACCCTCCCACCCAGTCCACCCCTCCAGTCTATCAGGTAAATGGTTCACCATTGCCTGACCCCTCCTCTTTTCTTGCGCACTTAAGCACATTTTTTTACCACTTGTGCTCTCCCTTCTAATCACCCTCCAGCCTCTTCCACTCCTCCTTATTTTCCATCTCCTTCCCCTCCTCTCCACTCCTAGGGTTTCCTTCCCCCCCATTACTACTCAAGGAACCATGACTGTCCTTTATTCCCTTAACCTATGCAAATCCAGCCCTGATGGCCTGGATCCCAAACTACTCCATATTTCAACTCCTGCTATAGCAGCTCCTCTGATTCACCTACTCAACCTTTCCTTCCCCCACAGTGCAGTCTCTAAGTCCTGGAAGTTGGACAAAGTTTTTCTGCTCCACAAATGGGGGGATCTTTCCTCTCTGATGACTTACTGCCAGCTTCCCTCCTCCCTTCTCTTGCAAAGCTTCAAGAGAAGCGTATCTATACCAGACTCCCTGAGTTCCTATCCCCTCTTATTTCCTCTCAACATTGTTGTCTGGCTTCTGGAAGCATCACTCCACTGTCTTCTCCCTGCTACATGTAACTGATGCTATCATTTCAGGGATGGATCATGAGTACTTCACAGCTGCCATCTTTATTGATCTGGTCAAGGCCCTTTGAATCAGTGTCCCACTCACTCGTTCTGGATAAACTGAGATCTGCTGGCCTCTCAGGTCCTGCAGTAGACTGACTCCATTCTTACCTCACAGGCCATCTACAGACAGTACTGGTTGATAGTGCCCCATGGCCTCTGCTTCCTATACAGGTGGGAGTCCTACAGGGCTTTATCCTGGGTCCTAGTCTCTTTTCCATCTTCTCTAATGACCTTCCCCTGGCCTGTGCCAACTCATGTATTCACATGTATGCAGATGACACAGTCAACTGCACCTCTAGCCTTCCATCTCAGCCGTGGAAGTTCTGATCCAGCAAGACTTCCACAACATTCTGCACTGGTTCCAATTAAGCCAACTCCAAGTCAGCACAAAAACTACCATGTTCATGACCTTTGGCACCAGTCAAAAATTGGCCAAACTCTCAACTCTGCCTATCTTCACCACCTTGGATGGCAACCCTCTTGAAGTGGTCCAGTCCTTCAAGTACCTTGGTGTGTGGCTAGGCAGAAAGCTTGATTTTTCAGCCCACATTGACACCAGCCATGCAAAGCTCCACTCCAAACTTGGTGTCTTATGTCACAAGCTGCTGGCCCCAAACCTTGGACAACCCGGTAAGACCTCCTGTTTGCAGAGACGATTCCCCTTTTTAAGAACTCATGAGCAGGAGTAAGGGTTTCAGGAAGACTTACAAGCCCTCCTTTTCCCAGTGGGAGGGTGGATTCTATAGTTGTGAGCTCCCTTGACTCTGCTCTGCTTTCAGTATTTGAATCCTACCATGACCACTAGCTACGTCTTGCCTAAGTAGTTTTTATACTATAGCCGAGTGGTTCTATCTTACAAGGCACACCATCTTTTCAAAACACTTCTGTCAAAACGTTAAATCACACAACCAGACCCCAGACAGCATTGATAAGAAAATCATAACAGTTTACTTTAAATAAAAGCAATACAGAAAAGTCTACAGTTTGAAAGAACTTTGAAATGCAGTCAATAACAAAAGTAAAACTGGATGGTTTACAGAAAATACTAGATACTGTATTCTAAACTATACCTTGTTTTGTTGTTAGAGTTCAGGAAAGATTTTAAATGTTCTTGTGGAGATAACAGTTCATTAGGCAGTAGAGTTTGTAGAAAGTCCTTGAACCAAGTCTCTGGATGTCCTTTTTAAAAGGCTCCAGGTGCTCCTTGGTGAAAAGTCTTGGTTTCCGAAATTCTGACTTAAAAATCAGAATGTTCTGTTCACTGTGTGAAGAGTCTAATTCCCACACACTCAGGTCTGGTTTTAGAGATTTTTCCAGGCCTACACATATACTTCCGGGTGAAAATGCATATGCCAGCTGAGCCAGGCAACATGACTCCAACCTAAACACTATTCAACTGCTCTGAGTTCAAAATGTGTCTGATTATATATATATATATATATATATATATATATAGTATATATATATATATATGATGGTTATTTTTAAGTCCCACCAACAATCTGATGGGGTGCAATAGTGTACCTTTCCCTGTAGGTGTCACGGTGGTTCCATGTCAACCCCAGTGACATCTGGTCCATGCATGTGGCTTGATCCCTGAACCCTAGTTCACTACATTACCTTTCTCTGTCATGGAAAGCCACAGTGGGATATTGTATGCCTTCCTGGGCTATATACCTGTCTCCCTTATCTCAAGATGTACCAGATCCACACTAGCCTTTATAAAAATAACAGTTATTTTGTAGTTACCTGTTCAAGGGACAGTGTCTTAATTCTAAAGTACATTACAGCATATACAGTATGAGCCCACATAACTGGATCTAGACCTATCATGTGACATCTTATATAGCAATAAAAATTGTCTATCTCTGCAGGTCCATCATGAGCTTGTTACTAAAATGGTCCTGCTAGTCATTGACTATGTGGATATGGTCTATGGCACTGTTCCCTCCACTTCCCTGGTCAGATTGGATACCCTCTGCAACTCCTTCTACCACTCTGCTGCCAACCACCTCTTTGTACTTATCATTGCTCACTAGACTTTTCATTTTCCATTATTCCACTGCCTACACATTGCTAGACCCACTGTTATCTCAGTCATTTCCAAATACTGGTTTAGGTCACTTACCTCTCATCCCTCCTCCCCCTATCCCCTCTGCTTCCTGTTCCATGCAGTCCAGAGATCATCACACATTTACTATCCCTGCTCCTTTGCCGGACAATCAGCTTTTTCCTATTGCTGTCATTCACTTTGGAAGCAATTTTCCTCTTACCTCTGCTTCACTGCCTCACCTAGCTCCCTCAAGCACCAGTTGAAACTCCTTCCCTCTCCCCCCTCTACTGTTTCCCCCTCTCTGACAATTCTCACTGCAGTTATCTCATACCTAGGTATAAATGTTGTGTATACACCCAATTGTTGCTCATGCCTTGTTTGCTTATTTTGTACTTAATTCTGCATTAATCATGTCTCAGTGCACTTTACTGTAACTGCAAAAGTATGTCTGTGATATGAAAATTGTTCCCTCTTCTCTCCTCCCATGGGTCACACCTGGAAATGAGCCTCGGCTCAGTGTGTCTTTCCCGGTCACCAGTTTTCAAAAAAATAAAAGAAGTGCATTGATTTAGCTCAATGCACACCCTGGAGTGTGTTATTGTGCTTACAAAATGGATGACTTTATTTTATATGTTTGTAAAAATAAAAATAAGGCAGTGTAAATGTAAAATAAATCAATGAATGAATAAATAAAATATTTTATATACTTCTGTAGCCAAATAGTTCTTCCACCTGCTGGAACTAGATAGTATTTCTGTTTTGCTTTTTGATTTGGTGTCCTAAAGAGGTCTCCATAGTTGTAGTTTCTGTAGTTCTCTTCCTCAATTTATGTTGTGCTGGGTTGCCAATTTGCTTTCATGTAGTCTTACACTATATTGTGCCTGTGTTGCTTTTAACTTTTTTTGATACAGTATGTTTTTCACAGACAGCTGGTCAATAGGTTTTCAAATACCTTTTCTCTTGGTGCACCAGCTACTATGTCAGCTCCCCCCTCCCCGGTCTGCACTGCCGCTTTACCGACTCTCTCTCCTAAGTCAACTTCTCCTGCACCCCCATACACACATGATCTGCACAGCATGTTTCACTCATCCTTTTATTTGTAAATTAATACTGTGGCTCAGACAGTAAAAGAGATATGTTTTCTGCTTGGCCAATAGTCAATGATTGGCAGCACATATGATTGTGGTCTATCATTTCCACTGGTAAATACATTTGCTCCTTAGGAGAGAAGTGAATAGGAGTGAGAACACTTTCAGAGATTTGGGGACAGAATACCAATGGGGATTTGGCAGATGCACCTCAGCACAACAGATCTTGTAGGGAGTATGTAATTGTAGTGTTTCACTTAATGAGGAAAAAATGGTGGGCAATATGTTCTTGTAAATTATGCGGTGGGGCATTGACTGGTGTTGTGGTTTAGTGTCAGGATGACTGTGTACTATGCTTTATTAATACACAGTCACCTGACTACTGTAAGCCAATTAGGTTAAGGGATTTTAAACCATATTTTATAAGCTCTATTAATGCACAGTCAAATGGTTATTTAGTTTAAGACCCATTTATAATGTATATTTCAACACATGGGACCACCTTTGTAGGGTTAAAATTCAGGCTTCTTGGTTCTGTGAAATCTATGGACCACAAAACAGAAAAATAATGACTACATTTTATGATACAATTAATGAAATTGTTATAAAGTTTGATATCAACAATATCAAAAACATATTGCAGAATCAAAAAGGGAAAACATCACCAGGACTGGACCAAATATCAGGACAAATGTTATGCATAATTGCAGATCATCTAGCACACCCACCTAAATTACTATTTGAAAAGTCCATGCATGAGGGTATGGTGCTGTTGGATTAGATAAAACCTTATGTAGTGCCAATCCACAAGAAAGGACCAAAGCAAGAAAAACAAAACTATAGACCCATTACCTCGACAATATGCAAGATTCTTGAGACTCTAATCAAGGATACCATATCTGACAAAATAAACAACATTGACCCAGATCAGCATGTTTTCTGAAGGGGCAGAAGCACAACCACAAATCTGATTTGCTTTTATGAAAAAATAAGTAATGTTTTAAAAAAGTCAACACCCTGTGACACTGAATATATAGACTTCAGCAAGGCATTCGATTTAATGTCATACTGGGCACTGGAAGAAAAATTATTAAAGTACGGGTTTAATAGCAGCATCATTAAATGGATCTCAAACTGGTTAACAGGCAGAACCCAGTGAGTGATCATTAATGGATATGAGTCCGATTTAGGCATGGTGACCAGTGGTGTCCCTCAGGGATTCCTATTGGGACCTGCACTGTTCCAGATTTTTATTTCTGACTCAACAAACAACATAATAAATTGAACAGTGAAGTCTTCAGATGCTGCAAAGTTGGGCAGACCTTGTGCAACACAATCTGATATTGACATCATGCAAAGGGACCTAGATATAATAACCACACGGGTTAATCAATGGGACATGAAACTGAGCATGGATAAATGTAGAGTGGTTCACCTAGGAAAGAAAAATCCAAGACAAGTGTATTCTTTGAGTGGGAAAGAACTATTATCTTTAGACAACAAAAAAGATGTAGGCATTTGTATTTCCCATGACTTTGAAACTACACAGCAAGTGAACCAAACTAGAACTAAATCTAGGAAAATCATATCGTCAATCAGGAAAAACATTACCTCAAAAAAGAAAAGGATACTGATGCCATTGTAAAGGGCCTATATTAGATCAAATATGGAGTATACAACCCAGCTGTGGTGCCCATTTAAAAAATCGGAGATAAAAAAACTAGAAAGTGTGCAGAGGAGATTTACAAAAAAACATTGTGCATTTAAACAGTAAAGCATACAAGGAAAGGCTACATCGCCTTAATCTAATGATTTAAGAAACAAGAAGAATGAGCGGTGATTTATTATTACTGTTTAGCATCATAAATGACCCATAGCTCATGGCTGAAATGGGTACTGAATTTAAATCGGCAAATAGGAAAACAAGAGGCCACCCCTACAGATAATGGGCAGAGCATTTAGGACTAACAAGAGGAAATGTTTTATACACTGTGACTCATCAACCTATGGAATAAACTACCTTTTGAAGTAGTAATCAGTAACACTAAAGATAAAAATCATTTATAAATGAGTACTCAGAAAAGGCATGTTAGCAGACCTCCAATCACACCTGGCCCAGTGCAACTGGACCCCTCTATACACTTCCGATAACATTGTACAAACCCTAAATTTCTTTATAACTAAGTTCAACAAGGCATGTGACCAATTTGCCCCCTTCCATAGAAGCAAAACTAAGGGTTCTCTCAACCCTTGGATCACCCCAGCCTTGTTTAATATGATGAAACATAGGGATACCCTTTGGTATCGTGCTACTGCCACTAAATAACAGGTTGACATGCAGAACTATAAAGCTGCATGTAACCTTTGCACCCGAGAAATATGTCAGGCTGAGATCAGTCATTACTAGGGCAAACTAAGACATTGGGTAACAGCCAGAACTTCTGAGATAAGATAAAAAGCCTAACAGGCAAGCCAAGCAAAGCATTCCCTACAATGCTAGTGATTGATGAAGTCACTGCACAAGAACACAAACAAATTGTAGACACTTTCAACACCGCATTCACCAACCTCAATGGGGTCCTCCCCATTGACTTCTTTTCTGAACCTGACTAGCCAGAAAGAAGTCATCCCGCGCTGCCCCTCCCTCCAACCTACCACCATTCTATTTTCAGCATGTTACTTCCATTGAGGCTAAAAAATACCTACAAACAGTCCTTAGCAAAGCAAGGTTCAGTAGTGACACGCTGGACATCAGACTTCTAAACCTCAAGCTTGATGTTGCACTTAAGCCACTGACTAGACTCCTCAACCTATCACTCTCCCTGGGCCAATACTCTTAACAATGGAAGGCAGCCATTGTTAGTCTTGTACATAAGAGTGGTGACAGGGCACAACATAATAACTACAGACCAATATCCATCCTTCCCCCACTTTCAAAAGCCCTCGAATGTATTGTATCTGACCAATTAACTGATTACCTTCACAAGTACAGTATTCAATGCTCACAACAACATGGGTTTAGAAAAGCCTATAGCACAATGACTGCCCTCCTGGAATGCACAGACTACATTCAAAAAGTCCTGGATCGAGGCCACCTGGTAGGGTCCATATATATAGACCTTACTAAGGCTTTTGACTCTGTTAACCACACCCTGCTCCGACACCATCTCACCTCTTTAGGGCTTTCACAAGAGGTCACTAGCTGGTACCACAGCTACCTTGTGGTGAGAACACAACAGATGAAAATCGGCAATACCCTCTCTGAAAGTCTTCCAGTTCAATCCGGAGTTCCGAAGGGGTTGACTCTGGGCCCCCTACTTTTCAGTCTCTTTGTTAATGACCTCCCTCAAGCCTGTAATAACAATATGATTCTATATGCAAACAATGCAGTCCTGTTCTCAAATTACACAAATACACTTTCTCTTTCCATTAATCTTAAGTCTAATTTCAACTCAGTGGAAACCTGGTTTGTTCAGCATAAACGCCAAATGAATTACAAAAAAAGTCCATGCTCTTCTCCAACCCCCAAAACAGACATCATTCCACAAGACAATACATCTTGAACAATCATAATGAGCCTTTTGAGCAAGCAGTCGAACTCAAACATCTTGGGATTGCACTCCACTCCTCTCTCTTTAACAACTTGCATGTTAGTCAAGTTACCAGGGTGATACATTCTAGGATTGGGATCCTATATAGACATCGCCACTGTCTGACACCTGAAGCTCTGAGACTGGCAGTTACCAGTTCGGTCCTCTCAATGATAGACTATGGCCTTGTCATATATGGGGCTGCCACTGATACCACCCTAAAAAGATTAACAATTGCCCTTAACAAATCCTGCCATCTGGTGTCTAGTGCTGGCAAAGAAACCCATACCTGTGACCTCTATGAACATGCAAAGTGGCTGAATCTCAAAGGGAGGATCAATTACCAAATCTGTCTCCTGGTGCACAAGATTAGACTAGGCTTAACTCCACCTACCACTGAAGCATTGTACTCTGTGGCACCCACACCTCACTGCACCTGGCAGACTTCAAGACTGACTTTCCTAGTCCCTTTTTGCCGGACCTCACAAGCCCAAAGGTCCTTGAACTTTAGAGCACCTACTTGGTACAATGATCTGCCTCCTGGCATCACCAACGAGACTAAGCTTGGCCCTTTCAAATCCAAACTGTGTACCCACATCCTAGCTCTCAGTAAATGTAATTGCAGCTAGGTAGCTTGTATTGCAATCATTCCATCACCTCCCCTCATCCTGATCTGCTCACCTCGGTAGTGGGGAAGATCATGGAAGCACTACTGAAGGAGAGATTGGTGAAACATCTGGTTGTCAATGGACTACAGGACTCAAGGCAGCATGGTTTCACCAGGGGAAGGTCATGTCAGACCAACCTCATTGAATTTTTTGACTGGGTGACTAGGGAGGTGGATCAGGGGAGGGCAGTGGACATGGCCTATCTGGACTTCAGCAAGGCCTTTGACACTGTGCCACATAGAAGACTATTACACAAACTGGGGAATATGGGTGTGGCAGGACAGTAGTGTGGTGGGTAGGTAACTGGCTGGTGGCAGGACACAGAGGGTGGTGGTAAATGGCTGTCACTCCACAGAGGGAAGAGGACCAGTGGGGTACCACAGGGATCAGTGCTGGGACCGGTCCTATTCAACATCTTCATCAGTGACATGGCACAGGACCTAGAAGGCAGAATTTCACTGTTCGCTGATGACACAAAGCTCTGTAACAGAGTAGACACACCAGAGGGTGTAGACAGAATGAGAAGCGACCTGCAGAAACTTGAAGAATGGTCAGGGTTTGGCAGTTGAAATTCAATGCAAAGAAGTGCAAGATAATGCATATGGGGCACAAAAACCCTGGCACAATATATCAGTTGGGGGTGAGGATATAGCATGCATCAAGCTGGAAAGGGATCTTGGGGTTATCATCTCTGATGACCTCAAGGTAGGGAAACAGTGTGACAACAGGTAAAGCAAATAGGATGCTGGGATGTATAGGCAGGAGCATTACCAGCAGGAAAAGGGAGGTCATAATTCCGCTTATACAAGACACTAGTGAGGCCCCACCTGGAGTACAGTGTACAGTTCTGGAGACCATACCTATGTAAGGACATAGACAGGGTAGAGAAGGTTCAGAGGAGGGCAACAAAGATGGTGCATGGATTGCATCACAAGTCCTATGAAGTCAGGTTGAAGGAACTGAACATGTACTCCTGGAGGAGAGGAGGGAGAGGGATATGATAGAGACATACAAGTATCTTACAGGAGGAACAGGGTGCAGGAAACACTATTTTAAGCGAAAAAGATGTTCCAGGACTAGAGGGCATGCGATGAAGTTGGAGGGAGGACGATTCAGAGGAAACATGAGAAAGAATTTCTTCTCAGAACGGGTGGTGGACAAGGGAACACCCTGCCAGAGGAAGTAGTGGGGGCTGAAACAATCACGGGATTTAAGAATGCATGGGATAGACATAAAGGAATTCTGGAGGTCGGGGTAAGGTGCAACAGACTTTTAGGAAAACAAACTGAACTTACAAGCTCAAATGGGCAGACTGGGTGGGCCATAGGCCCTTATCTGCCGACACTGTCTATGTATCTATGTATCTCCCCCTCTCCTACTCCCCACTACACAGATGCACTACCCCCCTCCAGTACTCTCACTGTTTCTCTCTCTGTTATAGCATTTACCATGACTAAGTCTATCTCCTGATGGCTGACTCACTTCGTTTGTCTGTCTTTAGCATCTTCTCCTACTAACTCCATGTGTAATCAGGAGTTTTTTGTTGTTGTAATTACTTCTGATTATGTAACCCCACACTCTGTAACCAACATGTGTTTGTACACTCCCTGTCTAAAGCGGAGCCTTTGTAAAAGAACCTCTGGTTCAACCAAGGTTGAAGTAATCCTAGTATCTAAATAACTAACTAAATACATACAAATTCAAATCCAGATTGGATAGATATGTACAGTACTATCAAGGTGCAAATTAAAGTACTACAGTTTGGGATCTATGACAGTAGGTCGACAATTTTGTTGTCGATCGACGTTACAGTGACCCCTTTATGTTGACCGCATTTACAGTCAGCATAAAGGGAGTCACTTCAGACTGTGTTTTCTTTGGGAGCTTTGCCCCTTGAATCCCCCATGTAGTGGGCTCTGCCCCCCACCCCCCCCTACTAAATGAATCAACTCCAAGTTAGAGTTGCTTCGGGGTGCAATACCCCTGGAAAGCAGTGCCGGTGTCCTGTGCTGATACTACAGCAACCTGGCACTGTTGTCGCTGTAGTGTCAGTCACAGTAAAGTTGTTGCCGTAGCGATGGCATACCATATGGTAACTAAACTTTATAGGTGCATCCATGGGCAAATAGCCTTCTAGCTCCTCTCCACCTTAGTATGATCCTTTGTATGAAGTTTTAATTCTAGGTCTCCCTGTTGTTTCAGTATGATAAGGTTCTTGGTCTTCTTTTTGTCAGAACAAATATAAAGACAGTCCAAACATGAATACTTTCCAGATTTCCATCTCTTTTCCTGGGTTTCTCTTTTCCTGACTCCATTTGATTTACATCAATGCATACCAACACTTAATAAAACTGGAACAGATCCAGAACAGGAATGCCCAACCACCCACCCTCATCCCCAACCACCCCATGCTACACTCCTTTTATAGAGCACCACAGTCATGGCATTTCCTATAGCAAAGCAGGAAGGGGAGGATTGGAGGGGTATCCACACAGTGACCTCATTTACAGGGGCACAATTAATTTAACTTGTTATAAAAAGTTATACAAAAATAAACAGAACAAAAAAAATAAAACTTTTGCCTTAATTTTCCTTCTATTTACTCAAACTCGGTTATAAACTTGGTGACTCAGCTGGAAAGGATATTATTATTAACTGCAGGTACTGCAGAATACTTTTCAAAAGGGTAGTTATACAGGATTTAGGACACTGTCCTACATGGTGGACCATTGGAGATCTAAGAGCTCAGCTCCAGGCAGCATGGGCATAGATTGCATGCCTCAGATTGCATATTGAGGAAGAAATATATTACAAGAACCACCAGCCATTTCCCCAACATCCAACTGAAGCACCTCGACTGCAGAGAGTAGATGGTCCTGGAGGTTGGCAGGTGGTTAGGAGGGACAAAGCGGGTGCCCCATCGCTCAATGCTCACCAACGTATCACCTTCACAAACCATATAAAAACTACAAACAGGTATCTGCCTCTACCTCCAAAATCAAACAAAGAGGCAGAGGACACCGCAGAGTAGGACAGTGCAGCACAGGAGCTAGCACTACAAAACTTGCCCAAAACAGGGACCAAAACAAAAAAGGCAAAAAAGAAATCCAAAACAATTCTGATCATAGGAGACGCCATGATTCAGGGAGTTGATGCCTACCTCTGGCAGGGGGAAATGGTCAGATGTCTCCCAGGTACATCAGTGTGGAGAGACACTGACCGCATTGCTAAAATCATGCAGGAGGCAGGAGAAAACATTGATGTCCTGGTACACATAGGGACTAACGGTCTTACCAGCTGGTCAGTTGTGGAGATCAAGGAACATCTGACCAGGCTGGGAGACAAACTGTCATCCATTTTGTCCAGCATCTCCTTCTCTGAGATTCTGTCAGTCTGGGAGAGGGGGGCAGAAGGATGGAAGGTCAAAGAAGAGGAGATAGGGGAGCTAAACATGTGGTTCAAGGGCTGGTGGCAGGAAAAAGGACACAAATGTGTAGGTAACTGACAACAGTTTTGGGAGCGAAAGTGCTTTAAATTCGATGGACTGCATCTGACTAAGTGCTTCCATGGGCAGGTGCTACTCCCCCTCTAGGCTGAGGGACCTGCGCCCTTTCAAAAGTCCTTCATTGCCACCCAAGGTATATAGGCATTGTCGTGCCTTAGGGATTGCACGGAGGAGGCGGAGGGGGA
This sequence comes from Neoceratodus forsteri, assembly GCA_016271365.2. Taxonomy (NCBI): domain Eukaryota; kingdom Metazoa; phylum Chordata; order Ceratodontiformes; family Ceratodontidae; genus Neoceratodus; species Neoceratodus forsteri. The sequence continues at coordinate 606,059,669 of CM057452.1, forward strand.
GAGGGTTCCCCCGGCTATGAGGGGGGGGAGCAGAGTGAGCGAATTAGGGTGCTGAGGTTGGAGAGATGCCCTGGGGTGAAATGGATCCAGGAGAGGGGAGTGCGATGCCTGGTTCCCACACCCAAGGGTTCCACTAAGAGTGGGCAAGTGGTCTGTTCCTCCAAGGCCTCTCATCCAACCCGGGTAGTGTTATACAATGCCAGGTCTATAAAAAACAAGACAGCAATTATTGCTGATCTTGTTGAGTCATCTGTCCTGGCTTGCATCACCGAGACCTGGCTGGATGAAAATGCTGGTCCCATATTGGAGTCAGCTGTTCCAGCTGGGTACTCGGTAATACATCGCCCGAGGTTGGATCGAAGGGGTGGGGGGGTGCTATTTGCTTTAAATCGGAATTGGGCCTTGTGGAGGTTCCAGTGGCATCCCCCAGATCCTTTGAGTGTATCATAGGAACAAGTGTGGGTAGCAGAATCTTACTTGTCTACCGTCCATCAGGTGACAAGAAAGTTTTTCTGCAGGAAGTTGCAGACTTCATTGTCGACCTGGTGTTGGAGCCCTCCAGGTGGTTGGTCCTGGGGGACTTCAATGCCTGGGTCAATGATGAACTCTCGCACTTTGGTCAAAACTTCCTCCAACTGATGATTTTGTTGGGCTTCACACAGGTTGTTACCGCTGCTACCCATATTCAAGGTCACTCTTTGGATCTGGTATTCACCCTGGGGATGGAGATCACAGAACTGGTGGTGGAACCAGTTGAGTGGTCTGACCATCACTCCATAAGGTTCAGTTTTTCGAACCCCCTTGTGAGACCTACCCCTTTGGAGATGGTCCAGTACCGCCCTATGAGGGGAGTTACCCCTGAGGGTCTGATGGCGGTACTGGACCTATCGAGTTGGCCCAAGGAGTGCATGGAACCAGATGCCTTAGTAGTGCACTATAATAATATGGTGCTGAGATCACTGGATTCCATAGCACCTGTCCGTGTTCACCCCCTCTCCCTTCGCCCTCGGTCCCCTTGGTTTGATGGGATACTGAGGGAGTTGAGGAGAATGGGGCGAAGACTGGAATGTTGTTGGCGGAAATCTGGCCTGGAAGATGACAGGCTTAGATTGATGGCCCATTATGTGGACTATCAATCAGAAATCTCCCTTAAGAAGGCAGAGTTCCTGTCCAGGGAGATAGCTGCATCAAGAAATTGACCAGCTCAGCTCCTCCGGACCGTGGACAGACTGTGCAATCCAGCCTGTCTGCGGAGTCGGAGAGCCTTTTCACAAGTACAGTGTGATGAGTTTGCTCGATTTTTTGCGGATAAGGTGTCATCGATCAGGTCGGAGATACGCAGTACACGTTCTAATGAGCATTGCAGGGATCAATGTGGGGTTACAGGCCCTCGGTCTACCTGGACAGATTTTGACCGGCCAGTGATCATGGAGATCATGAAGATTGTCCAGGGCTTGCGACCGACTTGCTGTAGTTTGGATCCTGGTCCTACGCGCCTCCTTGCAGGGTGCATGGATGTGATCGGACCAGTCCTTGCTGAGATAGTCTGGTGCTCTTTGGACCTAGGGGTGTTTCCAGAGCCCTTAAAGGAGGCTGTCATGATACCCCTTTTGAAGAAATTTTCCCTTGACCCAGACTGTCTCGCTAACTACAGACCGATCTCTAACCTTCCCTTTTTGGGCAAGGTTATTGAGAAAGTAGTCGCATTGCAGCTCAATGACTTTCTTACCACCCATGAGGCCTATGATCCTCTCCAGTCCGGTTTCAGGAAGAGGAATAGTACCGAAACGGCATTGGTTTGGGTATTTAATGATCTCCTACTAGCAGATGGTTCCACTCTTTCCTCACAGGCAGAAGTCAGAGGGTAGTGTCAGGAATTTTTTCATCAGCCCCCTTTGCTCTGTCCTGTGGGGTGCTGCAGGGTTCTGTGCTTTCCCCCATGTTGTTCATGGCGTATATGCTGCCGTTGGGAGACATTATAATGCATTATGGGCTGAGTTTTCATTGCTATACAGATGATACTCAGCTCTATATGTCCTTCGTACCGAAACAAAATGATGCATTATTGGTCTTTAACAACTGCCTCGCTGAGATCCAGAACTGGATGAGTACTGATTGGTTGAAACTGAATCCAGATAAGACCAAGGTGTTGGTTGTGGACCCAGATCATTGTGTGGAGAAGTTGACTCCTGGGTTTCTCTCTGGCCTTGTACTAGGGGGTAACCAGTTGAGACCCTCTGAACAGGTGCAAAATCTGGGTGCAATTCTTGACAATGGGCAGACACTGAAGGCACAGGTGTTGGCCTATGTCAAGTCTTCCTTTTATCATCTGAGGAATATCGCTCGGATAAAACACCTTGTTCCACACAATGACCTTCCTGTGTTGGTCCACGCCTTTGTTTCCTCGCGTCTTGATTACTGTAACGCTCTATGTCTAGGGTTGCTGGGAGTGGATCTCTGTCACCTGCAGCTGGTGCAGAATGCTGTAGCCAGGTTGCTGACTGGGTTACCAAGAACATGCCATACCATCACTGTGCTGTGTGAACTGCACTGGCTGCCAGTGCGGTGGAGAATCACGTTCAAGGTCACATTGCTGACCTATAAGACCCTACACAGTCAGAGACCAGACTACTTGCAAGATCTTCTTCAACCTGTGGCCTATCCTGTAGGTAGGGAAATGGGCAGACTAGATGGGTCAAGTGGTCCTTATCTGCCATCAAAGTCTATGTTTCAATGCAACCTTACCGCCCTCTTCGCCTACTCTGCTCCACGGACGAGGGATTGCTAGAGATTCCCAGGGTTCATTTTTAGTCATCTGGGGCCAGAGCCTTTTCTTTTATAGCCCCAACCCTGTGGAATTCTCTACCTCGTCAGATTAGAGAGTGTCTGTCCACAGAGTCATTTAAGGCATCCCTAAAAAGTTATTTGTTTAAACTAGCGTTTGAATAAGTTTATTGCTACTTTTACTGTTTAATGTTGTTATTTATTAAGTTTGATATTATTTTAATATGTAATTGCACTTTGACATGCAGAAAAGTGCACTATAAATAAACTTTTGATTGATTGATTGATAAGGAGGGAGTCAGTGCATTGGGGCAGAAGTTTGATGTCTTTGCAGCATATTTAAACTAGCAAATGGGGAGAGGTGCAGCACCCAATGCATTGAACAGGAAGAACACCCCAACCCCCTCAGCTAGTGATCAAACAGGAGTTCAGTATGTTTGTAGTTCATCTGCATCACCAGGTAAGGAAAAAGGTATGGCTCCCCATACAATGCGCAGGGGAAAAGCCAGACCACACCCCACAACTAACAAACCGAAATTGGACCAATGGAAAATCATGTACACAAATGCTCGCAGTCTGGGAAACAAGATCCCAGACCTGGAGGCAACAATGACAGAGGCAAAACTGGACACAGCGGCCATTAGCGAGACATGGTTCACCAGTAACCACGCTTGGGAGACTTTAGTACCCGGCAATGTACTGTTCAGAAGAGACCGAGGTGCAAAAAGGGGGGAGAGGGAGTGGCCCTTTATGTCACTGAAAATATCAAAGCCACAGAAATTCAGAATACATAGATACATAGATACATAGACAGTGTCGGCAGATAAGGGCCTATGGCCCACCCAGTCTGCCCATTTGAGCTTGTAAGTTCAGTTTGTTTTCCTAGAAGTCTGTTGCCCCTTACCCCTGACCTCCAGAATTCCTTTATGTCTATCCCATGCATTCTTAAATCCCGTGGTTGTTTCAGCCCCCACCACTTCCTCTGGCAGGGTGTTCCACTTGTCCACCACCCATTCTGTGAAGAAATTCTTTCTCATGTTTCCTCTGAATCGTCCTCCCTCCAACTTCATCCCATGCCTCTAGTCCTGGAACATCTTTTTCGCTTAAAAATAGTGTTTTCCTGCACCGTGTTCCTCCCTGTAAGATACTTGTATGTCTCTATCATATCCCCTCTCTCCCTCCTCTCCTCCAGGGAGTACATGTTCAGTTCCTTCAACACACATTCAGTACACATACAGTAAGGAGCCAGAAGAACTGTGGATTACCCTGGAAACAGGAAATGGGACAGCCATATGAACTGGGGTTGTCTACAGGCTTCCAGACCGGGGGAGGACATAGACACATTACTGTTAGAAGATATACAAAACATGACAGCTAAAGGGCAGGTTCTAATAATAGGAGACTTCAACATGCCAGATACAGACTAGTCAATACCAGCAGGAATATCTGCCAGAATTAGATACATAGTGGATTCCCTGCAGGGGGAGGGCCTCAAACAAATGGTACAACAAAGAGACAGGGCTATCCTGGATCTAGTACTGACTAATGGGGAAAGGATCACAGATCTCCAGGTAGAAGGTCATCTGGGGCAATGACCAGTGGCCATCACATGGTATGGTTCAGTTTGACCACTAGAACTAAATCATCCCATTCCAAGGCAAAAATATGGGACTTCAGAGGAGCTGACTTTGATAAGATGGCTAACAGAGCTAAGCTAGCCCTGGCAAGAAGAAATACAGGTGTGGGGGTACAGGCAAAGTGGGCAAGCATTAAGGATGCAATACTCGAAGCAACAGCCCATTGTGTTAAGGAGAAAAGCAATAGCAAAGGAAGGAGGAAATCACTTTGGTTCTCAAAAACAGTAGCAGAAAAGGTCAGAGCCAAAAGGTTGGCCTTCAGGAAATATAAGGGAACGCAGTGAGATGAGGCAAGCAGGGGAGGCAGTAAGGCAGACAAAGGCCCAAATCGAGTAAACACTAGCATGAACAGTAAAAGAAGGGGCCAAGACTTTCTATAGATACATTAGTGAAAGGAGAAAGTCTAGAGGGGGTATTGCTAAGATTAAAGGTGCTAAGGAAGAGTATCTGGATGAGGACCAAGGGAAAGCACCTATCCTAAATACATACTTCTGCTCAGTATTTACTGAGGAGAAGGTAGGGCAGGGCCCACAACTCGGCACCATGGACACAGGGGGGGAGGGAGGTGTGCACAAGTCCCATCACAAAAGAAAGGGTCCTACAAGAGCTCGCTAAGTTCAGAGTGGACAAGGCAATGGAACCTTATGGCATACATCCCAGGGTACTAAAGAAGCTAAGGGTGGAACTAGCAGAGCCATTAGCAAAACTATTTAGTGAGTCTCTGAGCACAGAAGAGGTCCCAGAAGACTGGAAAAGGGTTCATGTGATCCCACTCCACAAGAGGAGCAGCAGGGAGGAGGCAGGGAACTACAGACCAGTCAGTCTTACCTCAGTAGTGGGAAAGATTATGGAGGCATTCCTTAAGGAAAGGCTAGTGCAACACCTGGAATCCATAGGAGCACAGGATCCAAGACAGCATGCATTTACAACAGGAAAGTCCTGTCAAACTGATCTCATAGATTTCTTTATCTGAGTAACCAGAGTAGTGGACCAAGGGGGTGCAGTTGATGTCGCCTACCTTGACTTCAGCAAAGCTTTTGATACTGGTCCACATAGAAGATTGATTAATAAGCTGGGTGGGCTCAGGGTGGGTCAGAGGCTGGTCAACTGGGTGGTAAACTGGATGGCAGGCAGAAAACAGAGAGTGGTGGTAAATGGTATACAGTCAGAAGAGATGCAAGTGGGGTACCTCAGGGATCAGTCTTGGGGCCAGTCCTCTTCAATATCTTCATCAGTGACATTGCAGATGAATTGGAGGGTAAGGTTTGCCTGTTTGCAGATGACACCAAGATCTCCAACAGAGTAGATGATCCAGATGGGGTGGGCAGAATGAGAAGAGATCTGGGAAAAACTGGCAAAATGGTCTGAAAAGTGGCAACTGGGGTTTAACGCAAAGAAGTGCAAGATCATGCACATAGGGAAGAGAAACCCTGAAGCTACCTATAGGTTGGGAGGGGAGCTGCTGGCAATCACAAGGGAAGAAAGAGACTTGGGCAACATCATCACAGATTACCTGAAATCATCCAAGCAGACCACTAAAGCAGTAGGTGAGGCTAGAGGAATGTTGGGGTGTATTAGTAGGGGCATCATAAGTCATAAGAGGGAGGTAATTATCCCTTTTTGCAAGACACTGGTTAGTCCCCATCTGGACTGCTGCGTGCAGTACTGCAGGCCACACCTTCAGAAGGACATTAACAAAATGGGGGCAGTCCAGAGAAGGGCAACCAAAATGGTGCAGGGACTGCATCCGAAAACATATGAGGACAGATTAACGGATCTCAATACGTATACCCAAGCGTAAAAGAAGGAGATAGGTGATATGATTGAAACATTCAAACATCTTAAGGGAATTATCAAGATGAGAGTCTAACATGTTTCAATATAAGAAAAATATTAGGACAAGAGGACGCAGCATAAGACTAGAGGGAGGCTAATTAAGGGGTAATGTGAGGAAGTTCTTTTTCACAGAAAGGGTGGTGGATGCATGGAATGGTCTACCTTATGTAGTGGTGGATATGAATACAGTGCAATGCTTCAAACAGGTATGGGATAGGCATAAGGGAGCAATACAGAAGAGTATGAATAAATAGGCCATTGACAGAGTAAAGACCTATGGCACATTCATAAGCTAGAAAAATGGGCAGACTGGATGGGCCTTGCAGTCCTTATCTTGCCTTGCATTCAACAATTTGCAGGACAAAGTCTATGTTTCTATGCATCCAGAACTGGAATGCTGGAAACACCTGCAACCTGACCCAAAAACATACAGAGTGCTTGAACCACCTAGATTGCAGCTAGATGACAAATTCGAAATGGTAAATCCTCCCTTAATCCAACCCAAAATGCCAAAACATGAATCAAAACACCATGACCACCCAAAACCACAATGCACAAACTACCTGGAACACAAATCTGAACACCTGATTCACCCAGATTGCAGTCAGAGCACTGAATTGGAGCCATTACTTGGTTCAGTTTTGTATTCTGACTGTATTCTACATGATTTAGGTTATGGGTGGGTGAATAGTTAATTAATAACAAGCATTTGATACTGCCAAATATTGTCTTGCTGGCATTGGCATTGGTAGTGCAGGAGTTAGAGAGATGCATAATAGGAATGGCAGTGAAGTATGGAACTGACGTCAACTCCACCCCATCCTGCAGAGACTGACAGGCATTGAGGTGTGCCTTTGGTTCATCGGCCATAACGTTCATGCCATTTCACCTCACCCTACCCTGCAGACTCCGACAAGTGTTGCATTGTGCCTTGGGGTCATCAGGCCTTAGGCTCACCCCATTCATTAAGGAACTATGTTGAGATGAGTTGCAGTGTAGGAGAATGGGGTGAACTTTGGGGTTGAAAAGTCCAAGGCACATCTTTATGTCTGTCATTGGCTGCAGGGTGGGGGTGGGGGTGGAATGGCGTGAGCATTACAGCCGACAATCCAAAGTCACACCCCAGATGCCTGTCAGTCTCTACAGGGTGGGACGTTATGGTTAGAAACCATAATGCCCCGGGTGTTTGTTGGTATTTGTACTCCAAATTTTCAACATGGGCTTTTTGTGACCCCCACCTCATGAAAGCATTTGGGACCTCCGCTCATGAACAGTGGCACTGTGAATTTGTTAATCTGTCCCGAATGTTGATTTCCCACAGCGACTGCACCATTCTGTACCAGATGTGCGAAAACACATTTTGGGCAGGATGTGAAAATGACAACTGTACCATTCATAAGGAGGTGTAAAGATATGGCAATGTTGAAAATCTGAGTGAAAATATTCAAAATTTCGGGTTATGAGAGTGCGTGGAACTGCACAGTGCACACTCATAACACAGTCATTTTGTGCATTTTTCCACCAAATTTTCAACATAGGCATTTTGGGACCTCTACTCATGAACAGTGTCACTGTGATTTTCTTAATCTGTCCCAAACATTGATTTCCCACAGTGACCGTGCCATTGTGCGCCAGATGTGTGAAAACACATTTCAGGCAGGATGTAAAAAGTGATAGCTGCACTGTTCATAAGGAGGTATGAAGAAATGGCAATGTTGAAAATCTGGAGTGAAAATATTAAAAATTCTCCAGGTTACGAGCGTGCATGGAAATTGCGCAATGCACGCTCATAACACAATAATTTTCTGGAATTGTTTCACCAAATTTGCAAAATATGCTTATTGGGAGATCACCTCATGAACAGTGACACTGTTGTTTCATTAATCGGTCCCAAAAGGTGATTCCGCACAGTGACCACGAAATCACCTTTTGGGACCAAATAATGAAATGACAGTTACTGTGTTCATGAGGTAGGGTCCCAAGAATGCCATGTTGAAAAGTTGGAGCCAAAAGTCACAAAAATGGCCGAGATAGCCACCTAAGTTGAAACCCCCCATTGATGCCATTATATAGCTTACCGTGATTGTCTTCAGTTTGCGTTTTGCTTTTAAAGAGTTCAGACATGTCCCGCTCCACTCAAGTTCATTGTGCCTGGCTCCGGAGATAAGTATGGGGTGAGTGGGGAGCTGGAGGTGGGTTGCACAGAGGGTGGGTGCGGGTTGGGGAAGGGTGTGCTCCGACTCAAAGACAGACCATTTTCTTATTTTCAGGAATGGACATCTTGGGAAGGTTTCCTTTATTTACAGGTGACATTAAACAACTGTTGAGCACACTGAAGTGGGCTCCCAGTGTGCCCCATGACCTTGGGGGGGTTATGTTGGCCACACTAGAGTGGGCTCCCAGTGTAGTACAGAATAGGGTGGGGTGGGGCGGTGGCAGAAACATGCTGACACAGTCGACTTCTGAGCACAGGAAGCACACTGGGGTGGGCTCCCAGTGTGCCACACAATCTTGAGGGGGGTTATAAACATGTCGACAGGGATTGGGCATCCCCATAGTCAGTTTTGTAAGGATCATGAGAGGCAGATGGCGACAGCTGCTGCCATGTTTACTGAAATGTTTTAGCAGGCAAGACACGCCCTGCAATGACGGGGGCTCCTTCATTGCAGCAGCTAAATTCTTTCAAATTGGTGGCATCCTTCTCAAGGGCTATCATAGACAGCGTGCTCATTCATTGGAGCCACAGAGACCAGCCCAAAAAAGCAGTGGCGCCACTGGTCTCAACTCGGCCGCACCTCCACAACCTGCTACTCCAGCAAACTGTCACAAAATGTTGCTTGTGCTGCGTGTGCAAGACAATGTAAACATGAACCCCACCAAACTGGGAGCATTCATTTAGTTTGAGGTGAACCCAACACAGAGGCCAATTTGTGATTTGACTGTTCATGTTAGTTCAAAATAAAAAGGTGACGCAAATAGCAACTGAATATAAAGAAAACCTCAAAAATGTGCAAACAGAAAGGAAGCACTCCTAACTGTGCATTCTGACACTTAGGGTATCCCTTGGGTATCAATGAATGCTCAAGGACATTTCCTTCTCTTCAGTAGTACCTGCTCTGTTGTACAGTACTGCAACTGTTGAAGGGAGAGGACAGCTTTACAGCTCTAGAGAAAGAAAGCAGGGGAACCTAGGTGATACTCTCCCTAATCTGAGAGCTTGTATCAGCGCAGTGGGCAAAAATAAAGTTGAGGTTCAAACTGGGCTGGGGAAAGGACCAAGAAGTGAGGGCTCACAACACTTGCACACAACATGAAAAATGAGAAGTTAAGGAGACTAGGGAATAATAAAGGAGATACCAAAAGCAAAACGGGATAAGGAGTTAGATTGAAGGGAGTCTGTCTTAACGCCAGGAGTCTGTGTATGAGCTCCAAGCAATGACAGCAGACACTGAGGTGGACCTCATAGCCATCACAGAAATTTGGGCCTCAGAAAATAATGACTGGGACCTGACAGTCCCTGGTTACACAGTGTTTTGAAAGGATAGTGTAAAGGTGAAGGGAAGGCATAGTCCCATCTGTCAGGGAAGACACTGTGTCCATGGAAGATGGATACATCTGGGGAAGTAATCGGGAGACAGAGTTACTGTGGGTGCAGTTCACAGTGGCTTCAGGCAAAAAACTACAGTTGGTGGTGATCTATAGACTACCAAGACAAGGGCAACAGAGGAATAGAGAGCTTGGGGAAGAACTACCCAAGGCAGCATGGTTTCACCAGGGGAAGGTCATGTCAGACCAACCTCATTGAATTTTTTGACTGGGTGACTAGGGAGGTGGATCAGGGGAGGGCAGTGGACATGGCCTATCTGGACTTCAGCAAGGCCTTTGACACTGTGCCACATAGAAGACTATTGCACAAACTGGGTAATATGGGTGTGGGCAGGACAGTAGTGCAGTGGTAGGTAACTGGCTGGGCAGCAGGACACAAAGGGTGGTGGTAAATGGCTGTCACTCCACAGAGGGAAGAGTGACCAGTGGGATACCACAGGGATCAGTGCTGGGACCGGTACTATTCAATATCTTCATCAGTGACATTGCGCAGGACCTAGAAGGCAGAATTTCACTGTTCGCTGATGACACATAGCTCTGTAACAGAGTAGACACACCAGAGGGTCTAGACAGAATGAGAAGGGACCTGCAGAAACTTGAAGAATGGTCAGGGGTTTGGCAGTTGGAAATTCAATGCAAGGAAGTGCAAGATAATGCATATGGGGCACAAAAACCCTGGCACAATATATCAGTTGGGGGTGAGGATATAGCCTGCACCAAGCAGGAAAGGGATCTTGAGTTATCATCTCTGATGACCTCAAGGCAGGGAAACAGTGACAAGGCAGCAGGTAAGCAATAGGATGCTGGGATGCATAGGCAGGCATCACCAGCAGGAAAAGGGAGGTAATAATTCCACTATACAAGACACTAGTGAGGCCGCACCTGGAGTACACTGTGCAGTTCTGGAGACCTTACCTACGTAAGGACATAGACAGGGTGGAGAAGGTTCAGAGGAGGGCAACAAAGATGGTGCATGGATTGCATCACAAGTCCTATGAGGACAGGTTGAAGGTACTGAACATGTACGACCCACCCACTCTGCCCATTTGAGCTTGTAAGTTCACTCTATGTTTTCCTAGAAGTCTGTTGCCTCTAACCCCTGACCTCCAGAATTCCCTTACTGTATGTCTATCCCATGCATTCTTAAATCCCGTGATTATTTCAGCCCCCACTACTTCATCTGGCAGGGTGTTCCACTTGTCCACCACCCATTCTGTGAAGAAATTCTTCCTCATGTTTCCTCTGAATTGCCCTCCATTCAACTTCATCTCATGCCCTCTAGCCCTGGAACATCTTTTTCACTGAAAAATAGTGTATTCCTGCACTCTGTTCCTCCCTGTAAGATATTTGTATGTCTATCATATCCCCTCTCTCCCTCCTCTCCTCCAGGGAGTACATATTCAAGTCCTTCAACCTGTCCTCATAGGACTTGTGATGCAATCCATGTACAGTCTTTGTTGCCCTCCTCTGAACCTTCTCTACCCTGTCTATGCCCTTACATAGCTAAGGTCTCCAGAACTGTACACTGTACTCCAGGTGGGGCCTCAATAATGTCTTGTATAGTGGAATTATGACCTCCCTTTTCTTGCTGGTGATGCCCTTGTCTATGCATCCCAGCATCCTATTTGCTTTACCTGCTGCCTTGTTGCACTGTTTCCCTACCTTGAGAACATCAGAGATGATAATCCCAAGATCCCTTTCCTGCTTGGTACATGCTATATCCTCACCCCCCAACTGATATGTTGTTCCAGGGTTTTTGTGCCCCATATGCATTATTTTGCACTTCTTTGCATTGAATTTCAACTGCCAAACCCCTGATCATTCTTCAAGTTTCTGCAGGTCCCTCCTCATTCTGTCTACACCCTCTGGCATGTCTAACTGTCCACTCTATTAGACAGCTTAGTGTCATTAGCAAACAGGGAAATTCTGCCTTCTAGGTGCCACACAATGTCACTGATAAAGAAGTTGAACAGGACCGGTCCCACCACTGATCCCTGTGGTATCCCACTGGTCACCCTTCCCTCTGTGGAATGACAGCCATTTACCACCACCCTCTGTGTCCTACCACCCAGCCAGTTACCTACCCACCCAACTACTGTCCTGCCCACTTCCATATTCCGTAGTTTGTCTAATAGCCTTCTGTGTGGCACAGTATCAAAGGTCTTGCTGAAGTCCAGATAGGCCATGTCCTCTGCCCTCCCTGATCCACCTCCCTTATCACCCAGTCAAAAAATTCAATGAGGTTAGTCTGACATGACCTCCCCCTGGTGAAACCATGCTGCCTTGGGTCCTGTACTCTGTTGGCAACCAGATGTTCCACCAATCTCTCCGTCAGTAGTGCTTCCATGATCTTCCCCACTACTGAGGTGAGGCTGACTGGTCTGTAGTTCCCCGCTTCCTCTTTGTTCCCGCTTCTGTACATGGGAACTCCATCTGCTGTCCTCCAGTCTTTGGGTACCTCCTCTGTTTCCAGTGATGGGCAAAACAGAATTACCAGAGACTCAGCTATCACCTTCTTTAGTTCTGTTAGAGCCCTGATTTGCACCCCATCTGGCCTCATTGCTTTATCAACTCTTATTCCTTCCAGTTCCTTCAGGACCTTTTCTCGTGTAAAGGGACTTGCGTCTATTTCTGTGCCATTCCCACCCCTTGTACTCTCTTCAGACCCATTACCCTCATCTTCCTCAGTAAAGACTGAGCAGAAATACCTGTTCAAAATGTCAGTTTTACTGTTGTCTTCCTCCACGCAGCCCCCATCCTCCCTCTTGAGTCTCACTATCCCTCCCTTTGACTTTCTTTTTTCACTTATGTACCTGTAAAAGGTTTTGTCCCCTCTACCCACTGAGTTTGCAATGCGCTCTTCTGTCTGAGCTTTGGTTTCTGTTACTGACCTCCCTGCTCCCTTTGCTTCTCCTGGTATTTCTCCCTATCCCCTTCTGCCTGCATCTTTTTGTATTGCTTGAATGCAGTCTTTTTGGCTTTCACTTTCTTTGCTACCTCCTTGGAAAACCATAATGGCCTCCTCTTCCTTTTCCCCCTTGCTAACCTGCTTGATGCATAATTCTGTTGCTCTTGTACTCCCCATTTTAAATATTGCCCACAGTTCTTCAATCCCTGACTCCTGCCCCATTCCCATTAATGCCTCTTTCAAGCATCACCCTATTTTCCCAAAGTCTGCCCCCCTAAAATCCAGGATATGTGTTTTTGTGCAGTTTGGTTCTGCTCCTTCTGTGATGTCAAATCACAGTGACTGGTGATCATTGTTCCCCAGGTGCTTCCCCACTGTTACCCCCATCACACTGTCCCTGTTTGTGAGCACAAGGTCCAGTATTGCCTTCTGCCAAGTTGGCTCCTTGACCAGTTGCTTGAGAGGAAGGCACCTTGAAGATAGTCCAGGATAAATCTGCTCCTGGTTGATGCTGCTGCTGGGAGGGTCCAGTTCTTGTCTGAAATATTGAGATCTCCAACCAGCACAACCTCACCCTTGTCTGCCATCCTTATCTTAATAGTCAAACAAATACATTTATATAATAAATTAGTTAATAACTTGGCTTTGTTGGACTCTTTGGGGTTATATTTAGTGATGGGTGATGATGAAAATTCAACAAATGCTGTTAGAAATGTTTCTCAGGGAAATAATACAAGTTTAGAAAATTGGTCAACTAGAGAAACACAAATTTCAGCAATAACATATAACATAGTAACATCCAACAAATTTCAAGAATTAGCATCTTGTGATGATTGACTGCATAAACCAGATCAATCTTCTGGATGGAATTCTAACAAAAAGTTAGGGTTAGTGTCATGGAATATTTCCAGTCTAACAAATAAATTAGCAGATAGCGAGTGGATGGATTTTATTTCAAGTTTTGACATAATCTGTCTTCAGGAAACATGGCACTGTAAAGATTCAGACATCTTCCTTAATGGTTACAGTATGTTCCACTCAAGTGGGGACAGAAAAACAAGCAAAGGAAGATTAGCAGGTGGGTTAATCACTTGGATTAAAATAGAGGAAAACACAGAAGTAAAATTTATATGTTCTAATAAAAACATTTATACAAGTCAAGAAGAAAGGTTTTTTTATTCTGTTTAGCAAACGTTTATATTCCTCCCTCAAATTCAAAATATTAAGATCACTCTATATGGGATCAATTAGAAGACATGCTTCATAAAAGCTGGGTACTCTGACTTTGAGGAACTTCTACTTTGCGGTGATTTCAATGCCAGAATAGGCAGCTATGATGGTTATGCTGACAGTGAGTACCATAACTGGGTCTATAAAGAGTCTACTATTTATGTGAGGAGTTCAAAGGATACAAGAACTAATAGGATGGGAAGGCATCTAATTAAGATTCTAGATATATTCAATTTAGTACCATTAAATAGTCGCCTATTAGGCGACAAAACTGGTAACTATTCCCATTTTTCAGCGAGAGGGCCATCCCTAATTGATTATTTGTTTTGGAATGGGGACGTGTCACTATGGGAAACCTTAATAATTACAGATAAAGTGGACAGGGATCATTTTCCACTATTGTTATTCTCTAAACAGTTAATTTATGGCTCTAATGACAATCACTTTTAACCACAGACTGTAGAAATACACCATAATAAAATTATATGGAATGATGTAGTTGCTGATCAGATTCATAATTTAATAACATATAGATTGGATAACACATTAAAACATATTTATTTAGTGAAACTGTTATTCAGCATGTTACTTAATGTCTGGAAGAAATTAGATTATTATTAAGCAAGCCATATATAAAACAATTCAGACTGGATACAGTAGCAAAAACTTGGTTTGATAAAGATTGTCGAAAAGAAAAAAAGATACTTAATAACATCTTAAGAGGTGTTAAGACACAAAATAAAGGTCTCACTTTCAAAGATTTAAATAAACATAGAGAAAAATATAAGGCCTTCTTACTCAAAAAAAAAAGAATGCCAATCAACAGAAGCAATGGCAAGAAATGTTAAGGGTCATAAATCAAAACGACCATAAATCATGTTGGCTCCTAGTAGTGAAGGGTTCAAATAAAGTTCAATTTGAAATTGACACGTTCATTACAATGAAGTCTTGGACTCTATATTATTTTAAAAAAATGTATCGTAAAGTGTGTGACAATTTTCAGATAACTTTAAATTATGATGCAAATCAATTTGTCCCTTTCAATTTTGAGGAGGTTTTTCAGGCAATTTGTTTTGTTTGTTTTGTTGTTTTGTTGAATTTTGTTGACCCGGTAAGCCCACTGGGCCTAGAAGTCCCTTTTTCAGGGGTGACCGGGGGGTGGGGTGGTGGTTACAGATGGTAAGCAATTGAATTTGAACCAGATTAAGCTGTTGGTGCTATTTTTTAGTGAATGAGGGAAATTTGGCCAGGACACCGGGGAAATTCCCCTACTCTTTTCGATAAGTGCCTTGGGATCTTTAACATCCACCTGAACTACCACCAATCCAGGCAGATGGGACCTCGGTTTTAACGTCTCATCCGAAAGACAGCACCTCAGAACTGCAGCACCCCTCTCATGCTGCACTACAGTGTCAGTACTGGGATATTAACCCAAGTGCCAGATGTGGGAACTGAACCCACAGCGCTCTGATCTCCCAGCCTAAGAGGCAAGCATGCTACCTACTGAGCCACTAACACTGACACTGCATTACTAAAACTGAATAAAGCTCCAGGGCCAGATCAAATCCCCTCAGAGGCTTATCTAAAGTCCCTGGCAACATGGGCTAAGCTTCTTACAGTATTACTCAATGTATGTGGTAGAGAATTACATCTACCAGTATCTTGGAAAGGTGCAATAATAATTTCAATATATAAAAAAGGTAACAGGTTTGATCCAGTAATGTATAGACCAATCTCTCTTTTGGACCACTTGGGCAAAAT
Source organism: Neoceratodus forsteri (assembly GCA_016271365.2). Taxonomy (NCBI): domain Eukaryota; kingdom Metazoa; phylum Chordata; order Ceratodontiformes; family Ceratodontidae; genus Neoceratodus; species Neoceratodus forsteri. The sequence continues at coordinate 606,075,431 of CM057452.1, forward strand.
CTTTGCCAGACTGATTTTAAGCCAGTTAAGAGACCAAGGGTCAGATATTCAAAACTTTGCCCTGGGGCTAAATTAGCACTGTCTGGCAGGCAAACTTAGCCCAGAGCACAAAACAAGCCATATTCAATAGGAATAGCCTGGGGCAAACAGTTTCTGAATATTGCATTGGAATGATGCCAGGCCAATCTGGGCTGGGAGTGCAGGGGCAAACTTAGCTCTGGAATAAGACAGCTCTGAATATGGCAACCAGGAAGTGCAAACCACAACAGCAACACAGTGCACAGTGATGTGAAAGTAGGTAGAGATGAACTATGTGGCCAATGTGTGTGCCAGCAAATGCGTGGACCCAGTACAGCTGCAGGCAGCAGCATATGTGAAAGTACAGTGTGCAAAACTGTAAAATATTCCCTGAACTGTTAGCGCAGAGCTAACACGTTTGTGCAGGTTTAGTGCAGGGCTAAACCGTTAGCCCGGTGCAAACACGTTTGCCCGGTGCTAAACTTTGCCATATTCAAAAGTGACATGCAAATGAGCCTACTTAGGTAGTATGTGGGCAAACATCCAAATTAGCATATCATTATGCCCTGATTTGCATGCAGTTTGCACCGGGCTAACTGTTTAGTCTTGCGCTAAACCCGCGCAAACGTGTTAGCGTGCTCAAACAGCTTGGGGAATATTATACAGTTCTAAACACTACTTCCACATGCACTGCTGCCAGCAGCTGTACTGGGACAACACAGCATAGGCACAGATGATGGTGGTGCTACATGCAACTGTCACATTGTAGGTCATGCGACAGTGCAAAGCAGACACTACAGTAGCAAGGGGGCCAGTAATGTGTGGACACAGAAATGCCTATGGTGTGTAGGGCAGTGATGATGACTGCACTATACACAGTAAGAGGCCCAACCTGCAGGTGTTTACTGACAGTGGAAATTACTGTTATGCTGTTGTGTGACCCACAGATGCTGCACCTGTGGCATGGGATGCTCACAGTGACATGTACATTTCTGGCTTTGTGTGCTATGGCAGTTGTACAGCTGTGCAGCATGTGGCCGGGGGGGCATATATTATCTGAAAGGCACACCAGTGTTGGGTATTTCCAATACTGGCCCATGTACACTGCATGATGTGTCCCAACCTTGTGGCCACACCTGGTCTGTAGCACAGCCTCGCCACCCATACATGCACCCCTCAACATCCTCCATGCCCACAGTGCTGCATGTGTGTGCTGGCATCTGTTGGTGTCCACAGAAGTGTGGTCCGCAGGTGTGTGCTGTATGGCCACACTGCCATGCTGTCCACTGGTGGCAGGGTCACCACTTACTGCCTGGCATGGCTGGGACTGGTGGCAGATGATGGCATCATTGTGATGCCATCAGTTAGCAGCATGCTTCCTCTATGTTTGGCTTTATCTATGTGTCATATTTATTTGTTAGGGTCATGCAAAACCTGCGCTAAATCCGCGCAAACACCGCGCAAAGCCATAGTGTTGCACAAAGCTGATTGCCCAGGGTTAAGACAAGCTTTTCCTGGGCAGTAATGTGCACCATGCTAAGTGTTATGCTAAGTCACGCAAAACCACTTAGTGCAGTGCTAGTCGCTGAATATAGCATTGAGCCTGTGTTCATGTCAATTTGCCCTTTGCATACATTATATTCTTGCGCGGCGCTAATGCAGTTTGCCCGTGTTATTTGGCCATTTGAATATAGCAGACCCACGCTAATCCCGTGCTAAACCTGTGCAAACGGTTTTTGCCCGGCGCAAAGTTTTGAATATATGGCCCCAGATGTCTAAAATGGGTGATTTATCAGAGGCTGAAGCAGGATTTCGTTATTCAACTATTGATAACTCTTTTGTGATCTGGCATTTATTTAAAAAATATGTTATATTATGGAAACAAAAACTTTATGCAGCTTTTATAGATTTCAGTACCGCTTTTGATACTATATCCCCTAATAAGTTTTGGGAAATAATGACAAAAAAAGAACTCTCACAAGGGTTAATTGCCATTGTTAGAGAACTCTACTCCCATACTTGGGCACAAGTGAAAATTGGTAGAGCAGGACAACTGTCTGCCCCTTTTCCAACAAATAGGGGTGTCAAACAGGGTTGTGTCTTGGTACCAACCTTGTTTTGCATCTATATTGACGTATTGCTGAATAAATTGGAGAATTCAAAAATGGACTCTTCAAAAATCTTAGGGCAAAATTGTGCTTCTCTTACTTATGCAGATGATCTGGTGCTATTTTCACTAACTCAATCAGGTTTACAGGCCAAATTGAACATTCTGGATAATTTCTCAAAAGAATATGATTTAAAAATTAATGAATCAAAAAGTCAAGTCTCATCTTTTGGAGTCAAAAACTGTTAATTTAAATGGAAGATTGGGGAAAAAATATTGGACAAAGTCAAAGAATATACATATTTAGGCCTTCAGCTTTCTGATGATGGGAAATGGGTAAAACATACAGATAAGCTGACTCCCAACCTTAAAAAAAAGCAAATTCATTACACAGGTTTAACAAAAAATATGGAGGGAACTCAATAAAACCCCTTATAAAAGCTATTGAGGCGAAGTACAATGCACAGGCATTATTCAATGGGGAAATCTGGCAACCAAGAGATGTAAATAAAATTGAAATTCCAATAAATAAAGTACTACGTTTAAGTTTGGGGTTAGGAAAGTCTGTTCCTATGTGTATTATAAGGGCAGGGTTAGGACTAGTGTCTCTAGGTGCATACTTTGCAGCCAGGAAAGTTAATTACTGGATAAAAATTCAACATCATAAAACTCATAGGCTAACTTACTGTTGTCTGAAGGAAAAACATAACTGGTTAAACCTTGGACATTTAAAATCAGGGTGGTTAAGCACTGTACATAACATTTTGCAGGACATTGGTTTGAAATCTCTAAGGAAAAATGAGGAGAAAAGTATTACAATAAGTCTTAGTTATCAACCCTATATCACTACCAGATTACTGGATCTTTATAAACTTAAGACTTGGAAAACATTTCTAAGATAAGAATCTCTCCCTGGTTTAGAAAAAATTATGTAAATAATTTTTTTAGACATCATTACGAGATTCTTACCTACCAATATTTTGTTAGCGAGGCAAACTGGAAGCCCAGCGGAAAGCACTTCCAGTTTGCAGACTTAAAAAGCACCCACATAGTGAGCGGGGTGAGTGAGCGGGGCCGCGAGCGGAGATGCGCGCAGAGACACGCGCATCCAACGTGTGTCTACTGTGTTTTCTGTGGAAACTGAGGAAAAGGGCACTAGTGCAGACTCGGGGGTAAGCAATATGAAAATTGAAGAAAAGCTTTGATTAAGTTGTGTCTGTTACAAATATTTTGATCCTGCTCATTGTGACAAAACTAGGTTATTACACAAATTAAGTGTTCACGTGGCCCGTGTTCTATTAGTACTGGATTATAATGGCAGCACCTGATAACTGCTGCCAAAACTGTGGCATGTACAGTATAGGAGACCAAGAATGGGGTTATACCTGTGACAACTGTGTTTTAATATCTACTCTTCACGATGAAATAATAAATCTTCGAACCAGAATGGCAGTTAAAACTGATATAAACCATTTAGAAGATTACATTGACTCCATGGTAACAAAATTTGAAACTAGTATACTAAAGGCAGATTCTGAAACTAAAAACAGTCCTATTCAAGTGCAGACAAATTGTTCACATCCAATTGTATTAGATGATACATGGGCACTAGTACAATAAACAAAAAAAAAAACAGAAGAAGTGGTCAGGTCTATTCCAGTACTCCACAGTTGTTGCTGAGTAATAGATTTGACTCACTACAACAAGCAGATGACTGTGCTCCGCATACGACAGAGTCAGTTATCCCTAGCCCAATAGTATCACCTTCCACAGTAAACTTTAAATCACCAACACACCCTATAACCAAACCCAGAAAACAAATCCCATCACAACCTAGATTAACTCAAGTAAATAACACAATAATCCCTACAACTTTTCATGGTCCTAAACCAGTTTTTGTCTTAGGAAACTCAATCATAAAGCACACTGATAGACTAACATGTAATCCTGATAAAATTAATCATACCTGTTCCAGTTTTAGAGGGGCAAAAGTCTCAGACATTACATCCATGGCCAAATCCATACTAAACAACCAACCTCCAAAAACACTAGTAGTTGTCCACGCAGGGACAAATGAAATTTACAGAAATACACTAATAGAGCTAAAAAAGGACTTTGTAGCTTTAAACAACGTATTAGTTGAAAAGGGATGTGACGTATGCTTTTCCAAAATCCTTCCAGTACCCAGAGCGACTTTAGGCATCACGAATAAAATCAAATCCCTGAACGAGTGGCTCAGGAAGTGGTGCCTTAAACAAAACATCACATGTCTAACACACTGGGAAGACTTTCTTGACAGACCCTCCCTCTATTGTTGGGATGGTCTACACCTAAGTAGAAGAGGAAGTACAATTCTTGGAAAAAAATTCTCAACATTCATTCATAAAACTTTAAATTAAATACCTTGGGGGAGAATGGACCTATTTCCACATCTCTTACAAACATAAATAATAATTATACATTATGCAATATTCTCTCATTGAACGCAAGATCCTTAAACACCATTAAACTGGCCGAACTTGAGACTAAAATCATTAACCATAACATTGACATTATTTCAATTACAGAAACATGGTGGGATATTGATTCTGCTGGGACAAAACATATACCTGGGTTTAAACTTTATCACAAAGATAGAACACACAAAAAGGGTGGTGGAGTATGTTTGTATATTAGGGACCATATTCCTGCTTTTGAAAATACCATTCCAACTAACACAGAAAGTCTATGGGTTACAATTCAGTTTAAGGGACAACCACAACTACTATTAGGGACATGTTACAGACCACCAAATGAAAACCTTGACTATACCAACCTACTTATGGCTGAAATAAAAAAACATTGCAAAAAAAAAAATAATGTCATAATAATGGGTGATTTCAATATGCCAAATATTAATTGGAACAATTTATATGGTAAAACTGATACTGAAAAAACCTTTCTCACTGGGATGATCGACATGGATTTAGACCAACTTATTTCAGAGCCCACCAGAGGAAACAACATCTTGGATCTACTCCTTACTTCAACTGAAACACATATTTCTAACTTATCTCTGCTAGACCCTTTTGGGAACAGAGATCACAAATCCATACTTTTCAGTATACCCCAACATCAACAATATGTAAGAAACACTATATCACTCAAACAGGATGATAGAGCAGACTTCATAACAATTAATAATCACTTAAATGACATAGACTGGGAATACACTCTTTCTTCTTTATCAGTTGAGCATGCCTGGATCAAGTTTAAAGAAACTATTTTGAATCTAGAATCCAAATATGTACCAACAAAAAACAAATATAATCCAAAAGGATATATTCCCAAGTGGCTAAATAAAAACATCAGGAAACTAATTAAACAAAAAGAAAGACATTTTTCTAAACTGAAAAAAAATCCAAACAATAATGAAATTTTAATATTATATAGGGATTCCATAAAAAAACTTAAATCAGCAATTGTGAAATCAAAACATAATCTAGAATTCAGGATAGCACACACAAAAAATTACCAAAAATCACTGTACTCTTATTTAAGTAAGAACAAAGGTAATATTAGACAAATTGGACCATTAATAATCAATAACACACCAACAATATCTGACAAAGCTACTGCTGATCACTTAAACAAATATTTTTGTTCTGTTTTCTCACATACAGATACACTTCAGTCTACAACACCCAAACAACCCAATAATCACAATTATTTGATAACTATTAATCAAATTAAACAGGCTTTAAAAACACTAAACAAAAATGGAAGTCCTGGACCAGATATGATTACTCCCAGATTTCTGACAGAAACCATTGACACAATATCTATACCTCTGGCTATCATTTTTAATAAATCTCTAAATGAATCGACAGTTCCCACTTACTGGACAACAGCATATGTGACACCAATTTTTAAAAAGGGGAATAGATCAGATGCAGAAAACTACAGACCAATAAGTCTGACCTCTGTGCCATGTAAAATACTAGAAAAAATAATCAAAATCTTAATGGAAGAAGAAATGTTGTATTTAAATCTTCAAGATACCACACAATATGGTTTCAAACAAGGACACTCAACTACTGCTAATTTAATTGCCTTCTATAATCAAAGTCACAATAAATTAGATGTAAGAATCCCCATGGATATTATTCTCTTAGATTTCAGTAAAGCTTTTGATCGTGTATCTCATACAAAACTAATTAACAAACTAATATTACTAGGAATTTCTGCACATCTAACCAATTGGGTGAAAAATTGGTTGACAGATAGAACCCAACAAGTCAGAATTAATGGAGTATTGCCTGATATAGGTGAAGTGACCAGTGGGGTGCCACAAGGCTCTGTGCTCAGACCTGCCCTGTTCAACATCTTTATTTCAGACATGCAGGTTAGTTCAAACACCCATCTATCAAAATTTGCTGATGACACCAAACTGGGAGGAAGGGTTGACACTCCAGACAATATAAATCAACTGTGCACGGACTTACACCAAATTGAGAAATGGGCAACATTAAACGGTATGGAATTTAACAATAACAAATGTACTATACTTCACCTTGGTAACAACAATCCACATCAAACTTACAAACTAAATAATACACTTCTAAACACAACAAAGTGTGAAAAAGACCTTGGAATAAACATTAACAACAAATTATCTTCCAGTGGCCATTGTAACAAACTAGCTAAAAACTCAAATGGACTACTCAGAAGAATAAACCGCATATTTGTATCAAAACTCGAAAACTGTATTATTCCTCTGTACAGAACTTATGTTAGACCACATTCTGATTATAGGTCACCATTTTGGAGCCCATATCTCAAAAAAAAGACATAGCTACTATTGAGAGCATCCAAAGAACAGCAACAAGGATGATACCTCATTTGGCACACCTACCATACGTTGTTAGACTTAAAAAATTAAAACTTCATTCATTAGAAACTAGGCAGTTAAGGGGAGATCTTTTACTTCTTCACAAAATTTTGAAACAACCAAATATGATGCAACACTGTGGAGTCAATTATACACAAAGGAAATTAGTTCCCAGATTACACAACAAACAATTGTCCCAAAAGCTAACACTAACAAAAAACTACACTTTTTTACAACCAGAGTCCCCAGAATATGGAATAAACTACCCAATGATCTTGTTAATACCACCAATTTTGAGACATTTAAGATCAAATTAGATTTATGGTTGAGTACCACTGGCAAACAATGATCCTCAACATTGTGGGAGATACTCTCGATGGGCACCATGCCTTCTTGTATCTCATCCAACCAAGTAATACCAAGTAAAATCAAATGAACTTGTATACAATATTCAAGTTAGAATTGTTTTCTAGTAATATTATGGATGCAAAATATAGGGAGGAGAAACAGAGAGACGCCAAACTGTGTTCCTGCACAAAAACAAGTTATGAAAATCTAAAACATGGTATTTTTCACTGTCAATGGCATAAAAAGCCTAGAGATAAATGGATTACGCCAATCTGTAAAACTATTTTATCAGATGACCAGGATCTTCTATTGAAATTATTGTTTACAACAAATAACGAAATAATTATTAAATCCACTGCAAGATATTTGTAAATATTGTAAATATTTGAAGGAGGATTAAAAGTAAAGAAACAACAAAAAAAATGTATAAATTGATGCCTTTTGATTTTCACAAAATGGCAGATGAAACAATAACAGTGCAATATCACTATAGTAAATTATATTTAACATATGTTATTATTAAGTTGTGCACAATTGTTAGTTCATGAACATATGTATCTGTTAAATTATGTTTTTAAATTATATGTATTTAAAGAATGTGGTGGAAATTTTGGGGGGATTCTATTATAAAAAAATATGTTTTAACGATTTTTTTTATATAAATGTAAGCATGACTATTTTAATTGTCAAAGTCAATGACTGATCAATAAACTTTTACCTACCTACCTGCCATCCTTTGGATGGCTAGCATCAGCTGCATATCTGTTTCTTCCTCCTGGGCTGATGGTCTATAGACCACTCCTGTGCGGATGTCTGACCCCGTTTTCCTTCCAGCTTAACCCACAGTATATCTCCCCCATTTTATTCCTCCTGGGTCTCTGTGGCCTTTATGCCATCTTTCACATAAAGTGCCACTCCTCCTCCCTTCCTACCTGCCCTGTCCCTTCTGAATATACTGTAGCCAGGTATGACCATCTCCCAGTCATGGTTATCATTACACCAGGTCTCTGTGATGGCCGCAATGTCCAGGTTTGACTGCACCATGACAGACTCCAGATCCTCCATCTGGTTGCTAAGGCTCCTGGCATTGGCACACATGGTGTTCCATGATTTGAACTCCCTGGACTGTTTAGCTGTTCTACTCCAGCCCCTTCCCTGGCTGTCTTTTATCCCTGGTTCTCTCTGCTGTCTGCCCTTCTGTTGAATTTTGTCACCTTTCTGCCTATCCACCTCTTGGGTGCTTATTTCCATCTTTTGCATACTGCTTTGTAGAGATATCCACTCCTCCTGTTCACTGGTTTCATTGCTAGCTGTGGGGGGTGGGCAATTAGGTACCCTCCTTGCTAGTCTGCTTCCCCCCTTGGCTAGTTTAAATGCTTGTCCATGTAGCATTTAAACTTATCATTGAATGCCTGGATTCCTCTCCAGGATGGATGCAGGCTGTCAGGCTTGAACAAGCCTCCATCTCTCCAGGTGGGTCCCCATTCACCAATGAATCCAAACCCATCCTCACAGCACCAGTTCTTCAACCATGAGTTAAAGTTCCTGGTGCATGTGCCACTACGCTCTCCCATGCTTCTCATAGGTAGTACTTCTGAGAAGATGACAGAAGTAGCTACTTGTTTGAGACCCCTCCCCAATTTTCTAAACTCTTCCTGAACTTCCTTGGTCTCCCCATTTGCTGGGTCATTGGTACCTAGGTAGATAATGACATCCAGCTTACCCTCCTGTCTTGCCTTCTTGGTGATCCCCAGGATCTTCTTCCCATCCCTCCATGCCATGGCACCTGGTAGGGACCTCATCTCCCTGTCCTCCCCCTCCTGTGTTCCTAGCTAGATCCCTCTTATAATGGAGTCCCCCACCAGGATTTTCTTCCTCCTCCTCTGGGGTCCACTGCTCTCCCCACTGAGTTCACCTCCTTTGTTGACCTCCATATCCATCCCTTCCACTTCTCTGGGTACCTCTGTTTGGTTGTCTCCATTTGCCAGTGTGACATATGAGTTCTGGAGTGGAATAGGATCTGGGATGTGCCTCTGCCTGACCACACTAACCCTCCCTGAGCCCACTATCATCCATGTGCTTCTCATTCTTGGCATCCTTTGAGGCAGTGGCATTGGACTGGGTGGTCTCTGGATAGGGGTGAAAGTACTCCTGACCCAGTTTACTTCCACTCTGAATCTGGCTACCTCATTCTGCAGTCCAGAGAGATGTCTGCAGACAGGGCAGCACCTCAGTGTCCAGAAGGTCTGCCTGAATATGGCTCCCCCGCAGCCACTGCATTGCACCACTCCCCACATTATACTGCACTTATACTGTTATTCCAGTACTTGTCTGTTACTGAAGCTCTCCTAGTTTTCTTTTTATTAATTTACTGTCCTAAAAATCCTGCCACTGATCCTCAGATACATTTCTTTAATGAAGGAAAACAAACAAACAAAAAAATGAGTCAAAACACATGTGCTGAGGGTGGGGCTTCCTCCTCCTTATGCCACTCCTACTCCACAACCCTGCCATTCCCTGTGCTTAGCTCCTGTCAATTAGATGTAACAGGGCATGTAATTAAGAGTGGGGGGGCAGGGGAGTGAGGGTGGGTGGAAAATTTGCAGCAATTAAAGACAGCAAAGGAATACACCACCAGTACAAGCACACCAAACTAGGTTTTAAATTTTCAACAGCCCAAAAATAATTGTAAGTAAAGACAGCAAGAAATTACAGTGCCACTAAAAGCCCACAATCTAAGTTTAAAACAAAAACAGCAATGAGCAGTTACTGCAAAGCACTAAAATGAATCTGGATCCTTTGTCTTCTGGCTTCTTCTGAGAAACCAAAAATCAGCTTGCTATCTCAAATGTGACTTAGCCCCACCTCCAGTTATCACGTAGCTGAGGTCAGAGGTCAGATAATTAGCACACTTCACCAAAACAACAGGGCAAGCCAGAGAAGCCAAGACTAAATTTGCAGCAATTAAAGACAGCAAAGGCATACACCACCACTACAAGCACACCAAACTAGGCTTTACATTTTCAACAGCCTAAAAACAATTCTAAGTAAAGACAGCAAGAAATTACAGTGCCACTAAAAGCCCACAATCTAAGTTTAAGACAAAAACAGCAATGAGCAGTTACGGCAAAGCACTGAAATGAATCTGGATCCTTCCTCTTCTGGCTTCTACTTCTAGTGACTAGATTTTCAGTCTAAACCTCCAGGAGATCCCATTTGTGTATTTTAAACTTTCAAGCCAGGATAGCTTCCTTATCTGTGGGACTTTAAACATTTGATATATTTCTAAAAAGACATATACATGCCATTTAATGTTTTTTTTTGTGTGTGTGAAACCCCATAATTGAATTTCTGAAAGTAGCACATAATTGGATTTATTTATTTATTTAGCTTTTGTTTAATGGGTAAGTACACTAGACAAGTATTATGCCTATTTTCAGGAACGACCCGGGAGAATACAACATGAGGAACAACAGTCAGGGAGACATGGCATAGAGAGTACAGTTTTTTGTCACAGTAAACAAATGTGGGAAATACATCATTTGACGCTAGGGGAAACATATAGTAGTAAGCACATTTCAGATTATGCACTCTAGACTAGCTAGTTCAACTGACAGATAAATACAGGTCATCATACATAGGAGTGGAGCATAGCTCAAGGATTGGACTGGTCATAATATAACATATAACATTGTCGTATACACCCCCTAGGCTAGTTGGATCACGAACAGGTATATACAGCTCATCACATTTTTCTAAATATGCACATGTTAGACAGAAACAGAAACACTTGGTAGTACAAGTTTCGACCAAGTGACCAAGGTGCAATATGTCATGGTTAGCCTATGACCGTGGAGCAATAATGGGTATAAAAATGCCCAAGGCTTTTTAGGGAGGAGTAGTCAGAAGTCATTGATACAGCGGGGAAAATATCTCCAGGAATTCAATGGAGACACCCTGGGGAGGTTCAGACAAAACAATTTGACACTTTACTCTAGGGAGGTTTAGGGCAGTCACACTCTGATGCTAGTTTTAGGAAACCCCAAAGGGAATTTCAAAAACTCAGATAGGAGGGGGCAGCTCGGATATCCACAGGCAGCGAACTCCAGAGTCTGGGTGCACTTATGGCAAAGTCCCAATCCCCCAAGAGGGTCCGGGTAGGAGGGACTTTGAGCATCCCTGATGTGACAGACCTAAGTTGGTAGGGGGTGGGATTCAGTTTAGGCAGAAGTCGGGCCAGCCCCTGGGGGGTGCTAGTTCTGATCACTTTCCCAGAGAGGCATCCCAAACCAAAATCAAGGTATCTAGCTGGTGAGAGCCAACAGAGTTTCTCATATAGCTCACAATGGTGGGTGAGTCGGGGGGCAGCCAAGGCAAAATGACAAATGTTATTGTAAGCAGTGTACCACCAGGTGAGATGTGTCTTTGGAGAGTGAGCAAATAGGTGCAGCCCATAGCTGAGGGAGGGAAGGAGCACAACCTTCACTAGGGCAAGCCTGGCTGCTGGTGTAAGGTTATACTTGGCCCTATAGGCCAGACCCAGTTTGCAGTTTGCTGCCCTGCAGATGTTAAGGATATGATTACCCATGTCAAGTTGGGGGTCAAGTGTTACCCCCAGATATTTGATGGCGCTCACTATGGGTAATGAGGATCCAGTTGTGCTGGTGATGTGTAAGCAGGCCGATGAGGCTTTGATTTTAGCCATTGAGCCAAAGAGCATAGCCTGTGTCTTTTTCAGGTTCAGGACCAGCTTGTGACTAGTAACCCATGACAATACCATGTTAAAGTCATCGGTCAGGTTCTGGTTTAGGGTAGTGGCATTCTGGGAGTGAGCCAGGATTACCAGATCATCTGCATACATGGTGGCACTACAGCTGGTGGTAACCATGGGTAGTTGGTTGATGAAGACGGTGAAGAGGAGGGGACCCAGTACCGAGCCTTGAGGCACTCCGGAGGTCACTGGTAGGGGCTCAGAGAGGACTTTATTGAAGCAGGTATGCTGCTTTCTGCCACGTAGATAACCCATTAGCCATTTCATGGCATGGGGGGGAGGCCAAGTGACCACAACTGTGCACCGAGCAGTTTGTGGTCAACGAGGTCAAAGACTTTGGACATGTGAATAAATATTGCACCAGAGAGTTTGCCCTGGTCCATGGCTGTCCGGATACTTGATGTAACTGAGATTAAGGCTGTGGTGGTGCTGTGTCCCTTATGAAAGCCGTGCTGGGTTGGGGACAGAAGTTCATGAGATTGGATATATTCCAAAAGCTGCTCAGCCACTACCTTTTCAAGGAGCTTGCTAAGGGTTGGGAGAATGGCAATAGGTCGATAATTGTCAGGCAGTTTGGGATTTCCTTGCTTCAGTACAGGGACAATCCTCGCCTCTTTCCAGATGTCTGGGATGGTCCCCAGACCAAGGGATAGGTTGAAGTTAAAGGCTACTGTTGAGGCAATGTGTGCAGCCCCAAGCTTAAGGAGTTTAGGCTCCAGGTTGCCTAGGCCAGGACTGGAGTACTGGGAGAGGCCAGCTAGGCGTTTCTGCAAGTCCTGCACTGATACAGCCCTGAGGTGGAACATTTGATGAGGAGGGTGACCCTCCAGCAGAGTGGAGGGAAGGGGGTGGGACAGAGCCTCATCAGGTGAGAAGAGGGTTGTGAAGGCAGGGAGGTCAGAGAAGTGATTATTTAGGGAGTTGGCAATAGTATGATTTTAGGATGATTTTAACCTCACAAATATGAGGTGTTACACAGAAAATTTACTGAAACTTAATGAATTATACCATGTATCAAAAAATATTATTAATTAAATCATGAAATAATGAAACTCATAAACAAACCAAAAATTATGTATAAAAAGCAATACAAAAAATTATAAGTAAATGATGCCCATCAAATCTCTTGTCTCTTATGCAATACAGTTTACTGGAATGAATGGCATAAACAGCAATGTTAAATGGGACTGTGATGCGTTTTTCATCCCACACACATTCTTGTGTCTCTGATGTATTAAGTTACTTAGAAACAGAGGGCTAGACTTTCAAAGCCCTTGAAAATCCTGCAGGCGAGGAGAAAAAATACCTTAAGTGGGTCTCCACTTGCAGACCCACAGTTTTTTTCTGCAGCTGCGATATTTTCAAAAGTGGAGCTGGTTTGCGACTGGCTCCACAATTTATGGCAGCTTGTGGCCTTTTTTTTGGCACAGCTGTGGGGAAAGGGGCTGTCTGTGGGACCAGGCATAACATCCCATGCAGCTTCACTGGCTCAAACTACAAAACTCCCGCAGGTACGGAGATTTTGTCCTGCGGCTGGGGCTGCAGCATAGGTCATAGTTCCCATGTCATTTGAAAATATAGCCCACCATGTTTACATCATTTTTAATCTGTATGACACAGCCCAAATATAATGTCATTTCAGGGGTTCTAGCAGAAAACAGTACTTTCTTATAATAATGGTAACCAATCAGTTTCTTTGTTGAGACCATGGGTTCCACCTAAGGTATCAAATCTCTCAATCCAATAAGCCTTTCTCATTAAGAGATTTTGGTCTATGTTGCCACCCCTGCTGTGTGGCTCAAATATTTCTACTCCTAGAAATGTTAAAGATGCCACTTGAAAGTTAGCTTCAGTGAAATGTCTAGCCAAGCTACTGTAGAAACATAGAAAGATAGAATTTGATGGCAGATAAGGACCACTTGGCCCACCTAGTCTGCCCATTTCCCTACCTAACAGATAAGCTGCAGATCCTAGTTAACCAATAGCCTACTTCCTCCTACATCCCACTAGAATTGCCTTATGTCTGTCCCATGCATTCTTGAATTCCCCAACTGTTTTTGATTCTACGACCACCTCAGGAAGGCTGTTCCATGTATCCACAACCCTCTCTGTGAAGAAATACTTCTTCACATTACCTCTGAGCTGTCACCCCATTATCTTCAAATAGTGCCCCCTTGTTTTTGCACATCTCTTTTTCTGAAAGATGTTACCCTCTTGGACTTTGTTGATTCCCTTGAGGTATTTGAAAGTTTCTATCATGTCCCCCCTCTCCCTCCTTTCCTCAAGGCTACACATCTTTAGTTCCTTTAGTCTTTCTTCATATGTCTTCTGATGCAGACCCTGCATCATTTTGGTTGCCCTCCTCTGGACAGCCTCCACCTTTTCTATGTCTTTGTGGAGATGGGGTCTCCAGAACTGTACACAGTACTCCAGATGTGGTCTTACCAACTGTCTGTACAGAGGGCCAACAACTTCCTGTTTTCTACTGGTGATGTCTCTCCCTATGCATCCCAGTATCCCCCCAGACCTCCTTACTGCCTTCTCACATTGCTGGCCCACCTTTAGGTAGTCTGATATGACTACCCCCAGGTCCCTTTCCATTTTTGTTGTTGTCAGTATCTCACCCCCCATTGTGTACTCCTCCCCTGGGTTTTTGTTTCCCAGGTGCATTACTTTGCACTTCTTTGCATTGAATCTAAGCTGCCATACATTTGACCATTCATCCAACCTTGTCAAGTCCCTTTTCATCCTTTCCACCCCACCTTGTGTATCAACCCTGTTGCAGATCTTTGTGTCATCTGCAAACAGACATACTTTCCCTTCCAGTCCCTCTGCAATGTCACTTATAAAGACATTAAAAAGGACCGGCCCCAGTACTGAACCCTGCGGTACCCCACTAGTAACCCTCCTTTCTTCACTGTGGACTCCATTTACTATTACCCACTGTGTTCTGTTGTCCAATCAGTGTTTTACCCAGGCTACCATCCTAGGACCCACTCCCAGGCTGGCTAATTTGTTTATTAATCTTTTGTGTGGGACTGTGTCAAATGCCTTGCTAAAGTCTAGGTAGACCATGTCCACAGCCCCTCCCTGGTCTACTGCCTTGGTCACCCAGTCAAAGAAATCAATTAGATTTGCCTGACATGACCTTCCCGCTGTAAATCCATGCTGCCTTGGGTCCTGTGCCCCACTGACCTCTAGGTACTCAACAATTATTTCCTTCAGAAGTGATTCCATCATTTTCCCTACCACTGAGGTCAAACTGACAGGTCTGTAGTTTCCTGCTTCTGCCTTGCTCCCAGATGCTGTATCCCTTCTCCTAACCATTCATTTATGCTTTGAAATTCTCATTCTTAAAGGAGAAGACTACTGTATATTTATGATCTGGATATGTCTGATGCATTTATTATACATTACATCAAGTACTGTACATATGTCAATAAGAGATCAGCCATTTCTTCTGTTGCAACACATATCTAGAGTTTGAGACTCTGACACAAGGTAGTAAAATGTCAAGCAAGCCTCCATTTACGTGCAAATGAGTCACTTGTAATACAGCCCCTCCCATTCCTTGATGTCACTGCAGCAACAGTGCAGAACAAAATATAAGGGTATCAATGCTGTCTATCCTGATTTTAGTTTAAGTTTGCAATGGCTTAAGACAGTTCTGTCATGCAACTCACACGGGGAGTGGTACTTGTAGCCTTAATACTGCATATGTAGAGCAAATAATACCTCTAATAGTATTGCAATCACAGGAAACAAAAGCTGTTCCTGTGTACTGCTCATTTCTGTCTTACAGTTGTAACATTTTGTGGAAAGCAGTAGACTGAATCAGTTAATCAACCAACCAATCAATCAATCAAGCAGTCAATCAGTCACTCTGTAGTGAACCAGGTGAACACCCTTGAGAGGATTCATTTACAAGGTAGGCTTGAGCAGTTTCCCAAAGGATCAAAGAAGACTGAATTCTTCCTTTGCAAAAATTATACACTCCCTTTTCAGCAGCCTGAAAGTGGAGAGCTACATCACTTACTTTATTAAGTGTATTGTTTTAAATTTCAAATGCTCCTTACATCTGGGTTCTGACTGGAAATACCAATACACAGAATGCATATGACATGGGAGGAATGAGCTGAGCGAATACAGAGTACCACAAACACTGAGACTGATTAGTTTGTTTACCTACAACAGCTGAAGTGTAGCATCTGATTTGTGAGGGACATCCTACTTCAAATGCTGACATTACAAGGGAGGAGGGCTGCCACAGCTTGTTTTCAGTACCTTCAAAGTGAAGTGCTGTAGCTCTCACATCACTGCTAATGATTTATAATGGGAATGGGGGCACTGTTAAAGTCATGGACCTGAGGGGTCATCACAGTTCCCAAGGAGGTCAGGGTAACTTGTTAAGGGGTAGAGAGTGAGGGACTTTAGTAGGATTTGAACCAGAGTTTTCCAGTTCTTGTGCCTGTGCTTTAACCACTAGAATACTGTTCTTCCATATGCTGCAGCTGATGTCCTGGTAATCTATTCCTTGTTATAGCTGAACTCTTCATTGCCTTACATCAGCCATCCAATCACGGACTGTCTAGTTACAAAGGGAAAGGGGCATTTTTGCAAGATTGTGTCTCACTGCTGGTGTCAATCAAAACAGAGAATGCTAACACACACAGAACATAATAAAACAGCTATATAATGCCACTTAAGACTCTTGTTGTACCAAGAGTTATTTATTGGGTAAACTTTTTTTGCTAACAGAAACATTAACACAACTCATACAGGCACTTCCTTATAGGCGTACTGTATATACATGTCAAATCTGTGATGAATCACACTCATATGGTCCTAGTCCCCATTAGACCTGCACTTCATGATGTGCACAGCACTTAAAGAGTTCCCCCATTACTCAAGTGGGGGACCAAACATTGTGGGTTCTGTTTAGTGGTGGAACAACATTTAGTGCAGCACCATTATTTGTTGCTCTGATGACATCATCTTCCATCAGCATTGATGGTAAAATGGAGGACAAACACATTGATAACTTCTGGGGGCTGTATATGTTTATTTATAATCTATATTTGGACAGCGATAGGACTGCTGGCAACTAGAGGAGGAACACAACAGTTACACATAAGGAGCTGGGAAAATATGGGTGTGAAACTATGGGAGACTTCCCCTTTAATTCACATTTTGTTTGACCTGTATAAAGTTTATCACAAATGCATCTTAAATCAAATAGACCACATAGGTGGAACTACAGGTTATCCCTTGTCTAATTTTTTTGAACTTTCAATGCTTTATTGAGACTTACCATAATACTTGTATAAAAGTCATTATATATTATAGTACAATAGAGAGATAATATTCTATTTAGCTTACAATACAAAATACATTGCTTCTAATTACATCTACAGTGTTAGTCTTTGCTTATTAGCCTATCAGTTCTTTTTTCAAGGTGCCTAAATCTGCGCTACAGAAAAAAAAAATTCTAATTTTTATTCTTTCATCCCTGTGGAGGTTATGTACTTCTAATACTTGATGAGTGTTGCCAAATTGGGTGCAATGCCCACAAGGATAGTTCCCAGCTGGTGGTGGTCCAAAAGAGAAACCCATCCTGGGTTCTTGCTGTGGAATGTAGTCCAAATGTCCAAGTTTGTCATTTACAGTTGCCCCTCTTTTGGCCACAATTAATGGAGGATCTGTAAAAGCTTGTCCCCCTTTCTCTGCTGTTTTTAAGGCATACCAATTTCATTCCATTATATGTTTTATTTGTCTAAAAACAGTGTTGTATGCAGTAGAGAAAAATGCCTGGTGCTGTGGTAATTTTAGACTGTGAAAGTGTTTCCCTTGGAACCACAGCAGCTCTGGTTTTTGCCTTATTGTTTGTGGCTTTATCCTAACCTTTCACAGTGAACCTATGACATAAGTCGTCTGCTGCATCTTCCTATTCTGAAATGTCAGAGCGATTTCTTTTAATTCTCCAAAACTGTTCATACGGGATGTAATTGATTGAACTTATAGGGTGGTGACTGTCAGCTCCCAATAGAGTATTTTTATCACTGGTCTTTCAATTTGATCTGCTTCCTAATTTCTAACCTTCCTTGTAAATTTGCTAATCTTTTCATGAACTAGTTCAAAAATGGATTTCATTATCAATGACAGTAACCCCTACACAGAAGAAAAATCTGTGTATAGGAGATACATATATAATTTTTTTTTGTATGGACAGGTACTGCTGAAGAGCTAAAGTTATTTCACTCTTACTTGAATCATTTGAATCCAAATACCCAGTTCACTTTACAAGTTGATGAAAAGTGTATCCCGTTCCTGGATTTAGAATTTGCATTTAAAGATCCTTTATTAATTGTGGCAAAAAGAGAGGAAACCCTAAAAGACAAACTTGTACATTTAGACTACATTCCACAAGAGGAATCCAGGATGAGTTTCTCTTTTGGACCACCACCAATTGGGAACTATCCTTGTGGGCATTGCACCCAGTGTGGCAACACTCACAAAGTACTAGAAGTATAAAACCCCCACAGGGAAGAAAAATTAAAAAATAGCCAATGTTTAACCTGTAGTTCTACCTATGTAAGGTAAATGGGAGCACATTACTTGACCCAAAAAGCATTGCTGACACCTTTAACGAGGCATTCACCAACCTTACCAGTGTGCTTCCCTCTGATTTCTTTAAAGATGAGGACCCCCCACATCCCAAAGCCACAATCTTCCTGCCAAACACCCTCCATTCTACTTTAAGGCAATAAAGGTGCATGATGTTCACAAGTACGTCACCAAAGCTCTATGTTAATCCAGAACTAGCAGCGACTCACTCAACCTCAAGCTACTATCCCTCACACTAGAAGTTGTTTTAGGGCCTCTCACCAGGATCTTTAATCTCTCCCTCTCCCTCAGCCAGTTCTTGGACAAATGGAAATCAGCCACTGTCACCCCAATCCGTAAAAGTGGTGACAAGATTATACATGGCAATTATCGCCCAATCTCTATTCTACCTCCTCTCTCAAAGGCATTGGAATGTATAGTAGCTGACCAACTCACTGACTACCTGGAGAAGTATAATATTCTCTGCCGGCAGCAACATGGTTTCAGAAAAGGCTATAGTACCGCATCTGCCCTCCTGGAATTTACAGGTGCTATCCACAACTCCCTGGACAATGGTAAACATACTGGAGCTATCTATTTTGACCTCACAAATGCCTTTAATACTGTACACCACCGCCTTCTACTTGGCCAACTTCAGTCCTCTGGTCTCTCCACTGACTCAGTCACTTGATTCAAAAGCTATCTTGAAAATCGATCCCAACGTGTAAAGATCGCAGATGTGCTGTCCAATACCAAACCTGTCAACTCTGGCTTCCCTCAGGGATCTATCCTTGGCCTACTCCTCTTCAGTCTATTCATTAACACCCTCCCAGACTTCTGCACAGAACAAATGATACTGTACGCTGATGATGCAGTAATTCTTCCATCCCATCAGGACACAAACCAGTTGCAAAAAAGTCTCCAGCAGGCTTTCAAAATGGTCGAGAATTGGTTCATAAGGCATAAACTGATCTTTAATGGGAAAAAAACCAAAACCATGATTTTCAGCAGCACCCACAATAAGTATAAGGATCACCACTTCACCAAAAGTACCACACATGGTGACCCTCTGGAACAGGTCCAATCATTTAAATACCTTGGGATCACCCTTGACTCACACCTCTCCTATGTTGATCACATAAATAATGTTGCCTAAGCTGCAAACTCCAGACTAGGCATGCTTTTCCGACACAGATGACACCTTACCCCTGAAGCACTGGATGCTGCTGTCCAGAGCTCCATCATTTCCACTATTGACTACAGCCTTATAATCTATGGCTCTGCCACTGCTACTGCACTCAAACATGTAACTACCTCTCTCAACAAGGCTTGTCGGCTCATCACAGGTGCTCAACGCCTTACTTACACCTGTGACCTTTATATCCAAACTGGCTGGCTGCACTTAGAAAATCGAATAAAATATAAAACCTGCATGGTAGCAAAGAAAATTTTGATGGGCCTTGCACCTCCTGGAGTCTGTTCCCTCCTACAACCCAGAAACAGCAGCTGCAACACCAGGGGGACTAAGCCACAGCTTCTACAAATTCCCTGCTGCCGTACTACACAAGGTCAAAGATCCTTTGCCTTTAGAGCTTCGAGCTGGATGAATGGACTCTCTAGTGATATTACCACCACCACCACACTCGGCTCCTTCAAATCCAGCCTCCGCAAGTCTCTCACTGCCTCGAGTGCCTGTGACTGACATTGATCATAACTGAATCATCTATCACCTATGCCAGCCTGACCTTATGCAAACCCCTACCGGCTGGGTGATGGTCACTATCCTTAACTCTTGCCAATGTCTGAGCACCCTCTGCTAATCTCTGTTTCTTTGACAATGCCTTCCGGGCTGCACCCCCCCCCACCTCAGCCCTCCCCTAACTACAACTCTGGGCTCCACCCTCACCCCTCCCCTCACTCTCTCATCTCCTGCCCTTCCCTCTCTACCTTTTTCAACCCTAGTTCTAGCTTTGTATATGTATAGATAAGTGATTATCTGTCATAATGTCATCCTTGTTGTCTTGTTGTACCATATGACATGGAACCTTTGTAAAAGAGCCCTGGCTCAAAGGTATTTGTAATCCTAGACTGAAATAAAATAAATAAATAAATAAAATATATGGTCTATTTGATTAAATACATTTGTGATAGACTTTATATAGGGCAAACTAAACATGAATTAAGATTGAGAATTTCAGAGCATACTGTAAATCAGTGGTTAGGAGAAGGGATGCAACATTAATGTCACCATTTGGAGTTACTAGATGAGACCATGCTAACATGTGAATCAATTTGGGGTTCTGTCTCATGTAAGAGGGATAAAAAAACTAACAGTTAAGGACTTTTATAAGTCACCAGATAGTAGCACCAACATGATCAAAATTTAATTCAACAAATTGCTTACTTTTCTGATGACAGGGATATTATAAGTATAGGGGACCTCAGTCTGTTCAATATTAACTAGGAAGAGATGTCTGCACCTTCTAACATATGGTCTAAGCTTGTGGAGATAATTCTCATTCATACTTGAGTCAGGTACCTGTAGTTGCAGAACCAACTGGGGTAGTAATATTCTCGATGTAATCCTCACCAACATTAGGGATGAAATCCATAATGTGGTTACTGGCAACCCTCTAGGGGTTCACCCACTATGGTATGTGGACAATGTGGATGAAGTCATTTAGGGAGCAGGAATTATATTACCTGGAATTATCACGGATGGCATTCTGGCACCCTAAACTGACAGCACCACAGGACCAGCCTAAAAAGACTTAGTTTTTGTGGGGGCATACCCCAAAATAAATATAACAACCTCTGGTGGGGGGGGGGACATGCCATAAAAGGGACACAAAGCTGTGGGATGCCCAACAGGGTGTGAGTATGGGATGATCTAAAATTCAGATTGATCCCATCACTCACAATCTTGTTGTGGCACCCACATTATGGTGACAAAATCTTGGCACCCTAATAACAGGATACCACCCTCTAGATACCAGTGACTATATTTCTATTAGCTTCACATTATGCAGAAATACACAGACTATGAAGGTAAAACAATAATAACAAAAACTTTAATAGACTGAATTACTCAGCAATAAAAAATGTTCTATGAAACATTGATTGAAATATATTCTGATTTATTTATTCAGTCTCGGATTACAAGTACCTTTAAGCACCAGGCAGCTCATTTGCAAAGGCTCCATGTCAGTTGGGAAGGGGTTACAGTTAGACAAGGAGTAACTAACAAATTATGTTAAAATACAGTACAATATGTATGTTACAACATATAGAGTCAATTAATACACTGATAATAAACAGTGAATAAACAGTAAAGGAAGCAGCCAAAACAAAGGATGAGCTAACAAGTTATGTTACAACAAACAGAGTCAATTCAATACATCAATAATATACAGTGACAGATAAAGCGATGAAGGGTGTAGAGAATTAAGACAGAGGGGCATAGATGACAGTGGAGGTGTTGCAATATTGATCAGAGAGGGGGAGGTAGCAGCCAGGGGCTTTGTCAGTGTTGTAAGACAGGGTAGGCAGGAGGTAGGGGATAGTGGGAGGGGCATGGGCAAGGGAAGAAGGAGGCAACCAAGGCCTTGTAAGTGCCAATGTAAGTTCCAGTGGTGTGTGGTCAGATGGGAACTAGGATTAGGTAGTACAATCACAGACACTTTCAGTTATGAGATGCTGTTGGAGCAAATGCTTAAACTGTGTGAGCTTAGTTAGGTTGGTCAATTCACTGTACAGACCAATGAACAAAAGTGGGTCTCTGTACAGAAAGGATTTTTGGTATTGAGCAGTCTGACACCATGGGATGAGGAGGTATTCAGTTTCTGAGGTACAAGTGGGCTGGATCTTGAGGGATTTGTTCAACAGGTATCCAATGCCCAGTAGCAAGAGCCCAAAGAGCACTTTTTTGGTCAGGAGGCATGTTTGGTATTTGATTCTGCCATTTAGATGAAGCCACGCAGTTTTTGCATATAGCTCACAGGTGTGGGTGAGACGGGCAGTACCCATGATTAGTCTACTTGCTTTGTTCATAGCAACAGTTACCCATTTGAGTGATGTGGTTGAGGCAGCTCCATAGATGACTAAGCCATAGTCAATGACCGATAGACCCGAAATGTGGATTGCAAGCTTCAGAGCTTCTGGAGTCAGACACCGTCTGTATTTATAGGGGTGCCCAATCCTGATGTTGATATTCCTAGTGACATTCTCTATGTGAGGCCCATAGGTGAGATGACTATCCAGGGTTACACCAAGGTACTTAAAGTACTGTAATTGTTCAAGAGGGGCTCCTTTGTTATTTAGAACAATGACAGCATGTACCTTGTACTTATGGTGAGAAGATGAGAACAGCAGCACTTTTACTTTTTTGTAATTTAGGACCAATTTGTAAGTATTAAACCAATTCTCAGCTTCCATGAATCTAAGTTGTAGGTTGCTTTAAAGTATGTTTGGATCCGGGTGGCTTGCAAAGTTGACAGCATCATCTGCATATAGGAGAGTCCATTGATGACAAGCAGATGGCAAGTTGTTTAAGAAGATTCTGAACAGGACAGGACCCAAGATTGCCCCTTGTGGTACACCAGACCAGACAGCCCTCTGTTCTGAGATGATATTAAATATCTTCACCCTCTATGATCTATCTCCAAGGTAGCTTTTGAAGCATTTCAGCGTGTTTAGTGAGAAACCAATTTTTGTGAGCTGAGTAGGAGTGGGTGATTCACAGTGTCAAAAGCCTTAGTTAAATCAATAAAGGCTGCTCCTACAAGATTGCCTTGGTCAATGGATTGTTGAATGAAGCTGATGAGTTCTAGTAGTGCTGTGGTAGTGCTGTGCCCTTTTCTAAAACCGTGCTGTTGTGGGCATTGGATGGAGTTAGTTTCCAGGTAATCCACAAGCTGGTTGGCAATGATTCATTCCAGCACCTTGGATAGGAAGAGAGAATTGATGTAGGCCTATAGCTGCTATGCAGGGAATTATCACCATATCTGTGACCTGGGATAACCAGGGCAGTTTTCCACACTTGTGGGAACTGTGACAGAGTCAGTGAGAGGTTTAGTATCTTAGTTATGGTTAGGAGTATTTCTTCTAGGGTGACTGTGATAAGTTTGAGGTCTAGAGAGTCTCCACTGTATCTCAATTTTTCCAACTCTTTAGTTAGTAGTTTTCTGACCTGGGTTATTGAGACCTTCTTAAAGGAGAAAAGAGTGTGCTCCAGGCTCTTCACCTCATAGTGAGTTGTTGCTTCAAAGTCAGAGTTATCTTCAAAGAAATCTTGTGGAAGTACAGTACACTGTCCAAGTTGGTGAAAGCATCATTAAAAGTGTTTGCAATTTTAAGCAGGTCCAGTATGGGGGTACCATCAGAGTTTAGCATTGTAGGAGATACCTTGGGATCTTTACCAGTGATATCATTGATATTTGACCAAAATGTTCTGCTGTCTCCCCAGGTGTTGGTCAGCATCTCCCTGTGGTGCTTAATTTTCTCCTGGCGAATAGCTCATGTGCAGGCATTTCTAGTGGATTTATAAACTTACAGACCCTGCTGTTTACCAGAAGCTTTGGTGCAGTACCATAGACGGTCCTGTCGTTTCATACTGGTAATGAGTTCAGGAGTGATCCATGGATTCACTGTGCCTCGAACTGTCATCTTTTTAAATGGGGCATATATCACAGACTGTATTGAAAACCTTGATGAAATGCTTATGTGCTGTGTTAATGTCATCAGTGGTGTCCAGCATAGTCCAGTCCTGATAAAATAGTTATTGTTTTAAGAGGTACCAGGTGACCATGTTTTAGTACTCTGTTGTAGATAGTTTGTAGAGGGGGAGTATGGAATTTGTTGGACCAGCTGCAGGTGACTGGGGAGTGATCACTAATGGAGTTGGGGTCAACCGTTACATTAGTGAAGTGATCAGGGTGATTTGAAATGATCCAATCCAGGGTGCTGCATGTCCCGGTTTTATAGTTTATTCTGGTTGGTGAGCTAACAAGTTGAGTGAGATGTAATACTGCTAAGGCATCCTTTATAGACCCTTTTGTTGGTAACAGCCAGTTTATGTTAAAGTCACCCAGAATAATTGTCTTGGAGAGGTGATTTTGGAAGCAGAGATAGTCCAGGATGCTGTGGAGACCTGAAGTCAGGTATTTGGGTGGTATGTAGACAGAGAGTACTGTGAGAGTTTTGAAGTGGGCCCCCAGTAGCACTTTTATTGCCAGTGCCTGAGTGGTGCATCCAAGGTCAATCAGTGGCAGGGCAAGACCCTTTAGCATATTTTTTAGATAGATAGTGCAGCCACCCCCATGTTTTGACAGCCTATCCAGTCTGTAAATAGTATACCCTGGTATGGCAACTGCTGTGTCAGGTATTTGGGGTGACAACCATGTCTCTACTACCAATAATATGTCAGGGTTGTGCTGTGTCACCCAGAGTTTGAGGGTGTCAATTTTGCACAGGAGACTACAAATGTTAATTGTGGCCAAGTTAATAGCACCAGCTTAGGAGGAGTTCTGTTAGTAGATTGGCCGGGCGGCCCTGGATTAGGGTGGATGTTTCCTGATAGGAGAAGTAGCAAGAGGATGATCCTAAGGAGGAGCTTTCTTAGTAGCTTTGACAAGCATTTAAAATTCCTTTGAGTGTGGTGGCATTTTTTCCTTTTACTCTTTAATACAATGAGGATGGTAGGATCAAAGAGGACATAGAGATGAGAACGCTCACTATACGAAGGCCAGTCACTAAATTGAGGATGGGCCAAGAAAGGGTGCCAAGGTCCCTTACTGATGCTGAAGAAATTCCCAGATATACAGCTCTTGTTGTAGTGGAGGTTATCACAAGGGTCCTTATAGAAAGAGTTTTCATTCTTGGTGTTAGTATTTCCAGGGTGCTGGAGCATTATTAGAAGGATGAGAAGGTGGGGGAAGGTACTCAGGGTGAGTATATCCATTATAGACAGGTTAACGCTTATATTTAGAGCTTGGGAAGTGAGCTGACAAGAAGCAAGGTTGCACAGCTCCCTCAAGTGGCTTACCTAAAAATCCTGGGTTAAGATAAACATGTAGCCAGCAGCCAATGTGAGAGGGAGAAGGGAAAAAGGGGTGGTGCTTGTGCATATTTAATAGCGGCCAGGGTTGGGGTGGGAGTGGTGGGACAAAAATACAGTCAGAAAAGTAAACTACAGCTTGGGGAGCCAACTCGAAAAGCCGTGCTTTGCAGTTTAAACAGAATAGTACAAGCAGCCAAAATGGTAGGTCAGGAAAAGCAGCAGCGTCCAATCGCCATTCAGTTCTTACTCCACAGACCAATCAGGCACTAGCTGGAAAGGGCCAGAGAAGATCCCAGGAGACATATCTGGGGTAGAGTGTGTTGGGGGGGTGGGAGGCAGAAACAAGAGCGAGAAAGGGGAAATAAAGCGAGGTCCTGTATCACTTTTAGCAAACTTTCCTCCACTAGTGCAATATTCACAGTTTTAATGTACAATTAACTTAATGACAACGCAGTTTTACAACAAACAAAGCAGTCATTTAGAATAGTGACAAAATTCAGTAACAGTTTGTAGGCAGGAAATTAGGTAGGTACAGAACAAAAATACAGTCAGAAAAGTAAACTGCAGCTTGGGGAGCTGACTTGAAAAGCCACTCTTTGCAGTTTAAACAGAATAGAACCAGCAGCCAATGGCAGGTCAGGAAAAGTGGCAGTGTCCAATCGCAGTTCAGTTCTTACTCCACTGACCAATCAGGCACTAGCTGGAAAGGGCCAGAGAAGAGCCCGGGGAAATGAAACTTGTAGGGACTCAGAAGCAGCCTCTCAGTGGTGGGTTTCCGAGGTGGCAGCCCCCGGCCAGTAGAGTGGGTCCATGACCACAGCAGAGCCCAAGTCAAGTTTTGAGTCTGTGGATACAGAAAAATCCTGGACTTTGTTCATATCTATAATTAATGACGTTGTGGACATGTTAGTTTCCACTGAAAAAGACTTAAAAGGCTACAACAGTTTTGGCAAAAATCCTCCATGGTTCAGCAATAAGATCAGGAAACTAATAAAAAAGGAACATTTTTAACTAATGAAGTCTCAGCCTTCAGTATCAAATATAAAACACTACAAACGTGCACTTAGGGCTACAAAATGAGGCATTAAACAGACAAGGAGAAATGTGGAATTTAGGTTATCTCACTCCAAGGATAACTTCAAGACCTTTTACAATCAATCAATCAATCAATCAATTTTATGTTATACTGGAGAGTATGTGAACAAGAATGCCCATTTTCACAAACGTACAGTTGTACATGAAATTACAAAGATACAAGAGAAAACAATTTACAGTATACATCGTACATAAAGGCTGAGGTAATATCTTATACACAAGAACTTATTAATAAGCATGATAGAATGAAAATGCAAGGTAAAATAATTTACAGGATATCATTTACAAACGTGTTTAGAGTCAGTTGCACACACAGGAAAACCAAAAGAAGTAAAAAGGGAGAGAAACAGGATGGGGGTGGGAGGAGAGGATGCTGGGAAAGAGGGAGGGGTAGAGGGTGGAGGATGAGGGAAAAACGGAAGGGGAGAAAATGGGTGGAATTGGGAGGGGGGATGGTATAGAGCAGAATTAGATTCAGCCAGTATTAGGAGAACAAGTGCATGAGAGTTTTACTAGGAGGTAGCTCTTGAGGGACCTTTGAAAGGCATATATATAGTGCTATAGGCAAGGTAGCCAGGTGGGAACAAGTTGTACCATTTTGTGCCCTTATAAGCAATGGAATTTTGTGCAAATGAGGTGTAGAAGAATAGGATGCTGAAAACATTGCTAGAGGCTCCTCTGGTTTGGCAGGCAGGAGCAAATTTGGGGAACAGTGATGTCATGTTCAGTGGCAGTTTATTCAGGTGAACTTTATGTAGAAAAGAAAGAAAGATCTTTGATGGTGAAAGGCCCCTTGAGAGGGAGCTAATCGATAGGTTTATATAGGGTGTAGTGGTGCATTCTCCACGGAAGTCCAGTCACAAACAGATGATATTATTGTAGCTAGATCTAAGGTTAAGGAACAGATGATATTATTGTAGCTAGATCTAAGTTTAAGGAACAGATGATATTATTGTAGCTAGATCTAAGTTTAAGGAAAAGCTGAGAAGTGGCAGAGGGGGCATAAATGATGGATCCATTGTCCAGCTGGTATGAGAATGGAGCTTGCTATATAGAGTCTAGATTTAGGGATTAGAATTTTACGGATCCTGTAGAGTAGCCGCAGCCTCATGTGAACCTTATTTATGATGTTAGAGATGTGACTATTAAAGGACAAATGGGGTCTAGCAGAAGACCAAGGTATTTAAATTTGGAGACTTGTTCAGTGCAATTTCCATGGCTATTGGAGAGGGTTTGTTTTAGGCTGTAGGTTTTCCTGGGTAACCTGTGAACAAGGTGAATGCAATTGAGTGCCTACAAAAACAGCGACTCAATTAAGGCACCTGTGTTCAGGGTTACCTGGCAGGGTGGTGAATGGATACTGGGGTGGGTGACATACGGTGATGGAAAGTACGTGCATAATGCATGCATGTGCATGGGGGGGAGAGGCAGGGAGGAGGAAGGTATGTGGGAGGGGGGGTGTGTAGCTCAGAGCTGGTCTGCTAGCATGGTGAGGGAGGGTGGTGCTTGGTTGGGAGATACAGGGTGCAGAGATTGGGTCTGGCGCTGCGTAGGTTTTTTTTTTTGCCAGTAGGCGGCTTTTCATTTTCTAAGTTTTTCACCCCCTCTGACATGCATCCCCCGGAGTTGAGAATCCATTAGTAGGGGGATGCAGCTGGCACAGCCCCCCACATTACAAAACAATCCCCTATGTCTAGGGGGCCCTCTTGGTCTTCGCCACAAGTGTGCATCACCAAAATTAATTTTTGGTGACATACACTCGCCCTAACGGCAATCACTATTCCACGATCACCATTATGACACAGAACTATTTTCCTGTGACTGGAGAAAACCATGTATTTTGTGTTTTTTTAGAGTTTAGGACCATGCCTTTATTGGTGAACCATGAATGCAGATTCTGGAAGTTGGATTGTAAGCTGGCGAGCATCTCATCTGGGATTCTGTTGTTGCAGCATAGCGTAGCATTGTCTGCATAAAGGATCATTTTGGTGTTGCTTCAGACTTCAGGGAGATTATTGATGAAAAAGGTGAAAAGGAGGGGGCCCAGGATAGAGCCCTGGGGAACCCTGTATTTAACGGGGCATTCAGAGGAGAGCAGCCCATCTATTGTGGTCATCTGTGTTCTGTGGGAGAGAGAGAGTTCCCAACCCATTTAACTGCATTATTAGAGAAACAGAGGTCAGATAGGGTGTTCAGGAGCATATTGTTCACTCCTACAAGGTAGTTCAAGAATGACAGGCCCCTTAGTGGTTGATAATAATAAAGTCAATGACCCCCAAGAAATGGTTAATCAGTTTGACAATTTTTTTTTGTTCTGTATTCAGTAAAGAAAGTGGGCATGAGTCACTGAATTATGACATATCACTGAATGCTATTAGGCAACATTTAATAGACGCTAGTACTGTTCATAATAAACTTTCGACTGTAGATTCTAATAAGTCAGCTGGCCCTGATGGACTCCACCCAAGATTGCTCAAGGAACTTAGCTTTGAATTGGCACAAAATGTATAATAAATCCTTAAATGAAGGTATTGTCCTGTTGGACTGGTGTAAAGCCATGGTAATACCAGTGTTTAAAAAAGGCAGTAACTCAGTGCCTGGAAAGTATAGACCAATCAGTTTAACATTCATAGCTAGTAAAATTATGGAGGGAATTATAAAAAACAGAATTAATGATAATATGATTAGAATGGGTCATAAGGACAATACCCAGCATGGTTCTGAAAAAGGTATGCCTTGTAATACCAACCTTATTGTATTCTGTGAGGCCATCAGTAGACAAATGGATATTGACAACAATGTACTGTCGATGTTATTTATTTGGATTTCAGAAAGGCATTTGACAGTGTGTCCCATGAGGTACTGGTAGGCCAAATGATAACCTTAGGTATTAATAACCAGCTTATAAAATGGGTTCAAGCCTGGTTGGCAACAAGAAGGCATACAGAATTAAAGGATTTGAGTCAGATGAGGACAGGGTGATTAGAGGCATCCTTCAGGGGTCGGTTCTCGGACCACTGTTATTTAACATTTACAGTCACGTTCAGAAAATTAACAGTGGCAATTACTTGATGAAATTTGCTGATGACACCAAATTAGGAGGCACAGTAACTAACTGCCAGGATAGATCTAGGGTGTTGTCTGATCTTCTGTCTAGAGTAGAATAGGCTAATAAGAACAAATTACACTTCAGCATTGATAAATGTGTGGTCATGCATTTTGGTAGATCTAATATTTTGTAGGAATATTATATTAGTGGTGTTAAAATGAAATTAATTAACAGAGTAGTTGATTTTGGAATTCATATTAGTGACACCCTCAAATCTGGTGATCACTGTAAACAACTGGCCAGTAAATCAAACTACTTAATCAACTGTGTTAAATGCACCTTTATTAACAGATCAGAGGATGCATTACTGCCATTCTATAGAGCATATATA
The DNA here is from genome assembly GCA_016271365.2 of Neoceratodus forsteri. NCBI lineage: Eukaryota > Metazoa > Chordata > Ceratodontiformes > Ceratodontidae > Neoceratodus > Neoceratodus forsteri. The sequence continues at coordinate 606,105,740 of CM057452.1, forward strand.
CACCCTCACCTGGACTATGACTCTCAGATTTGGAGTTTCTTCTTAATAAAAATGTTGATATTGTTGAACAGACTCAAAGATTTATGAAGCTGCTTTCTTGAGTTATTTTCTTTAAGAGATAATAGAGTAAGAGGTGACCTGTTACTGTTACTTAATATTTTGAAGGATGAGCAGTTGTTGAAGGAACTGGGCTTAGAATATAAGCAGTCTAAACATGATCTGAGAGGACACAAAGTGCAGTTGATGACAAAAACACCCAACAAAGATCTTAGGAGATATGCCTTTGTTCCAAAGGCAAGTGATTATGGAATAGGCTTCCTCATGTCATTGTGTACTCTGATACTTTCTCTACCTTCAAAAATAAATTGGAAGTTTTTATAAAGAATGGCTGCTTGTCCAGCAGCAACCATTGAGTAGTCGGGGCAATATATTACGACTATTGCCCTTAAACCCGAATATGAACCCGAATATCTAGCTTGGCTAGACATTTCACTGAAGCTAACCATCAAGTGATATCCTTATCATTTCTGGGGATAGAGATGGTTGAATCACACAGCAGGGGTGGCAACAGAGACCAAAAAGTCTTAATGAGAGAGGCTTACTTGATTTAGAGATTTGGTACCTTAGGGGGAGCCCATAGTCACAACAAAGCAACTGATTGGTTACCTTTATTATAAGAGAGTATTGTTTTCTGCTAGAACCCCTGACATAAGTGACATTATATTTGGGTTGGATCATACAGATTTAAAATAGAATAATAGATAGATGATTATGTATTACAAGGCAGTTAGACCATAGAGAGGCTTTGGGGACTTGGAACCTCGACAGTGAAGCTCGAGAGGTTCCCAAAGTCCCCAAAACCTCGAGATGGTCTGACCGCCTTGTAATTCAGAGTCATTTATCTGTTATTTTTTGTAATATATGGATCCAGTAGTGAAAAAGGATGACTTTTTCAACATGGATTCCATGAAATGAAGTGGCTGCCCGCCGCACTGAAGACGTATTGTCTCCAGTCGCACGCAGCACTGAAGACTCTGTCTCCCCCATTTCTGAACATTTTGTTTGTTTGAATTTATTAGGCAGTCCTACCTTTTAGTTTTTTTCATCATTCTGCAAATGCAGGATCAGCCAGGCACTCCATTATACTGTATGTTTGAAGAAAAAAACACAAATTAAAGAAATGAAGTTCACGCATTCCTCTTGCTAACCGAGAGGAAACAGCCGCCATGTTTTTCAGCTTGTTCTGCCCGCCCACAGAAAAAAGCTGCCAATGGGGATGAGCTCCATCACTATGGCTGTGCAGGAAGGGATGTGGCACCATGGCAGCTGGGTTTCTTGGCAGGCAGAGTTGCACATGCGCTGTGGCATTTCAATGACAATACTATCATTCAGAGGTGGAACAATGGTATTATCACCTCTGAACGATAGTATTATCAGGAAGGAATGATAGTATTATCACTTGAGACAGTGTTGTATTACTGGAATTTTTTTGTATGGGACAGGATGGCATTATTTCACTATCTCCATATATTACAAATGATATAAACATGGTGGGACCAATTCTAGTACAGTTACACCTGGCATAACAGCACTTGTGCCAAGTAGAATGGTGCATGTATCAACTTACATCAGCAGTTGCGACATGCACGATTCTACAAAGTGGCCTGTGACATGGCGCAGGCCACTTGCACCAAACAGCTGTTACACCGGCAGTTTCGCCATAAACCCCCTGCAACATGGCGCTAGGGGGTTTATGGCAGCAGTTGTACCCCATTCCAGAAGGGCAGCAACAAAGTCCCCAATGTCGGGATTCTACAAGAACCCCCGGAGGAAAGCCGGCAACGTAAGTTACACCTGCATTTAGCTGGTGTAACTTACATACATCATCTGAGGGTCCTGTAGAACCCAGTCCATGTGTCACCCCCATGCCCAGACCACCTCCGTTGTTGCCCCAATGGGCATCACACCCCCTGTCCCATCTCCCGTACTATATACAATCCCCCCATACCCTCATACAGTAACAGCCCCACAGGGCTGCCCACACTCATCCCTCTGAATCCTTTAGGCAATGCTCGCAGGGCTGCCCACACCCATCCCCAAATCCCCCATTACAAAGTGCCCTGCAGGGTGATGCAGTCAACCCCCACCCGTGCTCCCGACCCTGAGTCCATAGGAGTGCTAACTGTAAAGATGTGCTCAGAAATTAATTTATGAGTGCGTCTTTGCAGTAGCACTCCTACAGCACTCAGTCAGTGTCTGGCCATTGAGGTGAGAGCTGGGCTGTGCCAGTCGCCAGCTTGGGATGGGTGGAGGGTGCTGCGTAGACTGGCACAGCTGGGTGGGGGGCCAGTAGACTACCAGGGCTTCACTGGGTATATGTCGACGGCGGCTGGTGACTCAGGGTCAGGTACAGGTGGGGGTTGACTGCATCACCTGTGGGGGCACTTTTGCAGGGATTCAGGGGATGGGGGTAGGGCAGCCCTGTGGGCATACTTACACAGGGATTTGGGGGCAGTTGGTATGGGCAGCCCTGCAGGGCAGTTAATGTAGGTTTCGGGGGCAGAGGGTGTGGGCAGCCCTGAGGGGCTCTACATATACACTTCTTGGGGGGCAGTTGATGTGGGAAACCCTGTGGGGCACCTAATGTGGTTAGCTGGGCATGGTGGGGGCCACATGCGATCAGCGTTGCAGCTTGTGACATGCTCGCCAGGTGCGCCCTTTGTTCAGCGTACCTGGCCGCATGTCGCAAATCACAGAACTGCGCTGTGGAGACCCTGCCCCTTCTAGAACAGGGCACAGAGTCAATGTCACAGTTGCGGTTGGTGCAAGTTGTGTTTGGCGGTGACTTGCTCCAACCTTCTAGAATCAGGCCCAGTGTTTCTAAGTAACTTACACATTAGAGACACACAGCTGTGAGTGGGATGTGAAAAACATCACAATCCCCACAGCACTGATATTTATGCCATTTATTCCAGTATATTGTATTGTATAAAAGACCAGAGATTTGTTGGGCATAATTTACTTACTGACTTTTGTATTACATTCTGTACATCATTTTGCAGTCTGTTTATGAATTTCATTATTTCATGATTTAATTAATATTTTTTGATACATAGTATAATTCATTAAGATGTACTGTAAGCTTGAGCACAATTTCCTTGTAACAGATCATATTTTTGAGGATGAAATCACCTAGTTTTGGGATACTTTCTGTTCTAGACTTCCCAGAAACCCAATAAATAAATCATTTAATGGCAAGTAGAAGTCTTTTTAGAAATAATATCAAATGTTTAAAGTCGAGGAGATAATGACTGTATCCTGACTTGAAAGTTTAAAATACACAAATGGGATCTCCGGGAAGTTATGAATGAAATATCTAGTCATTCACCATCACAATTATTCCAGCTGTGCTGGCCCTCCAGTGCAGCAGTAGCACTACCACTTGCAACACCAACTATTTGGGTTTGGAAGCGAGTCCAAGATGTTGGAGGGCCTACTGGGGGGAGGAGAGGGTGGGTAGAGCCTGCTGATTGCCTGGTCCTTGGAAGAAGCTGAGGAAAAGGCAGCCCGGGTCGGAAGGTCGGGATGTGTAGCAGAAGTCGGTGCATGTCACACAGGAGCACATGACATGTGCCATGATGTCATTACACGTCACGCCTCCTAGAACAGGAGACCAGAAAATACTGGCAGCAGTATGCCATTGGATGCTGACAGGCCCCACACCCAACTTGTTGGGCTTGTCAGCCCAAACTTCACCTGAACCATGGTGGGGACAGGAGACCCTTGCCAACCCCATTGGAGGGGTCAAGCTCTGGGGGGAGATAGCTGGCTGTAAGTCCTGGCAGAGGTCAGGGTGATGGGGCTGGGGCACTCAGCAAGAGGAGGGTAATGCGGGAGAAGGAGATAAACAAAATAAATGATCATTTCAGCTAGAGTGGGAGGGATGATGCATCACTGCCACAGGGTAAGCATGAGAATGTCATGATGTCCTAAGATGGCAGGAGCTTCAAAAGCTAGCCAGAAGGAGTGCACAGCCAGATCTGCATTATAATGGCTGTGATACTCTGAACAGCTACACACAAGCTGTGTGAGCTGCTGGGTAGAGATAAAAGTTAAAACTGTACACCGATTTGGTAAGCAACATTTTCTAATTCTTTGAAATAAGACAATTGCAAAAATTTTAACTATTTGGTAGCCTGTTTCAAAAGTGTACAGAGCTTTTAATATAGTGAATTATCTGAACATTATTGTATATATTCTTAATTCATAGGACCACTCCCCTTGAAAAAACTGACAGAGGGCCAACAAAACTGTTTGGGGGGGGGGGAGCAAATTTGGTGGCCAGCATGAAAATAATGATGAATTTGAGAAAATAATTCTAAGTCTAAAGTGTGGTTATCTGGTTGATAGAGCTATTCTTTGCTGTTTTGGTTGAATTTGAACTGCTAAACCCTAGACTACACCTGTGGTTTTTGTAAGTCTCTCTGCATTTCTTCTATTCCCTCATTACTGAGCGTATCTTCTATATATGGTGCTTGGGATCCACAGCTTAATGCTCCCTGGGGCCGCATTACACCCATAATGAGAAGGGAGACATTACCTTTGTTTCCTGAAGGACTCTTTCTCTCACTGTGGGCTCCCCCACATGCATCAGTCACAAGCCCCATTGCACTTACCACCTTCCACCTCACCGCAGCATCAATCCCCTCTGTAGTCAATGGGCTGCCATCTCTCCCTATCTTGGTTCAGTTCACCCAAGGTAGAAAGCAACAGAACACAATGAAACCCAAAATCTAGTTTTCTTAAGGAGGGACACAGGATGAATCCTCAGCCAACACCTCCCCATTTGCAAGCCAGTGACAGACCTGCTCAATCAAGTAAGACTATGAAGCAAAATCATGTGGCTGGTGGGTCGGAGCAGGAGTCCCCTCCAGTAATTTGGGTGGCATCACATGTCAGACAGGTAGGAGCCAACAGTCCCACAATCCTCTATATGTACCATTTTGTAGTAATTTAGTATGGTTTAGAAAATGGGCAAAGTTCTTGGAGCCCTCTTATTGGCTGAGAGCCACTATGGGGGTACATTAACTTTCGATAGATGCCCACTTAAAACAAGAGCCAATTTGGGGTGCCCCATTATTGAGGGTATCCATGGGCACCCCAAATTTTCAGCATCACCAGCCACCAAGTTTTCTCGCTAACTGCCATTTCCCCATATCCCCCACCAGACCCCCACCCCCTGGCAAGATTCTTAATAAAAATGTCAAACCAACAACAGTTTTTGGGAACATGAACTCAGCTGAAAAGTTCACTATGCTAAATGAAACACAACGCTATCTCTGTTAGCACTACTGTGTCTGCGAGCAGCCATACTTTCTTAGTTTTCCATACTGCAGATTGATGTCCAGCTGCTGTATGGAAAAGGAAGAAAGTACTGAGCCTGTGTCACACAGTACCACTACCAGAGCTCAGACAGCCGTCAGTACATTTATGATCAAATGCCGCCCCCCTTCCCGTGCTCCACACCCTTTCTCGGCGGCCTCACTACATAGCCTATCTACCTCAGGAAAGTCACAGAAATAACTCCATAGGGTTTACATTGGCTTTTGAAATCCAAAACTGTAGCTCTAGCAGGTCACGTTCTCAGTACCACTGACTTGCTTGTGCTGACTGAAGTCGCGCTCGCCAGAAATAGAGAAAGACCAGGAATGTGTATTTTATTTTCTTGTAAAAAGAAAATAAATTACCTTCCTTCACCCTCGGTCTTTGCTCTACCATACCTACTACAATCTTTGACTGTCATACAGAATCTGACACTGTAGCGCTAGCAGCCGCCTTCTCAGTGCCACTGACTTGCTAGAAGGTTACGCAAGGTCACACACCTAACTGGCGCACCTTCTGATTGCAAAGTAAAAATAAACAAAACTCTTGCACAAACTGTGCTGATCATTTCTGAAGTATAAAAATGATGGCAATATAGTCCTGCGGGAAAAATTTTAACAAACTTCATGTCTTCCTCTGCAGGAGGTAGTGGTGGGGTAGCTAGTACAGAATGGCTCTGTTGGTTGGGGGGAACAGAAGATGGAACTGCACTGTAACAGAGGGACTACTTTACCACAAAAACATTTTTTTCTATTTCTATTCATTTTGAAAGTCAGTTCCTCTGTTAATTTTACCACTTAAGAAAACTTTACACAGATGCCCATTTTCTAAGTGCATTAATACCCTCCAGGGTGGGCGATATGGGCAATACCGGACCTTCCAGGGGTTATAAGGCCCTCCACCTGCAGTATCAGGCCTCATTACACCTCTGGGCAGTCTGGTATTGCCCAATATTGCCCACCCTGTTGGGTATTATTGCTTGCATATAGCACATGCCAGCATGTTGTGAAACTGGTCTCTCCCCCACCATGCATTTGTCACTACCATGCTTACTGAGGAAGCCATAAAATTTGATACACCTGTTCATTGCCTTGCTATGTATTAGCAGAGAACTTTAACCACTGCTTCATGAGGCCTTGTAGTGATGTTGCAGTTGGACCCCACCTAAAGTGGTAAGTGGTTGGTGTGGACCTCATCACTCCCATTCCCAAAGTGTACTTGTGGCATTTACCTTAGTATCGTAAACCATATTATCTTACTTTACTGCCTCCCTGCCCCCAAGTACTCACAGTTTGCAGTGGTGGCCTCAGATAACCATTCTCCATCTTTTGCAGTGAAAGTGATGCATGGTAATTAAGACAAGAAACAAAACTGTAAAATTACAGTGGGCCAGCACTCAAGTCTCTTGTATATAATTTGCATCTCTCCAGTACTGTAAAAGACACAGTGGGTTAGACATGGTCCTATATAGTATTCCACAATATACAATAGGTGATACAAGTAATCCCATTTACTTTGTCCCATGGTGTCTATCACTGGTCTGAGAGAGCAAGTGCAGGGGAAGGTCCTGGGGAACTCCTTGCTTAGCAGCATAGTCACTTCCTCCACAGGGGTAAAGATCTTTTCTCATTTCCAGCGCCACACCTTGAGTCTGCCACATAAATCATGTGGAATTTGGCTTACACCTTGTAGAGACCTGCCTTGACGTCCACAAATTATTCTCTTTTCAGTCTAAATTCCTGGCTCATGTCATTGAAAAGAGTCAGTGGTTTCCTTTGATGTTAATCTGGGGCAGTTTGTGAGACTCACACCTGATGAAAAATGTGTCTTGAAAGAAACCTCTGTCCCTATCTCGCAATTTCATGCTCTGCACCTCCCCAGTGCACACGTTCCAGAATGTATGTCTTCAAAGTCAGTGAAGAGCTTCAAAAAAGTTTCTTTGCCTACATTAATGGCAGCAGCCTCAAGGATTATATATTAGGGACACTAATGAGGAAGAATTGAGGGAACCTAAAGGGAACCCAAAGAGATTGCTAATGGTTTCAGTAGGTACTTTAGCTCTCTGCCTCCCCCCCAAAAGGATCATGCAAAAGTAGCAATTGCTCAAGCATCATTGGACTGCCATTTTTTTTTCACCAGACGAGGTTAATTGGGCAATTAAATCTCTAAAATCTAATTAATCCTCAGGTGGCTTGGTTACCTGGGTTAAGATTATGAAAGGCCTTTCTGATGGAATTATTTTTTCTAATTTTTTTTTTGCAGGCCTTTTTTATTAGGCTTTGTGGTATAGAATGTTGTCTTATTAATGTTTATATTCCTCCAGGCAATTCTAAATAATTCAAGCCTAGTACTTGGAAAGACCTTGATGATATTATACATAGAACATGGGCCATGACTGCATGTGACAGAATTCTTCTATGTGGTGACTTTAACGCCAGAGTGGGAGCATTTGATGTTTTTTTTATAATGATATTCAGAACTGGAGATTTAAAAACACCTACAGGTTTCCTAGACTCTCACTAGACCAAACAAGCATTTGTCAATGCCGAATGTTGCTTGCTTCTATGTGCTGTTTAGGTATTTGGAAGTCATTGGAGTGTAAATATTGAAAATTTGTGAACTTAGCGCATGAGGAACCATTTAACGCACGCCGTAAAACAGTCATTTTAGGATTTTTTTCACCAAATTTTCAACATAGCCACTTTAAGACCTCTGGTCATGAACAGTGTCACTGTGATTTTGTTAATGTCCCATACATTAAGTTTGCACACCGACTCAAATTATTATGCACTACATAAGGGAAACACGCTTTGGGCAGGATGTGAAAATGACAGCTGTACTGCTCATAAGGAGTGGTAAAATGGCAATGTTGAAAATCTGGAGTGAAATATTGAAAATTGCAAACCTCACAAGCGTATGTGGAACTGTGCAACGACACTCGTAAAACAATCATTTTTAGGAATTTTCATTCAAATTTCAACATTGCCATTTTAAGATCTCTGCTCATGAACAGTGATGCTGTGATTTTCTTAATATATCCCATACACTGAGTTCGCTATGACTAACGTAAATTGCGCTACATGAAAACATGTTTTAGGTGAGATGTGAAAAATGACAGCTGCACTACTCATAAGAAGGTGTGGAAAATGGCAATGTTGAAAATCTGGAGTGGAAATATTGAAAATTGCAAGAACCCACGAAGGCATGAGGAACTGCGAATGCACGTCAGAAAACAGTCATTTTAGGATTTTTCACCAAATTTTCAACATAGCCATTTTAAGACTCTGCTCATGAACAGTGTCACTGTGATTTTCTTAATTTGTCCCGTACATTGATTTCAAGACATCATCGCGCCCATTCTGCGCTACATGGGTGGAAACACATTTTGAGTGAGATGTGAAAATGACAGCTGTACTACCTCATAAGAAGGTGTGCTAAAATGGCAATGTTGAAAATCTGGAGTGAAAATATTGAAATTTCGCGAACTTACGAGCTTCTGTAGGAACCTAGCATGGCGTCGTAAACAGTCATTTTAAAATTTGCTAATTTCAACATGGAGGTTTGGGCCCCTTCATGAATGATGTCACTGTCATGGTGGTATTTGGGCCTGAAGGGTGATTTCGCAGTCACTGCGAAATCACCCTTGACAGTCTTGCTCATGACTGTGTATCATTCATGAGAAGTCTAAACCCATGTTGAAAATTTGGTGCAAAATTCCCAAAATAACTGAGATATGCAATAAAGTTAGAAACCACCTCTCTAGCCCATTATACAGCTTACGGCATTTCCCTCAGTTCGCGGTCGGCTTTGAAGAGTGCAGACATGTTCCCGGTCCACGAAGATCGTTGCGCGAGTCCAGAGGTAAGTATGGGGTGAGGTGGGTGGGGATGCTGGGTGCGAGTGGGTGGAGTGCGGGTTGTGGGGGGTTGGAGGCGTGCCGTGGGACCGTTTTTGTCTTACAGGTAAAAAAAAAAAAAAGATGTCGTGGGACCATTTGCTCACTGGGGTGACTCCCAGTGTGGCACAAGGATGTTGGGGGGCGTTCCACCCAGCGGGGATTGGGCACCCCGTCGACAAAGGATCTGATTGCCACGCTGGGTGGGCTCCCAGCGTGGCACCAACTACTGGGGGAGATGACGAGCTCAGCTGACGGATTGGGCACCCCGCTGGCTATACAGTGCATGCGGGGCGCATACGCCTGTGAGTGGGGGCTGCGTGTGAGCAGCTTCTTATCGTTGCTCACCAGCGTGAGCTCCCCTTTCAACTGAGGCCACTGCATTTGGAGCGTGCATAGACAGCTCCAAAATGCATTAGCTTACAGGGGCCGCGCCTGCCAGCACACTGCCTGAATTGGAGGAGGAGGTGACACACCTCCGAAATCTCCGATGATGGCACTATGTTTCTTGCACATGCATGCAAGCAACATAAAAACTAACAAGAGGGGACTGAAATTAATAGATATCTTAATTTCTTATAACTTGGCTGCACTTAATGGAAGAATTGATGGTGAAAATCAGGGCAATTTTAGATATTTTAACAAATGTGGCCCTTCAGTCATTGATTACTTGTTGTGGAATGATAACATGGACTTTTGGGACTCATTTGTAGTTTTACCCAGAGCAAATAGTGATCATTTTCCTTTGGTATTATCATACAAACTGTGGACTGAGAAACCCATAGTTTGTTATGAGCCAAGTTTAGAAATTAGAAACAGCTGTAAAATTAAGTAGCATCATTCTTGCAGTCCTACAAAAGGGAATTTTCTTGACACTTTCTTTTTTGACTATGCTTTCTCTTCAACAGACAGGCTTAGTTTAGTTAAAAAAAACTGGAATCATGTTTTGAGGTTATTTATTTATTTTATTTTTATTTATTTAGTTTTTGTTGACCGGGTAAGTGCACTAGACAAATTCTGCCTATTTTCAGGCACAACCCAGGGAAGGGGGATACAGATGAATGCCAACTGGCCTTCAATCAGATTAAGCTGTTGGTGGTATTTTTAGTGAATGAGGGAAATTTGGCCAGGACACCGGGGAAATTCCCCTACTCTTTTCGATAAGTGCCATGGGATCTTTAACATCCACCTGAACTACCACCAATCCAGGCAGATGGGACCTCGGTTTAACGTCTCATCCGAAAGATGGCACTTCAGAAATGTAGCACCCCTCTCATGCTGCACTACAGTGTCAGTACTGGGATATTAACCCAAGTGCCAGATGTGGGAACTGAACCCACGGCCCTCTGATCTCCTGGCCTCAGAGGCGAGTGTGCTACCTACTGAGCCACTGACACTGATACTGACTTATTAAAGGAATGCTAATGCTAATGGTAAAAACAAACAAAATAAGAATGAATAATAACTCATGGTTTGACAGAGAATGCTGTCAGGCCAAAAAATCTTAAATAGATTAATTAGACAAATAAAAAAATTAAAAAAATAATAATCAGAAAGATCAATACAAATCATTGAATCAGGCTAGATGCTCATACAAAAAGTTACTGAAGAGCAAACAATTAAGTTATTACCACTTACAATGACAAAAACTGTTGAGAATTATTGATAACAACGACCATCAGGCATGCTGGCACATGGTTGGGCAGGGTACCAATAATTATAAAGCATATATGGACTCTTACATTTCTACAGAGATATGCAGGAATATTACTCTAAAATTTTTTTTGATCCAAATATTTTGGTAGACTCGCATAATACTTCAGTAGATATGTCACAATTTGTTCTTTGTAATTATTCCTGGCCTGGATCTGATACCAGCAGAGGTTTTTTTGGACTTACCTTCACACTGGTGTCATATCCTTACATCAGTTTTTAGTGCTTTTGCCAGGAGCTTAAATTTCCCTGATTCATGGAAAGGTGCCACAATAATTTTGATTCATAAAAGGGGGACAGGACGGATCCAAAGATGTACTGCTCTATCTCCCTTTCAGATAACTGTGGAAAAATCTTTTCTAAAATTGTACTTTCTGAACTACAAAAGCAAATTAAAACACTGGGGGATTTTTCTGAGTTCCAAGCTGGTTTTTGTACTGGGTATTGGACTACCAAAAATTGTTTTGTTTTACGTCATCTTTTTGAAAAATATGTTAAATTACGGAAACAAAAGTTATTTCTTGCATTCATTGATTTTTCATCAGCTTTTGATTTTATTTCTCATCCTACACTTCGGGTTATAATGAAGGAATAGGGCATAGAGGAAGAACTCATTGCTGTCATGAGAGAACTTTATAGTAACACCTGGGCCCAGATTAAAATAGGGGCTAGTGGTCAATTTTCACCCCCAATTTTAACAATTCAGGGGGCTAGACAGGGCTATATCCTGGCCCCTACATTGTTTTGTGTCTATATAAATAAGTTACTATTATTGTTAGATAATCCATTGACTGATTCTCCTAAAATATTTGACAATCACTGCCCTTTATTAGTGTATGGTGGTGATTTGGCTTTATTTTCATTGACACAGAGTGGTTAATATGCCACATTTAATCTTTTGATGCAATTTGCTGACAACCCTAATCTTATAATCAATTAAAAAAAGCCAGGTAATGGTTATGGGCTCAAATAAATTAGTTAAAAAATTGGGGATTTGGTAGCAAAGAACTAACTACCGTGAAATCTTATGTATACCTGGGCCTTAATCTTACCAACGATGGTAAATGGATTAAGCATATGGATACAATTTTACCTAAACTAAAACAAACTGCCAATTGTCTCAGGTCTTTTAATTACAAATATGGGGGGAACTCTGTTAAACTGTTAATGACTGCACTTAAGACAAAATATTATGCTCAGGTCCTTTACCATGTAGAGGTTTGGGACTATGATAGCCATCCTGCAGTAGAAATCCCTTTAAACAAATTAAAAAGGTCTTGTCTTTGGCTGAAAAATTATATTCTGGCTGCTCTTGTATGAACAGAGATTGGCTTGGTCAGTCCTTCAGCATTTGCTAAAGCCAGGAACATTAAGTTTTGTGTCAGATTACTATCATTAGAGCAATGCAGACTGACAGCTCTGGCATTAAGAGAAAAATATATTTGGGAAGTCTGTCTTAAGTCTAAGTAGTTATCAGGACTACATTCTATTTTGGAAATAGTAGGTCTAAATTGTTTTAGGAATTACATGGATAAAAACATTGGCATAAGCTTAACATGCAAGTCATATATCACAAGTAAAGTCTCTAATTTTTCTAAAGTTTCTGATTTGAAGACTATTTCCAAGCTTAAAATTGTGCCATGGTTACACTCCAATGATATTGCTTTTCAATATAGAGACTACTTGGATGTTTTGGTTGATCCAAAGCAAAGGATGCTATTTATTAAATACATAATGGAATTGTTTCCCAGTAACGTATTATTGGCAAAACATAATGAAAATAGGGACTCTAGCTCTTCTTGTTCTTCATGCACTGGTGAGAGTGTGGAAGATCTGTATCATGTTATTTTGATCTGTCCCTGGTACAAAGTTCCTAGGGAAACCTGGCTGATGCCTATTTTGAATACTATCGATTCCTCTGATCCAGTACTGTTATTGAATATTCTCTTTACTACAAGAGATGAACATATAATACAAAAAGTGGCAGGGTTTTTGGAATCAATATCACAAATTAAAATTAAACAAAATATACATTTTTCTCATATAGGAAGCTAATATTGTCTTGATCATGATCTGCTCATATTTGCTCAGCTGTTATCTTTATTTGTGGGTCTTTTAATAACTTACAACTAATGTATTTTGTAATGAGTCTTCAATTGACCTGGCTTTTATTCTGTATTATGAGCATTTATATGTGTGTCTTGTCTAATAAGATATGTAATTGTATGATAATATTTTTGTATATTCTATTTGTTCTTATGTTATTGTAAACATCTATGACTGATCAAATAAACAATTATTACAATTACAATTAATCTTTGGGCCCAGATGGCATGAATTCTAAATTCCTTAAGGAACTGGCTGACCCACTGACAATACCTCTCACCATTTTAATAAATCATACAGTCTGGGAAGTATACCTAGCGAATGGAAAAATGCTACAATCATTCCCATACATAAAAAGGGTAGAAGAGCTATAGCTGGAAATTTCAGGCCAATCAGCCTCACATTCCTTGTGTCTAAATTAGTGGAGAAACTGTTAAAAAACAGACTGGATACCGAAGCTAGAGAGATGGGACTAAGGGATACTACCCAGCATGGTTTCACTGCAGGTACAGTAAATCATCCACTACTAACCCAATATCATTTTATGAAAAAGTCAGCTAAAGTCTTGATAGAGGATTACCGGTGGATGTTATCTATCTTGACTTTCAAAAATCATTTGACACTGTCTCCCATAATGAATCAATAAGGAAAATGGTCAGCTTAGGCTTCAACAAATATCATATTAGTTGGCTAGAAGAATGGCTTATGGATAGGGACCAGCAAGTTAGAGTCTCTAACACATTTTCTGGGGAGGTCACTGTCACCAGTGGGGTCCCCCAGGGCTCTGTGCTGGGGCCAACCCTGGTTGACATCTTTATCAGTAGCCTACATCACAATGTTCAGAATAACATTATTAAATTCATTGACAATACCAAAATAAGTTCAGAGGTGGACAATGATGTCAAATACCAAACACTGGTACAAGGCTTACATAACATCGAGATCTGGGCTAAGTCTAATACAATTACATTTAATGTAGACAGATGCATTACTCTCCATTTGAGTGAGAAAAACCCTAGTAAGAACTATTTGTTACATGGAATTTCTATCAAATCAGTCACTACTAAAAGCAATCTGGGTGTAATCATTAGTAATGAATTTTCACATGGTGACCAGTATAGAAAGATCACATTGACAGCTAATAGACTCACCAGGTCCATCTGCAAGGCCTTGGTATCCAGAAGTGAAACCTGTAATACACCCTTGTATAAATCATATGAAAGGCTACACCTCTACTATGTAGCATTATTCTGGTCACCATATTTACTAAGAAACATAAACTTAGTAGACAATATACAGAGAGGGGTAACACAATTAGTACCCAGACTGAGAGGACTATCATACTCGGACAGATTGTCTGCACTAAATTTACATGACCTTCAAACTTGAAGAAATAGAGAGGATCTCTTGATGCTGTTTAACATCCTACAAATGAAGAATTGGCAAAACAAGGCAACATTATCCCTGCACCTAAACCAACATACTTGAGGTTGCATGGTAAACAAGTATGTATCCAAAAGGCATTCACTAACAAAGTCAGGAGATTTATTTTATATTTATTCGAAGGAGAAGTTCAAGTGTCATAACAGAATACACATAACCGAAACACTGAAAAAACTATAATAGGAGGACAAACTGGGGAGCAATAGCAAGAATTCATAAATTGTTACGGTTACTACAGTATATTTGGAACAAGTTTTACAGATATCAAACCCAGTAGCTTTTGTGGAACTCCAAACTCCATGAAATTAAGATTCTAAGGATCTAGCAATGGTAGACAATTCTTAAGCTGTATGGTATTGACAAAGTACTCTAAAGTCTAAAACTCTGGCCAGGGGTGACCCAAATAGTAGCCTGGTTATCCTTTGTTGCAACTGTGAAGGATGACTGGCAGATAGAGTCTACAAGCAACAGAATGCACATAACAAGGGATTTAGGTGATGAATGAACAAGGATGGATAAAAAAAATGCCTCCAGACGGTACAAGACAACTTTACTTTCAAGAGAGGGGGCCACCAGAGGATGCTCCTCATCCCCCTTTGTCTGAAGAATTTCAGTGCCTGGGAAATGTCATGACAGACCACCAGGCTGAATCCACTCCAAGGCTTCTGTATCAGTAAATAGGTCATGGCGGGTCACCGATCAATGAAGAAGACTGATTACTGTCACTGGACCCTCTAGGCATCATTAGGGAGTTTGTGGCAAACTGCTGATTAGGGTTGCTTGCACACACAAGGATTTGTAATCTGGGGTTTCTTGAGCTTTTGCTGCTCCTCGTACTGTACCATTCAGAGCTCCTAGTCTTGCAGTTTTCATCACTGCTGATCTTGCAGCTTTCATCCTGCCTAGTTTTGCAACTTTTGTCACTCTTGCAACAAGAGAAATCCCACCCCACTGCACATCAGAGTGCTTAACTATTGAGCCAGAGCAGCTCCTAGACTTCCTTCACTTCTTTAATGGGATGGGGGTGTAGCAAGAATGAACAGCTGAAGGTGCTTGGCTTGACTAACCCCTCACTCTAGCTGTGTCGACCGCTCCTCTTGTAATCCACAAGGGTGTAGGTTTAGGCAGTTCTTTTAAGATAGAGTACAACACAGGTTTAGCAGTTTGTTTGCAAATAGGGCAAACACAGGATTTGGCAGTTCGTTTGCAGATAGAGCACAACTAGGGATTTGGCAGTTAGTTTGTAAATAGGGCATAACACAGGATCTGGCAATTCATTTGCAAATAGAGATGATGCCCAACTCCCCTGGTCTCTTTCTCTAGAAATTCCATTTGTCCCAACCAATGGTCAATGTCTTCCAAAGGCCCTGCTGGGGCAAGTTCCACAGCTGTGGAATAGGGATTAGCTGCCACTGTGGACAATTCTAAGGAGGAGAGTATCTGCCCACTTAAATGGTGTCAACTGCTGGCTTAGCATGGCTCAGTCCACTTCTCTTCAGGACAAGGAATAAAGAAAAAAAAAAAACTTTCTGGGTTTACCTTGCTGGGCTGCCTTGTCCAATGCTCCACCTTTTTCTCACCCTTAGGGTGCTCCTTGACTGTTAGAGCAGAGGATTCTGCTCAGTTGTTCCACCACAAGGGAGGTCTATCTGGTATGGGGCCCTGCCCACCACACGCAGTCCTGAGCTTTTAATTAAATAAAAGTCCTGATGGTTATCACCTGCCCTTTTGATGGAACTGCTAACTCACCACCCTTATTCAAGGTGAAGGTAAAGTAGGAGGAGGGTCTGGTGGCTGTTGACTTAATCGCTGCTTGAGGGAGGTGTGACGGGAGGTCCAGGGGCAGATCTTGGCTGTTTCACCCAATGCTGCTGAGATCACCGCCTTGGCCTCATTCTGGTACTGCTCCTCTCTCTTTTCACTTCTGCACTGCCATGGCCCTGTCTGGCTGCCAGCGAGGGAGCTGAGAAACTTTTTACTTTAAATAAAAGAACAAATTGGGCCAAACAGACCCTCAGTGTAGCTGCCAGGTACGGCTCATACCTCATCGGCCTGCTGACTCCGGACTTCGAGAACTGCTGGACTGGACCACACTCTCATTTCTGGAGGACTGATCAGAGGAGACACACCAGCAGAGCTGGCAGACTAGGCTTCAAATGTCCAGGTAAGCTCTCCTTAGGTCACCATCACTCTCTGCGTGCTGCTCCATTTCTGGCCCAGCCAGAATCTGCCCACAGCTTGCACTTCTCTCTCCTTGATGGCCCAGGGTTCCAATGCTCGAATGCTGGCCTTGAGCCACAACAGCTTCCAATTTTTTGAAAAATGCCCATGCACTGGACGTAAGCACCAGTCCAAGCATATGGCTGCCATACCCTCATGCTGTTTGCCTAGGGGGCAGTTCTGAAGAGCATACTGTGAGGAAAAAAAAAATGTTTAACCTACCCTGACTATTCACGGCAGGGACTGACAGGGGTCTCCAGAAGGTCAGTAGCCCTCTTATACATTTTTATTAAGCATTCTCTGGGCTCCCACACTGTACCCTGAAGTCCTACTGCCAGGAGCTGCTCTATTTTCTGTCCTGCATCTTGGATCTGGGGAATCTGGATGCTCTCCCACCAGTCTCTATGGATCTGCAGGGTCACAGTTTCACTCCTGTAGGGTCCCAACATTGGGGCACTACACCAGCTTTTTCTTTGAGATGCTGGAAGTCTTAGAAACATAAAATTTGTGGCAGATACGGACCACTTCACCCATCCAGGCTGCCCATTTCTCCCTACCTATCCTATCATGACAGACTGTGCCTGATCTACAGCTCTTTCCCCTTCCTTCCTACAATTTATTTATTTATTTATTTAAAAGCTGATAACTGGGAAAGGCACCATGAACAGAAGCGTGTTTCCAAGTGTGACCTGGGTGAGGGGATACAAAACAAAAACAATACAGCAAAGACAACAGAGGTGTAACAAAATACAGAAAATATACATAATAAATACTGTTTTCAATGGAGAATTTTCTAAAAAATAGCAAACAATATTTACATAAATATATATGTTATGATTTCCTTATGCTTATCCCATGCATTCTTGATCTTCACTACTGTTTTCATCCCTACCACTTCCACTAGAAGGCAGTTTTAGGAGGCCACCACTCTTTCTGTGAAGAAGTATTTCCTCACATGTCTCCTGAATCTATGCCCCCCCAGCTTCATAGCATGTCTCCTTGTTCTTGAGCACCTTTTCTTCTGAAAAACACTCCCCTTCTGCACCTTATTTACCCACGTTAGGTATTTAAAGGTGTTAGTCATATCCCTCTCTCCCTTTTCTGTTCCAGGGTGTACATATTGAGGTCCCTTAGTCTATCCTCATAGGGCTTTTGATGCAGATGCTTCCCCATTCTGGTTGCCCTCCTCAGGACCATCTCCACTCTGTCTATGTACTTCCAGAAATGTGGTCTCCACAACTGTACACAGTACTCTAGGTGGGGTCTTACCAGTGATCTATACAGAGGCAGCACCACTTCCCTCTTTCTGCTGGTGATACCCCATTCTTCGCACCCCAGCATCCCACTTGCCTTTTCTACTGCCTTGTCACACTACCTGGTCACCTTTAGGTGATCCAACATGATTATGCCAGGTCTCTTTCCTGCTTTGTGGCTGTCAATACTATTTCACCTGTTTTGTACTCAGCCCTTGGGTTTCTGTGCCCTATTTGCATTATTTTGCATTTTTTGCATTGAAACCCAGCTGCCATACCCTTGACCATTCCTCTAGTTTTCTCATGTCTCTGCTCAGCCTTTCCATCCCCCCACAAGTATTTAACCTATTGCAGATTTTAGTGTAATCTGCAAAGAGGCAGATCATCCCCTCCAGTTCTTCTGCAATGTCACTTATAAAGACATTAAAAAAGACTGTTCCCAGTACTGATCCCTGAGGCACTCCAATGGTCCCCCTTATTTCCTTGACATGAATGCCATTTACCACTGCCCTCTGTCACCTATCCTCTAACCAATTTTTTATCATGTTTACCATCTTTGGAGCCACTCCTAAGCTACCCAGCTTGCTTACTAGTCTCTTATGTAGAACAGTGTTGAATGCCTTACTGAAATCTAGGTAGGGCACATCTACCACTCCACTCTAATCTAGTTCCTTGGTCACTCAGTCAAAGAAATGTATCAGATTCATCTGACATGACCTGTGAATCCATGCTACTTCAGGTCTTGTAACCCACTGGATTCAAAATATTCCGCAATCCTTTCCTTAAGCACTGATTCTATTAACTTTCCTACCACCAATGTCAGGCTGACTGGCCTGTAATTGCCAGCCTCCTCCCTGCTACCACTTCTGTGTAATGGACTACTTCTGTCCTGCTCCATTCCTCCAGAACCACTCCTGTTTCTAGTGAGCTATTAAATAGAACTGTTAGAGGTGCAGCCAGTATTTCCCTGAATTTTCTTAATACCCTTGGATGCACCCCATCTGACCTCATTGCTTTGTCCACCTTCAGATTAGCAAGTCCCTTCGGAACTCTCACCTCCAAAAAAGACTAGTGTCCACCTACCTCCCACAAAAGAATTTGGTACTTATTTGTGGCCCCTTCCCTTCTCCTTCCTCAGTGAAAACTGAACAAAAGTATTTGTTCAGAATGTCTGCCTTTTCCTGGTCCCCCTGCGCACAGTCTTCTCCTTCCTTTTTTAACCTTCCAATCCCACCCCTGGTCTTCTCTTTTCACTTACATAACTAAAAATGTCTTGTCCCCTTTCACTGCCTCCTGGGCTATTCTCTCTTCAGTTTGCACCTTTGGGCTCCCACTTGCTTTCCCTGCTTCCCTCTGTTTCCCCCGATACACCTCCCTATCCTCCTCCCTCTGCATCTCATCATACCATCTGAATGCAATCCTTTTAGCTTAAAACTTTTCAGCTACCACTTTCGAGAACCATAATGATCTCTTTTTCCTCTTGCTTTTGCTCACTTGTTTGATGCAGAGGTTTATTGCCTTTACTAAGCTCTCTTTTATCTTTAATCACTGTTCCTCCACCCCACCCACATCAACCCCCCTGCTAGGTCATTCCTGAGGCATTCATCCATCATTTTAAAATCTGCCCTCCTGAAGTCCAGGACCCTCTCCCTTGTGTGGTTTGATTCTGCAGATGTCTTTATATTGAACCACACCATATGGTGATCACTGGCCACCAGGTGGCCTCCCACCTTGATGTCTGCAACACTATCCCTGTTATTGAGTGCCCAGTCATGTATTGCCTAATCACAAATGGGTTCACTGACTAGTTGCCTGAGGAATGCCCCCTGCAGAGAGTCCAGGATCCCTCTGCTTCTAGCTGAAGCCACTGCTGGGAGACTCCAATCTACATCTGGCAGATTGAAGTCCCCCACCAGAAGCACCTCCCGTTTTTCAGCCATCTTGCCAATGGCTTCCACCAGTACCTTATCTAATGCCTCCCCCATGCTGGAATTCTGTAAATTACTCCAGTGTGAATAATGACTCCTTTCCCCATCTCCAGAGTGACCAACAAGACCTCTGCCTCTCCCTGTATTACCTGTATTTCCATCGCTTTTATGCTTTCCCTCACATAAAGCACCACCCCCCTCATTTCCTTCCCATCTGGTCCTTCCTGAATGGAATATAACCTGGTATGGCCATGTACCAGTCATGTTTTTCAGTACACCATGATTTAGTAATCACCACAATATCCAGATCAGCTTCTTGCATGATGGCCTCTAGATCTAAAATCTTATTTCCTTGACTTCTAACATTCGTACGCATTACCTTCCATATTTTGTTTCCACTCTCATTATTGCCCCCCTTTTTCACTTTTTGCCCTTCCTTTTTCCCACCTCTCTTTTTAATGCTCCCATTCCTTTCCCTCTTTTTATCTAGCACCCTGCTTCTTTTAGTAATTTGCACCACGGTGGATTCCTCTCCCCTCAGGTATTCCTCACTCTCTACTTCAGCCTGTGGAGGAGGGCAGTTTCTGACTCCCCATTTCCTTCTGCCATCCCACTGGGCTAGTTTAATTGTTCATCAAAGTAACATTTAAGCCATCCACTGAGTACTGCAGTTTCCCTCCTGGATGGATGCAGGCCATCACCCCTGTATAGCCCCTTATCCTCCCAGGTGGGTCCCCAGTCCCGAATGTAGATGAGCCCTTCCTCTCTGCACCATTCCTTCAGCCATGAGGTGAAGCTCCTGGTGCTGAGATCCCTCTCCTGTCCCTTGTTGTAGACAGCACCTCAGCAAAAGCCACTGAGCAAGCTACCTGCCTAAGATCCCTCCCCAGCTCCATAAACTTCTGCTGCATGGTCCCAGCCCCATCCCTAGCCAGGTAATTAGTTCCCAGGTGGACAATGACATCCAGCTCTCCCTTCTCTCCCGCTACCCTAGTGATTGTCAGGTCCTGGCATCCTGAATCTGTTCTAGCATTACCCATTTAAGGGAAAACTGCTGGCCGGATATACGTGCCTCTGTATGGTACAGTACACCCATCTGTTCATGCTCTTAAGTTCTTTTCCCAGCTTTTTAAAATTCAATAATGCCTCACTGACAGTTGATCAAAGTGCCAACATTTCATAGTACAATAGTGCAAATCATTCTGCTGTGCTTTTTGGGCTGGCCTGAGTAGGCATGTTGGGAGTGGGGTTCAGCAGGAAGGCCAACCTGTTTATTTTAGTGGTTTGCCAGCTGGTGATGGGCTGAGTGCTGGGAAGGCTTCATCATCCATGTACCAGGAAAGCTGTTTTAGTGTGAATTCTAATCATTGGGATGTGAAAAAAGTTATTTAGCAAGTTTAATTGCTTGAGCTGCCACTGACTCCATGGACTCATGGAGCTGGCCGCCATTACTAGAAGGCATCAGAGATCTCAAGATTTAGCAATGATGGGAGCCTTGCAATGGCCCTCACTACTACTCCAACTTTCTACTGTCTCTCCTGACATGCCATGTCCAAGTACCATCAGTGCGATAACCTGAGACAATTTTCCTTCTCATTCCGCTAACCCATAAGCAGCCCAATCAAATGCCAGTACAAGTCTGAAACAATCCTCTCCTCAGTTGTAATGGCAATGATTTTGGGAGGATCCAGCCTGGTAGGGGAGGCTCTGGCAGATTACTATAGTACTAAAAAATATTGAAAGGACCCAATGCTGTTAAAGATGGAAATCCCTACAAAATCCAGTATGGCCGTATGTTACCTTGAAGACCCCTTTATCATACTCAAAATGTATTCCATTATATGAGATGACAGTGGCAGGTGGACAACTGAATTACAGAAGCAGGATGCCTCCTCAACAATTATATAGTATGAAACTTAAATTGGGTAGCAAGACAGAGTAAAGGGCTTTCATTTTGTTATTTATTTTATTTAATGTTTGAGGTGGGGAGGGATTTTTTTAATAATTCTTTATTTGTGCTGCTCGCCACAACAGCTGTCCCATTTGGCCAGGCCACCTCCCAGACCCATCCACAGGTTCTCTGGTATTAGCTCACATTACCCCCCAGCTTTCCCCCAAGGTGGGGACCTCAAGGCTGGCCAGGCCCATCAGGAGCTGTTATAGCAGACTTTGTGGTGGAAGAGGCCAGTTATCACAATGGGTTCTCAGAGTGCCCATTGTCATCATGCTCGCTTAAGGTTTCCAGTTTGTTTCTTTTATTTGGTCAATAGGACACCAGTTTGCAATGGGATCCAAGTACTCACATGCAAGGTATGCTGATGCAGAGCCTAGCCAGTATCTTTCCTCCTAATTTTCTGCCACTATACTGCCACCTGTGATCACCCAGGTGGAAATTAACATAAGATTCCTTTATACCTATCCCATGCATTCTTCAACCCCACCAGTGTTTTCTTCCCCACCACTGTTGCTGGAAGAATGTTCCAGGCATCCACCACTTTCTGTGAAGAAGCACTTCCTCACATCTCTCCTGAATTTATCTCCTTCCATCCTGAAGGAGGAAACTGCCCACTGACAAGTTCAATGCACCTCACCCCACCAGTCTGCCAGTGTACTGGGTTCATTACTGAATCTATATCATCAGCTTCAGCAGATTTGCATGAGGTGTTTTGGAGTTTTGGACCCATGGGTTTGAAACTCATTGATAGGATTGAAAATAAAAGTTCAGCCTCTTTGAACAGCATAAGCCAGTTTAAGCTTTTATTTGCCATTTTGCCAAAAATTTCTGTTTAACAGGATAAACACCCAGGTGTCCCATTCACTGTGTGTGGTACCAAATGAAACAAACAAGCCCACCATTGCATCACCATACCTTTTTGTTTGCTAAGTAACACAGAAACATAGAATTTGATGGCAGGTAAGGGCCACTTGGACCACCCAATCTACCTGTTTTTCCCCCTTCGTTCAGTGTCACTGCAGACCCTACTTGATGTCTGGTTCTCTCTCTCTCTCTCCACCTTACTTTTCATTAAGATTCCTTTATACCTATCCCATGCATTTCTCAACCTCACCAGTGTTTTCTTCCCCACCACTGTTGCTGGAAGAATGTTCCAGGCATCCACCACTTTCTGTGAAGAAGCACTTCCTCACATCTCTTCTGAATTTATCCCTTCCAGCTTCACTTTATGTCCTCTTGCCCTTTAGTATCTTCTTTCTGAAACATACTCCCTCCTGTACCTTATTTTCACCCATGAGGTATTTAAAGGTCTCTGTTGTATCCACCCTCTCCCTCGTCTCTTCCAGAGTGTATATAACGAGGTCCTTTAGTCTCCCCTCATAGGGCTTCTTGTGCAGACCTTGCACCATTCTAGTTGCCCTCTTCTGGACAGCCTCCACTCTTTCTATATCTGTCAGTAGATGTGGCTAAAGCTGGGGGATGGCACTGTCATGTGACACCATCCTCCAACCTGGGAAAAGAAGGTGCAGGGTTGCCCACATAGGCCCAAGTACCACATACTGAAGAGAACTCATCTACTGGCATATGGCCTTGCACCTCTGCATTTGTGGGTACCACACTACACTACTAGTACACTTCAGCTGGAGATGAATTCTTTCCCTCTACATCTGTGTCTGCAGCCACATAGAAGAGCAGGACCCAACGGACCCTGCCTTTCCATGGTTCTACAGACAACCCCATGAATTCTTGACATCTGTTGTTTCGTGGCTGTAGGCAGATGGGGTCTTCCCTTGGTGTACAGTCCAGAAGGCCCTGCTTGTCTTCATCTGTTCACACAGGTCCCATTGGGACGTGCATGAATGATGATATGATTCCACTATCTTCAAAAGAAAGGAAATTCTTTGTAAAAAAAAAAAAAAGATGGCGTTAATGCACCAGTTAGATTCAACTTAATGCCATAAAGAGAAGGGACATGTGGCATTAGGGTTTCCAACCCTAACTCTGCACCCGCACCCCCAAGCAACAAAGGAAAAAAAACAGTAGGGTTTTGGGTCACCGGAGTCTTGATGAATCAGTGGTGGGAGGATCTTCCTTGGGGTTGTTAACCAAATGCTCACCACTCTCCCAGCCCATAGCTTCCTGTCTCAAGCACAAGGTACAGCTCCAAGCCAGTGCTTCATGTGATACATTCATCAAAGGTAGAGAAGTGTGTCTCACCACATGCTACCAACAGAATCTGTTGTAGCTTTCTTTATGCAGAGCCCTGCAAGAAGAAAAAAGATCACGTCTGACCTTGTTTGCTCAGGAGAGAGAGTGGGGATTAGGGTTGACAGCCCCCAAGAAAGACCCCATCATTGATTTGCCAAGACTCCAGAGACCCAAAATCTGAATGTTTTTTCCTTTTGCTGCTTGGGGAATGAGGGTGGGAGTTAGGGTTGGAAACCCTAATGCCACATTTCCCTTCTTTAGTGGCACTAAGTTGAACCTTAACTGGTGCATAAATGCACAAAAAACTTCATTAATGTACTAGTTAGGGTTAAACCGGTAAAAGTAGGGAAATGTGGTGTTAGGGTATTCCAACCCTAACACCCCAGCCTAACGATGTAGACAGCAACAGGGAAAACCATAACAGTTTGACCAGTTTACCCAGTAAGGACTTTTTTACTTGTTTTGTCCTGGTTTTACCAATGCTGGATCGACAACAGCGAGAGCCCCAATGTCGACAGGTGAAATTTTGCCTGTCAGACATTGTATGTTTTCTAGTGGGGTGTTGTGCCCCACACCCCCCCCTTCTAAAGATATCTAATTCAGAGTCTGAGTTGTTTTGAAGGGGGGGCGAAGGATGGCAAAAGGGGGAAATTTCACCCTCGGGTCCCTCACAGCGACAATCTCAAAACTTGTCAAGATTGTCTGTGTGAGGGATTTTGCCATCCCGGAGTCATTGTCCGGTCAGCATATCATTTTGTCCTATATCTGACTGCACATCTAACTTCCTGACTGCTTTCGTCCCTCATCTTACTACCTTGATATAGCACATACATGAATAATTCTCCAAACTACCCTACTCCTCTTCCCCTTTCTTCTCCCCTTCACATCTCTTCCTCCAATTTATTTCCCTCTGAACTCTAGCTCTTATCTAAGCCTCTCACCTTGCTCCATAAACTGTCATTGCCCTACTACATCACATGGCTCAACTACTACACCCAATGCCATTACCTGGTCTTATTATGTTTCTTCCTGTTGTGACAATCCTACATGCACCAAGCTCATAAACTATCTGGTGACATCCAGCAAACCAGACCTGGGTTTGAATCCCACAGCTTCCACTTGCATACTATGTGACCCTGAGCAAGTCACTTAACTTCCTTGTACTCCCAGGTCACACCTGAAAACAAGCTCCAGCTTAGTGTGCCTTTCCTGGTTAAACAATTCTCCCTCCTCCCCATACTGAGGATGCTAAAACCACCCACATCATTCTCCCGCTCACTCCCTATAAGTTGCAGTAATCCTCGGCTCTGGTACAATGTTGCCAAGCTCAACAAACTCCTTATTGCTTTATTACGGCTGTCAGCTGGTGATATCAAGCCCAATCCTGGTCCCATCCCTTCATACAATGCTGACCTTCTTTGAGGACTTACGCTTCTCCACCTCAATATAAAAAGCCTCCTACCCAAATTAGATCTGCTCCTAACACTCACTACAACCATAGCCCCTGACCTACTCATCCTCGCTGAATCATGGCTCACCACTAAAATCCCTGACAGCAGCATCTCCATCCCTGGATACTCCCTCACGTGACAGGACCGGTCCACTAGAGGAGGTGGAGTAGCCATGTATATTTCCTCATCAATCCAGTTCTCAATCTTACTGTCCCCATCCCTTCCAGCTGCTTACAAGGTACTCATATTAAAGCTGTCCCTCCCATTCTCAACACCCCTCTTTGTTGCAAGGGTGTATTGTTGCCTCAACCTGCCCACCTCTCCCATCACTAATCTGATCACCACCATAATATCCCTGACCTCCTCAGGTGAACTTTACATAATGGGTGATTTCAAACTAAATTGGTTGACATCTGTCCAAAATGAAGTTAAAACAGACATTACCACCCTAAACCAATCGCAGAAGATTCATGAACATACTCGCCTAAACTATAAGACTCAAAATCATACCTTTATTGATTGGGCTCTCACCTCTCTCCCCCATTGAGTCATCTCAGCTGGCATCCTACTTGATGCTCTAAGTGACCATCACATGATTTATATGGTACACAAGATCCATAGGCCCAAAGCTCAACCTAGAATTGTACAAACCCAATCCTACACGTCCTTGGACCTTATCCCTCTTCTGCATGATCTGTCACATGTGGATTGGTCTGCAATCCTATCTGCCACAATGGTTGACAGTGTTCTGGGATATTTCAAAGATACTTTCCTCTACATTTGGCGCTAACATGCCCCATTTAGGTGATCCAGAGTGCATTGAAATCACCTTCCCTGGATCACACCAGAACCATTGGCATGGAAATGTGCTCGGGACCAGGCATGGAAGATAAAAAAACTCACATTCGCCAGAAAACATTCATACCTACTGCACACTTTGTAATGCTTGTACCTCTGAAATTAGACTTGAAAAGGCTGAATACTTTCAAACAACTTTCCAGTCTAATATAAAGCATCCCTGCAAATTCAAGAAGGTAGTACATGCCCTGTGACCCCCAACCCCTCTCCTAAAATCAAATGACACTGTGCCATCCTACCCCCTATCAGTAGCTGCTGAATTTAACTCATGTTTCACCTCCTGTCTTCTACCCTTCTCTACACACTCCCTTCTCTCCCTCTTCTATACCTCACTCTTCATCACCCTACCCAAACATTTCATCCTCCTCCTCTTCTTTCTCTTTCTCTGATGTAACCCCTGCTGCAACACTCTAAGCTCTCCTAGCCTTAAATCCATCCAAAGGGAGCTCCACTGATGGCCTTGATCCTAAGCACCTCTACCTATCTCCTCCTGCTATCACCTCCCCACTGTCATCACTACCAATCCTCTCATTTACCGCAACCTCAGTCCCTACCACGTGGAAACATGCAACTGTTCTACCACTCCTTAACGGTGGTGACCCCTCAAATCCAGGTAATTACTGACCCATATTTCTTCTCCCAATCCTTACAAAGCTCCTGGACCATATGGTACTTTCTGAGATCACTGCTTACCGCACAAGTGACAGTTTTCTATATTTCATATAGGGATGGCGATCAAAGAGTGGGGGTGGGGAGCACCACGAGACACCTGGGAAAGATAAAGTCTTCATGGGGACAGTGATCAGAGGTTGGGGGCTGCCATTAGACACAAGGGACAAGTCTTTATGAGTGTGGCGATCGGGGGGGGACTACCCTATATTCAAGAAGCAGTTTTCCAGGTAATTAGGAATTTTGTTTTACTGGGCTAGTCATAAAGCATTTTGTAATTTGTATATTTGGATTTCTTACAGTTTTGTTGTGGTTTTACTCCACTCTTGTTTCAGGGCTGGACATTAGAAAAAATAGCAACATGGGTAACATAAAGCCAAAATACAGCAAACGTAACATTGTGAGAGTGTGGTTGTCCTGAGGGAAGGATGACTGTTGTTTATGGAGGAGCTTAGACATCCATGCAGCACAAATTTATTTTTATTTTTTTTAATTTAATATACTTTATTCAAGTTTGGTAACAGTACAATACATTAGTAGGTATCTCTGTAAAGACTGAGGAAACAGAACATATCAATAGGACAATATTGTGAACACAAGTCCTCAATCAGAACTTATAAGGTAAAATTGTTACAATACTCCCCATAACCCACCCTATCAATTATCCCACCTGTAATCAATCCCTGTGCCAAAATGAGGAAATTGTTTATAAGTTAGTAATATGTGTATATATGTAAACTAAATCTGGAACAATCTAGGGTTTCCAGACCGTGCATAAGGTTTCCAGAGGACCCCATCTGTCCAGATAGGCCAGATTCCTATTGGCCAACATAGCTATATGCTTTTCAAGTTGCAGGGCTAGTAAAACCTCTCTGTGCCATTTTAACAAAGATGGGCATGAGTCAGCTTTCCAGTGTCTCATAATAATTAAAAAACTGCAGAAATAAGAGCTATGTGGGCTTTTCTACACTTAATAGTTCCTAAAAGGAAACTATTAAGAAGACAAATTTCAGGGGTAAATAGACACTGCAAACCGAGTAGTGGATCCAATGTGCTTTGAATACTATGCCAAAACAATGAGACTTTTGGACAAAACCATAACATATGGTAAAGGTCACCCAGAGATTCGTAACAACATTGACACAGAGGTGATGGAAGCCTTCCCATTTTGTACAATATGTCAGGAGAGAAGTATAGATCATGTAGAACATTGTATTGCACTAACCGGAGTCTATCCTGCTTGATAAATCTATATGTGTTATACCAGATACGGTGCCAAACATGTAGATCCGTGGGTAAAGATAGCTTGTTCACCTAATAATAACAAACACCTTTAGGTAAGCTAAAATCAAGGGTTTGCAGTTCTTTATATACTATGAATATCACATGGAGTTTATTTGCAACAAGAAGTACTGGGTAAAGCTCAGTATCAGGAGGGGAGATGTGAGCAGTCTGACCTAGAAAAGCGATAACAACCTGTCGAATTTGCCAATATTTAAAAGGATTTGCAGCCTGTATTTTATATTTTTGGCAAAATTGCAAAAAGTAAAGCACCTTGCTCTCTGGACCAGGTCACACAGTTTCAAATTAAGCAAGGGGGCCCAAAAAAAGAGGGGCGATAGGGGCTTGGGCAATTTGAAAATTTGGATTACCAACCAGTGGTTGCTCTAAGGATTTGTACCAATTAATGTTCCAATGCTTTTGCACCTGGAGTAAAGCCTTAAGGGACCAACCAATTGATGTGTTTTGAAAGGCCTTTGTTAGCTGCCGAGGAGGAGAATATAATAATGCAGGTAAAGTGCAGTGATGATTCTCTGCCAAGGCTGTTTCTATGTCCAACCATAAGGGTCTAAGAGAGCCAGGAATTCTTTGGTCATGTGCCAAAATCCAGTGGACAAGTTTACTTATATGGATGGCACAATAGTAGGTAAAAAAGAGGGGAGTGAATGGCCTCCTTACAGTTTCGGGGCAGTGAGCTTGAAGTATGCTCACCGGACCCTTTTCCCCTTCCATAGGTATTTATTAATTAAAGTTTGCTGTTCAGCAAACCAGTGTTTTGGGAAAAGATACCCAACATATTTAGAGGGTAGAGAATGTGAGGTAAGACATTAATTTTAATGGTGGCTATTCTACCCCAAAGTGAGATTGGTAATGAACCCCATCTGGCTAAATCTGTCCTGAGAGTCACAATTAAACCAGATAATTTTTCTTTTATTATGGGCGGAATTTCTTTAAAAATCTTGAGACCTAAGTATGCTAAGGACTTTGATTCCCAAACCAACTCGCATCCTTCAGTGTCAGATGGTGTAGATTTCCCATTCAATCGGAAAACTTTCATGTTGGCAGGATTAAGCTTGTAGAAGGAAACTTTGGAAAAGAGGCCAATTTCTCTGAGCAGGGCAGGGACACCACAGGCCAGGTTTTCTAGGTGTAATAATAGGTCATCTGCATATGCTGATATGAGGTGATGGGGCATACTCACTGCTGTACCATGGAGATCAGGTGAAGAGATACATTTTTGGATGAAAGGTTCTAAGTATATATTGAAAAGTAAGGGGGATAGGGGACAGCCTTGTCTGGTGCCTTGTTGCAATGGGAGGGAATCAGATAGGACACCATTACACCAGACATGAGCAATAGGTGAATTGTAGAGGAGTTGCACCCATCTAATAACACTGTTGGGGAATCCGAATCTATCCAAGACAGTAAACAAGAAGTCCCAGGAGACTCAGTCAAATGCCTTTTTGACATCTAGCGAAATCAAAGCAGCAGGTATATCAGAATGGCTGGACAGGGAAAGTAAGTGTAATAAATGACGTATATGGTCACTGAAAAATCTCCCGGCCATAAAACCTACCTGTTCAGGGCCAATTAAAGTACTCATAAGGGGACTGAACCTGTTTGCAAGAACTTTTGCCAGTATCTTAACATCAGCGTCTAAGAGTGCTATAGGATGATAGTTTTCTGGACATTGGGGATCTCTGCTAGGTTTGGGTATAAGGGTAATAATATCTTCAAGGAACTTTTGTTCTGAGATTCCATTAGAGAACCAATGGTTATATACCTCAGTCAAGAAAGGGGCAAGTTCTGTGGAACAAGACTTAGACAAATAATTTGTAAGACCATCTGGGCCTGGCGATTTATCTAAAGGGAGTTGGAGTATTACCTGTTTAACTTCCAGAACTTGAATGGAAGTACCTAAGGGAGATGCCATATCAGGAGGAAGACTCGGGAAATCAGTTAGATCCGGATAGTTATTTATGTCATCCTGAGTAGCAATGTCTTCTCCAGGGACAGCATACAAATCATGGAAGTATGACCTAAAAACAGCAGCAATTTGCTGGGGATTAATAATTATGGGGCCATTTAAACTAGGTATACAGAGGTTCATTTCTGCCTGTTTAATTCAAATAGCAAGCAATTTGCCTGCCCTTTCTCCTGACTCTAAATATTTAAGTTCAGTTCTCTTCAGCGCTAGTTCCGCTTTCTGAGACATAAAATCCAAAAATTGAGCATTTAAAGTGTGCAATTTCACCCAGTCCTCCTCTAGGGAGTAACGGCTAATGTTTTTTTCCATGGATTTAATGGCAAGCAGTAAACCATCTAATTTAATTTTAAACTGCTGGGCTCTTGTGGGAGCAAGGTGAATGCATTCTCCACATAAAGCACACTTGAGGGCCACCCATACAGTATCAAGCCTTGTAACTGAACCTTTGTTGGTTTTGAGGAACTGGGAAACAAAGTCCTTAACATGCAATAAGGTGATTGGAGATTTAAGTAATTGGTTATTTAGGTGCCATAAGGTGTCCCTTCCTATACCTGGGCCTAACAAATAAGAAAGAGAAATGGGAGAGTGATCTGAGATTACTCTAGCATATATTTGACTATCAATTATTCCTGGAAGCTTGAAGGAGCTAATCAGAAAGTAATCAATCCTAGAACAGGTACAGTGAGGAGAAGAGAAAAATGTGCAACATTTCTCTGTGGAGTGTAAGATTCTCCATATGTCCACTAGCCCTGCTCCAGCCATCAGGTCCTTCAAAGTTTTTTGAGCTGGGGAGAGTCTAACTATTTTATTATCAGATCTATCTAACTGTAGCTGTGGTGTCAGATTCCAATCCCCCCCTAAGGAATATAGCCTCCTGCAAAGAAGAGGTTACGATATTGAGGAGGTGTGAGAACAACGGGGGCGAATCTATATTAGGGCCATAGACAGACCTCAAAAGACTTTGCTGGGTCTGGAGCACACCATGTAATAGGACATATTTACCATTTACATCCCATATTTCTTGTACCAATTTAAAAGACACTGTTTTGGAGATTAGTTTAGCAACCCCCCTTGGCTGGTAAAAATGCCAGTCCCATATGCTTGCCCTACCCAATTCCTACAGAGAAGAGATATATCCTCTCTCCTTAGATGTGTTTCTTGTAGGCACACAATTCCAGCATGGAGGTGAGATAGGTGCCTTAAAATAATTTGTAATTTACACCTGTCTCTAGCACCTCGAATATTCCTGGTTATAATATTATATGGACCCCCAATTATCCAAGATCAAGATGGAGCAGTGCCAAGGGAGGTCATTCAGAGAGGGTCTGCCCTGACCAGTTAACTATTAGCAAATTACAGCCTGAATAAAATAATTTTGGCATGTTCCCTACCCCCATCTATTTTACCTCCAAGAACCGCCATCAAACTATTAGAACCCCGATTGATCCTCAAATCAAAAAAAGAATAATAATCAAATACTCTCAGTTCTACCAACTATACTGGCTAAATATACTGCCAGGTGATGTCAATTTGCACACCCACGATACAACTTCCCAGCCCCTCATCCCCCCGAATAGCTTATATAATAACTGACATTGTTAAACCAAAGAGTTATAAAACTAAGAATAATTAGTAAATAATCCATCCAGTATTAAAATTGCTCGGAGATGCCATCAGTTATTCCAATAAAAAGTCAAATCTTCTGCCTTATCATCCCCTGCTTCCACCCCCCTTCTTAATCCTTACTATATGGTCTTAACAGCTTCTTTTCTCCCTGAAGAAGTCCTTCTCCCCCTTCATAATGCCTTGCACCAGCTTGAGCTCCTTAGATGCTTTGGCTGCCCTTACTGCCCTTGTCACCTCATTCGATTCCTTCAGGTACTCCTCCCTGTCCTTCCCCTCCCTGTTTTTTTTGTACCTCCTAAAGGCAGCTCTTTTCCTCCTAACCTTTTCCATGACTTTCTTGCTCAACCAGCTAGGTTTATTTGCCCTAGCCTTCTTGCTCTGGGCCTTGCTGCAGGTTCTGGTTGCATCCACTATCCCCAGCTTTATGAGCTCCAACATCTGGTTAGTGTTCATACTAGATTGAATTCTGGCCAGGTAGCCTTTTACCATTACCCCCATGCTCCCGAAGTCAGTCCTTCTGATGTCCAGCACCCTTGTGCCAGATTCCACTCCTTCCTTACCCATATCCAACATGAACCATACTGAGTGGTGGTCACTCCCCACCAGTGATTTTTTCACCCTCAGTTACCTCACAAACTCCCCATTTTCCAGCACAAGGTCAAGGATATTCCCTAGCCTGGTTGGTTCATTGACCATTTGCATTAGGAAGCTGTCCTGGAAGGCATCCAGCAGTACTGGTTTCCTTCTATTCCTGGTTGTTGGGGTACTGCAATCCACTTCTGGCATGTTGAAGTTCCCCACGATCACCACACTACCCTTCTCACTGGTCCTCCTGCTCTGTTCCACCAGTTTCCTGTCTAACTCCTCTGTCTGAGAGTGCAGCCTGTACACCACTCCTATCCGGAGAGCCCTATTTTTGGAATCCTGGATTTTCATCCTTAATGACTCTGTACTACACTCCTCCCCTTCCTCCCATACATACATATTTCAGTCCTTCTATCACAAATAATGCCACCCCCACTCCTTTCCCATTCGCTCTATCCCTATGAAATATCCTGTACTCTTGTATCGATAGGTCCCAGTCATGGTATTGTGTGGCCCATGTTTCGGTGATGGTCACCATGTCCACCTCCCCAGCTGCCATTAGAGTCTGTAGCTCTGCAGTTTTCTTTCCAAGGGTCCTAGCATTCAGGGTGACCACCTTCCATCCCTCCCCCCACACCTCCTGCCCTGCTTTACTAGCATTGCCACTGGTACTTGCCCTTTGTCCTTTGTCATTGTTATGGGGGGGTAAGCTCATATGGCTGCCCAACCTGTGGTCTCTGCATGTCCCTTGCCCACTTGCTACCCCCACTCCTAGTTTAAATTCCCAGTTACCTCTATGTACTCCTCCATCCTCTGTTTCAAAGCTTTCTTTCCTTCCTCACTCAAGTGTAGTCTATCCTTGGCATAGAGACTACTGTCCTCCCAGGTTCCTCCCCACCCCCCCACCAGCCCATACACTTTAGCATGACTCCCGGTTCTTAGCCATCTGTTAAATTCCTCTATTCCTAGCTTTCTTGCTGTGCTTGCCCTGGGCACTGGAAGTATCTCTGAGAAAGTTATTGATCTTCCTGCTCCCTCACGTAATTGTCCTATTTCCTCAAACCTCCTCTGGAATATATCTACCATCCTGTCAGCCAAGTCATTTGTCTCCAAATGTGTAATTAAATGAGGCTTCTCCCTACCTCTTCTAGCATATTTTAGAACAGATTGTCCCACTCTTTCTGCTGTCATTCCTTGAATGGCCTCCACCCAAATGCGACTATGCCTCTCCCCTTTGCTACTCCACCTGACTCCTCTTAGTATTGAGTCCCCCAGCACTAAGATTCCGTCCCTCATACCAATCGCTTGCTTCTCTTCCTCCTCCCATCTCACGCCCAACTCCTTCTCTTCCTCCTGCACAGTAGTTCGTCCTTCCACCCCGTTGTAATTCCCACCAGCAGAACTTAGCCCCTCTCCAGTTTCATCCAGACTTCTATCAGTTACTCCTCCAATCTCAGCACCTACCTCTTCCTCCTTTCCCTCTAGTACTGCAAAACGATTTTCTGAAGACCATTCTACTATACCTGCTTCCTCCCTGCTCATAGCTTGGCAGAAAACACCAGGAGAAAGGACTGCTGTGTGACTGAACTTCTCTGCTGGGACTAAAGTAGAAGAACTTTTGTATTTGGACCTTTAATTTAGGGTAAAAAAACTAACATACAAAACAAAAAAAAAAGTGTGTGTTTGGGTTAACTGAACTGAATGGGTAACTGAAAAGTCATCTAGGTGTAAATCTCAGGTGACTGAAAGGACTTAACTGCTGTGAGGTTTAAATTACTTGTAGAAAGATCTGGTAAGCAGGGGGAGTGGCTTAGCTAGAAGGAAGCTACATTTAAAGACTGCCTTAGAAAGATTATGCTAATAGCTTGGCAGAAGACACCAGGAGAAAGGACTGCTGTGTGACTGAACTTCTCTACTGGGACTATATTGCCATCCTTCCCTCCTTCCCTCCCCTCCACCCCCCCACCCAAAGCTAGTTCTATTTTTATAGGCACAGGATTTGACTGACAACAGGAACTTCCTGTTTAGAGGCAGGAAGTGAGTGATCACAGAACCACCAAGGACCCACCATCCTAGAAGGGCAAGAGTAGCTCTCCGCCCCTCTAGCTGCTGGAGGTCTGCCTCTGAACAAGTAAGTGGTCTACTGCGAAATATAGGATATTCTTCTCTCAGAACAGGACAATCAGGAGCTTAAAGGAACACAGGCAGAAAGTAAGGAGAAAGAGAAAAACAGAGGAAAGAGTAAGGATTGCAAACAGTTAAGGGCCAGAAATAAGACATGATTGGAGTGGTGCAGTGCAGTGGCTGTGGAAACAGCAGTCTTCCGGAGATGTTCTGGAGGATGCAGTGTTGTCCCATCTGCAGGCACCTCTGGGCTGAGGGAGGAGGTTGCTCATCTCCAGGCTGAGTTGGCCAGGATTTGTGGGACCTCCTCTTCCATCCAGGGACCACCAGTGCCACTGCCGTTGCCTCAGAGGTTGCCAAAAAAGAGGAGCGGTTGGACCACAGTGGGCTGAGGGTGGGGTGGTGGAACAGAGGCACATCCCTCCAGCTGTACCTCTCACCCTATGCCATTTTGGCAAAGTGTGGTTCCTCTATGGAGGCACCTACAGTAGAGACCAAGGAGCATGCTGGAACCTCCACAAAGGAGACCCACAGGAGGGTGGCAGGGGACCCTGCAGGAAGGAAACAACTCCTGGTGGGGACTCCATTGTTAGAAGGTAGAACTGGGCAAGGAAGGGAGAGGGAGGTGGGTGCCTGCCTGGCGCCATGGCTTGGAGGGACAGGGAGGCGAATCCTCAGGATTGCCGGAGCAGCTGCACAGGGAGGAGCTGGATGTCATTGTCCACCTAGGGACAAATGACCTGGCTAAGAAAGGGATTAGAGAAGTGCAGGAAGAGTTTGTGGAATTGGGAGGGGCCTTAGTCAAGTAGCACGCACGGTAACCTTCTCGGAGGTGCTACCCACCCATGGCATAGGAGAGGCTAGGGTGTCTGCATCAGGATTCAATCAGTGGTTGAAAACTGGTGTGGAGCTCAGGGATTTGGCTTCATTGGGGTCTGGGGTCCACCTGGAGTGATGCAAGCCTATACTGGCATGATGGGCTGCATCTGTCCAGAGGGGAACCAGGATCCTAGGTGATAGGTTTAAATGCTTCATTGGCAAGCTTTTAAACTAGCCAAGGGGGGAGGCACTGGAAAGGAGCAGGAAAATCCTAGCCCCCAAACAATCACAGTAGTAAGTGTGGCAAACACCAACATGGAGGTGTCGATAGGGAGAAGGGCAGTGGTAAATGGAGAAAGTGACAAAGGCAAGAAGGACAGGGATGGGGCAAAAGGGGGTAAGGCCATCAGGAAATGGAGGGTAATGAGTACCAATGCCCGTAGTCTGGGCAACAAGTTCCCTGAGCTGGTGGCCTTAATGGAAGAGGGATGCCTGGATATCGTAGCAGTCACAGAAACATGGTACACAGAGAACCATGACTGGGATGTTAACATACCAGGGTACATAACCTACAGGAGAGACAGGCAGGGAAGAAGAGGGGGAGGAGTAGCTCTCTATGTAAAGGAAGGGATAAAAGCAACTGAACAAAAGAGTAAACAGGGAGGAGAGGAGGCACTGTGGGTCACCTTGGAGACTGGAAAGGGCACCACAATCCGCACAGGGGTTGTGTACAGACCCCCATGTCAGGGGGAAGGAATGGACAAGGATATGCTGGAAGGCATTCTTAGAATGGCAGAGAAAGGGGAGATACTGTTGATGGGAGACCTGAATATGCCAGATGTTAACTGGAGCACATTTGCTGCAGCCACATCCAAGAGCAGGCCATTCTTGACGTCCCTACAGGTGGCAGGCATTAGACAGCTAGTTTCGGAACCCACTGTGAGGGAGCAATCTTAGACCTAGTACTCTCAAATGGGGGCAGTGAGAGGATTTCAGATCTAGAAGTGGGTTGCCATCTGGGGACAAGTGACCATCAAACAGTGTGGTTCACGTTAAACCTCAGCTACAGAGTCAAGCCATACAAAAGTGAGGGTACTGGACTTTAGGAGGGCTGACTTTGGCAAGATGGGAGAGTGCCTCAGAAAGCACTAGCAAACAGGCTAGAAGGAGTGTGGAGCAACAATGGGAATTATCAAAACTGCCATCACAGAGCAACAAGCATTTGTGTGAAGCAAATAAACAAATCAAAATGAAAGAAAAGCCACTATGGTTCTCAAGAGGTGGCTGTGAAAGTCAGGAAGAAAAGATAGCATTCTGGAAGTATAAGGAAACACAGAAGGAGCAGGACAGAGAGCTGTACCAGTTAAGGCAGAAAAAGCAGGAGGGAAGTCAGAATAGCAAAGGCCCAAACTGAGGAAAAGATAGCCAACTCAGTTAAGAAGGGGATAAAACCTTTATAGGTACATCAGCGAGCGTAGAAAGACAAAGGGAGGGATAGTGAGGCTGAATAGAATGAACGTGGGTGGGCAGAGGGGACAGTGAAAAAGCAGGAATACTGAATGAATATTTCTGCTCAGTAGTCACAAAGAGAAGGGAAGTACCTAATCCAATTAACAGAAGCACTCTTGATAGGGGGGTCGATCCCAGTCCTTTCACAGAAGAAAGGGTTCTGCAAGAACTCCTAAAACTGAAGGTGGACAAAGCAATGGGTCCTGATGGAATTCACCACATAATTCTAAAAGAATTAAGGAAGGAACTAGTGAAACCACTGGCTACTCTTTTTAATAAATCATGGGAGGATGGTGTGGTACCCAAGGACTGGAGGAAGGCAGATGTGATTCCCCTTCACAAAAGTGGGACCAAGACAGAGGCAGGAAACTACAGACCTGTCAGTCTGACCTCTGTGGTAGGGAAAGTGATGGAGTCACTTCTGAAGGAAAGAATAGTTGAGTACCTAGAGGTCAGTGGAGCACAGGATCCAAGGCAGCATGGGTTCACAGTGGGAAGGTCATGTCAGACGAATCTAATAGATT
Source organism: Neoceratodus forsteri (assembly GCA_016271365.2). Classification (NCBI taxonomy): domain Eukaryota; kingdom Metazoa; phylum Chordata; order Ceratodontiformes; family Ceratodontidae; genus Neoceratodus; species Neoceratodus forsteri. The sequence goes on from CM057452.1 coordinate 606,143,275, forward strand.
TCTTTGACTGGGTGACCAAAGTAGTAGACCAGGGAGGGCTGTGGACATGGCCTACCTAGACTTTAGCAAGGCATTTGGACACAGTCCCACACAAAAGATTATTAGTCAAATTAACCAGCCTGGGAGTGGGTCCCAGGGTGGTAGCCTGGGTAAAACATTGGCTGGACAACAGGACACAGAAGGTAATTGTAAATGGAGTCCACTCTGAAGAAAAGGCGGTTACTAGTGGGGTACCGCAGGGTTCAGTATTGGGTCCAGTCCTTTTTAATGTCTTCATCAGTGACATTGCAGAGGGACTGGAAGGAAAAGTATGCCTTTTTGCAGATGACACAAAGATCTGCAACAGGGTTGATACACAAGGAGGAATGGAAAGGATGAAAAGGGACTTGGCAAGGTTGGAGAAATGGTCAGACGTATGGCAGCTAGGATTCAATGCAAAAAAGTGCAAAATAATGCTCTTGGGAAACAAGAACCCAGGGGAAGAATACACAATGGGTGGGGAGGTAGTAACAACAACAAAACAGGAAAGGGACCGGGGTAATCATATCAGATGACCTTAAGGTTAGCAAGCAATGTGAGAAGGCAGTAGGGAGGGATGGGGTATACTGGGATGTATAGGAGAGGCATCACCAGCAGAAAACAGGAAGTTGTTATCCCTCTGTACAGACAGTTGGTGAGACCCCATCTGGAGTACTGTGTCCAGTTCTGGAGACCCCATCTCCGCAAGGACATAGACAGGATAGAGGCAGTCCAGAGGGGCAACTAAAATGGTGCAGGGTCTGCAAGAGAAGCCGTATGAGGAGAGACTAAAGGAGCTTAATATGTATACCCTTGAGGAAAGAAGGAGAGGGGGACATGATAGAAACTTTCAAGTACCTCAAGGAATCAACAAAGTCCAAGAGGGTAGCATCTTTCAGAAAAGAGACTTGCAAGAACAAGGGGACACAATTTAAAGATAGAAGGACGGTGGTTCAGAGGCAATGTGAGGAAGTATTATTTCACAGAGAGGGTAGTGGATGCATGGAACAGCCTTCCTGAGGAAGTTGTGGGGTCTAAAACTGTGGGAGAATTCAAGAATGCATGGGACAGACATAAGGCAATTCTTGTGGGGGGCAGGAAGATATAGGCTGTTGGTTAACTAGGATCTGCGGCCTATCCTGTAGGTAGGGAAATGGGCAGACTAGATGGGCCTAGCGGTCCTTATCTGCCGTCAAAGTCTATGTTTCTATGTTTCTATGCTAGCCCATTCCCTCCTTTCAACTCCATGACTGTTGTAACTTCTCCTCCCTTCCCCTCCCCTCACCAGTCCCTTTCTCCTGCTTCCTGTTGTCTTTCTATCCCTTGACCTGGGTTCCCCTGACTCATTCCCCTTGGCCTGGGTCTCTCTGTCTCTGCTTCCCTTCTTCTGACCCTCTCCTCTACCCTGTTGGCCCAAACTGACCTCCCTCCTCATCTCCCCTCCTCCATTCCTCCAGTGTTGGGCTATAACCTCCTCAAGTCTGCATTGCCTGTCTTAGCTCCTTTTGCACACCCTTGATCTCTTTTTTAAGTTTCCCTATTTGGTTGCACACTAAACATCCCCCACCCTCCACGTATTTTTTAAAAAGACTGGCACACCGCAGTTGTTGCAGCCTACCACCCTATCTTTTAGCCTCATCACCCAAAAGTGACCCCCACCCTTCCAGATGAAGGATGTCCAACACCCCCCAAATCTCCCCCTCTATCTTTGCCAAACATTCTCCTTTTCACAATTTCCCATAGCCCTTTTGTCATACACTTTAGATAGATTGAGCAGCTGCATTTTAAGTTCCTATCCCTTCTGTTCACACCCAAAAAGAAACAGTAATCAACTATTGCACAGCCTCCTTCTAGCTCGTACCCCTCCTTTTTACAATGTAAACACTAATGCAAAAAGGTAAAAATGAAAGCAATTTGTGTTGCAGTTACTTCCCTTCCCCGAAGATATCATTCACCTCTTGACTCGTTACTGTTCCTTTCCTGGACATCTGCTTCTGCTATGACAGGTGCATATCCTTTGCCCTTTTGGGTAAGTGATGTCAGAACCCCTGGTATAGAGGAAATGGTGTACCTGGGTTGGGTGGGGTGAGGAGTGGGGTGGGTGAGAACAAGCTCGTGCCCTCCGGAAACAATCAGGTAGCTGAGGCCCCTGATCAGATAATTAGCACCCTTCCCCCACTATGCACTAAACTTTGCAGCTAGAGAAGACAGCAAAAAATATCACAACCCCACTAAAAGCACAACAAAATAGGTTAGATACCAGAATAAACAGGTTTCCAATTCAAAGAAACAACAGCCTCACCAACAACACAACAAAAGGTTTCAGCAGCTCCAAAACAGTTCCCTGCTAGCCCCTTTTAAGAAGAAAGAAGAACTCAGCCTGCCACCAAGCGAAACAACAAGAAATAACAGCCCACTTAAACCACACCAAAATATGTTGCAAAATTTCAACAACTCTAAAACAATTCCCTGCTAGCCCCTTAAAAGTAGTAAGAAAAAAATCACCTGCTACCAAGCGAAATCAACAAGAAGCAATTTAAAAACAGCAAGGAGCAGCTTCTGCACTGAAATTAATCTGATTCCTTCCCCTTCTAGCCCTTGGGTTCAAAATATTAAAAATTCCCAAAGTTATGATCAAGCTTGGAAAAATGTCAATGTACCTTCATAACTTTGTTGTTTTACAATATTTTAAAACACAATTTTCAAGATAGTCTTTTTAGGACCCCTCCTAATGAACCAGGTAGGTGACAGTATTCAAATCCCAGTTGAAGGATCATTTTGTGCCATAAGCGCGAAAACAGTCCAGTTCCTTTCCTTCCTTTCTCTTCCTTCCTTCACTCCTTCCTACTGGACAACACTTCTATGAATTGGCCTTATGTCAGACAAGAATCTACAACTTGTTGCTGTAACCAACTGTATTTTCTGTCTAAATTCACTGCTGTATCTTATCACAATGTATCTGGTATTTACTGCTTTCTACTGTAATCCAATGATCTGTTGACTTGCCTGAACATATCTTTATGAAACACTGTACAATTTCTGACATAGAACCCTTGCAAATGATCTCTGCGCAATGGTGTTTCTGATTAATTAATAAATAAATAAATAAAACACATCTTGGCTAGGATTTGAAACATGACATCTATCTCACACATGAGGTGGTGTGAAAAATGTCTATGTTGAAAATTCGTGGTCAGAATATTGAAAATTACCAAAGTTATGAGTGAACACTGAAAGATTTCATTGAACCTTCATACCTTTGTTGTTTTTTTAATATTTTTACCCCAAAACCTTAACATAGCCTTCTTAAGAACCCACCTCATGAACCTCGTAAGTGACAATTTTCAAATCCTGCCTGAAAGGTGTTTTTGCTGAGTGACTGTGAAATCACCTTTCAGGCTGGAGTTGAAAGATTCCACTTACCTAGTTTATGAGGTGGGGTCCTAAAAGATCGTGTTGAAAATCTGGGGGAAAAATATTAAAAAATGACCAAGTTATGAGTAAAAGTTCAAAACTCATTGAAATACATTAACCGTACTAACATGATCTTCTGTTCCCAGTCCAGCACTGAAGAGTGAAAACATGGCTCTGGTCCAGAGAGGATTATGGCATTGGACTCCCAGTAGGTAAGTAAAGGCTGGTGAAGTGTAGGGTGGTTTGTGCTGAGTGAGTGGGTCTGGTGAGGGTCAGGTGACAGCTACAGTAGTAGTCATCAATTGACAATTTGCTTTATTACAGGAACTAAAAAACTAAAAAAAGATGTTGAAGGATCATTTTTTCATTACAGGTACTGGCATGGGATTGGGTACCCCACTGTCAGTTTGACATTTGGTAGCATCAAGGGTGGGCTCCCTGGTGTTGCACACTTGTTGTAGGCAGGGTGGGGTGATTTAACTAGCACTGGGGAACCAGTGTAAGCATCTAAATCAAGCAGGAGGGGTAATAACCAACATGGGGAATGGGCACCCCAGTGTCAGCAATGAAAATACTAAGGAGGGGGAATCACCAGCACCAGGGATGGGCACCCCGGTGTCAATCTTTTAATTCATCAGGCAGCACTGGGGACTGGGCACCCTGATGCCCATTTTAGTAAAGCGGCCATGGATGCAGCTAATGGCAGCCAACAGGCCTGGGAAAAACAGAAACCATGCGCTTGTCCATTCAGCAGGGGCTTGACTAAGTACAGACATGTAGCTCCTCCTCTGCAGAATGAACACAGCCTAAACAGATAAGGATGATGCTTGCAACATCAGGATAACTCTAGCCCCAATACACACATGCACGTTTCAGCAAATGATCACATTTCTTAATGTGGTCATAAAATTCAGTTTTCCATAAAATGCTTATTTTTCTAGTTGTGCTTGCTCAGAAATTGAACTGTTGTTACTAAATATTTTAAAAACTACTTTAGTTTGGGAGATAAACACCAAAACGTGCATACTCTGGGGCAATCTATATCATACCTGCTACTTTCAGGTTTGAAATAATACATTTTTTGGGGGGTTATAAGTGAGCAAAAAAGGTTTTAATTACAGTCTTTTTTATATTTTGTGAAACACTGTAACTTTGCCCCTTGTGAACTATTGCCCCAAAATTTTCAGGATCTGAGGATCTTGGCACCAACTATATGCCTTCTAAATCTCAAGCAAATTGCTTGAATGGGGACAGAGTTATTAAGGTGCACACATCAAGATTTAACATTAAAGTGCTTACTTACCATTAATATACACGTGCAACCATGCCAGTAAGATATATTATGTTTGACCAAAACTTGATATCCTGACACTTAGGATACCGAGTTTATGGTCCTGAAATCCACAGCCCTGAACAGATTGTATGCCTGACAGAACAATGTTGGGTATCGCAAAAAAACTAAGTGTACAATGTGGGGCTTTCTTACCCTGTGACTAAAAATAACTAACTCCGGAGGGAGTGGATCCCGGAGTAAATAAATATTAGTTATGAGGGGCAAAAGAATGTGGCTGGACCAGAACCCAGTCCAACGGAGCACGCTGGCTGAGCTGCCTGTACTTTAGCCCTCCACACCACGGGAGCAGCTCAGCCAGCTTCCAGATCCGATGGTGTTTTCAGGGGTAAGATAGCAACCCATCACATCCGCTACCTAACCCCCTCCCATAACACCATCAGGCATGCAGCCATTGGGGTGATCTCTTTTGGGACACTGCACCTGTCAAGCAATAGTGCCCAGGCAGGTGAATGTCTGGATAGTGAGCCATGGGAACTCGTAAGAGTACCTGCCTGTATAATTGATTGCAAAATACTATATTAATGCAAATATTAGGATTCAAGAACACAAAGTGCACATTGTAGGAAAATAAGAAAGCATTACGCTTTTTGGTCTCTGGAGTCTTGGTTAATCAGTGGTGTGGCATTCTTTGGGGTTGTCAACAGTAATACCCACCCCTGCCCCCAGCCCATAGCCTTTGGTCTGAAGCACAAGGTACAGCTCCAAGTCAGTGCCTCATAGTGTTACTGTATACACTTTGGAGATAGAGAATTTATGGCTCTCGACATCTTGCCAACAGAAACAGTCATAGATTTCTTCATGCAGGGCCCTGTGTGAAGAAAAGAGATCATGTCTGACCTTGTTTGTTCAGTGGAGGGTGTGGGCATTAGGGTTGATAAACCAAAGGAACGCCCTGCCACTGATTCACTAAGACTCTGGAGACTCACAGCCTTAATGCTTTTTCATTTCCCTGCTTTGTATGCTTTACATTTGTTAACCTTAATGTCTGCGTTAATGTAGTTTCTTGCAATGAATTCCCCTTCTTTTTCTAATAGTGGGGGAGTAACCTCATTCTCAAAGATCCCTTTGGGACCTGTGCAAAATGAGATAAACACAGTGATGGAGATATTTCTAACTCTGCTTCACCAACCAACTAACAGATGAGACAAGACAGTGTCTTAATGCTTGTGGTTGCACAGTGACACCATACCATCCTAGCTTAGAGACAGTAGTTATAATAAAGGTTTCTTACCTGGGTCCTGGAGATTGTGGGATGGGGTTTGGTGGCTTGAGGGAGCATCCTGCCATATCTATAAATTAAGAGTGGCAATGGGATCACAAAGGATCTATAGCTCTTTAGTAACTTTTATCTGATACATGTGATCAGTATCCTCCAACATCGGGGCTGACATTCTCATCATTCCAGTGGACCCATAGACATAAAGTTGAAAATGGGTTAGTATGAGTAATAAAAATGCTGATTAGCTGTATCGGGTAACAAAGGAGTGTAGTTTTTTGGGGGGGATTTAAAATGGGTTGGTCTGAAATTATAAATAACAGTACCACAGCAGTGGCCTAGGTTCAGGAACAAACTTGAGTAACTCATGGAGGTCAGCATGAGGGATGTGGACAAGATTCAGCATCCTGGACCAACTCTACCTATGGGAGGGCAAGTTGCTGTGCTCATCAACTGCCACCAGGGCAGGATGAAGCCACCACATTTTGCATGCCCTGCAACAATGACAGGGCAACGGACTGCAAAAGTGATGGACAGTCAAGGGGGCAGATGTCCATCCTCCTCCTATCTCCTAGAAAAATTATGTACTTACTGTAACTGAAGATCTTCCTGAATATCTTTCCCATAGATTACCCTGACCCATCCTCTATCCCCTGGACCTGCTTCATTTAATTGTGTTGTGTTGTCTTCCACCCTTTTTCTAGAGGTTTGGGCCATGAAGACACTGGGCATGATTTTCAAATGTCCTAGATCACTGCATGTCTTGGTGTGCTGACTGTACAGCACATGGGGCTTGAGGTGATCTGATGGGATTTTCCATCCTGTGCAGCAATTGTCGGTAAGTTCGACCAACTTGTCCTGGTCTACACTGCAGCAATCCTGGGGGCCATTTCTATGGTGCTTGCACCAGATGTGTGGTGTAAGCTGACGTAAATCATGGAAACAGTCACAACTGTGCCCAAGACTGGAAAATCGGGTGCAGTTGCGGTGAAGGATTCGGCGTATGGCCTGAACCTAAGTGTGATGGCACTGGGCTGGACGTAAGCCCTGTGCCAGGCTATGAAAATCCTGCCCACTGTGTTTAATGTCAAAGTTGTTGGCCCTTCTTTTAGGGGCCAACCAGGCTATCTTATTCCCTTAGCTGGTGGTTAGGCTATTTCTAAGGTACTTTCATGCTACTGTCCTTGATAAAAAAGGTACTGAGGCAGGAGGGAGCTGGTGCCACTATATTACAGGAGGCATGTGCTGATGATCTGAGTTTGGGGGGCATACTCATGCTACCAATCCCCAGAAAGTTTTCTGGCTCATGCAAGGTCCTAGCACCTCTGGCTCAGACTCATTAGTGACAATATATGGGAAAATCTTTAGTTATGATAAGTACGTAACTTTTCTTTTCCTGTTGTGACAACTATGTTAGATCCCCATTACAAGCATGAGACTCTGTCTCTACTTGATGGGGGAAATTCAGAGGTGTATAAGCACATTAGGATTTTGACAGGGCTTGTACACAAACAAAAAACACCAAATCAAATGAGCAAAGGGAAATGAGTTATAAGAGCTCTCTGGGGCTGTACTCTGTAGAGGAGGGTGATCCTCCAAGGCACATAAAAAGCAGCACCATTGCGTGCACTCCAGCACTCAAGCCAGACTACAGAAAAAATGCTAGACCGGGATATATGCTTAAAAAGAAATTTTACTGTTTTTACAAGATGCAAAAATGCATAAAGTACAAACAAAGGATACAGTGAACAATTGTCCCATACAAATAGCTGCAAGGCAAACACCTTAGTCCAGATAGCTCAGGTCATGTAAAGTGCAACAAATGACAGTAAGTTCCAAATTATTCCACCTTTTAGAGTTTATGGATTGAAACATTTCCTCATATCCACAGGGTGTGAAACCCAGTAGGCCACATCTATCCTGGCACTTCACCCTGCCAGAACGTTCTCAAGGAGAGTGACTATGGCAGGCTGACATCCTTGCATTTTATATGCTAAAACCATGATATCATAGTGGCATCATTCCCAGTGAGGAAGAGCAGTGCTTAAGGAGTGCATAAAAACATACAAAAGAGCAACATGCAACAATAGCCTCATACAAGAGGATAACATACTTCACAAAACCATTTTGCTCAGTATTTACAAATGAAGAGGGGGAGGTACCTAAAACAAACAATAGAAACACTCTGGATACAGAAGTTGATGCCGGCCCATTTACAGAAGAAAGGGTTCTGAAAGAACTCTTGAAACTGAAGGTGGACAAATCAATGGGGCCTGATGGGATTCATCCCAGAATTCTAAAAGAACTAAAGGTAGAACTAGTGAAACCACTGACTACCCTCTTTAACAAATCATGGGAGGATGGGGTGGTACCTGAGGACTGGAGGAGGGCAGATGTGATTCCCCTTCACAAAAGTGAGAGCAGGGCTGAAGCGGGAAACTACAGATCAGTTAGTTTAACCTCAGCGATAGGGAAAATGATGGAATCACTTCTGAAGGAAAGAATTGTTGAGTACCTAGAGGCCAGAGGGGCACAGGACCCAAGGCAGCATGGATTCACAGCAGGAAGGTCATGCCAGATGAATCTAATAGATTTCTTTGACTGGGTGACCAAAGTAGTAGATCAGGGAGGGGCTGTGGACATGGCCTGCCTAGATTTTAACAAGCATTTGACTCAGTCCCACACAAAAGATTAATATACAAGTTAGCCAGCCTGGGAGTGGGTTCCAAGATGATATCCTGGGTAAAGAATTGGCTGGAGAATAGGACACAGAGGGTAATAGTAAATGGAGTCCACTCTGAAGAAAGGGGTGTTACTAGTGGGGTGCCGCAGAGTTCAGTATTAGGACCGGTCTTCTTCAATGTCTTTGTAAGTGACATTGCAGAGGGACTGGAAGGAAAAGTATGTCTCTTTGTAGATGTCACAAAGATCTGCAACAGAGTTGATGCACAAGGTGGGTGGAAAGGATGAGAAGGGACTTGGCAAGGTTAGAGGAATGGTCAACAAATGTATGGCAGCTTAGATTTAATGCTAAGAAGTGCAAGGTAATGCACCTGGGAAACAAAAACCCTGGGAAAGAGTACACAATGGGGATGATACTAACAACAACAAAATGGAAAGGGACCTGGGTAGTCATATCAGATGACTTAAAGGTGGGCAAGCAATGCGAGAGGACAGTAAGGAAGGCTGGGGATACTGAGATGCATAGGGAGAGGCATCACCAGTAGAAAACAGGAAGTTGTTATCCCGCTGTACAGACAGCTGGTGAGACCCCATCTAGAGTACTGTGTGCAGTTCTGGAGACCCAATCTCCGCAAGGACATAGACAAGATGGAAGCTGTCCAGAGGAGGGCAACTAAAATGGTGCAGGGTCTGAACCAGAAGACATATGAAGAGAGACTAAATGAGATTAATATGTATAGCCTCAAGGAAAGGAGGGAGAGGGGGGACATGATAGAAACTTTCAAGTACCTCAAGGGAATCAACAAAGTCCAAGAGGGTAGCATCTTTCAAAAAAAGAGGTGTGCAAGAACAAGGGGGCACAATTTGAAGATAGAGGGGGGCAGCTCAGAGGTAATGTAAGGAAGTATTTTTTCACAGAGAGGGTTGTGGATGCATGGAACAGCCTTCCGGAGGAGGTTGTGGAGTCAAAAACAGTGGTTGAATTCAAGCATGCATGGGACAGCCATAAGGCAGTTCTAGGGGTTGGGGGTAGAAAGAAGTAGGCTGCTGGCTAACTAGGATCTGCAACGTATCCATTAGGTAGGAAAATGGGCAGACTGGGTGGGCCAAGCGGTCCTTATCTGCCGTCAAATTCTAAGTTTCTATGTTTCATTTATCCTAAAAGTTTACAACGTATCAGGACATGCCAAAATTCAAAAAATTCCAAAGAACATCTTTTTTGTTGATATTAACTCCTAGACTTGTCTGAACTATAATTAAGATACCTTTCTTGAAATTACTGTTAGGATTCAAATTCCATTCAATTAGGACTAAGTGAGAGAGAGAGTGTATAGAGGGTTTCCAACGTGGTCACAGGTGATCTCTACCAGAGTGAGAGGGACTCAAACCCAGGTCCCATGGTAGATAGATTGGAGAGATAGATAGAAATATCCCTATAAAAGAAAAAGATTGGAATGGTTACTGCATCAAAAATCACAGAAATGGTTTGGAATCAATTTTGTCATTCCCAGCAGTTGGCTTGAGAGTTTTTAAGAGAAAAATCCATTGACTTTCTTTCTGAAGCAACATTTTAAGTCTGTTACCCTCCTCCTTGAAGGTGGAACTCACTCTATGCCAGTAAACTTGAGCAAAAATTGGATCTGATATGTGTTTCTCTTGAAAATGTTTGCTTACTGGTATGTACAAGCACCTATTACATCTTGTAATTCCTGAATTCTTGTCCTTAATGGGCATATTGTCCTTCTTACATAAACCATACCGCATTGGCACAAAATTACATACACCACAAACCTTGTTTTACATGTGGTAAATTCACTTATCTAAAAGTCTGTGTGATGGTTGAATGGGTAAAGATGTTAATTTTAGTTGCATGGGTGCACACTTCACAGGTGCTGCAGGGAAAGGAGCCTTTTGGTCTCTGGGGTAACCATCTCCTTAGTTCAGAGATACTGTTACTATGGCAGTTATGTATGAGTTTATCTGTAATGTTGTGGCCCTGGGCTTAGGACCCACTGCCTTCTCCAAATATTTGTCCCTCCTCAAAATGGGTCATTTCTTTGTAATAGTATTACCAATTTTACCTGCATTTGAGTTGAACTCAGTAATAAAAGTGGCTGGTCCATCACTCACCTTTTCTTTTTGCTTGTATGTGAGGAGTTCAGTATGATTAAGAGCTGCTGCTTTCCTGATGCCCTCACTAGCAACATCCTCCAAATACCATCTGTTAAGGAACCTTGATTTAAGTTCCTTTGACAGATGATTAAATTCCTCAGTGCTAGAACAATTTCTCCTTATTCAAACTAACTGGCTGTAGGGTATAGATTTTATCAGAGGTGCTGGGTGGGCACTATTGGCAAACAGGGAAGGGGAAATTGTTTAAATAGGAAAGGCACACTAAGCCAGAGCTTGTTTCCAGTTATGACCTGGGATCACAAGGAAGTTAAGTGACTTGCTTAGTGTCACGCAGTATGCAGGTGAAGCTGACGGGATTCAAACCCAGGTCTCTAGGTTTGCAGCTCAGTGCCCTTAACTTTTCATGCTACATTGGTATCTGTGGATTTCCCTTACTCTTTAGTTTCGGACTTCTGATGGGTTCTACTTGACAGTGTCACATCAAGAAAGTTGACACTTTCTGTACTGATAGTGTATGTAAAGCGTATGTTTCTATCATTAGTGTTGAACCACTCACAACATTCAGTGGCACTGTCTGTTGTACCCTTCCACATGCAGATACCATCATCAGTATAATGGTACCATCTGATGACACCATCTGCGTGTGGCTTGTGCTCTCTGTTGAGAACTGTTTGTATTTTCCACAGGCCCAAAAATAGGTTAGCATATGAGGGTACCATACAGTCTCCCATCGCTGTCCCACACCTCTGAAGATATAATTCTTTTTGAAATTCACAAAACTGTGTCCTTATATATTTGAGAACTTCTAGTGCAAAATCAGTCGGCATAGCATCCTTGTCAACACTGTTTTCTAAAAAATAAGCACAGGCATGCACACCATCATTATGCTTAACTGATGTGTGTAAAGACTCTATCTCACTGCTGATCCAGTGAAAATCATCTGCCCAGGTGACATTTTCAAATTTATGTAAGACATTCATAGTGTCTCTGAGGTGGGATCCCAGTTTAACTACTTCTTTTTTAAGAAAAAAAATCAATGAATCTGGCTAGAGTATTAGTCAATGATCCCACCCAGAGACAATGGGTCTACCTGGGGGTAGCTCAAGATATTTATGCACCTTTGGTAAGGCATGAAATCAAGAACATGTCAATTTGTCCCAGTCATTTATCTCCACAAAAACTTGCCCCGGACTGTTAGCTCCAGTGTCAATTGGCTTCTGTGTCAATTCGTCCTCGGACAGTATGCTCCCACAACATATCGTACTATAATCCATCAACAATCACAGTACAACTTCCTCTTCTACAACCCTTGAGCACATTGCCTCATCTAGTGGGTGAATTGCGCAACCTAAAGTTTATTTTATAATATTTACGGTGGGGGCGAATTGTCTGGGGATGAATTGATGTGGGAGATGACTGACGCCAGAGCTAACAGTCCAGGGCATGTTGTTGTGGAGTGCAATGACTGTGAGAAATTGTAACATAGCCCACAAAATGTAGGTGTCACAGGGTTTTAAATCCTCAAATGCTTAAACTGATTCTCACTAATCACAGCTTCAGACAGCATTATCTAGTATTCCTAACAGATCCATTTTGAATTGCTTCAAAGGTTCCCCCCTTTATCTGCTGGCTTAAAGACAATATTATTGAGGGCTGTTTGTTCTTTCAAAGCTTATTGTTCCAGGGGTGAAAGTGTACACCATTTATTTCCATGCCACTCCTGTGCAAGTTTATCAATCTTTGACAGTACAACCTTCCCATAAGCCATCAGGTTAGCATTAAAACTACCTGGACAGAACTGAGACTGTGGTTTAAATATTTTCTTTCTTAGTTCAACTGGAGTCCCCCCAGAGGGGTTGTAAATGGGGACTGTTTTATCAACACCATCATTTTCCGTAAGCAGGCTGTCTAGCACCTCTAGATTAATTTGGTCCTTTGATGACCAAATGTTTGGATCATTCATCAGTGCCAGGCTATCATTTTCATACAGTCACAATATACTGACAGTACTGTTGATTGACATATCACTTCCCTCATATTTTCTGATACAGGGCTAGACTTATGTTTACAGTATAAATATCTATGATGCAACTTTTTGAAAAAATTAAATATATTTATCTGTATTCTAAATTCATCAAGTGTGGGAAGGGGTGGCTATAAATGAAAGTCCCTTTTTATGTTGGCGTTCATGTGCAGTCAACATCTTGTGGCAGTGGGGATTTGGAGGTGCAGCTGCTGTTGGGCGAATGCAGGGCACTCAACAGTAGGTGTGTCCCTCATTCCCCAATCAGCCTGCATGACGACGCCACACCATGCATACTAAGCTGGTGAGCACATCTAAAGAAAGGTCCCCTGCAATCTGAGCAAAGCTCGTGACACGTAGCGGACCCTTCCTACGTGCTCGTCAGCTAGTAGCATGGTGGCACAGTGGCCACTACACTGACGACAGTGCCGACTTCAGGGTGCCCAATCCCCCGGTCAGCTTGCCCTGCCCTGTGAAGTATGTGCCAATGGGGGAGCCCACTCCCCATTGGCAGAATGTGCCCCCCACCTCGTTGTTTGCCGACGGGAGTGCCCAATCCCCGTCGGCATCCACCCCCCCTTCCAGTTGTATTGTGCAGACGGGGGAGCCCAATCCCCATCAGCATCATGTCCCCTTCTTCTTCTGTGCTGACAGGGGTGCCCAATCTCCCATCAGCTACTGTATCCCCCAAACAAAAGAAATGACCTGTAAAAAAGAAAACCTTCTGTGTTTTTTTTTCCTCGCTACCTGTAAACTGAAAACTGTCCCTCATAGTCTCCCTACCCACCACCCGCACCCACCCACTGTGCACCCTGCTTCCCAACCCCCCACCCCATACTTACCTCTGGAGTCTAGCATTCGACAATCTTTCTCTGGACCTGGGAACACGTCTGCACTCTTCAAAGCCGACCGCGAACTGAGGAAATGCCGGTAAGCTGTATAATGTAATAAATAGGGGTTTTTCAACTTTGCTCCATAACTTGGGGGCATTTTTTGGAATTTTTGCACCACATTTTCAATGTGGGGTTTTTGGGACCCCTCCTCATGAATTCTGTCACAGTTTTGACGTTAATCAGTCCCGAAAGGTGATTTCGCAGTCACTGCGTGAAATCACCTCTTGGGACCGATTAATGCAAGGACAGTGGCAGTGTTTATGAGGTGGGCTCTCAAAAGCCTATGTTGCAAATTTGCGGGAACTAATCCAAAAATGGCTGTTTTATGAGCGTACAGCAGTAATTGCTACGCAAGCTCGTAATTTCACGAACTCACAATATTTTCATGCCAGATTTTCAACATTGTAATTTTTCTACACCTCCTTGTGAACAGTACAGCTGTCATTTTTCACATCCTGGCCGAAATGTGTTTCCGCTCTTCCGGTGCATAATATCGCAGTCACTGTGGGAAATCAGTGTTCAGGCCAGATTGCAAAAATGACAATGACACTGTTCATGAGCAGAGGTCCTACGATGCCTATGCTGAAAATTTGGTGACGATACTCCATAAAATGATTGTGTTATGAGCATACGTTGCGCAGTTTGCACACACGCTTGTAATGTTGTGCATTTGTAATATTTTCACTCTGGATTTTCACCATCAGCATTTTTCCACATCTCTTGATGAACAGTAAAGCTGTCATTTTACATATCCTGCCCGAAATGTGTTTTCACACGTCCGGTGAAGAATAGCGCGGTCGCTGTATGAAATCACTTTTTGAGACAGCTTGAGGACATGACAGTGACACTGTACATGAGTAGAGGTGCTAAAATGCCTATGTTGAAAATTTGGTGCCAAAACTCCATAAAATGCTTGTGTTACAAGTGTACATTGCACATTTCCCACGTACCCTTGTAACTTCGCATATTTGCAATACTTACAAGCCACATTTTTACCACTGCCATTTTTTTACACCTCCTTATGAACACCACTTGTCATTTTTCACGTCCTGCCAAACATGTGTTTCCACAATACACTACCAAAGGCAATGCCAGCTCGACAACATTCGGCATTGACAAATGCCTTGTTTAATACCTGTGTTTGTGCCTCCATCAGTTCAGTTCTTGACAAGTTGATTGTTTCTTTTGTTTGTTCCTTATTCTTGTTGATTTCCAAGTGGATTACTTTCCTTTTCCATCCTCTCCCGCCTCTCTTTGCTTCTTCTTTTTGCCTTGGTGGACTCCTAGAAAATCCACACTTCTGGCCTGTGGCTCACTTGCTCCCTGTTGCTCCATGTCCATAGTTGCTGTTGTTGCCTTGTTTATTTTGACATTTTCACAGACAACCAGAGACACAATCAATCACAAATTAATATAACAGACAGTGGATTAAAAAGACATATCAAACAATACAACCACAATCATTTAATCTAATTAAAACAAATGCACTGACTCTTGGAAAGTAGATACATTCTTTAAGCATTTCTAAAGCTGTGGATGGAGACATTGAAGCAATTAATTATAGCAGAAACAGTGTTGAAAAACTGTGGTAAATTATAAAACATTGTTCTTTTCCCTACAGATGTTTTCACTCTAGGAACACTGAAATATACTGTAGATGTACAGATAAACAAGTAGCTACAGAACTATTCTGTATTCCGAAGATAGAGTGAAAAATATTTGGTAACTTCTTTGTAATCAGCTTTTTTACTAGGATCCCTTGCTGAAACTGGTATCTTGAGACCAGGGAAAGTCACCCTACTTGATTTAATAAGGCACAGTGTTTATATATGATATACAATGAAGAGCTGTCAGATAAATGATTTATCTACATAAGTGCTGTTTGACCTCGGGTAACCATCATAAATAGCGGATTTGCAACTGATATCCAGTTAGCTGTCATCACTTGGAACTGCAAATATTATTGAAATAAAGCTGTAACAAGTGGCTGTTCTGACTGCTTGGTTCATTGTTGTGAGGAAGCAATTACAATTGCATGAGATATATATCCATTATCCATTATCCAAGGTATGTGGCAGACATCTTTACTGAACTACACACCTGCACACCTGTCAGCCTTTCATCTACATGGGGGGCTCCACCCTCCATGCCCCCGGACCCCTTCTATTTCTAATTATCCTACTCTGAGGTGCTCTTTGACACTGGGGCAGGTTATGGAAGCATAGTAACTGTTTCCAATCTGTTGCCATTTATTAGTGGTCATCGTTAGTGTTTTTGTTATTTTGCCATTGCCATTATTGAGTCACCTTTTTTCTTTTGCCTTATTCATGTGGTACCGTTGTTTGATGCATCATCCTCTACCACAGACACAAAGCTGTCCTAATCCTCCACCTTCTCCATAGGTCCTAGACAGCAGCAGCAATCAAAAAGTGGCACTGGCTTAAATCCTGTATGAACTGTTCTTTCCCGGTGTGTGTGTGTGTGTGTGTGTGTGTGTGTGTGTGTGTGTGTGTGTATCCAGTGAAAAGGTGGTTCCATGAGATCCAGAAAGTCATAAGTCATTGGTCTCTGTTGTGCAGCATACATGGATGACCCAAAACAGCTTAGATCTGATGATGGACCCTTGCTGTATTGGCAAAGCAAGCTTAATGCATGGCTTACACTGGCTTCCATTGCTGTCGTGTACCCATTCTGCCCCATAGCCAGTGTGAGTTTGGAAAGAATCTATAGTGCAACAGTGGCCATCGTAAGAGACCAGAGAATTTGTCTGTCACACAGGAATATTGAAATGTTAACAGTCATCAAAATTAATAAAAAACATATCCCACCAGGCTACAGCTTAAGTATGAAATCTCCTGTAGGTTCCATGAGGAGGGAGAGGATGGCACAAGCCAGCAGTCACAGATGGGAATGGAGGATGAGAATGACAGTGTCTTGACTGATTACATATTTGATGAAGATAACACAGAGGAACATTTTGAGCATTGTAAGCAAATCCCCAGTAACAGGAATCTTCAGCAAACACAAAGCACACTAATAGCAATTCCACATGAACAAATAACAGTAGTGAAATGAAATACCAAAAACTGTACAGATTCTTGGGTGAACAGTCCACTAAGTTACTTCTTTATTTTTAATTTTAAATCAAGAAATATGCACTTTACTATTTCATAGATGTTGTTGTCACTCATTTAAGCTAGTTTTAAACATGAGAAAAACTCACGTAGTCCATTTTGACCCAATAATGGTGCGCTCTGACAGTGAGTTCATACATTCACCACTATTGTTGCTTTGACCACAAATGTATCGCAAGCAATACTTAACATGTCATACAGAGCTGGAAACACTTTCAAAAATTATCCGATCATGTTCACATTTTCCTGTACTGCAGTGCTTAGACCCCCAGGCTGCTCCTTGTTACCCTGCACATGCTGTCAGTTATGGTCATCATCTTGCATCAAGAAGAGTCATCCTGAATTATAAACACAATACATAAGATTACGGATGGGCGGGTATTAAAATACCCAACCCTCAAGACTACCTGTAGGTACCGCTAAAGTACCTTAAAAATACATGGATGAAAACTGAGTAGATGGGTCGGGTAGCTACTACTCGATCCATTATGCTATCCAATTACCTGTCCATGACCATAACAGAAATCATGGGAAAGATTTTTTTTTTTTTTGACCATTACATGGTTAGGTGCCCTAAGCCATTATACCCATGGGGGGCATTGCTGAGGCAGGTATGAGAGGCGCAGATGCTCTTAGTGAGCCAGCTGCTGTTTCCAAAAATTATACCCATGGTGCACCTTGCTGAGGCAGGTATGAGAGGTGCAAATGCTGTGAGCGAGCCTGCTGCTGTTTTCATAAATTATACCCATGGTGGGCATTGCTGAGGTAGATATGAGAGGTGCAGCTGCTCTGAGTGAGGCTGCTGCTGTTTCCAGAAATGATACCCATGACGAGCATCAAAGTTACATAGTATAAAACTGATGATTGACAAAGGAAAACTAAGAGTAGAGCAGCACATGTGGCTGGCATGGTGGCAGTGGTGATAGTTCTATTTGTTTCATACAAAACATGGTCATCATATTCAGTATCACTGTTTTCAGGCTGTTGTTCATGTTGAGGTTCAGAATCACATAATTCAGTGTTTGGGACAACTGGGAAATTGTCAGCATTCATTCTGAGAAATGTAAGCTGTTCCACATTTGCAGGACTTAGCAGTGTTCTGTGGTAAGTGACTATTCCTCCAGCTGCACTAAATACTGTATGTATTCTGAATATACGCTTTAAGGTGGATAACTAAGGTACGTTATTGCAAGATTTGCTAGATCTGGCCATATTATTCTCTTTTGTTTCCAAAAGAGTAATGGATCTTCCTCAGGACCAATCACAGTATGGTCTACAAAATACTCTGGGATCATTGTTATGCGTGAGACGGTTACCAGTCTGCAGATGAACCAACTGCACCTTCTTTATAGAAGACTAGTCCATGTTGTTGCAGGCAACTCAGAAGTGATTTGCTTTTCTGATGCTGAACATAGGGTGCCCCAGAAGTAGCTCTAGATGCCCTTTCCCATGCTGATTGCACTGGTAATTGTGAAGAATTGATAGATGTGCTATAGCGTTGTGCAAAACTGAGAAATTTCATTACACAACATATTTTGCAAAATTCGTGCATTTTGTGAAATAGTTTGCGGGTGCGAAATGCGACATTTCACCTGAAAATTGCAAACTTTTGCCCAAAAATTGTGAAATTTTGTACCCAAAAATGGCAAAATTCCACCACAAAATATGAAATTGTTCGCAATTTTTGGGCAAAATTTCACATTTCGCACCTGCAAAATATTTTGCGAAATGAGCGAATTTCACGAAATTGCTGATTTTGTGGCAATTTAACTGGCAAAATTTTATTTTACAACATCTCTAATGTGCTATTGCCTGTGCCAGAGGTGCACTCTGATGGTTCTGCAGGGTTTGACTGCTGTACATCAGTTAGTGGTGTTTGTGGGACAATGTCACATTTGGGTAGCAGAAGATCTCTCCAGTACTCAACGTATTCCCCTGCAGGAAAGATGCCTTCAGTGTTCCACTTAAAGCAGGGATCTAGCAATGTAGCCAATACATAGGTGTCATTCTTAAACATGGCATTTAGTCTCCGATAAGTCAATAGTCGGAGACTCAAGTCATCTGCCAGTATAACAGTGCTGGTGTCTTCTTTTGACTGAAAGTCTTTCTTTATGACATCAAGGAAAATGTGAAGAAATCTTATTTGAGGAAGAATTTGACTCAGAGTTGCACTGTCTGTACTGACATCAAGTGTGGAAACCTCAAATGGCTCCCATGAGGTGACCAAAGATTCAAGTAGAGTCCAGCTGCTGAAACTGGGCATGATGTCTACTTTACCTTTTTGATTCTGCATGGTGTGGTCAAGTACAACTGTTTTGTGTTCAAGAAGTCTTTCCAACATGTAAAATGTTGAATTCCAGTGGGTTGAACTTTCTGCTTTAATGTGTGCATTGGTAAGTTGTTTGACCTTCAGGATTTTTTGTGCTTTCACAGAGTGGCTGAAATGCCCACACATGCCTAACAAGACCTAACACGTTTTCAACATTTCTGTTTCCATTTAATAAACTATGGATGAAAAGATTTAAACAATGTTTAAAACAAGGTATGTGTTGGTAGTTGCCATCTTTAACAGCTTTGACTATGTTGGCACCATTATCAGACACTATGAACCCTGGAGATAAGGAAAACGGAGTAAGCCATTTCTGGAATTGATTTTGCAGTTCCTGTGAAATATTCGCAGCAGTGTGGTTTTCCTCAAAAGTGGTGACACATAATACAGCCTGCTTTCTGCTGGGTTCGATGTCATAACGGCGATTGCGGAAAGGCAATCATCATTATGGTGAGTGTACATTGCTGAAAATCAATTTTGCCGATGTGCACCCCCAGTGCAAACCAAAAGGGTGCCAGGGACTTGTAATTTTTAATGTTATGTCAGGGGCTTTGGCCCCCGCACCCCCTACTATAGGATTCTCAACTCCAGGGGGGTGCATGTCAGGGGGTGCAAAATTAAAAAAAAAAAGACTATTCGGGCCGGGTGCAACAAAACATACCTGTGCCCAGACCCAAACACAGCATCCTGACCACCCCATCCTAGCACCAACCCACCACGCAATGGAGCCAGCTTGGCAGTTCACTGTGGCACCACCCCTCACAAACTCTCCCTCTCCTCCTGCCCCTCACTCAGTGTGCTTGCTCCCCCTCATGCGTGTGTACATATAGCAACATCCTGTCGTTATTCGTGAACCCCCCCATCATGTAGCCCTCCCTGGTGTCTTGCCCTGTTGACGTGTGCTGTGAGTAGGTCTCCGTTTTGCATGTTACAGAATACCTTCCTACTGCCTACAGTACAGCACAGTTACTGGTTCATGTATCTGTGGTTATGTGAACCTGCTTCACCTCAGAGAGTTTCAACTGCTTAATGACTGCAGTACACACCAAGTCATGCAACTGTGGCACAGCTTTTTTGAGAAATATGTTTGACAGGGAACAGTGTACCATGGTTCAATCTGGTCAATGAACTTGAGGAGACCTTTTTGGGCAACAAAAGCAAAAGGGAGTTGACAATTGGCCTGCAACTTTGCAATGGCTCTATTTAACAGCTGGCATGTTGGATGTTTGCGGTAAATTTTGATGTCCTCGCAACACTTTCTTTTAATGTTAGTTGACAAAAATCACAAGATATTTTTAATTTTGGGGGAATTGTATTTTTCACGCCTTTTTAAGTGGAGCACTACTTTGAGATTTTACAGGACTTGATGGTGTCAGAAGAAAACAATCTATGTTTATCTGGGAAGACTGCAAAGGACACATCAAGTGATTCAATTTCAGTTCCTGCTTCCAGTTTATTGTCACTATGGTCACTGCCACCACCACCTCCACTACTGCCCATGCCAATCACACTGTCCCTTATCCTCCTCACTGAGTTGGGTGTTTTGCCTTTGCATGTCATATCATTACTGATGTTCCAGAATTTTCTGCTTTGCCACCATGACTGATGCTTTTTTTGCACAGACTGCATACAGCTCGAGAGTTGTCTGCAGGTTCAATATAAAATAAATTCCACACCAAAGATTTACCCTTTGTGCTTTGTACTACAGTGCCTGGCACTATTTCTTGTACAGTCAAGAGACCTGGAGCAAACCCTACACTGCCATTTCCTTGTTGACATAAATTATTCTCATTCATGCCCATCTTCTTATTCTTACATTTAGCATATGATTTTTTCTGCACTTGCCTCTCATGCCTTACAGCAGCATCCTCTCCTACCCCCTCATAGAAACTACAGACCTCTTCACCACAAGATTCAGAAGAACTGGAAGTGCTGTCTTTATTTGGTGGGACATAGCCTGGGCTATCCCATTCAAAGTCCCGACTATCATCACCATCTTTATCAGCATTCACTGCCTCAGCATCTGAGCTTGTATGTGAGGAGCATGCCTCCTTTTCCTTGCATGCTGCTTCAGCAGCTGGAAGTATCCTGGAACATGTGGCAAAACATTCAGTACCATTGTGAGTTCTTTCTGAAACTCTACCATCATTTCATTGCTAACATGCTTTTTTGATTCCGGAAGACATTTAGTGCCAGTTCTGGTGATGTTATTATTATTATTGTCGCTGTGTTCTTCATTAGTGCTATGAGTCATATTGTCCACATCATTTTCAGTTGCACATGCAGCAGCACTGTGCATCCTTTTAGTAGACTTAGACCGAGAAATATGAGCCATACAGAGTAGTAGACACAATCGTGAAAGGAGTGGATATTATTTCACTAACTGTAACAGAGACAGACAGTGTAGCTGACTATGTCGCAGACAGTAATAAATGTCAGGGCTTGGGGCACCTAATAGACAGTGTAATACAGCCTAAATGGCTTTTGCAATGCTGCAGGGAGACATCACACACAGTGTAGCTATGTCACCACAGAAATAAATGACAGAGCTCAGGGTACCAAACAAACAGTATAATACAGCCTAAATGGCTTTCATGATACTGCAGAGAGACACAGAATTGCCATGTCACAAACAGGGCTCAGGGCACCTAACAGACAGTGTAATACAGCCTGAATGGCTTTCACAATGCTGCAGAGAGGCACAGAGTAGCTATGTTACATACAGGGCATGGGGCACCTAACATACAGTGTGTAATACAGCCTAAATGGCTTTCACTATACTGCAGAGACACAAGCAGCTGCCAGCCAGTAGCCAGTGTATTTTGTCCCTCCCCCCTTGCTCCTTCTCTCCACAGCACCACATTGGATGATCCATGACTCCCCCTTCAATCCTCAACCTCTTGCTCTTTCGTGGACTTTTTTTAAAATAGGTTAATGTTTCACTGCAATTTAGCGAAAACATGCAGAGCGAGACCCTGATTCCTTCCTCTTCCTCCAGACTCCACTGCTATCTGTACAACAGGCTCACAGCAAATGAAACACAGACACCAGCACTGGCCAATCAGATTGTCAGCCTGGTGTCATGTGCTCCTTTCTGCTGTGAGCTCATGAAGGACCTTACAGGCTGCCCTTTCATGCCTGTTCCCAGTCCGGGAAGAGTCCCTGGACCCCACAGGCACCCAATCCAGCTACCTGATGGGTAGCCCATCCCTACATAAGATAGCATGACCAACTGAAAGATTCCAAATTTAGTATCACTTTGAAAAAAAAGTAATGAAATGTATTTGTGCCAAGACATGTACATGGCAAGATTCCCAAAATGAGTGGATCCTGTGGACAGTATTCCCAGTGCTTTTCAAGTGACATGTTCTCCCCCATATTCACCCCCCCATTTGTGTCCTGTTTGCATGGTTCTTGTTCCCATGAGTGCTGCTATGCTCCAGTCAGGGCATGGCCATCTCAAGTGTGAAAGTAAGTAATAAGTATTATACTACCTTTTTTTCCTATTTTTCTCTTTTTTTCCACAGGTTACACTTCTTGTACTCTATGATAGTCAGAATGAGGGAGGCACATTTATTTGTCTGTGTGTGTGTGTGTGTGTGTGTGTAAAAAATGTTTCTTATGATTCTTTTTGCAGGTCTGTCTGTGCTGATGCTCTTTGTGTTGCTGTTGCCTCGTCCTCCTGTGCCTCCTCCTCTCTGGATTACTGTCCCAGAGAACTAAAAATGTATTGCTCTGAGATACTCCATTCACACAGGTACTGCCTGTGGTGAAGCCAATCCTGCTGCTTCTCTATCCTCCAGTGCCTCCACCTCTTCCCTTGGTTGCTGACCAAAGGAACCAAAAAGATATATACTAAAGCCTGCCAGGATGCAATGCAATACTGCAGCATACTGCAGCAGAGGTTTATTATTTTATTTATTTATTTTGAATTTTGGTAACTGGGTAAGCCCACTGAGACAGAATGTTCCTTTTTCAGAGGTGACCCAGGGCAGGGTACATGGGGAGGTACATTGATACAATAAATAACAGTGTAAGATAGGTGTACAAAGACACTTATACAAAGGATCAAACTTAAGAAAATCAAACAGCAGTGGCAACAATTTGGTTACAAATTAAATTAAGTGCAAATAGCAAAAGGATTGCAGCAAGTACGATACATTTACAAGGCACATGAGCATTAGGTACAAATGGTACAATGTATACAGACACAGAGGTAGTATTTACAACTGAGTTGAGCATGATAATCAAAGCAAGACATACTGTAAGCAGCACAAAATCACAACAAAGTATGTGAGCTAGCTTGAAAATGGTGCAAAAAAAGTACCCGGGAGTGGGTAGGAGTGGGGTGGGTTGTGCAAGAGGCTAAGGTTGGGAGATCTCAGGAACAGGTACACAGCTGAGAGGAGGGAAGATGGGATTTAAGGGAATGATTGAACATATCTATAGATGGGCAAGTCAACACAGAACACAGTAGAGAGTTCCAGAGAGAGGGTAAAGGCATGCCAACCCACAGCAAGGCAGGGTTTAGGGATAGTGAGAAGTGGTATGCTAGTGGACCTTAGGGACCTGGACACAGTTTTTCATTGGACAATGGGCATGAGGCAGGGAGGAGTGTATGAGTGAACCAATTTGAAGATCAGGCAAAGGGGTGGAGAATTGCAGCCTAGCTTCAAAGGAAGGTCAACCTACTCAGTCAAGGACAGATCAGTGGTGCTTCCTTGCATTAGCACCAAGCACAAATGGAGCAATCCTGTGATAGGTTTGTTTGAGCTTGGCAAGAGGGGAGACCTGAGTGGAGTGGAGGATAGGAGCACCATAGAAGATAAAAGGGAGGAGGAGGAAGAGAAGGCTATGGCCAGGTGGGAAGCAGAAGTTAGTTAGGGCTTGAAGTGTTATAACATTCCTAGCTTCTGATGAAGGGTCCTGACCACAGTTGAAACATGGGTGTGAAAGGTGTGGTGGGAATCCAAGGTGATACCAAGATATTTAAAGGACTGTACCATTTCTGGAGGGTTACAGTGGGAGGAGCAAATTACCAGGGTTGGGGTGGGGTGGTAAGCTTGGAGGTCCAGTGATAGAAAAGCATAGATTTAGTTTTCTTGGTGTTCAGCACTGGGAGATTATTAAGAAACCATGTCTCAAAATTCCAGAAATCCTGTTGCAGTTGGTGGTTCAATGAGGTGGGGTCAGAGGAGGACCTGTGTAGGATGGTGTTATGAGCGTACAACTGGACTGATGCACCCCAGCAGTGCTGTGAAAACAGAAGAGGGACAAGGACAGACCCCTGAGGGACCCCATCCTTTATGGCATTAAAAGGGGAAATATGGTCATCTCATTTAACATATTGAGAGTGGCCTATGAGGTAGCATGCTTTTGGGAACTTCATTTTTAATTTTGCAGAATTCTGAGTAGTATTTCTATGTAAACTGTGGAATAACTTTCTTCAGATCATGTAAACCACATAATTATTTTCCACATATTGCAAAAAAGAATTACATGGTTTCTGTAATCTGTGAAAAGCAATTCCAATTTTGAAATTACAGGATTCTGCTACAGATAAAATTCTGTGGAATGAAGTGGAATTTTCCAAAATCATGTAGAATTCCATTTGGTTGGAATCTGACAATTACACACAACACTACCAGCTGGGTACTGGAGCTGGCTAACTACTGCCTGCTGGATGTCTTCCTCACTATCCTGGTTCATAAAGCCTTTTTATTTTCCTCTAGGTGCCTAGATGTTAGGGTGCTGAGGTCCATGAGGTCCATGTGGTGGTGTGGTGTGGTGTGGTGTGTCTTCTGTCACAGTAAGCAAAGAAAAAAAATTATACTTTATTGAATGTAAGCATTGGTATGTTTATCTTTCCTTAGGTTTCTCACTACATGTGATGCTCCCTCACCCGACCTCAGGATGAAACATAACATTATTCAAATACTATCTGATTTACAGATAATGCTAGACGGAGAGGAGGATAAGACAAAACACAGAACCTGTCATGCGGACTGATGTAATGCAAGAAAAAAACATGAGTCATGAATAAGTACTTTGCATAACACTTAACAAAGTGATTTTTTAGACTCATCATAGGGAAGGTTTTGCCCCAGTCTTCACATGTCTCAATCTCCTTTTGCCGAATAAGATGTCTGCATTTGTCTTGCATAATGGGGAAAAGATATTTGCACAATGTGCAAATTTAATTTCATCAACTCTTATTAGATGTGGCATAAGATCCAGCAGAATAAACAAAAGGTCCTGTTCATTCACAGCTGAAATGAAACTGACGGTCATCATTAATACGCCAAAGATTATATAATAATCTTGTATGAGGTCCAGCTTGTGGGTGAGGTTCTACATTTTCCTCTTGTACTCAGGGTGCAGCAGCACCATCCCCATCACCTGAAGATTTAGGTGGCCCACCAACTACTCTCCCCTCAGCCTCTTTTGATTGACAAATAGGTGCTGAGACAAAGGAAAATTAGATTATCAAAAAAAGGAGTATTTTTCAACACACCATCACTTATACCAAGAGAAGGAAACTTTCCACACAAAGTCAATTGTTGTTCTGATACATGGGCTGTCAGTGGAACCCTGTCATGAAACATGGCAGACATACCAGCAGATATGGATGGTATTAGTTTCCAGTTGCTACCATTTGCCCGGGACTATGGAGATGGTTATGTCCTCCACAGGCTTAGTAATTGATTGTGGCCACAAGCTAGTAACAGGTATCAATGCACAGAGCCAGGCTCATGGAGTGGGAATTTGTTAGGTGACAGAAGTAAGAGATGGTTTGCTAAAAAAATACTGTTGTGCTCATAATGTGGTAATACAAAAGGACACAAGAAGAACTCATGGGGCCAGTCTCCAGCCCATAGAAACATAGAAGTTGATGGCAGATAAGGACCGCAAGGCCCATCCAATCTGCCACCCACCAAGCCAACTTAAATTGGTGAAATTTGTGCCATGGTGGCAGACAATGTGGTGTCGAATTGGGCAGGCAATTAAACAGTTAGAATATACCTAAACAACATTATAGTATATGGTTACCCTTTGTTATGTGTAAAAATCAGCCTGCTCAAAATACTTGTTAAGCACGTTCTAAATCGTTATGCGCATTCTAAAAGTGTTGTTACGCATTCCAAACAGTGGTTATGCACAGTTCAACAGTCATACAATTTTAAATTTCTCATTTATTCTATACCTAGCTACTTACTAACCACTCAGTGCCCAAAGTCATACCTTTTACCTTTCAAAAGTCTGGAAATTTGATTTTGATATGTGAGTAAAATCAAAGAAATGGCAAGATTTTTTGTTTTCACTTCAGTTGGGGTCTGTCACTCTAGTGTAAAAAAACATATACTATAAAAAATAAAATAGGGTCAACCACACACAACTCAGCATCTGCTTCCATCTTGGAGTTGAGATGACAGCATGGACCTCTTGAGCTTTGCTCTTGAGGTTCATATGCTGTCATCTCAACCCCTCGAAGGAAACACAGCCTTGCTGTGTATGGTTGCCCACACATTATTTTCTATGTAATAGAGGACAAAATCAGAATTATCAGTGATAAACAAGAAATTGCATAAAGACAACTCAAGGACATTGCTAGCCAGATGCCAGCAACTGCACCCCAGCAAGCCACCACTACAATAATAGCACTACCATCCCAGTGCCACCCCACCACATCTCAGTCAGCGGTGCCTCAGTGCAAGTGTGTGTAACAAAGTTATTTTCTTATGGCACTGTTTCATGTTTAATGCGATTTAAGGTAAGAAGTACAGCAACACACATGAACAGCCATGTGACTGCATTCCTGTCCTCCAGATACAGTCATCATGCCCCCTGCCTCTCTAATATTTGGATATTTCTGCATTGCAGATCATCCAATTGGTGTTTTATTAGCTTGTTGGTCCATGCTGGTCGCTCTCTACCATTGCTTACCAAGTTGGCAGTCTCTCCCCAAATCTGTTCTCTCAGAAGGTAGCCAAGGCTTTGCCCTCCAAACAAATCATCAGCATTTTGCTGACCTCACTGACCAGAATGCTGATCTTCTCTGCAAAAAAGGATGCAAATTAAGCCTTCTTAGTACTTACCTCTGTATTAGTAGTCTTAGAAAATAAGAGGGTTGATGCATTAGAAATACAACAGTGAAAATAGTGTAACTCATATATCTCTCTCATTCTCCCTTTCTCAGACTTGTATACTCTCACAAGGGAAAGTAAGTTGCGCGATAACATGCTAGAACTGCATAATCAAAAACTGCTAATTAATTTCCAATGCACAGTTTATAATGTAAGCCATTGAATAACCGCAGAATAGAATTCTGACACTTTTCACATTGCATAATGGAAAATACATGGTGGGATCCTAATCTACAGTTCTAATAAACTGTGGAACAGGATTCTGCAGACATCAACAGGAAATCATGTATGGTTTTGTAACCAGGTATCTGTGGATGTTGTGGTTACTACCCCTGCCTTTTGGTCTCAAACAAGATTGAGAGGTCTGGGTTCTGATGGTTCCATGTCATAATAGTGAGTGAGGAATGGTGACGCATGATAACGGCGCCGATCCCACATCGCAACCAGTTTTCAAAAAGTATTTTCTTGCCCCCCCCCGCACCACCCTTACTGCAGATTACTAATCTGGGGTGGGGGGCCACAACTCAGGGATGAGGGGGAACTGGGATTGCAAAATGTGTTGCACTGTGGTTCCATTGCCGTTCCTCACTATCTATCTTCATGGGCTTCCATTCTGATTTTCTAGAATCCTTTGAATCCAGATCTTTTAAGTTTTGCAGGGTTCCTCCACCCAGAGTAAGGTTTAAGTGGGCCTTGTTTCATAGCAGTACAACCCCCTGGGATGCAGTACCTACCCAACTCCACACAGTGTCCCTCTATACATGGAAAATCATAGTGCAACCTTTATTTATTTAGTTTTTGTTGACCGGGTAAGTGCACTAGACAAATCCTACCTATTTTCAGGCACGACCCAGGGGAGGGGGATACAGATGAATGCCAACTGACCTTGAACCAGATTAAGCTGTTGGTGGTATTTTTTTTAGCGAATGAGGGAAATTTGGCCAGGACAACTGGGAAATTCCCCTACTCTTTTCGATAAGTGCCATGGGATCTTTAACATCCACCTGAACTACCACCAATCCAGGCAGACTGGACCTCTGTTTAATGTCTTATCCAAAAGACGGCACCTCAGAAGTGCAGCACCCCTCTCATGCTGCACTACAGTGTCAGTACTGGGATATTAACCCAAGTGCCAGATGTGGGAACTGAACCCACAGCCCTCTGATCTCCCGGCCTCAGAGGCGAGTGTGCTACCTACTGAGCCACTGACACTGCCACTGAACCTTAACTCCTTCGGTCCCATAGCCGCCATATGGCATCAGAACCATCCATTGCTGAGCCTGACCCAAAATGGCAACTGGGAGGGAATGAGTTAAAATCAACAAAAATGCAAATAGTGACTTACTACTAATAAATATGCTCAAGAACCAAAATATAAAATATCAGTAAAATATTTATTGGGGAATATTTGCAAGGGATGGGAAAGCAAGTCAAAGTGTTTTTTGGCAGAAACTTATTAACTCTGGTTGCAGGACCAAAATTAGGTGTTTGACTAGGCTCAGTCAGTAAAACACTTTAAAACAGAAGTAACAGTAATAGAAACAGTACCAGTAAGAGTGACGGTAACAGTACCCACCCCCACCAGCAAGACAAAGCAGCAGCAAAAAATACAGTAAACCTTTCTGTGTTACCAGCCCACCTGTACTTGGGGTACTACCCAGTGGTACCAGTTTAAACCCTTAAACCTTAAAGGCAGCTCCCTGTGCTTCACTGAGCACCCAGCCATAGGAACGGTGCGGGCCCAGTGATGTTGCAGCTGGCTGGCTGTTGGTGGGGCACTTTAAAACAAGTAGAACAGTTAAACCCCAAATCCCACAGGCCATGTATTTGCTTAATCAGAAAATCTCCGAATGAGGTATTTGTAGCTCCTGGCCCATTGGCCAAATCTGTAGATTTAGTGGAAAACTTTCTACAGATTTTCCAGTTATGGGGCAAACCCTGAGAGTACTCATCGTTCTGATGTACTGTACCAGCTTCCATGTCAACTTGGGCTCTTCTTCTTCCTCCGTTCTGCAGTTTCAGGTCCTCTAACAGATGATTCAGTTGTGTAGTTGGGGGGGTAGCTAGAAGATGCAAGTCTCAGGTACCTCTGAATGTAGATCAGGCGCTCTGTGTCTGCAGTCATCTGGATCTCTCTGATACTTCCTTCTTCCTCCTCCTCCACAGGCCAGATCAGTCTAAGGAGCATGGTCACATGCTTCCTACCCACATCTATGTGTCAGAACCTTAGTGTGGAGTGTTAGTTAGTACCTGACAGTAGCACTAAGTTGCCATTCTCCCAGACTATCTGCAGGATTAATGCAGGCTTACAGACACAACCTCTGGTGCCCACAGGCCGGCAGCTAGGACACACTTACTGGATCAGTAAGCTTTTGCCTCCTTTCACAGGGAAAACAAGACCAGTCTCTTTCTCCAAACGGTGTTATTCTGGCACATCAGCAAACTCATACTTCGGTCTCTGTACTTTAAAGGTTGCAAAAACCTTTGAAATCGACCTGTCCAAGTGGCTGTGGAAGCCCCATCAGTCTTAATCTAATAGTCTGGGTCAGTAGCCCCAAGCTGTCTTCTCTCTGTGAGAGTTAAAGACCGATTCCCTTCTCCCCTCTCCCCTCTCAGTGCTGTATATGACTCACAAGTTCTTCTTCATTTCATATTCTGACCCTTCCACTAGGCAAGAAAGTGTGGGACCAAGAAATAGGATGTCAGACATCCTAACAAAAGTACTGAAACCAAGTCTTTTTAATTAAAAGCACTGAAGTTAAATTTCTCCTTTGACATACTAAAAGCACCTCTGTGTTTTCTCAGACTGAGTGTCAGTTTATCTCTGACCTTGGAGCCAGCTAAGGAAGAGTGACATAATTCATTAAGACCGCATTCGACCTGACAGAACTTAAACATCTCATGTTTCACATGCTTAATGGTCCTTGAAATGGTGCTTGGACCATAAACCATTAATGTCTATGTTTGTTTCCACTGTACCCATAGACATGATTAGTTTCCTTCCACAATTATACTTTGGATAGCTGTAGTCAGTCTAGGGGCAAAGAGAACAAGCATTTGTCAATGCCGAATGTTTGCTTGCTGGCATTGGCATTGATAGTGTAGAAGTTACAGAGCTGCATAATAGAAATGGCAGTGAAGTACTGAACTGAAGCCAACCCCACCACCACCCTGCAGAGAGTGACAGGCATTGGGGTGTGCCTTTGGGTCATCAGGCATAACGGCCACACCATTTCACCACACCCTACCCTGCAGACACTGACAAATGTCATGGTGTGCCTTGGGGTCTTTGGCCCTTATGCGCACCCTATTCCATCAGGAAATACGGTGAGATGGGTGCGGTATAGGAGAATGGGGTGAACTTTGGGGCTGAAGAGTCCAAGGCATACCTTGATGCCTCTCACTGGCTGCAGGATGTGGAATGGTATGAGCATTACAGGCAAGAATCCCAAGTCACACCCCTGATGCCTGTTATTCTCTACAGGGTGGGGCATTATGGTTGGAAACCCTAACACCTCGGGCATTTATTGGTATTTTCACTCCAAATTTTCAACATGGTTTTTTTGTGACCCCCACCTCATGAACAGTGGCAATATCAGTTTGTTAGCCGAAAGCTGCTTATGCACAGCGACTATGGCATTTAGCACCACAGGTGCAAAAACACATTCCGAACAGGATGTGAAATATGACAGCTGTACTGTTCACGGGGAGGTGTAAAAAATGGCAATGTTGCAAATCTGCAGTCAAAATATTAAAAAAACTGGTGAAGTCATGAGCGTGCATAGAAACTGTGCAACGCACACCCGTAATGTAATTAGGTTGGGGACTTTTTACAGCAGATTGTCAACACAGGCATTTTGGGACCTCCGATCATGAACAGTGTCACTGTGATTTTATCTGTCCCGAACAATGATTTCCCACAGCGACCACGCATCTCTGCACTGAAAGTGTGAAAACACATTTCGCCATGTTGTGAAAATGACAGCTGTACTGTTCATAAGGAAGTGTGGAAAATGCCACTGGTGAAAATCTGGACTGAAAATATTACAAAGTCATGAACCCACGAGGGTGCGTGAAACTGCACAATGCTCACTCGTAACACAGTCATTTTGTGGACTTTTGTCACCAAATTTTCAACATAGCCATTTTAAGACCTCTGCTTATGAACAGTGCAACTGTGATTTCCTTAATCTGTCCCAAACATTGCTTTCGCACACCGACTGCACCATTGTGCGCTACGTGTGCAGAAACACATTTGGGGTGACATGTGCAAAATAGCAGCTGTACTGTTCATAAGGAAGTGTAAAAAATGGCAATGAGGAAAATCTGGAGTGAAAATATAGAAAATTCGCAAACTTACGAGTGTGCGTAGGAACTGCGCAACGCACGCTCATAAAACAGTCATTTTAAGGAATTTTTTCACCAAATTTTCAACATAGCCATTTTAAGACCTCTGCTCATGAACAGTGTCACTGTGATTTTCTTAATGTGTCCCATACATTGATTTTGCACACCGACTACGCCATTGTGCGCTACATGGGCGGAGACACGTCTTGGGCAAGATGTGAAAAACGACAGCTGTACTGCTCATAAGGAAGTGTAATAAAATGGTAATGTTGAAAATCTGGAGTGAAAATATTGAAACTGTGCAAACTTACGAGCATGCATAGGAACTGCGCAACGCGCACTCGTAAAACAGTCATTTTTAGGAATTTTTCCACCAAATTTTCAACATAGGCTTTTTGAGAGCCCACCTTATGAACAGTGGCAGTGTCGTTTCATTACTCAGTCCTGAAAGGTGACTTCGCGCAGTGATTGCGAAATCACCCTTCAGGCCTGATTAACGCCATGACAGTGAAATCATTCATGAGAAGGGGTCCCAAAAACCCCATGTTGAAAATTTGCTGCAAAAATTCCAAAAAATGGCTGAGATATGCAGCAAAGTTGAAAAAACCCTTTCTATCCCATTATACAGCTTACCGGCATTTCCTCAGTTCGCGGTTGGCTTTGAAGAGTGCAGATGTGCTCCCGGTCCACTGAAGATCGTCGCGCCGGAGTCCGGAGGTAAGTATGGGGTGAGGGTGTGTGGGGAGGCAGGGTGTGCAGTGGGTGGGTGCGGGTGGGGGCAGAGACTGCGAGGGACTGTTTTTAAGTTTCAGGTTTTTTTTTTCTTTACATGATGACGCTGGGACGCTTGCCATGCTGGGGTGGGCTCCAGCGTGCACAAGGATGGCTGGTGGGGGGCGTGAGCCAGCGGGAGATTGGGCACCCCATCGCACATTAGATCTGTTGCCACGCTGGGTGGGCTCCCAGCGTGGGCACCCTGTACTGGGGCAGTGGAGCTGATGGGGATTGGGCACCCCGTCAGCTGTACAATGCGGCCACGCTAGTGGGCACCCAGCATGGCATATGTAACTCTGCTTGGGGAGGGGGGTTGTACGCTTTATTGAGCTGGGTACTTCATCGGGCTACACCTGCCATGGGGGGGTGAGCATGCAGTGCGCGCGTGCTCGTGTGTAGTGTGTAGGGAGGCGCGTGAGCAGGCTATATCTTATCGCTGCTCACCTGAAGCGTAGTTCCCCCTTTCAACTGTACTCTACTGCATTTTGGAGCTGTCATAGACAGCTCCAGCAGGCATTGGAGAACTGCGGCCGTGCCTGCAAACACACTGACTGAATTGGAAGAGGGCTGCCACACCTCCGAAAACTCGGATGATGGCACTATGTTTCTTGCACATGCGTGCAAGCAAACATAAAAAGTCAGGTAAGCCTCCACCATTTAGGGGTGGGTTACACTCTCTCCCACCTAAAAGCTTGACATCTGCATCACATTCGTCAACAGAGTCCATCTGTAACAACAAACAGGTGCAACACAACATACAGGTAGCATGCGCAGTTTATCTAAACAATTGTTTCCTGACTGGAATAGGCATACAGTATGTTCTAGTTTAGACAAATCCAACTAGTCTAACAACAAAAATAAAAGGCCTTTCATATTTACAAGCAACATTGTCGCGACAGTAACTTTTATCATACATCAGGAATGGGCAAGTCCATAAACTTTGAGTAGCACTGTGACATTGATCAATGCAATAATAGCATTATTCAGCCTCCTTTTTTACCCTTTACTGTACCTCCCACTCTGGGTGATATGTTCTGGGCTTTGCAAAAAACCATAAGAGGCAGAGATCTAGGTGTGATATAGATACCTTTGTATACTACGTGCATTGGCAAGTTGGTAGGAGAACCTGGGAAATCATAATTTAACTTGAGCAAAGATTTGACAAATCTCTCAGAATGACTAAGGGGAGCAGTCACTTCTTCCTCTGCATCAGGGTGTGGATTCCCTGTTTCATTGACCAGCAATGAAGCATCCTCGGTCAAAATGTGTTCCACAAATTCTTCTGAGGTTTTTATCATTTTTGTTGTTTCTACAGGCTCAACAGGCTGTCCCCTTTCTTCCTGTGGCACTTCCTCAGATATGGGCCCATCATCCAAGGGTACATCTGGTGTTGTTTCAGAGTCCAATATTGTTGCTGGTGGCTCTGCAAGAGGCACATTTGACACATTAATTGTTCCATTTGAATGTCTGAACAGTCTGGTAAGATCCATTATAGGGTAATACGCCCCTCCTTCTGATTCAGAGTCCATGTCATCCTGACCTACTTGAACATCAGCTGTGGGCAGAACAGTTTGTGATTACTTTTTCTTTTTCTTTGTAGTTTGCTGTGTGTAGCATATCGATTAGTTTAGGGTTTCAGCAGAGTCCACTACATCACTGGTGATCAACTGTCCAACAGACAATAAATGGTTTCAGTGTATTTTTCTGTATGTATTTGACTCTCTTTCAGGTTGAATCTTGTACACAGGCATATCTTGTACCTTTCTATTACAATGTAAGGGATATTGCCCCATTGGTCAGCAATGTTGTGCTTTCCTAATGTCACAGGTTTCTTAACAGAACATGATCTCTAAGTAGCAGTTCACATGCCTGCACCCTTTTGTCATACCGATATGTATTGGCTTTGTTACTCTTTGCTGTGGCATCCAAAGCCAACTTGTAGGTGGCATTTAACTGATTTTTCAACTTTTGTACATACTGCATGTAATTCTTTGGCATAGCTCCATTGGCAGAGACACCAAAACACAAGTCTACATGAAGACGAGATTCCATGCCAAACATCAGGCACAATGGAAAGAATCTGGTGGCATCACTTTTGGTGCAGTTTTATACATGGACTGGCGCACTAACTTGATGATGCCACTTACTCTTTTCCTTTGGGTCCAACGTACCTAGCATGTTTAGTAGGGTTTGGTTGAACCACTCAGGTTGAGGATCACCTTGAAGGCGATATGAGATAATTCATGATTTGGTTATACCCCAGAGGGACAACACTTTTTTCACTAGATGGCTTTCAAAATCTCAACCTTGGTCCAAAGGGATCCACTGTGGGCTCCATAGTGCACAAAGAAATTTTCAACAAGGACTTTTGAGACAGTTGTTGCCTTTTGTCCTTTGTCATATAGGCATGGGCGTATCTTGAGAAATGATCTGTTACTACTACGATATTTGCAATGTTCTTGGAGTCTTCTTGTAGGCCGAGAAAGTCTATGCATACCATTTCCATGGGGGCACTTGTAACTATGTTTACTATAGGGGCTGTCATTTGTGGCAAGGTTTTGCATCTTAAACATCTGTTGCAGTTTTTTGCAGTATTGTTCCATGTCACTCCCCATATGTGGCCAAAAGAAAGGAGTATGAGCAAGGTCTAAAGTTCGCTCACTTCCAAGGTGCCCCATGTCATCATGCAGGGCATGCAACACAATGATTTTACACTTTGGGGGTAAGACTAATTGCAGCTTTGGAAAACCTTGAGATCCTTGGCTTTCTTGGTACAGCAAGTAATCTTTGATTTTTAATTTGGGCTACTCCCCCAGTAGCAACTTTGTGTCAGGATCATTGGTATGAACTTGAATGGCTTCACCCCTTTTCTTCACAGTGAAAACAATGTCTTTCAGGCTAGAGTCTATTCATTGGTCTCTCTGTAAATCTTGAGGAGTTAACTGGGGGAGAGTAGTCAGATCTAGTACAGCAAGGTGATGGCTAGTAAGGGCTAAGGATTGCTGGTAGGTGACTTCAATATGCCAGATGTGGATTGCAGCATTCCAGTGGCAGCTACAGGTAGAAGTAGGAAAATCCTAGACTCTCTGCAGGGGGCATTCCTCAGGCAACTACTTGTGGAACCCACTTGCGAGGGAGTGATACTGACCTGGTACTTCGAACAGGGACAGTGTTGCTTATGTCACAGTGGGGAGTCACCTGGAATGGGTGACCATCGTACAGTATGGTTCGATATAAGAACTAGGCCGGAAGCAAGCCACACTAAAATGAGTGTCCTGGACTTCTGGAGGGCTGATTTCAAGAAAATGGGAGAGTGCTTCAGGGAAGCACTAGAAGGGATAGGGAAACTGGAGGGGGTAGAGGAGCTGTGGGTGGAAATAAGGAAGGCCATACAGAAGGCAATGAACCTCTGTGTCAGACAGATTACAAAGGGCCAGAGAAAGAAAAAAACACTATGGTTCTCAAAGGAAGTAGCAGGGAAAGTAAAAGCAAAGAGGCTAGCATTTAAAAGGTCTAAGGCAACACAGAAGGAGGAGGAAAGGGAGGATTACCAAGATAAACAAAGGGAGGCAGCTAAAGCGGTTAGGAGTTTAAAACCACAAGTGGAGGAGAACATTGCAAAGTCAGTAAACAAGAGGGATAAAACATTCTTTAAGTATATAAGCAAAAAGAGGAAGAACAAGGAAGGGATAGTAAGACTAAAAGGGGAAGAAGGGGAGTGTGTGGAGGAAGACCAGGAGAAAGCAGGCATATTGAACAGATACTTTTGTTCAGTATTTACAAAGGAAGGGGTAGGTGATGGGCCACAGATGGGAGAAAAGGGCATTAGTGGAAGGGAGGTGGACACTAGCCCTTTTACCGAGGAGAGAGTTCTCAAGGAACTAGAGATGCTAAATGTGAATAAGGCAATGGGGCCAGATGGAATCCACCCCACGATACTGAGGGAACTGAAGAAAGAGCTCACTGCACCACTGATGGCTCTGTTCAACTTATCACTGGATACAGGGGAAGTTCCAGGGGACTGGAGAAAAGTGTATATGGTCCTGCTTGACAAAAGTGGGAATAGTGAGGAGGCAGGAAACTACAGACTGGCAAGCCTGACTTCAGTGGTGGGCAAAGTCATGGAATCACTACTAAAGGAAAGGATTGTGGGACACCTTGTGACCAACAGATTGCAGGATCATAGGCAGCATGGGTTCACAAGAGGGAGATCTTGCCAGACAAACCTGATTGATTTCTTCGACTGACTGACTGACTGACCAGGGAAGTGGATCAAGGAGTGGCGGTGGATGTGGCCTACTTAGATTTCAGCAAGGCCTTCAACACAGTTCTACACAGATGACTGGTAAACAAGCTAGGCAGCCTGAGAGTGGGACCAAAGTTAGTAAAATCGGTACAATGTTGGCTGAGCAACAGAAGCTAGAGGGTGGTGGTAAATGGGGTTCACTCAGAAGAAGACACAGTTACCAATGGGGTGCCACAGGGATCAGTCCCGGGATCAGTCCTCTTCAATGTCTTCATTAGCAACATCGCAGAAGGGCTGAAAGGGAATATATGCCTGTTCGCAGATGACACAAAAATCTGCAACAGAATGGACACACCTGGGGGCTAGAAAGCATGAAGGAAGACCTGAAAACGCTGGAAGAATGGTCAAGAGTAGGGCAACTGAGCTTCAATGCCAAAAATGCAGAATTCTGCACACAGGAACCCAGGGGCATAATACCAATTGGGGGAGAGGGGGGATGTGGCAACAACAAAGCAGGAAAGGGACCTGGGAGAGTCATCATATCTGATGACCTGAAGGTAGCAAAGCAGTGTGATAAGGCAGTAAAAAAGGCTAATAGAATGGTGGGGTGCATAGGGAGGGGTGTCGCTACCAGAATGAGAGAGGTGGTGTTACCCCTGTATAGACTAATGGTGAGGCCACACCCGGAGTACTGTGTCCAGTTCTGGAGGCCCCATCTTAGGAAAGACATAAATCGGGTGGAGGCAGTACAGAGGAGGGCTACCAAGATGGTGAATGGCCTGCATTGCAAGCCCTATGAGGATAGACTCAAATAATTAAATATATACTCTCTAGAGGAGATAAGGGAAAGGGGAGACATGATATAAACATTCAAATACCTCAAGGGCATTAATAAGGTTCAGGAGGGTAGCATTTTTCATAGAAAGATATGCT
Source organism: Neoceratodus forsteri (assembly GCA_016271365.2). Classification (NCBI taxonomy): domain Eukaryota; kingdom Metazoa; phylum Chordata; order Ceratodontiformes; family Ceratodontidae; genus Neoceratodus; species Neoceratodus forsteri. The sequence goes on from CM057452.1 coordinate 606,180,915, forward strand.
CAAGAACAAGGGGGCATGACTTGTAGCTGGAAGGGGAGAGGCTCAGAGGATATTATGAGGAAGTACTTCTTCACGGAGAGGGTGGTGAACATCTTGAACAAACTTCCAGCAGAGGTGGTGGGTGCCAAAACAGTAGCAGGATTTAAACATACATAGGATAAACACAATAGAACCTTAGAAACAGGTTTCGGGAGGGGCGGCAAGGCTGGAGACTGAGTAGGGTCTGCAGAATCACAGAAGGCAGGGAATTTTAGGGCAGACTAGGTAGGCTGAGGGGTCCTTTTCTGCTGACAACGTCTATGTTTCTGTGTTTCTAACGTAACAGTATGCATTTGGTAGACATTCGCCAGGGGTGGCAAGATTGTCAATGAGGTGATGAGCATTTACAGTCAACTGTGGTCATCTGTGTCAAGCTTTTACAGTTTGTTCTGGGATTTATACCCATGTTTGACCATCTGTGGATGTTGCATTTGATCGTCTTGACAGGGCATCAGCGTCCACATGATTCAAGCCAGGTCTATATTATACACAATAATCATAGGTTGCAAAGCAGATATCCATCTGTGTCCAGCAGCATCTAACTTTGAAGTTGTATTTTCATATGTCACAGGCTTGTTATCTGTTTTGACAGTGATGTGTTCTCCATATAGGTACTTGTGAAATTGGTCCACAATGGCCCCCTTCAGTGCAAGGAATGCCAATTTGCGGACTGGGTAGTTCCTTTCGGCTGTATTCAGACATCTACTGGTGAAGGTAACTGCCTCAGTCCTTCAGGATAACTTTGACACAGGACAGCTCCAAGTCCACAGAGGATTGTGTCTGTATATAGAAAATAGGACTTTGCCAGTTCAGCATATGCTAGTACTGGTACATTTGTCAGACAGTAGATGTCTTTGAATGACTTGTCACACTGGGTATCCCATCTCTGGATGAATGGGTTACTTGGCATGAAATACTTTTTGTTTGACTTTGAAACTGCAGGGTACTTCTTGTCTCTTTTGTTAGTGGGTAGTCTTGTGTTAGATTTAGGAACAGTCTCACTACTCAGGTATAGTCTTTGATGAAGCATCTGTAATACCCACTGAAGCCTAGGAAACACTATAAGTCCCTCAGGTTCTTTGGCTTGCGACAGTTAGTCAGGGCTTCAGCTTTGCTTGGATCCGTTTTAATTCATTGGGCTGACAGAATATGTCCTACATATTTAATGGAACTTTGGAAAAATTAGCATTTATTGATAGAGAATTTAAGCCCAAACTCTTCTAGTCGACCTTTATCAGACAAGCCTCAGGCTCCTCAGGAGTCTTCATGAACACAATGACATCATCAAGGTAGATCAGGCACTCTCAGATATTCATGCATCCAACTGCACATTCTATGAGGCATTGGAATGTTGCTGGGGCACCAGATATGCCTTGGGGCATGTGAAGGAATTCATAAAAGTGTAATGGACATATGAAAAAATGTTCTCTCTGTCCTCAGGCGCTATCAAGATCTGATAGTACTCAAATCCAGAATTGAGAACCATTTGGTTCCATCCAGTCTAAAGTGTCCTGATTCCTAGGCATTGTATACTGATCAGGGATGGTTTATTTTATTCAGAGCTCTGTAATCACACACACATGTGAAACGTACCATTCTTCTTGCACACAACAACAATAGGAGAGGCATAGGGGCTTCTTGATTCTTGGATGATTCCTACCGCAAACAACTCCCAAAGATGTTTTCTTACCTTGTCAGTGTCTGCTAAGACCAAGCGGCCGGATCGTTCTTGAAAAGGATGAGCATCATACAGTCTGATATGATATTCCCCTTCGGTGATGCATCCAACATCCCATTTGTGAAGGGAAAAAGACTTCCGTTTAATCAAACAACCTCTGACTCACTCTGGACATCCATTTTTCAGGCATTCAGGATTCTCCAAAGTCCAATAATTCAGGGTCATTTCCAGCAATCTTGTCTTCTAGGTTAGGTTTGGGCTGTACTGCTGTGTCTGCACAGTACACCCAGGCCAGCATTTGACCTTTTCTTACTATGATGTCGATCAGTCAAATTCTTCACCTGGACAGTGATTATTCTCGCATAGGCATTTGCTTTCACAGGCAGCACACTCAGTCTGATCAGCTGTCTTTCTGGCAATCCAAGTTCTTCAGGGGCATCTGTCATGAGGATCTGGTTCTTCACATCTTGTTTCAGTCACTCCACTCAGGGGTGTCGGCAGGCATACGCACTGTACGCAACAGAGTACAGTAAATAAAAAATCAGGCGGGGCAACACATCAGGCAGGGGCAACAAAAAGAGGAAAGCAAGGACATTGTGAGTCACATTGTATCTGTGTCACGCTGAACCCTTTTGCCTTTGTTGTTTGCTATGGGGCACTGATGCCACCAGCCAAATACACAAACAAGAACAACTTACCAGGCAGGCAGAAAAACAAAGGAAGGAGGATTACAGGAGGAAACTGATTACTTAAATTGAGACATGGCTAGCAGAAGGGGGGCGCCGCAATGGTGTGGTGAGGTAGCGCATATTTTGGTTTATGTTTACATAACGGGGGGGGCAACAGTACATCAGTTTTGAGTACAAGTTTAAAATTCCAGGCTACACCCCTGACTCCACTGATACTACACTCAGCATTCAGGGGTAAGACAAGTTCTTCAGACTCTTGGTACCAGGTGATGCCAACAGGATCTTCTAAGTTATCTGATCTCTTCTGCATCTGCTTCTGGTAGACACTCTTCACCAGTCCATGCACTCATAGTGCTCTTCCATTCTGTTGTGCCTCTTGCACCTGGCAAAGTTGAGCCAGGCATCCAAACGTGTGCATTTTTTCTGATGAGGACTGTCACATTGTCAAACATTCCTGACTATGGACAGACAAATGCCAACATTTCAACTGTGTTACCAAGTCCAGATACTGTCAATGGAAAAGCAATCCAGACTTTCTTTTGAGCAGTTTAGTGCTGAATCTCTGCAGATCTTCCTGTGACCGATACTCTCTCTTCAAGTGTCCATCTTTTCTACAGTTGTAACAGAACACGCCATATTTGTACTGACATAGCCTGGGTGGTGCTTCAGGAGGTGGTTGCATTTGTTTGGAGGATATGAGTTTGGTGGTCTGACAAGGGTGCTGACTACAGCTTGTCCTTGCTCTGGGGTTCTCTCCCACCATCCCACCAGGCCATGGCCTGTGTGCTGCATCTCTTTAGGTCAGTTATCAGCCTGTGCAGCTCATTGACTAGAGTCTTGAGGTCACAGTCTATCGGCAGCATCTGTGGTTGCACTCCTACGCCCATGACAAAGAGTTTCTGGCTAACTGGAGCAACACATTGGCTTTGGTGGGCATCTTGTCCACAATCTGGAATGACTTTTGCTTAGGCAATCACTTCTTTATATGCTTTCCATAGTTCTTTCAACTCTTCAGACTCTGTAGAGGGTACACTTTCATTGACTTGTCTGACTGCTACTGAGACATGGTAGGGACCCCTTCGTTCCTCTGCTTCCTCAGCTTCATGGACTTCTGTCATTAGCACTCTATGAGATGGAGCGTTGTCCTTTCTCTCAGCTGTTCATAATTTAAGAATCAACAATGTGGAATAGCAAGCAGCCTTGAGCACATGTTCCAGTCTCATCTGGTTCAAGTCCTGGGAAACCACACCTCCCTCAGAAATACACTTTGCAAGGCCCTTCTAGGCAGTTCAGAAAGGCGGACAATGGTTCTCCTTTCCATTGTTTCGTCATCTTGTACTTTCACAAGAGCTCTTCAATGGATTATGTGCTTCCTAAGACATTCTCCAATGCAACCAGATACTCTTGGGCTGGACTGAGTGGATGTGTAGACCTCAAAGAATGAATAGTCTCTATGCAGGACCTTGGAGGCTTTCCTCAAGTCGTTTTCATTTCTCAACTTCTGAGGATTGCCAGGCTTGGATCAATGGAGCAGTATAGTCCATTCAAATTTCTAGGTCAACTTTTCTTGCAAGCTTCACACCTGAGTAGATTCTCAATCGTCTATATGAATCAGATACAGGTGACACCCAGGTGGGTCTGGTCTCTATATCCTGAGATGGCATAACCTCTTGGTTACCTAACAGCATCCAAACTTCACTAGCTGACTTCCCTTCAGCTTGTAGCCAGTTGCAGACCCTTTCTTCAAAGCTTTAAATTACAGATGGGGCTTCTAGCTTTGGAGGGGTTCACACCGGCATGCATCATTATGGTCCACTTGGCACTGTCTCTGTCTGGGCGCAGTACATCGGGCATCCTAGTGGCATCCACGGTATTGCAGCACTCCACCAATACTGTTAAACTCTGGGTGTTGCTATCCAGGGAACGTTCTCATACAGCTACTTTGCTGAGGCACTTCATTCTAGATAGAACTTCTTCGAACCTATTGATATCAGTCCTCAGTGGGACTCCAAGGAGCAATATGGCTTTCAGAGACTCCAAATCTTCACCTGCACACCATTTGATCAGCCTTTCACATGCCAAGGTGTCTGGTAATATTTATGGGGTGTGGGGAACCAAAATAGTCTTGGTTACACTTGACTCCATGTGAGGTCAGACTGGAAAAAGAGGAGATCCCAGCAGTACCTCCAAAGCTGTAACTGGTCATTGTGGATGTTAGAGTTACTACCTCTGCCTTGTGGGCTCAAACAGTGTTGAGGTGCCTGGGTTCTGATTCTCCTGATTGGGGTGCTTGAATCCAGATCTTTTAAGTTTAGCACAGTGCCTCCACCCAAAGTAAGATTTAAGTGGCCCTGGTGTTAGAGCGGTACAACCCTCTGGGATGCAGCACCTACCCACCTCACCACAATGTCCCCTTACACATAGAAAATCACAGTGCAACCTTAAATTCAACAAAAATGCAATTAGTGACATACCATTAATAAAATGCTTACTTGACAAAATGTAAAACACCAGTAAAATATTCATTGAAGAATATTCCAAGGGAAGAAGGAATGCAAAGCAATGTGTTTTTTTGGCAGAAACTCGTTCTCTCTGGTTGCAGGACCAAAATGAATTGCCTGCCTAGGCTTGGCCAGTAAAACATTTTAACACAGAAGTAACAATAACGGTGAAAGTAACAGTGCCACCCCACCCACCCCCACCACCAGGCAAGACAATGTAACAGCAAAGATCATGGTAAACCTTTCAGTATTATCACCCTTCATGTACTGGGGGCACTACTCACTGATACCAGTTTAAACCCTTAAACCTTAAAGATCCCTTGACAATAATAGAAAAACATGAAAACAATGTGAGATTTAGACATGATTCAGTTTATATTTCATGTTTTCCTTAATTCTTTCCCTTTTTTCATTAGTACTAAAGGGAAGTTTTATGACAGGATTACTGTCCCTTAGACTTTACCTGCTGCTTCTGTTTACCTACACCTGACATCATAATCCCCTATTAGTAGCATCCTAGTAATCTCCACAGCAACAGACTGTGATGTCATAAACAGAACTGTGATGTCAGGTGTAGGCAAGCAGCCAGAATAGACAGGGCAGGAATCCTGTTTACATGTAAATGTCCTTTATAATAAAGAAGTAAAGGTGAAAATTACAGAAAAAATATTAACTATAAGCTGAATTGTGTCTAAATATTATATTTTTTCAAAGATGTCATAATGGCATCAGGGGCTCTTAAAAGTGAGCTCCCTGTGTTTCACTAGGTACCGAGCCGTAGGAAAGGTGCAGACCTGGTGACATTGCAGCTGGTTAGCCAGTAGTGGTGCACTTAAAAACAAGCAGAACAGTTAAATCCCAAATCCCTCAGGCCATACAATTGCTTAAATGGCAAACCTCCAAATAAGGTATTTGTAGCTCCTGGCACATTGGCAAAATCTGTAGATTTGGTGGCAAAAGTCTGTACTAATTTCCCAGTTGCAGGGCAAGCCCTGAGAGTACACACAGTGCTGATGTACAGTACCAACTTCCCTGTCATCCTGGGCTCCTCTTCCTCCATTCTGCAGTTGTAGGTCTTCTCAGGTAGATGATTCCATTGTGCAGTTGGGGTACAGCTGGAATATGCAAGTCTCAGGTACCTCTGGCTGTAGATCAGGCTCTCATTGTCCACAGTCATCTGGACCTCTCTTATGCTTCCCTCTTCTTCTTCCACATGATAGAGCAGTCTAAGGAGCAGGGGCCACATGCTTCCCACCCATGTCTAGGCTTCAGAACCCTAGTACTGTAAGGAGCATTAGCTCATACCTGGCAGTAGCACTAACTATTCATTCTCCCAGACTATCTTCAGGATTGATGCAGGCTTTCAGACACAATCTCTGGTGCCCTCAGGTTGGCAGCAAGGACAAACTTAATGGATCTGCAAGCTTTTGCCTCCTTTCACAGGAAAAACAGGAAACTCTGTTTCTCCAAAAGGCATTGTTCTGATACATCAGCAAACACATAATCCAGTCTCTGTACTTTAAAGGTTGTAACAAACGTGACATCTTTCTGACCAAGTGGCTTTGGAAGCACCAGCAGGCTTACTCTGATTGCTTGGGTCAGTAGCTCCAAGCTCTCTTCACTTGGTTCTACATCATAACTGTGATTGCAGAATAACAATCGCTGTTTGAGCAAGTGTACATCACCAAAATTAATTACGGTGAAGTACACTCACAGCAAACTGCAAGGCGGCAACAGAATTTACATGTATGCAGGGGTCTGTGCCTCCACTCCCCCCGCAACCCCCTACTTGAGGATTCTCAACTCCAGGGAGGTGCATGTTGGGGGGGTGAAATTCTTGAAAAAAAAAATGCCTGCTTGCACAAACAAAAAACATGCCACTCCAGACCCAAACTCTGCACCATGCACACCCCAACCGACCACCCTCCTCACCATGCTAGCTGACCAGCTTGGTAGCTGCCCACTACGCTCTCTCTCCCCCCCCGCACATGCGCACATGTGTACATGCGCATATGCTTTCCATTGTCCTACCTCACCCACCCAGGTATCTGGTCGCTACCCTGCCAGGTAGCCCTGAACACAGGTGCTGTAAATGAGTCACCATTTTTGTAAGCGCTCAATTGCGGTCACCGTGTTCACTGGATACCTCTTCACTCTGTGAGAGCTAATAGCCTCTTCCCTTCTTCTCTCTCTCTCTCTCCACTCAGTACTGTGTACCAGAAGCTCATCTTTACTGAATATTTTGACCCTCCCACTGGGCAAGAAAGTGCAGGACCAAAGGAGCATGATGTCAGACATCTTAACAAAGAGTACTGAAACCATGCCTTTTTAATTAAAAGTGCCTTAAGTGAAATTCCTCCTTTGAGATAGTAAAAATGCCTCTGTGTTTTCTCAGGCTGAGTGTCAGTTTATCTCTGACCCTGGTGCCAGCTAGTGAAGGAGGACATAATACATTAAGGCTTCAGTCCTAGCTGACAGAACTTAAACATGTTATGTTCCACAGGGTTAATGGTGCTTGGACCTTAAACCGTTAATTTAATGGTTTATTTCCACTGCTGCTTTAGACCTGCATGGTTTACTTCTACAATTATATTTTGAATAGCTATAGGCAGTCTGGGGCAAAGAGAAAAAGTCACTTAATACCCAAACCATTTAGGCTGTGTGTTACAGTTTTAAATTAGACTGCTGATTTTCAAGACACCTTTATGGACCCCCAAGTAGGTATGGTATGGCCATTCAGAAGCAAGTGGCTGCATTTTCAATTAAATTCACCCATTGAGCATACAGACATCGTATGTAAAGCTTATACAATGATTATCCACAGAATACTGCAGATCTATACAATACGGTTTCCCTGATTGCAGCTCACATTCTGTGGAATGAACTAGAGATGAATGGGTTGGCTATGACCTGGTTCTGATTCCGACTCTGATTTTTTTTCCAAACAGTTCTGACTTACTCTGATGAACTATATACCTATTTTAGTCTATTTGAGTATGAGAAATGCATCAGTATTATTGTTTTGGATCCCTCTGTCAAAAAAATAAAAACATAGTTTAACCTTTTAAAAAAATGTGTCTGTATTTTGTGTCATTTTTCAAGGTCCGCAAGCTGCCAAGCAGCCGACGGCAATAAAATAAATTGACAGTTGCTCTTGCCAATCTTGTGTGTCAGCCTCCACATGACATTTGTAGGAAACAGTGGGCTGGATTCACAAAACTCTTCAAAATCCTGCAGCTGTGAGATAAACTCGGCACAAGTGGGTTGCCACTTGTGGAACTGCAACTACTCTACAGTAGTCCCAAAAGTGAAGCCTGTTTGCAACCAGCTCCATGATTTACAGCAGGTTGCAGGTGGTGTTGCCATGGAAGTCCCTGCAGCTGCAGAAAAATGATATGGACGTGGGATCAGCTGTAACATCTTCTGCAGTTGTTGTGGATGTAAATAACAATCTCTGCAGGTGCTGAGATTTCGGTCTGCAACTGGAGTTGCGGTGTGGGACTTAGTTAGAAAAAAGTTTGTGAATCCAGCCCAGTGTATGCAGGTCATTTGGGGCTTTGCAGTGAAAGAAGCCAGTGTGCCAAATTTTAGTCAGAAAGAGAGAGAGAGAGAGATGGCCCAGTGGTATGGAGGGCTGAGGATCTGGTGCCTTACCTCCTGCCACATCAGTGACCTGGGGTCGGGAATGGACTTGTGTTGCTCAGGGGCCACTGAGGTGGGGAAAGATCAAGCATCCCTAGACAGCTCTCCTTCCTCAGGGAGCGGGTTAGTGTGGTGCACTGCTTGCCCGACACCCAGTGGTGGCTGTGTGCCAGCACATGCATGCCACCATGCAAGGGAAGGGACCCAACGTTTAGGATGTTGAGGCCATCTCTGCAGAAGCCAAGCTCAGACATTGTGTCCATTGCACATCTGTGGGCCTGGGGAGAAAATAGGAAGAAAAAAACCTAGGCAGCAGAATGACGACTGACCCCCTGCAGGCTCTGCACCAGTTGCCATGCACAACTGCAAGTCCTGTGGCAAAAGACGGAGGTGAAGATAAGTCCCAGAAGAACTAGGTGATGGGGCTGGAGGAGTCAGTTACATGTGGGCTACCAGGGAGAAACATGAGATAAAATGTACATGGAAAAAATAAAGAACGAGAGAGAGAGAGAGAGAGACCAACAAATTCAACAGCAGAAAGACAACAGCAGAGTGCAGACAGACCTTCACTGAGTCTGGCGTGCTTTTTGGTGGGAGACAGGCAGCGTGAGCAGGATACGTGGTGGGGCCCCAGCCATCCCTCCCACCCTTTTAACTTGAGATGATATTTTTTTTTATTTGAAATTATTTTGCTTGCGTACTTGGTGTTATAGCTGACATCATGGTCCCCAGCTCTCCCACATACTCCTGTCTGATTGGCTAATTATTTTTTATCACTTGTGTTTTCTAACCTATTTTTTTTTTTATCTGATTGACCTTGCCCTTCTCCCACCCCAGGATTACAGTTTTTTATTTTATTTATAGAGCTGTTTGGCCCCAGTTGCCACCTATACCTGCCAGGAAGCCCATGTACCAATCCTCAGCCCCATTACCCCCCCGTGGTAAAGCTGTTGGGGAACCACACGGTATACTACACCTGGGTTCCCAGATTGAAAAACACATACAGCAATATGCATGATGTAATTTACACTGTGACTGCACAAACACATTTTTTTAACTTGATTTTTCTGTTATGGTTGCTGACCTTGGTTCTCTGAAGTCAAAGTAATAAATTATTAAATTAAATAATATCATCACCATCATCTTCAAACACCTCCAAGGAAACACCATTATTAGAAGACACCTGTTGCAGTTGTTCATCATCATCATCATCACTTTTATGTTCCTGCCATTGTTCACTGAACTGGTAAGAGAATTTGTTGAGATTGACTTTTAGGAAGGTAAGGCACTCTACATATTCTGGAATAAGCCTTGTGCGGCTATCAGAGACAACATTTACAGCTGTGCTAAATATACCTTCACAGTAAACACTAGTGGGAGGGCAACTAAGAAGCTTAACAGCAAATGCAGATGGTGCAGGCCTCGTGTTTTTCTCTTCCAGCCAGTACTCAAAAGGGTCATCATTAATATTAATGAGTGGTTCTTGTAAATAGGCATCCACTGTATCAGACAAAGACAAAGAAGGTGGTTTCATGACAGACAGAGCTGAATTACCAGTTTTCATGAGTTGTGACCAAAATACGTGAGAGTCATCTGTGTGCTTTTCAGAATGACATGCCTTTTTCAAGAACCATGAAAAAGGACTTTGTGCAGGACTACCCAATGTTGATGAATGAGTACGTGGAGGCACTAAGTGGAAATAATTGCTGTCACCACCAATATATTCTGCATCATCAAATGCATCATCCACATCATGTGCTTCACTTGTATTGTCAAATATAATCCCATCCTTTTCCCGTGCAATTGCTGAAATCTTCATGTTTTCATATTCGAGATAAGAAGGGTTGTCATGAAGGACAGTCCTCTTTGTTCCAGGCAAACGGACCCAGAAGAAAAGGGGGTTGGGGGGAGGGGACAAGGTAGAAAAAAAGGGGCTGCATTTTCCTGGGACAATGAGGTCACTAGAAGAGGTGGAGCTGCAGAGGTAGAAGGGGGAGCGGGAGGGATGAGATGAGATGACATCAGCAGAGGGAGGATAAGCGAGAAGGAGAGCGAATAGAGCAGAATGAGAGAGAGAGAGAGAGAGAGAGAGAAAGGTAGAACAGAGCACAGTGGAGGGGCAAAAAGGGGATTAAAAAGGGCTGCACAAGGGAGATCTCCAACTTTTTACTAGGCTAAGGGAGAATTTTCTATTCCCGCCCACCACCCAGGATTAAGAGAGAAAAAACGGAGTTTAATACTTCCTAGGAAAGGGAGGGAGGGGAAGGGGGTAGATGACAATAAAAGGGGAAGAAGAGGAGGTGAAGGGTATGGACACCTGCAAAAATGGGGGCAGGAAATGGACCTGCCCCAGAAGGAAAAAAAGGAAAGTTGGACCCAGGTTTTTATACCTGGGAGTAGAAAGTTTGAATAAGACCCCTCAGGTTTGATGCCTGAGGGGTAAGAAGAAGGACAATTGCAAAAAACAGAAAGGATGACATTGTGAGAATTATTGGAAATGATAACAAGGTGAATTTTAACCTAAAATTGGAGTTGTAATAATTGAATAAAGAAGGAACTCAGTATTATATCTATATATGTATATATATTTGTATAATGAATGTGAATAAAAGGTATTTATTTTATTTGTATTTATTGAAGTGTTTCACCAGGTAAGTTACACTGAGCAGAAGCTCATCTCACGGTATGTCCTGAGGGAAGGGGATTGGGACAACAGACAATATTGCAATATGATACATACAGTAGCAGCTAGGTTAACAACCATGTATAACTAGGTCTATAATAGATACATTACACCTAATACATACACGTATACTGATATACATATAAATATACATTTAGCAGATTGTACAGTGTACAAACTGCAACTTAGTTTCAGAGTTTGGGGGGATAGAAGGAATAGGTGAGGAGGGGTGGGAAGTAGAGGAGTAAAAGAGTGCTAAATTGGAGTAAGTGCAGACTTGTATGGGCTAATACTAAGGCGGAATAAAAACCAGCAGAATTTGGCCAGCCCTCAGGGGTTAGCGCAGTTACAGTTTGTCACTAGGTAGTTTGCTAGGGAAGAGGAGAGGGAGTAGGCTGAGGAGGAGTGGCAGATTTAGTCTGGAAGTAGGTTCCAAAGTTTAGGTAGGCGATATGCAAAAGCCAATTGGCCTGACGTAGTGTTTCTAAAAGGTATATTTGGGGAGCGGGTGTCCTCAGACCGGAGGGTGTATTTGTACTGGTGAGGGGTGGATAAGGAGGTGACTAGATAAGATGGCAGTGAGCCTAACCAGAATTTTGAGATAAACTTAGCCGAATGCAGTGTTCTCCTGTCAGCAAGTGAAGGAAAATTCAGGGAGCGGTAGAGGGAGCAGTGATGTGTCAGAGCAGGGGCATCCAAGGCATAATGGCAGAAGGAGTTGAAGAGAGGTTCAAACCTGGATAAGGAGAACTGAGGGGCAGCATCATATACGGCATCACAATAGTCGAAGGTAGGCAGTATCATTTTATGTACTAGTTCTCTCCTGGCAAAGTGAGGCTACTCCTCCTGCTACAATAGAGGGCCCCTAGTTTAGGATAGCATCAATGTGGATGGAGAAGTTTAGGTTTCTATTGAGCCAGACTCCTTGATAGCGGAAGAAAGTGGTGTCTTCAAGTACAGTTCCATCTGTAGTGACGAAGGTGGGTAGGAAGGGAAGCCTTGCCTACCTCTGCCTAGTACCAAATGTCATAGAGGCTGTTTTCTTTGGGTTTAGGAAAATATGGTGTTCCCTTAGCCAGCATTGCACCTTTTCAAAATATAACTGTAGTCTAGCAGTGGCATCAGGGACCGAGTTACCCGTTGTGAGCAGCACAGTATCATCTACATACATGTGTATATCAGTAGCTGAGCAGACCTGAGGGAGGTCATTCAGGAAAATAGAAAAAAGGAGTGGTCCTGGTACCGATCTCTGGGGAACTCCCATGGTAATGGGTAGGGGAGAGGAGATGGCCTCTGCTATCCGAACAGATTGAGTTCTACCAGATAAATAGGATTTGAACCAGTCAGTGACATTTGGCGAGAGACCTGCGGTCTTGAGGCAGTCTATGAGAATAGGGTGAGAGACAGTGTCAAAGGCCTTGGCCAAGTCAATAAAAATAGCTGAGGTTATGTGGCTTTTGTGATACCCGAGGCGATTGTGTCTGTCAGGTGTAAAAGCGAGGTGGCAGTGGAGCGGTGTTTCCTGAAGCTGGCTTGGAAAGGAGTGAGAAAGGAGGAGTCAGTAATGTAGGAGGTGAGTTGTTCAAGGACTAGGTGTTCCTGGAGCTTTGCCAGAGTGAGAATGTGAGAGATAGGATGGTAGTTGTTTGGGGAGGAGGGATCACCCCCCTTGGGTAGTGGAAGAACTGGGGCATGTTTCCATGCTGCAGGGACAGTGGAGAAGGCAAAGGAGAGGTTTAGCAAGATGGATTTAGGATAGGAGATGGCAGGAGCAGACAGAGAGAGGAACTTGGGGTCCAGGCCATCTGGTGAGGAGCCTTTAGCTGGGTTGATAGACTGAAGGGCTATGAGAGCAGCAACAGGGGTGATATAGGTGAAGGAGAAAGGGGCATTGGGAGCGGGAGTTCGTGGATTTGGGGAGGGAGAGCAGGGAGAGGGGTCAGGCCTGTGGTGGAATTTGAGTCTGCCCACAGTGCCATTTGCAGCATAGCAGTGCAGAACATGAAGTGGGAGTTAAAGCAGTGAGCGGCTCAGAGATGTCAGTGTGGTTTTGCCTAATGGTAGGTGTGGGAGGTTTGGTGGAAGGAGAAAAGAGGAACTGGACCACTTTCCAGAATTTGGAAGGATTATTTGTGTTAGCATGGAAGTTTGCCTGATAGTGTTCTGACTTTGCCAGCTGGATAGCTGTGGTGCACTTGTTTCGAAGCTCCCTGTTTCGTTGGAGGTCCCTAGGGCATTTGGTAGCCTTGTGCTTTCGTTCAGTAGCATCGCGGGCTCTTTGGCAGGACAGGAGCTCAAGGGTTACCCAGAGCAGATGATTGCCCTGGACTCTGATCTTATGCAGTGGTGCGTGTTGATTCCATACATGAAGGAACTTATCACTGAACAATTGGAAAGCCACATCGATAGTGGTGCAGACGGCAAGTGGGGACCAATCTGTGTTGGTGAGGTCATGGTGCAGAGGTAATGTGTCCAGAGAGGAGTAGATGCGTGTTAACAGGACTTTATGTGGAATTTTTTGCCTGTGTATTTTATGAACCATGTATACTGGGTGGTGGTCACTTATAGCATCCAGTAGGAGGCCAGCAGCACTAACCCTATGAGGGTGGGATGTGAGGACTAGGTCCAGGAGGGAGTGTTTTTTTGTTCTATGGTTTAGGCAAGTAGGTTCCTGTATTAGTTGAGCCAGGTTTAGTGACTCAATGTCAGAGCAAGTATTGCGACTGAGCAACCAAAATACAATATTGGGTGTGGTCTCTGGAACAAAAGTCACCAAGCTCTGAAGGAGGCAGCTATTGCAACTTAAACTGAGGGTCAAGAAGAATGGAAAGAATAACATTTTTGTCTGTCATGATATTGTGAATTATTCTGCAATTTTGGAACTGCTTTATCAGATGGTCTTTGAGGGATATACCAGATTTGTCTCCTTTTTGGTCAAAACCTCTATGCAGCCTCCTTAGTTCTTTAATCAATAAATTTTTGATGGGACTAACCTGGCATAGACTAGCATTCTCTTTGCTAATCTGTTGTGTTGCATCCTCAATGGGAGCCAAGAGCAATATAAGATGCTCCATGAGGCCCCACTGGAATGAATTCAGCAACACACCATGTGCTACATTGTACTCCATGGAATATTCATGGACTGCCTTCTTTTGTGTCTCACACATGTAAAACACTGGCCCCACCCACTAAGAGAATTGTTACCCACCCACTGAGGGAGGTAGAATGGGAAGAGTTCAGGAGAAAAAAGGACAATGTTTTGGGAGATAACACCTTTGCTTCTCATTCATCCTCCAGGGCTGCTCTTTTGAAGTGGGTGTTATATACCCCTCCATCACAAGATGCGTACCTCAGATGGTGATTGACCAAGCTCCACTGCTGTGCAGAAAGCCTGCAGATGCTTTGAAGAGGAAGGTGGAGGTAGGAGGGTCATCAGATGGCAAAATGGTTGTCCCAAAAGAGGATATGGAGGAAGAGCTGGACATCCAGACAAATACAGTGACAAAAAAAGAATATGAAACAAACATATTGTAGTTAATGGCACACGAAGGGGTCTATTACAAAATCCTAAAAAAAAAGCATTAAAGTGAGCTTGTCACTTTTAATAAAACTATGAAAAATATATAACTAGGAACAATTATACATCTATTTGATAGATTTCCTGTATTTCTGTTTTTTTAGTACTACACTCATTTACATTACATGGAAACAGGAAACTTGTCCAGTAGCATTGGTATACCCCTGATGCTTAATCTTTTGCTTAAAGCCACAGACCTCTGTTTGTGATATAATCATTTCCACAGCAATACAATGTGATGCCACAAACAGAGGATTAAGACATAAGAAAAAGATTACATAGCAGAAGCAGATGAACTCTAGGGGACAAGATGCCCATTTCAATGGAAGCTAACCTAGTAATGAAGAACACATGCAAGAGAAATGTAAGGCAGAGAAACACTCCACCACAGATTCATCAAAGCTCAGGGAATTTGTCTGCTCTAACAAACTAATACCTTCAGTTCCCAATCAATTGCAATTTATAATGAGCAAACAAAAGCCCTTTTTCACATTTTGTAACATTATTGCCACTCCTTAACACAAGAACCACATTTCATCTAAACTGGCAAGACTCAAGATCCTGTCCAGAGGTTGTACTTTCCAAATTCCATGTCTCAAGATCATGATGCCTGAGTTATAAACAGCTGGATATTGGGGTTTTGTATAGAAATGCTTACTCAAGCAACTATTGTGGCACTACTGTGCCACTACAATATAAAATGCATTGTGTCTAAATATTATGTTTTTCAATGTTTTCTCAAAAGTAACAAAAATATTACATGTGTAAGCAATAAGCCATGACATGGTATGAGTGTACTGTATACTAAACTAATGCTTACCCTGGTTGCATTGTAAGACATTAGGCCAATGGCCAAGATCATCATGTATTAATTCAGCATACACCCTGGAGGGGCTCGCTACACATATAAAATGCAAAATAATGTTGACAAAATAATGAAATATGTACAGAAAGGTTCTTAAACTGTTGGAAAAAGAAAGAAATTGATAGCATGTAAAAATACTTGATAAAGTACAGTACAATCACAGCCAAAGACATGGTCAGATATTTCCTGAAATTTTTTTGATAGTTCTAGAGAAATATCCTGCTTCCTGCAGTTCCACAGTAGGGGCAGCAGAAAGAAACTCTAGAAATGTCACAAAATATCTGGAAATATCTGATCATGTCTTTGGCTACTACTGTAGCTCCTATTCTGCAATTCTAACTCATTACAGGTCATCCACTTTACCATCTGTCTGGCTGATTAACAAAGGATTGGGCTGGTCCCTGCACAGGTTGTATGCAGCTCTGCTAATTAGAAGTCCTTGTCATGGGGAGACAGCAAAGCTACTCCTTAACAGGTTGTATGCAGTTTAACTAAATAAGAGCTGTTTACAGGATGAGTCAGTACAGTTTGTCACTGAAAATGCTTTCTAGTGTTCAAAATTGAATTGTTGAGTAGTGCAGTAGTGGACTGTATGCATCTCAGCTAATTCAGAGTGATTTTCAGACTGAGTCAGTAAAGTTTGTCCATTAGAAAACACTTCTTGCTCAAAAGTTTTTTTTTTATATAGAGTAATGCTGTAGTGGGTTGATGTCTCCTGATATATAAAGGCTGTTGATAGGTAGATTAGGTTAGCTGAGTTATGAACTGTGCAGTTTCTAGAAAAGTAATTAACAGTCAGGTGATATGTGTCAACTAATGACATTTGTAGATGTAAGTAAAAGGGCTGTTTTCAGGAACTTTACGTAACTGTGGGTATGTGCAGCATTACACCCATTGCTCTTAACAAATCAAGTTTGACTGTTTATGTTAGCCATTGGAAAATTTGTTTAAAGCCCAAAGAAATAAGTGTTTATGCTCTCTGTGTTCCTGTAAAGTGATGTCATCTGAAAAACTGGTACACTTCACCGTACCCCAAAAAGTGTCAACATTGTCTGTGCTACACATCACAAGAAGACTGACTGCTTTGTGGAGGAACGTCTTCTGACAAAGTCATTAATAAGCAGACCTGAGCTTCCTGTCTCATTAGCAGCTCTCAGTTTAAAAACTTTAAGTGGAAACTCTACTGTTCTGGTGCCTTTTTGTTCCCAAATACAAGGTATTTCATTTCTTTTTAAAACTGAAGCTTGCATCCCATTTCTTTTTAAAACTGCATCTTGTGTCTCTTTTTGCCTCCATTAATTTGTATGTGTTTTTGTTGTCCAGAGAAGGAAGGCTAGGAAATATTTTTCTGTTTTTAGTCTTGTCCCAGGGATGGGGTTACAGGAAGTAAAGGGAAACCCAGTCAGTTTATAGCATGCAGACCAGAAGAGAGGGATAATGAATGTGGGGTGGTGGCAATAAAAGAAGGGGCAGAAGGGCAAGTAAGAACTGGCATGGGGTGACTGAGGCAAGTAGGAGAACTGAGGCAGGACTGTGGGTCAGGAAAAAACAGGAGTGTCTGGAAGGCAAGGGGCAAATTGCAAATGTGAGTCATGGAAAGCTGTCTTCCTGCATGCCAGGTGCCTGGGAAACAACATGAAGGAGCTTCATACAGTAATGGCAGAGGCCCAACTAGACTTATTGAAACCTGGGCATTCAGCAGTAATGACTGGGACCTTGTTTTCTCAGGCTACACCATCTGTAGGCAAAAGAGGCAGAAGGGTACGGGAGGAGGGGTAACCCTGTATATTACAGCAGGCATACAGGCCACTCAGGAAACATGAATTGGAGATGAGGGAGACACAGAGTCAGTCTGGGTGCTGTTAACATCTAGGAAGGGGGTACAATTAAGGGCTGGCATATTGTATGGACTACTAGGTCAAATGAAGGAGAAGGACAAGGACAGAGTACTGGGGGATGAAATTAGCATAATCCCTCAGTCTCCCTCTTTTTCCTGAGAGAAGGAAGCATGGATCAGGGAACCTTCCATGTCATAGGGCACTGGGGGATGAAATTAGTGTAACCCCTCACTGTCCCTCTTGACCTAAGAGATGGGAGCATGGATCAGGGAACTTTCCATGTCACAGGGCACTGGTGGATTAAATTAGTATAACCCCTCACTCTCCTTTTTGCCTTGTGAGAAGGAAAGCATGGACCAGGGAACTTCACTTGTATACCTCAAGGTCCACTTACTGTAGTGCCCACCAAAAATGTTTTTTTTTTTTTATTGAAAATTGGTAACTGGGAAAGGCTGACTGAGCCCAGGCTCATTCTCAAATACAGCCTGGGAAAGTTATGGTCACTAGAGTTTTGAGCACATAGCTCCTTTACAGAAATATAAACTGTACAAGTTCATTTAGAGATCCAGAGATCACAATTAATTTGTCTATGATTCTGGGCAAATCACACAGCTTTTTGAGTACTATGCATATTTGTCATCCTCTTCCTGAATACTATACATTATTATCACTCCTCCTTCAGCGTAATATATATTTTCATCACCAAGTGAGGATGGAGTCCACCTAGATGCAGACCCTGCACTCCCATGTGACTACAGACATAGACAAACAGGCCCTGAACCAACTGAGGTGTCCATCTGGCTGAAGATGCTTCTGTGCAGCTAAAGATGTATATGTGCAGGCTCTGGAGGGTCCCACACCAACTGTGGTATCCATCAGGCTGCAGAAGTGCAGAGCCATCTGTGGCCTGCACTTCTGTGCAGCTACAGATGCTGATTTGCAGGGCTCTCTGGGACCTGTGCCAAGTGAGGAGTCCATCTGGGCATGGGTCCTGCACCAAGTGAGAAGTCCATCTATCTGTGGAAGTGCAGGGCCCTCCAGGCCTTGTGTTTCTGTGTGGCTACAGCTACTGCCATGTGGGCCATTCCTTCATAACATTGTTGTTTATTAAGATTTTGACCCCAAATTTTCAACATAGTAATTTAAGGACCCAACCTCATGAACCAGTCAGGTGAACATTTTCAAATTAGGCCCAAAAGGTGATTTTGTAGAATGACTCCAAACTCACCTTCTGTGATGGATTTGAAAACTTTCATCTTCCTGGTTCATGAGCTATGGTAAAAAAGGCCATGTGGAAAATTTGGGTAAAAAGCTTTTAAAACAACCTTGTATAAATGGAAGTTGTTTCCCTATAGAAATACAAAAATCTTTTGTGAGCATATTTCTTCCTTCATATATTCTCACAAAAGAAGCTCACAAAAGAAGAAATTTCACAAAAGATGATTACAAAAGAAGAATCTCACCACATGAAAGAAGAAATTATTTTTAGTGAGCTTTTTTTGATGTGAAAGAAGATTATGAATGAAGAAATCTCACAAAAGATCATGAAAAAGAATCTCACCTATGAAAGACAAGCTTCTTTTGATATATGAAAAAAGAAGATAATAGAAAAAGAAATTTCATGAAAGAAGAGCACAAAATGTCTTATTTTGTGAGATTCAGTTCTTCTTTCATTACCTGAGATTCTTCTTCCTGTGAGACTCAGATAAGAAGAATTTCAACTCATGAAAGAAGAATGGGGACCCTTTGCTAAACCTTCCACCTAGTATTTTAGGGATGTCCGAAAACCATTATTTTCAAAAAACAAACTCCAAAATCGGGTCCGGTTTAGCTAGATTCCTATTTGTTTTTCTCCACAGAATCGTTCTTATTGGTTTACAATTTGTTTTTTTTTTAAATGAAAAACAAAATAGCCATACAAAAGAAGAACTTTTTTTCATGAAAGAAGAATTTAGGATTTTTCTTTTGTGAGCCAGAGAGATTTTGTATTTTTTACATATAAATGGAAGACCTTACTGAGCATGCTCAGAATTGAAATTTCAAATCCTTATAACTCAAGAACCGACTGATATTTTGTCACCATACTATAAAAAGGCCTATTTCTAGTGCAACCCCCTTATATCCTGAACATTTCAGAACAATATTCCAAACCATCTAGGCTATATGTGAAATAATAAAAATGGTCAAACCCCACCAATCTTTTCACTTTTTGCACTATCTGGATCTCATAATCAAGACACATGACCATCACAAAACTTGGTAAATCAACGCACCTTACCCCCCCGATCACACTTACAAAATGTCATGCAATTCTGTTGGCAATTCCATTGAACAGGAGCTGTTATTAAGGTGCAAAGTTAAACACCCTACTAAACTCTAACTATAGAGCACTACTCTACCCCTGTAAAAAATCTATATCTTCATTGAAAAAAAACTTTGTTAATGCACTAGTTAGGGTTAAAGTGACAAAAGCAGGGAAATGTGGCATTAGGGTTTACAACCCTAACACCCCACCCCCACACTGCAGGCAGCAACAGGCGTGGGGTGTGCCTTGAAGTTGTCAGCCCTAACAGTCACCACATTCCATGAGTAAATGAGCTGAGATGGGTACATATATAATAGTGGGGTTAGCATTATTGTTGACAACCCCAAGGCATACCCTACACCTGTTGCTGCCTGCAGGGTGGGGGTGGGATGTTAGGGTTGAAAACCCTAACATCACATTCCCCTACTTTTGTCACTTTAACACTAACTAGTGCAACAACAAAGTTTTTTGCAATGAATTTCCTTACTTTTTGAGACCATATAATCATATCCTTTTTTGCCTATGGGAGCACAGGGCCTGGAGGGCCTTGTGCTCCAATCTCTCCTTAGTTGTGAACATGTATGTTGCTGTGGAAGCACAGGTTCCAGAGGGCCTGACACTTGCATTTGTAGCAGAACAGCAATCAAATTATTAACATAGCCTTCTTATTACCCCATTTCATGAACCCTGTACTGAAAATTTTCAAATCCCCACCAAGACATTTTTCCACGCCACCAGAACATAATTCCACACCACAGGCACAAAAACAGAGTTTGGGCATTATTTGAAAAATGACAGCAGTCACATTCATGAGGTGCTGTAAACAAATTCCTATGTTGAAAATTTGTGGTGAAAATATTCAAAATTACTGAAGTTACAAGCGAGCATAGAAATGTTTCAATGGATGCCATAACTTTACAATTTTTGCATATTTTTACCCTAATTTTATTAACATAGTCTTCTTATGACACCACCTCATGAACAAGTGTGGTGAAAATTCTCAAATCATTGCCAAAAGGTGATTTCGCTAACCAACCATAAAATCGAGTTTTGGGGCAGATTTGTGTAATTACACTGACGTTATCCATGAGGTGGTATCCCAAAAAGTCCATGTTGAAAATGTGGGCTCTAAATACTGTATGCACAAATGGCAAAGTTATGCCACAAAGTTGAAAACCCCATTGTATTGCATGTATCTTACTTTCTCATATAGCAGTTGACATTTCCAGCAGCATGATGTGTCTTTGGTTAGAGAGTAGATCTTCACCATGAGACCTGTTCATGTGAGTTAGGGTGTGTGGGGGTATAGTGGGGACTGTGGGTGGTGGGTGCTCAGTGGGAGGTCAGGGTGGGGGGTCAGATTGGTGAGGGGCTATTTTCTTTTTTACAGGTTGTAAAACAACAAAAGACATAGAAGAACCATTTTCTTTATTGCAGGCAGAACAATAATGGGGGTGCCACTCCAGGGAAAAACAACATTTTAACAGGGATGGTGACTGAAGGATAGGGGGGTGCCACTAGACACCAGGGAAAATAGAATTATGATGAGGACAGACTCCAGAGAGTGGAAGGGCCACTAGACACCAGGGAAAATAAAAGTACTACATGGACAGTAATTGCAGAGTGTGGGGTACCACTAGACACCAGGGATAGATAAAATGTAAAGGGAGACAGCAGTCAGAGGTGGGGGATGCCACTAGATACCAGGGATAGATAAAATGACATGGAGATAGTGATTGGAGAGAGGGTGGTATCACTAGACACCAGAGACATATAAGCAAAATACCAGGATTGCAATTGTCAGTGTTTTGTTGCTGTTTTTTATTTTTTGTTATCCTTTTGTGGCCTAATGGTTTGGAATTTTGGTTTGACATTCTCAGGGTAGAAAAGGCTTGGCCCACAGATATTTCCTTTGACAGTTTGGCAAAAAAATATTAACCCATTCTAAAGTTATTTTATTTTAAAATTTCAGGTTCAGAGAATGCCCACAGACTACAAAAAAAACAGGCAACGAATCAGGAAAAAGGATTTAAAAGCTAAAACCCCAAATTTTAAACTGAATTAAACCTGAATAAATTTAGAATGGATAAATATTTGTTCACAAAACCAGGAAAGGAAACATCTATGGCCAAGCCCTTTCTACCCTGAAAATTTCAGACCACAATTCCCCACAAGGCAATGTCAAAAAACAGCAACAAAACACTGTTAAGCAAACATTTTTCATATCACAGAATATGAAAAACCCACAAGCAAGTCATGATAAAGGATTTAAAATACAAAGAAAGCAACTTTGGGGGTCCTTTTCCAAAAAGTTTGCTGCAGAATCCACCTAAGGGGTCCTGATGACCAACCTTCATATGGCGATCTCCCTGTACAATGCCATTTTTATACCTTTAAGAAAAACAAGATGGCAGCACATGAAAAACCTCCTGAAAGGAATTTGTGACATGAAAACTTCATACAGCTATTTTTTTTTTACACTAAGCATGCTCAGAATCTGAAATTTTAAAATGTAATAACTTTGGAACGTATTAATATTTTTTCTCCACCAAACCACCAAAGAAAATACTTCTGAAGCAAGCCCTTTCTACCATGAAAATTTCAGACCAAAATTCCAAACCATCTGGGTGCTATGCAATGGCAAAAAAAAAACAGCAAAAACAGTGATGTTTTATGTTTTTTTTGCTATGCACAGCTCATAATCCACATCTGACTGGAACAAAACTTGGCACGTCAAGAGAACTAACCTATGAGACAGCACATTCAATATTTTTTGCAAATCTGTTGAATGGTTGCGAAGTTATCAAAATGCAAAATTTGAGGTTTAACATAGAAAGCCCTGCTAAACCCTAACTATAGGGTGTGACTACACCACTTGAAGATATATATATATATATATATATATATATATATATATATATAAAATACATAATGAGCAGGAGTGGGATATGGAAAATATTTTCATGCCTGCAGAGTGAACTCTGGATACTCATGAGTGGCGAAGTGTAGCGGAGCCATGAGTGATAGTATCCAGAGGACACTTTGCAGGCATGAAAATATTTTCCATATCCCAAGACTGCACATCATGTGTGATTTATACAATAGGGTTTCATTTTATGCTTGTTTTGTAATGTGTCTGTGTTACTTTTTGTGTTTTGGCTGTCCCTCCCTGAAGTCCAGAGGCAGTATAGCGCAGTGGACTAAGGCTCTGAGCTGCAAATTTGGTGACATCCAGCAGACCAGACCTGGGTTTGAATCCCACAGCTTCCAGTTGCATACTGTGTGACCCTGAGCAAGTCACTTAACCTCCTTGTGCTCCCAGGTCGCTCCTGTAAAAAAGCTTTCAGCTTAGTGTGCTATACCTGGTTAAACAACTAAATAAAAAAAAGTTTGTGGAGCTATATTTTATGAATGGGGAGCAGTTCTGTATGTGGATTGGTCCGTAGTATCAATGGGTTTCAATGAGGTGTGTTTGTCTGATCTGATTGGGTATATTTCATAGACTTCATTTCTGATTGGTAGTTTCTAGTATTAACGTAATTTCTGATTGGCTGTGTGGTAGGGTGTGGGACTTTCACTTGAAAGCTGTAACAGAGGGTGTGCATGAAAATGGTTTATGTTTTATTTTCACATGTGTTTTGGGTGGTATGACTTTTTATTTTTATTTTGTAGGGGTGCTATGTGCTGTTTACAACATTGTGCAAATATTTTATGAAGGAGGCTGATGCGTTTATTTTCACCGGTTAGCATTGTACACCACTTTTGGTATCAGGAGTTACTTTTGGTTCTGAACTTTACTTTTATTTGAATGTTCTATGCTCTGAAATTTTGCTCTGATACTTACTGGTTCATACTCCGTGCCATCTTTCTTGTGATATGTTATAAAATAATGGCACAAAATTCCATCCAAGTGTTCTGGTGGTATACTTTCCACAGATTCATGGATATTAATTTCTTACCATAAAAAACTGTGCAGATTGTTAATGTCTGCCTCGGGTTTTCCAATGAGTGTTCTAATTTTTTGAGCTCTGAATGTAGTGATGGATGTAGTTTGGGTCCACAAAATATTTATTTTTAGGTGGCATGTCAGCGTCTTGGGTCTCAGGTATGGAGAAGCTGTCTGAATTTGTGTCAGGATCAAAAAGGGGTTCCTGGTCATTCTCGAACTGTGTGCAGATCTTGATTTCTTCTTGTAAATTAATGGCTTTCAAATGCTACTTAAGTGTAAGCTTGTTGATTCTTGGTTGATGCTCAGCTATTGGAGGTTGCAGTTTTGTAGTTTTTGGTTCCATTTCCACAGAAATGTAATCAAAATTTGCCTTCTTCTCTGAACAGATATCAACCGTGGAGAGCATTTCACCATGGTCAAGAGCAGTGTGAGGGAAAGCATGAGATATCCATGGTATTTCAGGGGCACAACTGTGTTTTGCAGGTAAGAATAATCAGTTATGTAAATGGGCTTTCAAAAACTAGATCGGGCAACAGTGTGAAGTGTATTTCTGCTACTACATGAACAAAGTGAAAATAAATTACCCTGACCCATCACTCTAGGTCCCCCATGCCAGAATTAATCCACACAGTAGGTGGGATTGGCAAGAGTCAGCAGTGCAAGCAGCATGGTTCTATGTTTAGAACACAGCTGCTAACACTTGTGGCAGGTCCTGCTAACCAGTTTCATTTTTAACAAGCTTCAGAACTACAGGCTCTTTCTTGAATGTAGAAAAATGGGTAAAAAAATTTTTTTCACATAATTTCTTCAACTTGTGTATACACTCAACTACAGTGTACAAATACTGCGTTACTTTCCCTCCACCATGCCACCATTCATAGCCGCTGGTCCAGACTGACATCTCCTTGAGTTCTACTGGCACTCCTTGAATGCATCAGGGTGACAGCTGTCCTTAACTCTGCCTCTGGCTGCTCCCACCACTAAACAACAATGAACTAATTGTTTGGGCACACACACTCTGACACATGATGCAAAGACACATACAAAAAAGTAGAGCACTCACCACCTCGTTTTAAGAAAGGTACCAGTCTCTTTATAATTTTAAAAGGACTCTCAGTCCATATTTATTAAAAAAATAAACAACATGCCGGCCAGGTGGCGCTGAGGGTTCAGGTGCTGGATGCCACATCTCACACTACGCCGATGACCCAGGTTTGGGAACGACCTCGGGTCATCAGGGTGCCAACATTGGGGTGAGGGCAGAGCAGATTTGAGCATGCTGAGGGGCAGCGCTCCTCTCCCGAGGGTGCTGAGGGTGACTTGATGCCCCCTGTAGTTCCGCTCCCACCAGGTGGCAGTCTAGTGGGTAATGTAGGAGGAGAGGGGGTGGCAAAACAATTACAGGATGTGGAAGGGGCTGAGCTGGTACCATGGGGTGTGTAGCATGCCTTTACACACTAGCACAGCCATATGCCTGGGCCTCGAGGGGGGGTTAGGGGAGAAAACCTATAAAATATCTATGTCTCCCCATTGCCAGTTGGCGGGAGAAGGTGATGGGAACCAAACAGCTATACGAAAAAAAAAAAAAACACAGGCTATGCTCGTCTGATGTGTTTCAGATATTACAATCCTTTATTAAAGGCTGAAGTGCCACATCAACGCACCTCATTTAAATGTATAGCTAAATGATGTCATACAAATGTTACACATTCAAAATTGTTCAAAGTCAGTGGTTATTTCATTTCTAAAAGCCAGTCACAACATGATTAGAGACATTGCCTTATATGCAAGTTAAAGGGACAGAGACACAAAAGGTTAAAAAATACAATACAAAAACCTGGTTGGGAGATGAGGGAGGCGGGATAAGATTTAATTTTGTAAGTACTTTTTAGTCCATGCTCATGAGCTCGCATCAGGCAAGCACAGTGTGTGTTTGTTTTTTTAATAAATATGGACTGAGAGTCCTTTTAAAATTACAAGGAGACTGGTGCATTTCTTAAAATGAGGTGGTGGATGCCCTGCTTTGAAATGAACTGTATCCTGTTTTTATAGGAGTACCACCTTCCCAATGTGAGCTCTTAACACATACAAAAGTGTCAACTGCATGAAGAAAAAAATGCTTGTTCATGATCACACACACTTGGTAATCCTGAAAATATGACTTTAAAAGGAAAACCACAAGACATCAACAAAACAATGCTACAGTAAGTCAAAAATAAAATGATTTGCATAAATTGAACATATCATGCCCCAACAGAAATAGCTATCATATTTCTGCCTTGGGCACTTTGACCTTTGACATCACTTGTGGCTCCACCACTCATGATGTTACAAGGTCAAACTGCATAAGGGTAGTTTTGATCTCATATCTATCTATCTATATCTATCTATATATATCTATGTATATATATCTACTGTATATCTATATCAATATCTATACCTATACCTATACCTATACCTATACCTATACCTATACCTATACCTATACCTATTCTTATATCTATAGCTATATCTATATTTGAAGCTATATCTATATCTATATTGGATAGGCAGTGGAGAGCTGTGTGATACTTCATTTACCTGCACAAGGGAAGTTTGACCCCAGGTAATCTCATGAGTGGCATAAGCCTTGAGCAATGTGCCCAAGGGCAAACTGCTTGAGTGTAGATAAAGGATGTATCATACATGGTCCCCATTGTCTATTTCATTTGCACAATAGGGACAGACCTTGTGTGCATTGTTGAATTCTAGCAATTTTTTTTTAATAAATATTTTAATGCATTTGTGTGGGTTTATTTTGAGCTTTGGTAAGTATGCAGACCTCTGTTAGCCTGGATGCTATGGCCGTCATCATGGAGAAGCCATGAGGACAGTGCATTAGTGTGAAGACATAGCCGCAGATTAGTTGAAGAACTGGATTTTTCAAAATGCAGAGAGAAAAATGATGGTTATCTTTAGCAAGGTGAACAGATGGAGTTGTGGCTCAGAAGTCTGCAGTGTAACCCTAAGGAATTGTCTTTACTATTTTTTTTTTCTGATGAGTTTGGGAGCAGCTGCAGAGTTTATGGGGAATTTACAGTTGCAAACAGGCAGGCCACTGTTCCTTGAGTGAGCGGTAGGTTCGGAGCTGTGTGTGGAGTTCAGTGGGAGCATTGGCAGCTTGACTTGCCCACAATTCAGCAGGAAAAGCAATAACAGAAAATATTTTTTTTTCCTGAGGGCATGAAAATGCAGATGGGGTTTACAATAATATGTGGGTCTGTGGGGGTGGGGGGATTTGTATTAGAGGACCAGTTTTGGAGCTGTACCTCTCTGTGCTTGGATTGCACTAAAATGGTAGAGAAGTAGTGCCAGTAGGCTTGTGGGGGGGGGAGTGAATGATACACTAACTAGGTGATTAAATCTGGTGCGACTTAGTAACTATATGAGTAAATGTAAGATCTTACATTTATTCATACAGTTGCTCTGATAAATGTATTTATGAGTAGCTTATTTTGTTCACAGCTCATACATAAATATATATCTGTATATCTATATATTTATCTATTCATTACAAACAACTTCATTAATGCACCATTAGGGTTGAGGCATCAAAAGTAGGAAAATGCAACCTTAGGGCTCCCAAGCCTAAGAACCCACCCCACTGTGCATGCAGGAACAGGCATGAGGGGTGTGTTTTGGAGTTGTGAACCCTAATGCTTACCCCATTCCATGAGTTAATAAGGTAAGATGGATACAGCATAGGAGAATGGGGTGAGCATTAGGGTTCACAACCCTAAAACACACCCATCATGCCTGTTCCTGCATGCACAGTGGGGTGGGTTCTTAGGCTTGGGAGCCCTAAGATTGTATTTCCCTACTTTTGATGCTTCAACCTTAATGCTGCATTAATGAAGTTTTTTGCAATGAATTTCCTTACTTTTTGAGAAAGTATAATCTTTGCCTTATTTTACTATGGGAGCAGTAGGAGGGCCCTGTACTCCTATCCATGCAAGTTGTAATTGTCCTTCATTTCCATGTGCAAGTGCAGGGACCTCTGGGTCCTGTGCTTCTGTCAGTATACAGTGAGTGGTAGGGTCCTGTGCTCTCATACATGCCTATTGTACTTGTCCCTCATTTTCATGTGGGACTGTAGGGCACTCTGGGCCCTGCACTCCTATCAGTCCATAGTGAACAGTGGGGACACAGGGCCCTGCAGGCCCTGTGCTCCCATGCATGCCTACTGTATGTAATTTCCCTCATCTGCATGTGGGACTCCCATCAGTGCACGGTGTGTTGTGATACCACTGTGCCCTGCAAAGCAGTACTGCTGCCATGTTGAAAATGCATGCCACAGTATAGGTCATATGTGCCCCATTCATTACAATTCACCAACAATTTTAAACAGGGCCTGGTAACATGTAAAACAACTTAGTACACTCAAAGGTGTACTAAACTACCCATAGCACCAAAGCTGTAGCTTGACGTGTTTTTGAGATATAGCATCTGAAAAGTACCTCAACTATCACAATGTTACCCTAAGGGAAATTCCCAAACTTCAAAGTGTTATAACTCTGCTGCACAGTAACACTTTTCCACCAAATCAGCTAAAGGCACATCTTTGGGGCAAGTCCTTTGTACCCTGAAAATGTAAGCCCAAAAGCCCAAATCATTTTTTAGTTATGAAGTGACAAAGAAACAGACATATCTGGAAAAGTAGTGTCACAAACTGCAGCAGTACCCTAGTTCTTTTGGCAAACATAGCAGCAGTTAAGCAGTTCAAACTAAGTTAGCCACATCAACAGAACTGCCCCACAAGATTATGCATGCAAAATTTCATGAGAATCCATTGAAGGGTTGCTAACTTATTAAGGTGCAAATTATGCAAAGCTGGAAGACTGCGAAAATGGAAAAAACATGTAAATTTAGGGATGTTTAATAGACAATATCTCAGAAAACACAAAAGAAATTCAAATAAATTAGCAACAGTACCAGATCTGCCCCACAAAATTACACTTGCAAACTTTCATGCATATCCGTTAAACGATTGCAAAGTTATTAAAGTGCAAAGTATGCAGAACTAGATGTTTGCAAAAATGGGGAAAAACACGTAAATTTAAGGATATTTGAGACACAGAGGCCCAGATATTCAAACTGCGCTCAAAAGTAGCGCAACAGCAGGAGCAAGCACAAACCAGTTGCGCAAATGCGCAACAGGTGCGATATTCAAACATGGAGCAGAGCAAATTGCTCAAGCAACCAACGCCTCAATATCGCACATACTGCGCCATCGCGCAACCAGGTAGGAGAGGTTGAGCCAAAATGTTGGCGCTTATGGCGCAACCATGAAGCTCAGCTGAGCAGTGCAGAGCTGCCATAGCGCAAGCAAAGCCCCCCAGCAATGGAACTGCACATCCAGGAGACAGGCTGGGGCCCACCGCCAGCCATGCACACATGGGCACAGGAACTCACTGCAGAACCCACACCACACTGGCACACCCCAAGCACAGCATCACTGGGGTGGGACGGATGATCCACGTGCCCATGGGGACAAGCCAACTAAAGCATAGCAGAGCCATGACACCCCAGCACAACCACTGGCAGGCAGAGAGTGCCACACCCAGGGGGTTGACAACCACAGTGCACATCAGTCCCCCCGCACGCACAGCACAGCGTGCACCATGCCCCCAAGACACCGCTCATGTGCAGTGACAGGCACTGCAGGAAACACCATGCACCCCCCGTGCCACATGTCAACCCCATGCTGCAGAGAAGCAGACCAGCCAGACCCACCCTGTGCACCCAGCAGTGGGTGGCAGCAGATGGCAAGAGCAACAGAAAGGCAATGCTATGCTGGTGATACCTCCCCATGGACACACACACACACACACACACACACATATACCCAGGACCATAGTAGCCCAGATGGCATGTACACCCTTGCAACGGAGCACCCAGAGCCAGTTGCAAAGCAGACACCAACACAGCAGTTGTACCAAAATAGAAATGTATATTTAAATAAAAACAGTGAACAACAAAGGTCGAACTATGTACAAGTTGGGGGGGAGACGGGTAAAGGCAGGGGTGTTCAAGGGGGAGGGAATAAAAACTTGGAGAGGGAAGGCAGGGTGAAAGGGATGGGTGAAGGTGAAATGAAAGGTGGGCTACGGCCCAGCTGGCTCCTGCTCCTCCCCCTGCTGGCGTCCCCTCCTGTACCTGCGCCGCCATTCCCCCTGGCGCTGTAGGGCTTGCAGGACCTCCTGGTTGTCCAACACCACCTGGATCAGGCGCCGCAGATCATGCGCCATGCGCCGCAGCACACCGAGGCCTAGGAAAATGGGAATACAGTCAATGGCTGAGACTGACCACAACCCTGAACACCACCCAACCTGCAACCCATCTAACCCAATGTCCTGCACATGTGATGGCATGCACCCACCCACAGTGAACATGCACATGGCCATCACAAACAGGCGGCACCAGCCATGCACACCACCACCCACACACACTGCCAACGTCAATCACAGTACAAACTACGCTGTCATGTGATGTGGCAACGTGGTGCGATGCCAGTTACACAGCTATGTGCCCAGTGCATGCCTGGACCACCTGTGATGCAAACACAGACGTGTCGTGATGCTGCACTGTGATGCAGGTCACCTGTGTCACGCCTACATACATGGAGACATAGACAGTGTCGGCAGATAAGGGCCTATGGGACACCCAGTCTGGCCATTTGGCCTTGTACGATCACTCTCTTGTCCTATAAGTCCATTCCCCCTCACCCTTGACCTCCAGAAGTCCCTCATGGCGAACCCACGCATACATATATCCCGTGACCAAGTCAGCCCCCACCACATCCTCTGGCAGGGTGTTCCACTCGTCCACCACCCATCATGTGAAGAAACACTTTCTCATGTTCCTCTTAAACAAGCCCCCCCAACTGCATCCCATGCCCTCTAGTCCTGGAACATCCCTTATGCTTACAAATATTGTTTCCTGCACTCTGTTCCCCCCTGTACAATACTTGTATGTCCCCATCATATCCCCACACCCTTCTCCCCTCCAGGGAGTACATGTTCAGTTCCGTCAACCTGTCTGCATAGGACTTGTGATGCAATCCATGCACCATCCATGACGCCTCCTGTGAACGCTCTCCACCCAGTCCCTGTCCATACGCAGGTATGTTCTCCGAACTGTACACTGTACTCCAGTGTGGGGACTCACTACTGTTTCGTATAGTGGAACTATGACCTCCCCTTTGGTTGTGTCCAGCATGGTTGGTGGTCCTGCCCCCAGCATGCAATAGCATCCATGACGTAATGATACTCACACTCCTCCAGCAGCTCGGTCTGCCACTGCTGCTGCTGTTGCTGCTGCTGCTGCTGCTGCCGCTGCTGCTGCTGATGCTGCTGCTGTGGCCCGACAGCCTGTGGCACTGGGGCCCTGGCATGGCCCACATCACCATTGTCCGGCGTCCTCACCATCCTGCCTGTGGGAGACATACGGTGAGACAAACATCAGTGTGACTCAAAAGCAGAGTGCCCCCTGCCCCAGTGAGACTCCCTGCCCACACAGCCATAACCATCCATCACACAGCTGCACACACTGACACACCGATGCACAGCCACCCAGGCACACACACACCCCTACAGAGAATATAGGTGAATAGATGGTACACTCACGTGGCCTAGGCACCAGGCCCTGCCTGGCATGGGGAACGCAGCCGCGGCAATAGTTCCGGTCCCTCCGGCAGAGATCACTGTACCGTGCCGCACTGCTCAGCAGACCGGCCCCGGCCAGTGACCCCCACCAGGTCAGTGGCCACTTGCTGCCACAAATGGGTCCTAGGTCCGGTGAGGGGGGCCTCACCATATAGTCCCTCATAGTGGGGCTCCACTAGGGTCACCAGGTTGGCCACTTCAACTGGGCTCCAGGACACCGCCCTTCTCCTAGCCATGGCCCCAACTTTACAGCAGGCAATATGGCACCCTGCTGCGCTGTGACCCCACGTGGAGTTGTTGCGCAATAGACCAGCACAGGTTCAATCGCTGCTGTTCGCACAGCGTCGTTATTTTGCATGGCGCTGTAACCAGACAGCGCGATGAGGACGTACACATGGCATGCCCACAGCGCCAGGGGTCAGAGGGCATACACAAGGTCACGGCAATGGCGCAGCAAGCGCGACAGCGCCATGGGATGTATAGGCATCCTGCGTGACTCGCTAAGCATAGCACCAGTGCACAGTGACTATCGCGCAGAAGTGCCACAGCGCCATATAGTGCCCAGTGCTGTAGCGCCACTGGCACAATGGTGGCCATGGCCAGAATCGCCTATCGCGCCAGCAGGTCTGCAGCGCGATCAGCGCATGCGTAACCTGTCTGGGCATGCGCAATGCAGTGTAGCACACAGCCACAAACATGCCATCGGCTCAGCCGACTTTCCTTATTGAGCTTAAGCGCAAATACGATATTCAGCCGATATATGCAAATCAGTCGATCAGCCATGCAAAGGCGCAGTGGCGCGATTAGCATGTCATTAAAGTGCGACTACCCTATTTGCATGTGTTGCGCTATAAAATGCGACACTGGGTTGTGGGCGTCAGATTTGGTTATTGCAGGTGAGAGGTGAGTTACATGCTGTGTGATGCTCAGGGCAATGCTCATGGGCAGGGGTGCTGGAGGATGTCATAAGTTGAGGGGTTGAGCATGATGAGGCACTTAGGAAGGGCAGAGGGCACCTTTTCCATCAGTAT
The DNA here is from genome assembly GCA_016271365.2 of Neoceratodus forsteri. NCBI lineage: Eukaryota > Metazoa > Chordata > Ceratodontiformes > Ceratodontidae > Neoceratodus > Neoceratodus forsteri. The sequence goes on from CM057452.1 coordinate 606,213,415, forward strand.
CTGCCGCGGAGAGGAAAGGGGGCTTCTGCCCACCCTCCCCAGCCTGCAGCCATGCTCATGGGGAATGCTGTGGACTGCACAGTGACAGGTGTCCACTTCACCCTCCACAGATCACCATGACTGATGAGAACCAGGCTGAGGCTGTGGACAGCGGGCGTAGGAGGGCCGAGACTTCACCACAGCAGAGACTGAGGCCCTCTCTAGGCCTACCTGGAGGATGAGCCGCTATTGAGTGGGCGGTGGGCACCCCTCAGCAGCGTGCAGCTGCATGGGAGGGGGTAGCTCTGGCTGTCAACCTGCATGGAAGCCACCAGCGCTCCGTGCAGGAATGCCGCAAAAAGATGGGGACTGACCACAAGAGGCTGAAGGAGAAGGTGGCAGCCTTCAGGGTGGCACGTGCTGCCACTGGTGGGGGACCACCGGTGGTGTTGCAGCTGACTCCGACCGAGGAGACACTGGTCGCAGCCATGCAGCCAAGTGCCATTGCGGGTGTTCCAGGCGGAGGATTCCAGACGGTTGGAAGCCCATCACTGCACGGTATGACATGGTGATGTTGTGGGGGGGGTGCTGTTGTTCACATGCACTCACATGTACTCTCTTTCTGTTTCAGATCCTGTTCATCTGCAGGAGACGGTGGTGGTGGGTGCTGACAGTGAGGCAGACCTGCTGGACCAGGAGGAGGGACCATCCACCTCCAGCGGCAGCCTGCAGGCATCTGCGGCAGCAGGCGGCTGGCCCAACAACTCCGCCCGGCAGTGATACGGCTGCAGAGTGCACAGCCTGTGTCACAGCAGTCTGGCATGCAGGTGTGCCAGCATGCTGTGCCTATGGCAGTGGCACACACCGGCACTATTGATGATAGCAGGCCTGCAATGGCCAGTGATAGGTGTGTGTCCCACGAGGGACACATGGCAGGCCATCTCGTGCCCCTGGCCCATCCTGCTCCACACCTGTGTACCAGCATGCTGGCACAGTCACAGGCTGGCCTGTCAGCACCGTGGGGCAGCATCGGTGGCTGAGCAGGTGTCTGGCACTGTTGACAGCACAGGGGTGGAACAGGTGGACCTGGGGCTCAGCAGTTGAGGGCAGCAGCAGCAGTTGCACACCAGGCCTGGGGGACAGCGTCAAGCAGTGGCACTTGTCCACCGCCCAGATCCGCCCATACCTGGTCCTGGTGAGACAGGCGGCACGCCTCAGGGTGCTGTGCCAGGACCATCCACCCTGGGGTCGCCCAGTGCCATTGGGGCACAGTACCCTTTGGATGTGACACACCCGCCTGCTGGGAGTCGGCACAGCTGCAGGGCGGGCCAAGGTCCGTGGAGGCACTGACTGGTCCGTGGAGCGGCATAGCAGGGAGTGCTCGGGACCGGGCCGAGATGGTCCATATGCAGATGGATGTGACCGCTGCCATCGACAGGCTGACCCAGGCGGTGGTCTCTGTGGTGACCGCATTGACCACACTGTCTGGTGACCCTGTACCACGCACCCCCACAGTGCGCACCCACTCCCCGTTCCCCGCGCCATGTGACACCAGGCCTGTCGACGCCGGTTTCTGCTGCTGGGCATCCCAGCGCCCCTGGTGCAAGTTTGTTTACGGGATGCAGACCCCTGTGCGGGCAAGGTCACGGTCACAAGACTGGGACCCCTGGTGGCACTAGCGCCACCCGATGTGGCCCCTGCACAGCCTGCCAGTGCTGGCACATGGCGGGCCGCCTCGTGATCCATGGTGGCTGTGGGACAGTGCTCCCTGACTGAGCTGTCTCCCAATGCAGGCCCTGTCTGGTGCCGCCCTGTGTATGTGGTCACTGCGGTGGGCAGTGCACGCTGGCGCTCTGCTCACCAAGCTGACACACGGACCACCTGCACACCTCCTCCCAACTGCCGTCCACAGGTGCGTGGTGGATGATGATGCCTGCATTGCACTGTACACCAAGGTGCAAGGTTGCCCAGATCCTGGCCACACGATGTGGACAGTCCAGGTGGTGAGGGTGGCTGGTGGTGCTGTGTGTTGGCGCGTCATTTCCGCAGGTGCTGTGCTGCTGCCACTGTATGCTGCCTGGTGTGTGTGTGTGTGTGTCCATGAGTGCTCACCCTCTCTGATGGTGTGTTGGTATGCCTGGACCCTTCAACTCCCCTGACCTTCATGCACGTGTGTTCCCTGTGTGCCTGTGGTTTGTGCATGGACAGTGTTGCCTGCACATGTCCCCTGACTTACCTGTGTTGTGCGTGCGTTCTTCTGCAATGGTGTCCCGCAGCTGGGCCTGCTGTGTCAGTCGGGGTCCCTCCATCCTGGGGGTGCTCATCACCCACATCACCGGCGCCACTGGCATCCCCATCGCTGTTCCCTCTTGGACCTGTACGCTATCCCATGGTCTTTGGCCATGTTTAGCGGATGCAACAGGCCAGGAATATCCCACAGGCCTTCTGGGGCTGTACTGTAGGCTTCCACCGAGGTGTCCAGGCATTGAAGCGTGCCTTGAGTATCCCAAACACCGCTTATGATGTGCTGTGTTACGCATGTGCCTCATTGAAACCGTGCTGCGCTGGGGTCATGGGCGCCTGATGGTGGGAGCAGCCAGGGACGGAGGGTATCCACAGTCACCTGTGTGGAGATAGTGGAGACAGTGTCAGGTCGGGTCCATATTGCCCATATCCTTGTGTGCCCTACCATGGCACCTGTGTCATTCCCCACCCTTGCACAGAGTTTGCGATTCCATACATGTGTACTCACCCACTAGATGACCCGTGGGGATGTTCCCACTCGAATCGATGGCACAGTGCAGATTGGTGCCATATGAAGGCATCATGTGCTCCGCCAGGTGTGTGGCACAGACATTGATGATGCGCCCAGTGGCATCACACACCACCTGGCAGTTGACACTCGAGAAGCCCTTTCGGTTTCGATCGGCTTGGCCGTCGGGGTCAGGTGGGCGTGCGAATGGCCCACATGGGTGCAGTCTATGGCCCTAGCGCCCAGGCATATCAAAGCACCCCAGAACTCCTGTTTGTTGTACGCTCTGTCACGGTGCTGGGGAAATGGATGTACTCCGCAGCATGAGGCAGCAGTGCACTGAGGAATTGGGTGAGGATGCGTGACCTGGCCGACTGTGTAATGCCTGTGGTGTCACCTGTCGGCCTCTGGAAGGTGCCCGTGGTGAGCAGGCACATGCAGGCTGTCACCTTGGTCTCCACGGACAGAGCATGACTCCATCGTCATGGTGCCTGCATCACATCACTGCACAGCTCACTGAGCCGTCTCAGTATTGCCCTGTTCAGGTGGTACCGGGCCACAATCTCGACATCTGTGTACAGCTCGTAGCTGATGCGGGCCGCGATACCGCCTGTCGGGGCGTGCCACCGACAGGCCCTCTGCAGCCACGTCCCCTGCAGCATGCTGTCTCACCCCTCATTACAGCTTCCATGTGGAAGCTGACACTGTCCATCTCCCTGGCTCCTGCCCCCCAGCTGCTGTTCCTGTGTTACCCCCACTGCCCCACTGCTGCTTCCACTGCACCGGGAACCCCGCTGGCCTCTCTGTCCTCCAGGACCCACTGTCCCTCTCTGCCTTCCTGCTCCTGTCTCTGTCTCTCTCTCTCTCTCTCTGTCTCTGTTTCTCTCCCCGGTTTGCGGCCTGCTAGGTTCTTGCCTGCTCCTTGAGCCTTTTATTTTGGCTCACATCTGGTGCACGCATCCTCTTGTGGGCCACTCTTGGCAGCATTCATGAGTGTTTTAGATGTCGCATTAGCGCTTTAATGCGTGGACCCGCCCCGCCGGTTGCACATGCCTTCATTTCCATGGCGCTGCAGGCTCAGCCGCAGCTGTGGTACGCTAACCGCCCCTTCCGAATATCGCAGAATGGCGATTTTTTGAGTTGCGCACGCGCAACCCTGTTGCGCATGGCGCAACCCTTTTGAATATCTGGGCCAGAATCTTCAACTCCACACAAGCAATTCAAATGAAATTAAAGACATCAACAGAACAACCCAATGAAATGATACTTGCAAACTTTTATGCACAAATCTTGTAGGGCTCCAAAGTTATTAAAGTACAAATTATGCAAAACTGGAGACTGTTAGTAAAAATGGAAAAAAAAAGTAAGTTTAATAAAGGAATAATGCATGACAGGGTGTGTGGTGTGTGTCATGCTGGGATAATGCATGCCTGGGGGGTTGGGCACAAGGCCGCAGGTCGAGTGCATCTAATGCCCCAGGCATGGCATTATCCCAGCACGACACACACCCTGGAGTGCATTATTCCTATTATACAATGACTTGTTGTTATATATAAAATAAAAAAATAATTTTAAAGAATGTTTTTATTAGTGTGGAAAAATATTTTTGTTTCTTCAGAGGAGATGCAAAAAAAGAGTTTATCCTAGTGTTCCAAGAGGTCATCTGCATTGATTCACAGTGCTGAGACTAGACCTGTGGTTTTATGCTGGGATAACGCCATGGGTCCAGCCCCAAACTGACCAATCACAATGCAAGATTCTTTCTTGCCATTGTATAATGATGTTTGAGACACAATATCTCACAAATCACACAAGAGGCTCAAATGAAATTCATCACATTTACAAATATACCCACTGAGAGGGTTCTGAAGCTATTAAGGTGCAAATATGTGAAAATGGAAGATGTCTGCAAAATGGGAATAAAACATATAAGTTAAGGATGTTTGAGACAAAGTATCTTAGAAAACCCACAATGGATTCGTATGAAATTTATCATAGGAAAAGCCTACCTCCAGAGCTTAGGCATGCCAAATTTCATGCCAGTCCATTGAAGGGCTGCAAAGTTATTAAGGTGCAAAGTATGCAAAACTAGACGACAGTGTGGAAAAGTACTTTCATTTTCATTATAAATATAAATATTCCCTTAGGAAATAAAGGGAAATTGAAAATGTAATAACTTAAGAATGGATTAATATTTTTTTACCAAACCATTAAAAGACACATCTGTGACCCAAAGGCTTTCTACCCTGAAAATTTCAGACCACAACATAAAGGCATTTCTGAGATACAGGTGGACAGAGAAACGTGAATAAAACTGGTAAATTTAGGATTATTTGATGGTTTCTATCTCACAAACCACACAATGGATTCACACATAATTCTGTAGTCTAAGGGACTTACCCCTGGAGAATATGCAGGCCAAATTGTGTACAAATCCGTCAAGTGGTTCTAGTTATTAAGGTTCAAAGTTTTGGGTTTAACATAAAAGTTTGCACTCAACCCTAATAGATACGTATAGTTATATATATATATATACACACACACACATATATATATATATATATGCATATTTTTTAATTTAATTATTTAACCAGGTGTAGCACACTAAGCTGAAAGCTTTTTTACAGGTGCAACCTGGGAGCACAGGGAAGTTAGGTGACTTGCTCAGGATCACACAGTATGCAAGTGGAAGCTGTGGGGTTCAAACCCAGGTCTGGTCTGCTGGATGTCACCAGATTTGCAGCTCAGAGCCTTAAACCACTGCACTATACTGCTCAAATATATATATATATATATATATATATATATATATATATATATATATATATATATATATATATATATATATATATATATATATATATATATATATATATATATATATATATATATATATATATATATATATATATATATATATATATATATATATATATATATATATTCACGACATCAATTGAACGGGTCCAAAGCAATTACACAAAATTTTGAGTTTAACATAGAAGTGGCTTTATAACCCTAAATATATGGGTGCGACCGCACCTATAATATATATATATATATATATATATATATATATATATATATTAGTGGCATGGTAGCGGCACTATAGGTGGGATGAGCAGAGTTTCTATGTTAAACCTCAAATTGTGAACGTTAATAAGTTTGCAACCATTTGACAGATTTGTACAAAATTGTGCAGGTGCAGTCTCCTGGGGTAGATCTCTTGATGTGCCAAGTTTCATTCCAGTTGGATTTGTGGATTCTGAGACACAGCTAGTGAAAAAAAAACTAAAACTCCACCATTTTTCCAGTTTGTTTCACTCATTTTTCCATCTTGTTTCTCATTATGCTGCACGGAAACGGTGTTGACTTTTGCTGTAAAATTATATGGTAGAAAGAGCTAGGGTCACAGAAAAAGGCAGCATTTATTTGGTGAGAAAATGTTATTTTGCAAAGTTATAGCATTTTTAAGGTCCCATTATTTTAAAAGTGATCTTTATTTTTCAGGATAGCTGCACCATACCAACAAGGATCCTTGTTCGTGAGGGATCAATCCTTGTTTGTGAGTTTCCAATCACTGGGCACAAGAAAAAATCTTTGTTCATGAGCCGCCATCTTGTTTTTTCATTTTGCTCCACAAAACCTGTCATACCTCTGCCCAGGGATGCTTGTTTGCCACATTTAAGTAAGAATTTTACTTATTTGGGGTTATCAAGCTGTGCTGCATGCTTTCAGACATTTATATACCCCTGTAAAATTGTTTTTATATATTTTTAACTCTTTGGAGACTAGCACGTTCCTATTGGAAATGCATAGCAAACTGATCACTTTCCATATGCCACTAAAAGTATCTGCTGTGAGCAGCAACTGTACTCAGTATAGAGGATTGTGTATGAGCAGTCATATACAAAAAGGATATTCTTGTACCGAGAGGTTTCCTTGGTAACTGAGGACCTCGAGAGAGCAGCTCGAGAGTTGCTGTTACCAGGGGAACCTCGAGATACAAGAATATCCTTGTTTGTGTATGACAGTTCATACACAATCTTTTATAGTGTATGGGCAATTACAGCATAGAAAATTACACAAAACCAGCTAGTGAAGTCAATAGAGAATAGAAATTTTAACATATTCTTTTTTTTAACTGACACAGTGTGCTGCAGATGTTTCTGCAAGTTTAAGTTAATAAAAACAACTTCCAGCTTAAATGGATAGAGGAAAGCAACTATGTGGTAGCATTCTAAGTTGTTCTGCTGCAGTAGTGACATCACTACTGCAGCAGAACAACATAATGATGTCACTACTGCAGCAGAACAAGCATATTCCAGGCATGGAATTCCATGCAAAGCAGCATTCCACCATTCACTATATGTAGGATAGAGGATGGGCAACTATGCACAACCAGTGTGTTGTGCCACTGAGGGGCACTGATTCCCTATGACCTCAAGAGTGAAGCTGAAGAGGTCCATGTGAATCAGTTCCCTGAGGTGGCTCAACACACTGGTTGATCATAGAGTTGCCTATCCATTATTCTATATAGTGTATGTGCATAAATGCCTATTTCAGACACTGCCCTTTGTTTCAGTGAACTGGAAGCTGGGGGGTACTTGAGGGTTGGTGGTAGGCTCAAATTACTGGCAGTGTGCCGCAGATATTTCTGCAAGTTCAAGTTCAAAAATCAACAACTTCCAGTTTAATTAGATAGGGGAAATCAAGTATATGACAGCATTCCAAGTTGTTCTGCTGCAGTAGTGACATCACTGCTGCAGCAAAAGAACATAATGATGTCACTACTGCGGCAGAAAAAGCATATAGTGTATGGTAGAATGTTGTTATGGATAGAAATCCATAACTAGAATGGAGTTGTTATGCTGCAGTAGCTATGTCATCACAGCTTTTATGCTGCACTAGCTATGTCACTACCGCAGCATAGCAACTTGGAATGCTGCCACATAGTTGCTTTCCTCAATCCAGTTAAACTGGAAGTTGCGGGTTTTTAAACTTAAACTTGCAGAAACATCTGCAGCACACTGCGTCGGTTAAAAAAAAAGAAAACGTTAAAATGTCTATTCTCTGTTGTCTTCTCCAGCTGGTTTTGTGTGATTTTCTATGCTGTGATTGCCCATACACTATAAAAGATTGTGTATAAGCAGTCATACACAAACAAGGAAATTCTTGTATCTTGAGGTTCCCTTGGTAACAGAGTACCTCTCGAACTGTGCTCTTGAGGTCATCTGTTACCAAGGAAACCTCTTGATGCAAGAATATCCTTGTTATGTATGACTGCTCGTACACAATCCTCCATATTCTGGGCATGGAATTCCATATATAACAACATTCCACCATACACTATAAATAGATACTAAATTACTAATTACCATAGAAAGTGCATATCATTTGAAAGACAACAAATCATAGTTCACATGCTGATGTAAAATATTCCAACCACATGTTATTATAGGTCACAACAAGTCTAAAAGTGCGCTGCTCAAATGCATGTTAGTTGAAAACTAGGGCATCAGCACACATTTTGCCACCACATAAATGTGAAAAAGCATAGTACCTCACAGACAATGAACCTCATCTTGATCAACTAACAAATGAGCTGCAAAACCATTTGTGGAATACCCAACTCCCATCAGCACTATGCATTCAAAATGGACCAATTCGCCACCATGGCACATTCTGAAGGCATACACCGAGGGACACGGAAAAACATTATGGGACTTGTGTGGCACTATACAAGTTGAATAGACCATACAAACCATACAAGGTTTTGAATCATGTTACATGCCCTATACACCTAAAAAAGCAAACTGGTTAGAACACATTCATGACATGATGTAGCATGGACCCCAGTGTGTTGTGCCATTGTGCAGCATCCAAAGACTAAGGAACCTGCTTTCTCATCATCCTGTCAAAAGTATGACAATGCACATTACCACACAGACAATGACCCTCATCTATGATCTGCCTACCAATGAGCTTCAAAAATGTGTATGGAACACCCAACTCCCATCAGCACCCTGAGTTCAAAATGGACCAATTCACTGCCATGGCACATTCTGAAGGCATAACCAGAGGGACACGGGGAAACATTGTGGGACCTCTGTGGCACTATCTAAGTTAAATATACCACAAAAACCATGCATTGTTTTGAAGCATGTTATATGCCCTATGCATCTAAAAATGTAAACTGGTCACAGCACATTCATGACATGATGTAGTGTGGAACCCAATGTGTTGCACCATTGTGCAGCAGTGAAAAATTAGGGAACCTGCTATCTCAATACTCTGTCAAAAGTACGACAAAGCATACTACCTCACAGGCAATTATCCTCATCCGTGATCTACTGACCAATGAGCTTCAGAACCATGTATAAAACACTCTGCTCCCATCAGAGCCCTGCATTCAAAATGGACCAATTCATTGCCAAGGAACATTCTGAAGGCATACCCGGAGGGACTCAGGAAAACAATGTGAGACCTGTGTGCCACTATCCAAGTTGAATAGACCACACAAGTCATACATTGTTTTGAAGCATGTTACATGCCCTATGCACCTAAAAAAGTAAACTGGTCAAAGCACATTCATGACATGATGTAGTGTGGACCCCAGTGTGTTACACTGTTGCACTGCAATGAAAAACTAGGGAACCTGTTATCTCAATACTCTGTCAACAGTACAACAAAGCATATTACCTCACAGACAATGATCCTCACCTCTGATCTACTGACCAATGACTAATATAGAGTCAGTTTTTGGAGCTGAAGTTAAAAAAAAAAGTAGGTACAGGTGAGATCACAACTATAAAAACAAACAGCAGATTTTCAACATTAGAACATTTAAAAATAGATTGACATACAGGAACTAAAATAAGTGATAAAAATTAGTTTTCTTAACATGGAATATTGAAGGACTAAGTTCCAAGTTGGCAGACCAGGAACTAAAACTGTTTTTTTTTTATGAAAATAGTCATGATATGTCTACAAGAGACCTTGCTGTTGGATGACAATCGCCCTTTGTTACCAGGTTATTTGAGTTTTGTTATTCCAGCAACAAAGCAGAATAAAAATGGGAGGCTGAAGGCAGGCATGATTATGTTAATAAAAACTGCCCTTAACTATATAATAACTAAGATAATGGTTCACATAGCAAATTTTCAAATATTAAAGTTAACAAACAAAAGAATACTGCTTATTTTAATTAATATTTACAATTCGCCCAAAAGGAACAATAATAAAAGGGACTAATGGATTAGGTTTAAATCAATGTTGGAGGAAATTTTAAATACATATAAACAATATGCAATTATAATACAAGGGGATTTCAATGCCAGAGGTTCTCTAATAACTCAAAATGGAAATAATTATGGTGGTTATTTAGAAGGGATAAACATTATTAACAAAAATCTTTCTTGTAAAAGAAAATCGCTTAACACTATTAGTAATCAAAGTGAAAAATTGCTCTCAGATATTATGAATGATCAAAAATTTTGGCTCCAAAATGGAAGAACATTTGGGGGCACTGTGGGTGATTACACCTATATAGGCTCTTTAGGTTCCTCTTGTATAGACTTAGTCTGGGGCAATATGGAGGCTTCTGTTGCCATTCAAGATTTAGAAATTATAATAAGAACTGAATTGGCTCATTTACCTGCATTGACTACCTGCGATTGGGGTTACCTGGAGTCCAACCAAAATACTTTATCTGATATGCAAGGGTTAGAGATAATAAATGTTAAAAGAATACAATGGCAAGAATCAGAAATCAGGAAATTTGAAGAAATATTAAATACAGAACATTACATCTTAAGAATAACTTAATTTAGAGGAATTTTCAAGAGAATAGGGGAATATGGAATAACATCAGACTGTATATAAAGCCACTTTTTCATACAGCTTCACTGTATAAAAATAGGAAAACACTTGGTTTAGCTATAAATGTATTAAAGCTGAAAGGAAATTAAATGGTTTAATCAGGAAAAAGAAGAAATTAGGTTGAAAAGATATCAATAAAACATTAAATAAAGCCAGAAAAGACTATAAGAGAGTATTAGAATTGGAAAGATCAAAACACCATGCAGTTATGTGGGAAAAATTAAGGAAAGCAATAATAAAGAATGATATCAAGCAATTTTGGACCCTGGTTAGCAAGGGTTATGACAAATATGCAAATAAGATTGAAGCAGCTGTTACCCCATTAAATTGGGATGTTCATTTTAAAAATTTATATTTTTCAAAAGAGGAACAAGATGAAATGTTTATGGGTAAACATCTTAGAGTGAAAGGTTTCCCTATAGCATTTTACATAAGTAAAGATGAAATTACAAAAGCTCTCGATAAAGTATCCAAGAATAAAACCCCAGGGCCTAATGGAATTCTGGCTGACATTTATAAATCATTAGAATATTGGAGGATTCCAGTTTTATACATATTTTATAATCACTGTATACAGGAATGATATTTCCCTGATTCATGGAAGGGGAGTATAATTTATCCCATCTTTGAAAAAGGAAATATAAATGATCCAGCCAGATATAGGCCTATAAGCCTCCTTAATACCTCACAGAAGATCTTCTGAAGAATTATAGTAGACCATTTACAACAGTGGGCTTATAATAATAAGCTGATGTCCAAAACACAAAATGACTTCAGAGATAATTGCTCAACAATACAACATTGCTTTGTTTTAAATTACCTTATGTGGAAATATGTGACAATTAAGAAATCAAACTCTTTTGCTGTTTTATTGATTTAAGAACAGTATTTGACTCTATAAGTAGAAAGTTATTCTGGGGTAAATTAGAAAAGTATAATATCCCAGTGAATTGTTAAATATATTAATAAGGTTTCATGAGAGTACATGGTTGAAAGTTAAGTAAGATCAGGAGGAGAATTTGACATCTAAAATTAATACAAACTTGGGAGTCCAACAGGGTTGTTTAATAGCCCCATTTTTGTTTAACATTTATATAAATTTGATTCTGGAGTCTATGGATAATCCTGAATTTCATGCACCCAAAATAGGTCAGTATCTAGTGACTCTGTTAGCGTATGCAGATGATGTTGTATTGATTTCAACTTCTCTGTTGGGTCTACAAAGAAAAGTTTCCTATTTTTTGGACCTACGTTGGTAAGAAAAATTGGTTATAAATATGGGAAAAATGAATATGGTTTTTGGGAATAGTCCCAACAAACAATATACCCTATATATTGACAGAATTGAGGTAAATACCACAGTATTCTATGACTAGGGTTAAGATTTGCAAATAATTTACAATGGACTATGCACATCAAACTCATGTTACAAAAACTGAAGACTTCTTTTATGGCATTTAAAAAATGACATGGGAGATTGGGACAATCCTCTGTATTAGGACTAATTACAGTAATTAATGCTAAGATAAAGGCTGGAATATTATATGCTATGAAAATATGGATTCCATCTAACATAAAATCTCTTGAAATAGAAATAAATAAAATATACAGGTACCTATTGAAAGCTCAACAATCAGTACCAGCAGAAATCTTAAGAAGAGAGTTGGGCCAGTTACCATTAAGCACTTTGAGATTAGAGAAAATAATTGAATTCACACTCCGTCTATTTCTTATAGACAAAAATTGACTCCCATGAAGATGTTTGGAAGAGCAAATGGCATACCATGATATGGGTTTCACACTGAACAAAATTAAAACCATACAGGATGATATTCTTCTCCTGGGGCTTGGAAATTTATTATATGAGATAGATAGATAGACTTCCTATTTTTTCGAATCAAACAGGTGATAAAGACTAGATTAAGAGATGTCGTACTCCAGCAAGATATAGCAAAAATAAATAACTTATGTCATTTTAAATGGTACAAAATAATAAAAAAGACCATAAGTTGGAGCCTTATTTGACCATGCTTAGAAATCCAGAGCAAAGAAGAGTGATAATACTGTACAGACTGGAGCTCTATAAAGCAAAATATATATTGTTTGATCAAAAAATACCAGGGGTAGATGATCCCAACTGTTGCTGCCTTATGGGAGTAGCAGATGATCTTAAACACATACTATTACACTGTACTCAATTTGAAATAAAAAGAAGGAAATTGTTGGCTCCAATATTGGCTACCTTAGGTCTCCCCTCAGACCAATTGGTTAGTTGTCTAATGATTAGTGAAGATCTGACTGTATTAGATAGGTTGTATAGATTCTTGAAATCTCTGAATTTATAATAATTCCATTTAAACTCATGATTCAAATTCTGCACTGAAAAATTAGTATAGTTAAATATATATTTATATTAGTTAGATAGTAAATTGATATTTTGTAATTTCTTGTATTTGTATGAAATGTATTTATGAAACTTTTGTAATGACTATTGTTGAACATATAAAACCTTTATCTACCTACCGACCAATGAGCTTCAAATCCATGTATGGAACACCTAACTCCTATTAGCACCCTGTGTTCAAAATGGACCAATTTGTTGGCATGGCACATTCTGATGGTGTATGCAGAGTGACAGGGGAGAACATTGTGGGATCTGTGTGGCACTATACAAGTCAAGCGGACCAACCATACATTGTTTTGAAGCATGTTACTTTCCCTATGTACCTAAAAAAGTAAACTGGTCACAGCATGTTCAAAACATGATGTAACATGGCCCCAAGTGTGTTGCACCGTTTTGCAACATCGAAAGACTAGGGAACCTGCTTTCTCATCACCCTGTCAAAAGTATGACAATGCACATTATCTCATAGATGATGACCTGCATCTGTGATCTACTGACCAATGAGCTTCAAAAACATGTATGGAACACCCAACTCCCATCAGCATCCTGCATTTAAAATGGACCTATTCACTGCCATGGCATATTCTGAAGGCATATGCAAAGGAACACAGGGAAACATTGTGATGCCTCTGTGGCATTATCCAAGTCAAATAGACCACAAAAAACATACATTGTTTTGAAGCATGTTATATGCCCTATACACCTTAACAAGTAAACTGGTCACAGCATGTTCACAACCCGACGCCGTGTGGACCCGTGTGTTGCGCCATTGCACAGGAGTGGAAAAACTAAGGAACCTGCTATCTCATCACCATGTCAAAAGTATGACAAACCTTATTACCTCACAGACCATGATCCTCATCTGTGATCTACTGACCAATGAGCTTCAAAAACATGTATGGAACACCCAGCTCCCATCAGTGTCCTGCGTTCAAAATAGACCAATTCATCACCATGGCACATTCTGAAGGCATACCCAGAGGGACACAGGAAACATTGTGGGACCTCTGTGGCACTATTTAAGTTAAATATTCCACAAAAACCATAATTGTTTTGAAGCATGTTACATGCTCTATGCACTGAAAAAAGTAAACTGGTCTCAGCATGTTCATGACATGATGTTGTAGTGTGGAACCCAATGTGTTGCACCATTGTACAGCAGCGAAAAACTAGGGAACCAGCTATCTCAATAATCTGCCATAAGTATGACAAAGCATACTACCTCACAGACAATAGCCCTCACCTGTGATCTACTGACTGATGATCTTCAAAACCATGTATAGAACACCCAACTCCCATCAGCATGCTGCGTTCAAAATGGACCAATTCACCACCATGTTACATTCTGAAAGTATATGCAGAGGGACATGGTAAAACATTGTGAGATCTGTGTGGCACTATCCAAGTCAAATAGACCACACAAACCATACATTGTTTTGAAGCATGTTATAGCACTAATCTGGTCACAGTACATTCACAACTCGATGTAGTGTAGCCCTCCTGCATATTGTGCCATTGTGTAGCAACAAAATACTAGGGAACCTGCTTTCTCATCACCTTGTTAAAAGTATGACAAAGCACATTACGTCACAGACAATGACCATCATCTGTGATCTACTGATCAGTGAGCTTTAAAAACATACATGGAACACCCAACTCCCCTTCAGTGCCCTGCATCCAAAATGGACCAATTTGCCTCCATGGCACATTCTGAAGGCACATGCAGAGGGACATGGGGAAACATTATGGGACCTGTGTGGCACTATCCAAGTTGAATAGACCACACAAACCATATATGGTTTTGAAGCAGGTTACATGCCCAATACATCTAAAAAAGTAAACTGGTCACAGAATGTTCACGACACAATGTAGCATGTACTCCAGTGTGTTGTGCCATTGCACAGCAGTGAGAGACTAGGGAACCTGCTTCCTCATCACCCTGTCAAAAGTATGACAAAGAATATTACCTCACAAACAAAGACACTCCTCTGTGATCTACTGACCAATGAGCTTCAAAACCATGTATGGAACAGCCAGCTCCTATCAGTAACCTGTGCTCAAAATTGACCAATTCTTTGCCTTGGCACATTCTGAAGGCATACCCAGAAGGACACGGGAAAACAATGTTGGACCTCAGTGGCACTATCCAAACTGAATATACCACAAAAACCATACATCGTTCTGAAGCATATTACATGCCCTATCTTTGTTTGTCACTCAGTAAGTTCCTTGCTCATGAGTCTTTGTTTGTCACTGCCAAAAAAGGAAAATGACTGATGAACAAGTATCCCCAGTCTGGCCATCTGGAATGAAATTTTCATAACCAGATGACCAGATGACCAGACTGGGACTCCCTGTTCATGAGACAATTTTCTTGTTTGCCAGTAATGAATTGCTAGGAAACTGGGTGGCAAACAAGGGAGAAAAAACTATTGTTTCTGTGTGTGTGTGTATATATATATATATATATATATATATATATATATATATATATATGTATAGAGAAATGAGGCATTAGGGTTGACACCCTAACACCCCCAACACACCGTATCACCCAACCCCACCCACACAGACCAGCAAGTGATGGGTGCACCTTGGGGTTCTTGGTCTTAACTCTCACCCCATTCCATGTGTAACAAAACTCACATGATACAGTATAGGAGAATGGGGTGAGAGTTAGGCTGATGACTAAGGCACACCCCCGTCACCTTGCTCCTGATCTGTGGTGGCGTGAGGAAGTGGGGTAGGGTGGTAGGGTGTGTTGGGGTGGTGTTAGGGTGTCACCCCAATGCCTCATTTCCCTACTTTTGTTGCTTCAACCCTATCTGCTGCATTAATGAAGTGTTTTGCAATTAATTTCCTCACTTTTTGAGAAAGTGTACTCTTACCCTTATATACTTTTGGGAGTGCAGGGCATCACCTACCTATAATTATAGAGACTTATTGCAGGCCTAGACACATTCCAAGTAACCCCTATACTGCAAATGGTGCAATATCTCAATAATCATAGCAACCTTTCAAAAAATTCCACTGCATTTGTAATCATGGACTGGTGAACTGCACACATGCTTAGTAATCTGCATTTAGCAAAAAAAAAAAAAAGTATCTCAAAGCATTTTCGAGATATGAACACCAAAACACTCTGTGTTCACCACATTGTTATCCTATGGGAAATATCTCAATTTCATAACAGCATAGCTATGGAACTGATGAAATGTTTTGCACCTAAACAACATAATTCACATGTGTGGTACACCCCCTTTGTACCCTGCAAATTTCAAGTCAAAATACCAAACTGTTTACTAGCAGTACTCTGGGAAGGTTTTTAAATTCCTTGTTTGTGATGTGTCAAAAGCCCTGTTCGCTAGGAGAATCCCTGTTCATGACCTGTCAGAATCCCCATTTGTGAGAATTTATAGTTCGTGAGATTTTGACCAACTGTTCCTGATCTCACGAAAAAGTATTTTGACAGCTCACGAATAGGGATTGGCTTGCGAAAAGGGATTTTGACAGCTTGTGAAAGGGGACTGGTTTTTTGAATCCCCTTTCACAAGCTGTCAAAATCCCTTTTCATAAGCCAATCCTTGTTCGCAAGTTGTCAAAATCCTTGATTGTGATTTCTGGACCAGATAGCCCTATCTTGCTGTCAAAATCCTCTTTTGTGAGCTGACAAAATCCCTGTTTGGAAGCCAATCCTTGTTCATGAGATAGGGTCATCTGCTCTGGAAATAGTGATCAAGGATTTTGACTGCTCATGAACAAGAATCTGCTCTCGAACAAGGATTTCATCACCTCGTGAACAAAGATCGGAAGCATGTGACGAACAAGAATTTTTAAAATAAAAAAAGTCACTTTTTCAATAAAATCTAAAGTAAACCAAAGCCATGGGGTTGTACAGAGCATTGCCCTGAACAAAACCCATACTTCAATTACCTCAGAACACATCTGTGGGACGAGTTACAACTTTTATTTGTGGGGAAAAATGAAAACAAGATGGCGGCTCATGAAAAGGGAATTTTTCCTCACGAATGGGGATTTTATAAATTCCCATTTGTGAGGTGACAAAATCCTTGATCATGAGACAAATCCCCTTTTGCAAAACATACACCTATTCCAGAGACTGAACTGAGCATGCTCAGAACCCGGAAATTCAAAATTAAATAACTTTGAAAGAGATTAATATTTTTTCACCAAACTGATGCTGAATTGTTCTTGGGGCAACCTCTGTCAACCCTAAAAATTTCAGACCAAAATTCTAAATGGTGTGGCTGCAGTACAATGGGCAAAAATCAGCAAAAACGAGGAAAAAGAATGAAAAAAAATTTTTTTTGTCGCTCTGCTGCATGAAAACCACAGATCCAATCAAAATACAACTTGGCAAATCAAGAGATCTGCCCCACAGAACAGCACATTCCAAATTTTGTGCAAACCTGTTGAATGGTTGCAAAGTTATTAACATGCAAAATTTGGTGTTTAACATTAAACTGCTTACTATCCCTCTCTCTCTCTCTCTCTCTCTCTCTCTATATATATATATATATATATAATACTGGCACAGTAGTGCCAGTATAGTTAGGGTTGCGCAGCCACTTCTATGTTAAACCCCAAACTGTGCACTTTAATAACTTTGCCACCGTACAATGAATTTGCCTGAACATTTGCATGCCTTGTCTGGTACAATAGATCTCTAGATCTGGCAAGTTGTGTTACAGTCAGATAAGCAGTTGTGGAACTGTCGAGCACCAAAAAACACAAAGAAGGGACCTTTGCATGTCACCTGATGTGCTTTTCAAAGAGTTGGTGAAAAATATTAATATGTTCAAAAGTTATTAAAAAAAAACTGTTTCCCATTATAATCAATGGGGAAAAATATATGTGCCTCTTGAAAGCTGCCGCCAGCTTTCACAAATGCCCTATTTGCAAAAGCAACAGATGCCATCTTGTTTCAGTTAGCGGCAGCTAAAAACGTCTGCCATTTAAAAAATAATGGCCCTAGGTAAACACATATTGTTGTGTTTATCTAATCGGGGGCCAAGGAACACACTAAGGGCATCAGATTTTTAATTTGAGCCCCTGAAATGCTTTTTTCCAGAATCAGACCCCCTTAGTGTTGCAATTTGTGAAAGAAATGGATGCAGCACTTTCACGTTTGCTAAAGTGTCACACCCGATCTTTTGCAAATTGCGAAAGCTGCTGTCAGTATTCTACCCATTGAAAATAAAATTCTAAAACCTTTTGTGGCCTCTTTTGGACCAAAGTAATGGTCCCACCATGTTCCTCTGTCCACCATTATGTAAGCACAAGTGTTTACCTAACAAAAAGAGGAAAACCGGCCAGGGCCCAGAAGTCTTTCATATTTGATGCAGAATCCTCCATTGAAATTTTCTATGCAGGATCCTGCATCAAATTCATGTTCTGTGCACAGTTGCACACTTACTGCTCTAACATCGGGGTGCCCAATCCCCATATTGGAATCATGTCTCCCCTCACCCCCCAAACTCATAGTACACTGGGAGCCCACCCCAGTGTGCCCAAAATGCTTATTTTTTTTTTGTAAAAACACTTGCTGATGGGAGTGCCCAATCCACCTGTTGACATCATGCCCCCCCCAAAACTCATGTGGCACACTGGGAGCCCACCCCAGTGTGCCAAAAACATAACTGTTTTCTTTTACAGTTGCCAATAGGGGTGGTCAATCCCCCTGTCGGCAGCATGTCCCCCCCCTCCAAAATCATGTGGCACACTGGGAGCCCACCCCAGTGTTCCAGTTATTGTTTTTTCACACTTGCTGACAGGGGTGCCCAATCCCCCTATCAGCAGCATGTCCCCCCACCAAACTCATGTGGCACACTGGGAGCCCATCCCAGTGTGCTTAAACCTTTTTTTTTACAGTACCTGTAAATTAAGAAAAATGTTCACTACTGACTTTCTTTTCCTGATTAAAAGGAAAAAGGTCCATCATTGTCTCCCCAGTCCTCCCTCCCTCCCCCATCTCCCATCCCACTGAGCACCCTACTCCCCGCACCCCCCCTCACCCATACTTACCTTACCCTTCAAAGGTTAGGAACAGAAATCTTTTCATGAACCAGAGACATGTCTGGTAGGGAAATGGGCAGAATTGATGGGCCAAGCAGTCCTTATCTGCCGTCAAAGTCTATTTTTTTGTGTTTCTATGCACTCTGCAAAGCCGAACCACAAAACGAAGAATCGAAGGTAAGCTGTATTATTGGAGCCAAAGTGGGGGTGTCAACTTAGGTTGATATCTCAGCCATTCTTTGGAATTTGTGCCCAAATTTTCAACATGGGGTTCTTGGGACCCCACCTCATGAACATTGGCACTGTTATTTTGTTTCTCGGTCCTGGAAGGTGATTTTGTGGTTGCTGCATGGAATCACCTTTTGGGACTGATTCATGAAACGACAGTGCCACTATTCATGTGGTAGGGTCCCAAAAAGCCCATGTTGCAAATCTGGTGAAAAATACAAAAAAATGACTGTGTTACGAGTATGCATTGCGCAGTGCTTACGCACGCTTGTAACTAAGCCAGTTTTTAATATTTTCACTTCACATTTTCAACATTGCCATTTTTTCATAACTCCTAATGAACAGTACAGCTGTCATTTTGAACATCCTGCCCAGAATGTGTTTTTACACCTGTGGCACAGAATGGCATGGTCACTGTGCAAAATCAACTTTTGGGATGGATTAACAAAATTACAGTGACAGTGTTCACGAGGGGAGATTCCAAAAAAACATGTTAAAAGTTTTGTGAAAAAAAACCCCGAAAATAACTGCGTTACAAATGTGCATTGTGCAGTTTCTATGCACACTCGTAGCTATGCCAATTTTTAATATTTTCACTTCACATTTTCAACATTACCATTTTTTCACAACTCCTAGTGAACAGGACAGCTGTCATTTTGCACATCCTGCCTGGAATGTGTTCTGAGACCTGTGGCACAGAATGGCGTGGTCACTGTGCTGGATCAACTTTCAGGATGGATTAACAAAATCACAGGACATGAGGGGAGGTCCCAAAAAACATGTTGAAAATTTTGTGAAGCAAATCCTAAAAATGACCACATTACAAGCATGTGTTGAGCAGTTTTAATGCATGCTTGTAAATTGCACATTTTTATTATTTTCACTTCAGATTTTCAGCATTGACATTTTGTAACATCTCCTCATGAACATTACAGCTGTCATTTTTTACTGCATGCCTGAATTTCAGTGTTATGAGAGTGCAGGGCCCAAAGGGCCCTGCTCTCTCACAACAACATACCATACCACTTGATATTTACATTAAACTCTCTCAAAAAGAAGGGAAATTCAGCCCGGTGGCACTGAGGGTTGAGACGCTGGATGCCACACCTCACACCACACCAGCAACCTGGGTTCTGGAATGAGCACTGGCCACTGGGGGTCAGCAGGGGAGGAGAAGGATTGACCACCTGATGGCTGCTCTCATTCTCTGAGGAGGGGGAATCTGCAGGCTTCGATGTGATACTACCACCTGGGGGTGCTGGGATAGTAGGTGCAAGAGAAAGCAGAATGAACTGGGGGGTTGAGCATCAGCCAAGAGCCAGAGTGGAGGGCACATCTTGGTTTGCCCCCGACTCATCTGCTCTCATTGCATGATGATGCTCAAGGGGTGGGATGAAAAAGTGGAAAAATGCTCCCCATGTCAGTGCCAGTAGACAGACTTTGGAAAGCAGTGCTGGAGGATTCCAGGGGCTCCATGTGCAGGCTGCACGCTCACACATGTGTGTCTGGGGGAGTATCGGCATGGCTCCATCACCTCTGCTGGTGGGGGGTATCTAGTGGATTAAGGGCTCAAGAGTGGGGCACCAATATGTCCGGGTATCTCCCGGAAGGACTCTGAGGCAGGTTACTATTGAGGCCCCGAAGCGAAGGGCTGATGTGGGAAAGGTAGAAGCATAAACACATGGTTAAAAAAAAAAGAAGGGAAATTAAGCTGGCCCAGTGTCACCGAGGGCTAAGGCACTGGATGCCACACCTCGCACCATGCTGGTGACCCATATTCAGGAATGAGAATAGGCCATGTTGGGTCAGCAGGGAGGAGATGGATCGAGCATCTGATGGACTGCTCTCCATCTCTGGGGAGAGGGGGAGATCAGTGGCCGGTGCATGCCTGACCCCTAGCGGAGGCTGGAGCTTGATGACATGGAGCCACAAGAACGAGGAGTGGGAGTGCAGCAGATGCTCAATGTGGGCACACACAGGAGCGTGCGTGACTGTCATCACAGGTGTCATTGCACAGTGTGCTCCTGCAAGAGGAGAAACCCAGGGAAAACAGTGACAGTCACATTGTGCGACTTGATGGCCATCTGCCAGCGCACATTGTCTCTGTGGGCACCACCTGATCCAGATCTGTGCCTGGTGGGGGAGTTGGGGGCTCTCTTGCCTCCCTGCCACAGACAGGGGTTAGCCATGGGAGAGTACAAGGTGGTGGCCTTTGTGGAGATCAGAGTGGGTGGACGGCAGCCGGAAGAAGGAGGAGAGGAGAAGATGCTGACCTGGACCACAGGAGAAAAGGAAAAAAAAAAAAGGAAATTCATTGTAAAAAACTCCGTTAATGCATCAGTTAGGGTTGATAGTACACTGACAAAAGTTTGGAAATTTGGTGTTAGGGTTTCCAGCCCCTACCACTCCACCCTCCACTCATATACAGGCATCTGCGTGTGTGTTGGGGTCATCGGGCCTAACTCTCATCCCATTCTTCTATAGTGCACCACCTCAGCTTGTTTACAAAATAGAATGGGATGAGAGTTAGGCCTGATGACCCAAACACACATGCTGATGCCTGTATGTGTGTGGAGGGTGAGGGTGGTAGGGCTGGTAACCCTAAAACCGAATTTCCAAATTTTGTCGGTGCACTAATATATATATAGTGAGAGAGAGAGAGAGTATGTATTTTTTATATATATATATATATATATATATATATATATATATATATAATAGATAACCTACTACAGGATGTGTGGTTGCACTTTGATATATGCATGCCTTGGTGTGCGTTGTGATGCACAAGGCTGCAGACCGAGTGCATTCAACCACCCAAGGCATGCGTATATCAAAGAGTGACCACATGCCCTATAGTGGGTTATCTAGCCTATAAAATGGCCTCAAAGATTTTTTTTGGGGGTTAAGTAGTCCCTATGCACAGACAAATGTTTAATTTACAGTAGGTAATCTGGTTGATCCTGACAGAACTGTGACACGTTTTAAAGTTATAGGTGTTATTTATCTGGTTGATCCTGCCATGGTTTACAACAAATGTTTTAGAATGTATCTGGTTGATCCTGCAATTTTTGGCATCTCTGAGGGTGTAATCCTTTTCCTTGTCCCAGTGTAGCTTGATCAAGCAGTGTTAATAATGGCAACAGACATGCAGGCACAGGTTAAAAATAAGGGCCTGGATATTCAAACTGCGCTGAAAACTGGCGCAACAGTAGGAGCAAGCGCAAACCAGTTGCGCAAATGCTCAACAGGTGCAATATTCAAACATGGAGCAGAGCAAATTGCGCAAGCAACCAACGTCTCAATATCGCACATACTGCGCCATCGCGCAACCAGGAAGGAGAAGCTGAGCCAAAATGCTGCGCTATGGCGCAACCATGGAAGCTCAGCTGAGCATTCCAGAGCTGCCATAGCGCAAGCACAGCCCCCCCCAGAGCAACGGAACTGCACATCCAGGGAGGCAGGCTGGGGCCCACCGCCAGCCATGCCACACATGGGCACAGGAACACACTGCAGAACCCACACCACACCGGCACACCCCAAGCACAGCATCACTGGGGGTGGGACGGATGATCCACGTGCCCAAGGGGACAAGCCAACAATGCATAGCAGAGCCATGACACCCCAGCACAACCACTGGCAGGCAGAGAGTGCCACACACAGGGGGTTGACAACCACAGTGCACATCAGCCCCCCAGTACGCACAGCACACCGTGCACCGTGACCCCAAGACACCGCTCATGTGCAGTGACTGGCACTCGCGGAAATACCATGCATCCCCGCCACATCAACCCCATGCTGCAGAGAAGCATACCAGCCAGACCCACCCTGTGCACCCAGCAGTGGGTGGCAGCAGACAACAAGACCAACAGAAAGTCAATGCCATGCTGGTGATACCTCCCATGGACACACACACACACACACATATACCCAGGACCATACCAGCCCAGATGGCATGTACACCTCAACGGAGCACCCATAGCCAGTTTCAAATCAGAGACCAACACAGCAGTGTATCAAAATAGAAATGTATATTTAAAAGATCAACATATAAACATAAACAGGTGAAACTATGTACAAGTGGGGGGGACGGGTAAAAGGCAGGGGTGTTCAAGGGGGAGGGAATAAAAACCTGCAGAGGGAAGGCAGGGTGATAGGGATGGGAGAAGTGGGAAGGGAATGTGGCCTATGGCTTAGCTGGCTGCCGGTCTTCCCCCTGCTGGTGTCCCGTCCTGTGCCTCCACCTCCTGGAACCATGGCGCTGTGTGGCCTGCAGTATCACCTGGTTCTCCTGTGACACCTGGGTGAGGTGCCGAATACCCCTCTCAATCCTCCTGAGTACCTCAAGGCCTAGGAAAATGGGAACACAGTCAATGGCTGAGACTGACCACAACCCTGAACACCACCCAACCTGCAAGCCATATAACCAATGTCCACGCCGTGATGGCATGCACCCCCAACAGTGAACATGCACATGGCCATCACAAACAGGCGGCACCAGCTATGCGCACCACCACCCACACACACTGCCCACGTCAATCACAGTACAAACTAGGCTGGCAAGTGATGTGGCAACGGCAGCGATGCCAGTTACACAGCTATGTGCCCAGTGCATGCCTGGACCACCTGTGATGCATACACAGACGCGTCCGTGATGCTGCACTGTGATGCAGGTCACCGTGTCATGCCTACATACATGGATACATAGACAGTGTCAGCAGATAAGGGCCTATGGGACACCCAGTCTGTCCATTTGACCTTGTACGTTCACTCTGTTGTCCTATAAGTCCGTTCCCCTCACCCTGACCTCCAGAATTCCTTTATGGCTAACCCATGCATTCATAAATCCCGTGACCAAGTCAGCCCCCACCACTTCCTCTGGCAGGGTTTTCCACTTGTCCACCACCCATCCTGTGAAGAAATACTTTCTCATGTTTCCTCTTAAACAACCCCCCTCCAACTGCATCCCATGCCCTCTAGTCCTGGGACATCCTTTACGCTTACAAATATTGTTTTCCTGCACTCTGTTCCCCCTGTAGGATACTTGTATGTCCCCATCATATCCCACACCTCCTCCCTCCAGGGAGTATATGTTCAGTTCCGTCAACCTGTCTGCATAGGACTTGTGATGCAATCCATGCACCATCCATGTCGCCTCCCTGTGAACCCTCTCCACCCAGTCCATGTCCATACAGAGTATGGTCTCCAGAACTGTACACTGTACTCCAGTGTGGGGACTCACTAGTGTTTTGTATAGTGGAACTATGACCTCCCCTTTGGTTGTGTCCCGCATGGCTGGTGGTCTTGCCCCCCCAGCATGCAATAGCATCCATGAAGTAATGATACTCACACTCCTCCAGCAGCTGGGTCTGACGCTGCTGCTGCTGCTGCTGCTGCTGTGGCACAACACTCCCTGGCACCGGGGCCCTGGCATGGCCCACATCACCCTGGTCCTGTGTCCTCACAATCCAGCCTGTGGGAGACATATGTTGAGACAAACATCAGCGTGACTCAAAAGCAGAGTGCCCCCTGCCCCAGTGAGAGTGCCTGCCCACACAGCCATGACCATCCATCGCACAGCTGCACACACTGACACACCTATGCACAGCCACCCAAGCACACACACACCCCTACAGAGAATATAGGTGCATAGATGGTACACTCACCTGGCCTAGGCACCACGCCCCGCCTGGCACGTGAACGCAGCCACGTCAACAGTTCCAGCTCCCTCCGGCGGAGGTCACTGTACCGGTGCCGGCACTGCTCAGCAGACCGGCCCGACCAGTGACCTCCACCAGGTCAGTGGCCACTTGCTGCCACACATGGGTCCCAGGCATGGTGAGGGGCCTCACCATACAGTGCCTCACAGTGGGGCTCCACCAGGGCCACCAGGTTGGCCACTTCAAGCTGGCTCCAGGACACCGCCCTCCTCCTAGCCATGGCACCAACTTTACAGCAGGCAATGTGGCGCCCCGCTGCGCCGTAACCCCACGTGGAGTTGTTGCGCAATAGACCAGCACAGGCTCCAATCGCGCTGTTCGCACAGCGCCGTCACTTTACATGGCGCTGTAACCAGACAGCGCAATAGAGACGTACACATGGCATGCCCACAGCGCCAGGGGTCAGAGGGCATACACAAGGTCACGGCAATGACGCAAGGCTACGCACAGCGCCATAGGACGTATAGGCATCCTACGTGACTGCCAAGCAGAGCACCAGTGCCACAGTGGACTATCGCGCAGAAGTGCCACAGTGCCATATAGTGCCCAGTGCTGTAGTGCCACTGGCACAATGGTGGCCATGGCCTGAATCGCCTATCACGCTCAGCAGGTCTGCAGTGCGATCGACGCATGTGTAACCTGTCTGGGCATGTGCAATACAGTGTAGCACGCAGCCACAAACATGCGCCATCGGCTCAGCTGGACCTTCCGTATTGCGCTAAGCGCAAATATGCGATATTCAGCCGACATATGCAAATCATTCGATCAGCCATTCAAAGGTGCAGTGGCGAGATTAGCATGTCATTAAAGTTGCGCCACACCTCATTTGCATGTGTTGCGCTATCAAAATTGCGACAGTGGGTTGTGCCGGCCAGATTTGGTTGCTGCAGGTGAGAGGTGAGTTACATGCTGTGTGATGCTCAGGACAATACTCATGGGCAGGGGTGCTGGAGGATGATAAAGGTTGAGGGGGCTGAGCATGAAAAGGGCACTTAGAAAGGGACAAAGGGCACCCTTTCTATCAGTATCTGCCATCACGGAGAGGAAGCGGGGGCTTCTGCCCCAGGGGCGGCTGGCTATGCTCATAGGAAATGCTGTGGACTGCACAGTGACAGGTGTCCACTTCCACCCATACAGATCACCATGACTGACCAGAGCCAGGCTGAGGTGTGGGCGGTGGGCGTGGGAGGGAGGCCGAACTTCACCGCAGCGAGACCGAGGCCCTCTTCCAGGCCTACCTGGAGGATGAGCCAGTATTGAGTGGACGGAGGGCACCCCTCAGAGCATGCAGCTGCATGGGAGGGGTAGCTCGGGCCGTCAACCTGCACGGAAGCCACCAGCGCTCCGTGCAGGAATGCCGGAAGAAGATGGGGACTGACCGCAGGAGGCTGAAGGAGGAAGGTGGCAGCCTTCAGGGTGGAGCATGCTGGCACTGGTGGGGCCCACCAGTGGTGCTGCAGCTGACCCTCAGAGGAGACACTGGTCACGGCCATGCAGCCGAAGTGCCATTAGGGCGTTCCAGGTGGAGGATTACAGACAGGTGGAAGCCCATCACTGCATGGTATGACATGGTGATGTTGTTGGGGGGCTGTTGTTCACATGCACTCACATGTACCTCTTTCTGTTACAGATCCTGTTCGTCTGCAGGAGGCGGTGGTGGTGGTGGGTCCAGACAGTGAGGCAGACCTGCTGGACGTGGAGGAGGACCATCCACCTCCGCCACCAGCCTGCAGGCACTGCAGCAACATGCAGGCTGGGCCAACAACTCCAGCGTCAGTGATACGGGTGCAGGGGGTGCACAGCCTGTGTCACAGCAGTCTGGCATGCAGGTATGCCAGCATGCTGTGCCTATGGCAGTGGCACGCACCTGCACCATTGATGATAGCAGGCCTGCAATGGCCAGTGATAGGTGTGTGTCCCACGACGGACACATGGCAGGCCAGCACATGCCCTGGGCCTTCCTGGTTCACACCTGTGTACCAGCATGCTGGCACAGTCCCAGGCTGTGCCCGTCAGCACCGGTGGGGCAGCATCAGTGGCTGTGCAGGTGTCTGGCACTGTTGACAGCACTGGAGGTGGAACAGGTGGACCTGGGGCTCAGCAGTTGGAGGGGCGGCAGCAGTTGCACACAGGTCTGGGGGACAGTGTCAAGCAGTGGCACATGTCCCACCCCGCTGATCCGCCCATACCTGGTCCTGGCGGACAGCCCCACCCTCAAGGGTGCTGTGCACCAGGACCGTCCACACCCTGGGGTGGCGATGCCATTGGGGCGCAGTACCCATTGAACGGCACACCGCCTGCTGCAGGAGTCGGTACAGCTGCAGGGGCGGGTTGCAAGGTCCGTGGAGGCACTGTCTGTGTCCGTGGAGTGGCACAGCAGGGAGTGTACTCCGGGACCCGAGCTGAGCTGGTCACTTAGTGGACGGATGTGACCGCTGCCGCCGCAGCAGGCTGGCCCAGGCAGTGGTCTCTGTGGTGAACGCATGGCACACTGTCAGGTGCCCTGTACCACACACCCCACACAGTGTGCACTCCACTCCCCATTCCCGGTGTCGTGCGACACCAGGCCTGTCGATGCCGGGTTCTGCTGTGGGCATCCCGAGCACCCCTGGTGCAAGTTTGTTTGGCAGGATGCAGACCCCTGTGAGGGCAAGGTCGCGGTCGAGCACTGGGACCCCTGGTGGTGCACCAGCGCCACCCGATGTAGCCCTGCTCAGCCTGCCAGTGCTGCTAGGCCCAGGGGCCGCCCATGCATCCGTGGTGGCCGTGGGACAGTGCTACCTGACTGAGCTGTCTCCCAATGCAGGCCCTGTCTGGTGCTGCCCTGTGTCAATGTGTGTCATGGTGGGCAGTGCACTGCTGGGTGCTCTGCTCACCAAGCTGACTTACGGACCACCTGCACTCTCCCAACTGCTGTCCACAGGTGCGTGTGCATGATGATGCCTGCATTGCACTGTACACCAAGGTGCAAGGTTGCCCAGGTCCTGACACGACGTCGTGGACAGTCCAGGTGGTGGGGGTGGTTGGTGGTGCTGTGTGTTGGCAATGTCATTTCCGCAGTGCTGTGCTGCTGCCCATGTATGCTGCCTGGTGTGTGTGTGTGTGTCCATATGAGTGCTCACCCCTCTCTGATGGTGTGTTGGTATGCCTGGACCCTTCAACTCCCCTGACCTTCATGCACGGTGTGTTCCCCTGTGTGCCTGTGGTTTGCGCATGGACAGTGTTGCCTGCACATGTCCCCTTGACTTACCTGTGTTGGGCGTAGTGCTCTTCTGCAATGGTGTCCCAGTGCAGCTGGGCCTGCAGGTCAGTCGGGGTCCCTCCGTCCTAGGGGGCTGCTCATCACCCACATCACAGCGCCACTGGCGTCCCCATCGCTGTCCCCTCTTGGACCTGTCGGCTATCCCATGGTCTTTGGCCATGTTGTGCAGGATGCAACAGGCCAGGAATATCCCACAGGCCTTTGGGGCTGTACTGTAGGGCTCCGTCAGAGGTGTCCAGGCATCGGAAGTGTGCCTTGAGCATCCCAAACACCCGCTCTATGATGTTACGTGTGTGTGCCTCATTGAAACCGAGCTGCGCTGGGGTTGTAGGGCGCCCGGTATGGTGTGAGCAGCCAGGGACGGAGTGGGTATCCCAGTCACTGTGTGGAGATAGTGGAGATCAGTGTCATGTCAGGTCCATATTGCCCATATCCTTGTGTGCCACTACCATGGCACCTGTGTCATTCCCACCCTTGCACAGAGTTTGCATTCCATACATGTGTACTCACCCACTAGATGACCCGTGGGGATGTTCCCACTCTCGAATCGATGGCACAGTGCAGACTGGTGCCATATGAAGGCATCATGTGCTCAGCCAGGGTGTGTGGCACAGACATTGATGATGCGCCCAGTGGCATCACACACCACCTGGCAGTTGACACTGGAAAAGCCCTTTCGGTTCCGATAAGCATGGCCGTCGGGGCCAGGTGGCATGCGAATGGCCACATGGGTGCAGTCTATGGCCCCTAGCACGCCAGGCATATGTGCTACCCTGTGGAACTCCTGCATGTTTATTGTACGCTCTGCCGCGGTGGTGGGGAAATGGATGTACTCCGCAGCATGAGGCAGCAATACGCTGAGGAATTGGGTGAGGATGCGTGACATGGCCGACTGTGTAATGCCTGTGGTGTCCCCTGTCGGCCTCTGGAAGGTGCCCGTGGCGAGCAGGCACATGCAGGCTGTCACCTTGGTCTCCACGGACAGAGCATGACTCCGTCGTCAGGGTGCCTGCATCACATCACTGCACAGCTCGCTGAGCCGTCTCAGTATTGCCCTGTTCGGGGTACACGGGCCACAATCGGCGATGCAGCCAGCACGGCTAGAAGCTGATGTGGGCACGATACCGCCCTGTCGAGGGGCAGCGCCGACAGGGCCCTCCGCAGCCACGTCCCCTGCAGCCTGGTGTCTCACCCCTCATTACAGCTTCCATGTGGAAGCTGACACTGTCCATCTCCTGGCTTCGCCCCCGGCTGCTGTTCCTGTGTTACCCCGCTGCCCCCACTGCTGCTTCCACTGCACGGGCACCCCCCACTGGCCTCTCTGTCCTCCTGGACCCACTGTCCCTCTCTGCCCTTCCAGCTCCTATCTCTCTCTCTCTCTCTCTGTCTCTCTCCCCCAGTTTGCGGCCTGCTAGGGTTCTTGAGCCGCTTCCTTGAGTCTTTTTATTTTGGCTCAAATCCGGTACTGCGCAACTTCCGGCTCAGCCACTCTTGCGCATTGCGCAAGTGTTCGGATATCGCATTGCGCACTTTATGCATGGATCCGCCCCCTTCGGTTGCGCATGCCTTCATTTCCATTGCGCTGTTGCTCAGCATGTTTTCGGTGGCGCAACTGGCCCCTTCTGAATATTGCAGAATGGTGCATTTTTGGAGTTGCGCACGCGCAACCCTGTTGCGCATGGCGCAACCCTTTTGAATATCTGGGCCAAGGTGTCTTACATCTAAAAAACAGTACACTCAATTTTTTATATTAAGATTCATCATTCTTTGTAATGAAAGCCCCTGTCTGTTGAGAGAGAAGAGCGAGTGTAGCATAACCAAGTGGTGTTAATGGGGTAAAGGACTTCGTGGCAGAGGTTTAAAATAAGTTGTGTAGCCAAACAATATGTAAACTCCTAGTTTTCTGTTAGGATTTCTTAGATATCTCTAAAAGTAGTTGCCGACAGTAGAGAGAGGAGTGGGAGTGAGTCGATGCTTCAGGAGAGTAGATGAACGTGTGAGTGAGCATTGCTATAGCAACGGTCTCTCTGGCATGCATCTACTTTTTATTTTAATATAATGCATTAGATTGGACATGTTTTGCTATTTTCTGTAGTGTAGTTATCTTCTGTAGAGTAGTAGTTTGTTTTACTTTTTTTCATAATGTAAAGATTTTCTGTAATGTAGTTGTAGGTGCCTTTAAGAAGTTACTTTCCATAGTGTAGTGGGTTCTTAAGGGAATTGAGGGACTGTTCTTCCGTTTGTCATAGTAGTGTTTCTGTAGTGCAGGGACTTACCATAGAAGGAGGTGTGGCTCCAGCAGTCTTTCCTTTACAGGAGAGATGGCAAGATGGCAGAATGTGTGTATGCAGTGTGAGCAGTCAGTCAGTCATGCCACATGATTTGCAGTTGGGAGTGGGCCTGGAGTGGTTGTGGAGCAGCCTTAAGAAAAGGGGCACTGGCAGAAATTGGGAGCATTGTGGGACTATAACATAGCATGGTTTCTGGTCAGGAGCAGACCTGGAGTGGCTGTGGAGTGACCTTTTAAAACAGGGAAGAGGCAGACACTCAGAGAATAGTAGGACCTGTAAAGATGTCTGAAATGGTGTCAGCAGCAACAACTGCAAGGAGGACCTTCATAGAAGCTGGAGATTTAAGGATCCACATGCCTTGGTGAGTGATATGGGTGGAAGGATGTTGAGTTGTTTTTTACTGTAGGGTAATTTTCTGCAGGTAGAGTTGGGGGGTAGGGTGGCTGTTACATGTATCATTAAAGGGATTGTTACGTGTGCTATTAAGGGACATGTTACTTGTCAAGGTGCTTGGTACATGTTATTGGGATGGTCTGTAGTGAGTCTGGTATTAATGTATTATTAAGGTGTTCATAACACATTAATACAGTGTAGTTGGTTAACTGGGGACATTATACCCTAATTGAGTACCATGATATGATGGCTTTTTCAATGAGAACTTGGGCTCAACCATGCATTATGAATATATATTAGAGGGGTGTTATAGCACCCTATAGTTAGGATTGAGTAGGCTGTTCAATGTTGATCCCCATTTTTGCACCTTAATAACTCTGGTGGCATTCAACAAAATATAGCATGCATGTTCTGGCTGCCAGAGTCTCAAGATTTGAAAAGCTTTGTTATGGCATCTTGTTTGGTTTTTGAGATAAGGATTGCTCAAAAATGCGGACAAAAGGTTTTTGTTTTCCTATACCTAACGTTTTTTTTTTTTCCACACATAGCCTACATGGTGCAGAGTGTTTTCACAAACCTTTTGGAGTAGTAGCAGCCTGTACTGAGGCAATGCTTTCCAAAGGTTTCATGAAAAAATATTGTACAGTTCCAGAGTTATAAGGATTTAATTTTCTGGGAAATCTTCTAGCTCGACCATTAAAAACACAACGATCGTGAGTGCTTGTTTTTAGGCTTTACTTGTGAGAAATGACTTACTTGTGAGGAAAAAAGATTGTGGCAGCAGTCATCTTGTTTTTTTTTAATGCAACAACATTAAAATACATAAAAAATATGAATTTTCAGAAAATAGACATCTGAACCTAGGTAAACAGGACCTGTTTAGCTAGATTCTGGCATATGTTTTTTTGAAAATTGTCCTGGAAATAATATGTTTGGGTATCTGAAAACCTGGGTGCCCAGCTTAGTGAAAGGAGTCATTCACCCACATTCTCATTATGGGAACAAAGGGACTTTCTTGAAATATGAAGCCACAGCTGGGATCATGCTGCCAGCTTCTGTTACAGCAGTGAGCCAGCGATCCCCTGCTCTCTCTTCCTCTCTGTCTGTCTATCTTTCTCTCTATTCATTAAAAGGATGCTGTCAACACCCTTAGGTCTCAAAGTGTCCCTTGTTTAAGAAACACATTTTATGACTGCTAATATTCTATAAAGATTGCTGATGTAGCTAATAGTTTGATTCTGATTCTTTTTTTTAAGTGAAAAACAGACTACCCACCATACTGGTATTACCACACAAAAACAGGTTTGTTTACATTCCTTGATCAAATCCCACTGCACCTTTCCTGGACTTAGGAACACCCCCAACAAAGTCTAACCACTCAATAAGCAGTGGGAGTTTAGGTGGCTAATGCCTCATGAGTAATTACACTATTTGGTGGTACTTCTAATATTTAGGAAGTATTCAAGAAGAATGGATTCAGGATTTGAAACAAAACAAAGCTGTTTATACATATACATTAGCATGCATTTCAGTTCTACTAAACAAGGAGACAGACAAAACAAACAGCAGCATTAATGAATTTTAGAGAAGGTAAGCAATCCAAAAATGTGGATTTTTAACTAGAAATAATATGATGCAAAACAGGTTGACAGTGCCCCTTTAAAATAAGTAGCAGTCCAGGGTGCCCACCCACGGTACTGCTTCCCCCCCAGTGGCCTGCCCTCCTTCCCATGTTTAATTTTAAGTTTAATAAGCAGACCAGGGTGTCCACCCCCAGTACCACTTCTCTTCACCCCCTTACTTCCAGGTCATCCCCTCTTCCCATTATATACATGGTGGCACTGGGAAGCCCATGTTTGGTGTCACCAAACAGTAGCCAGACATGGGGGTGCCCAATCCCCAGTGTCAGAAAGTCCTCCGAAATAAAGAAAACCATCCCTCACTGATTTTTTAAAAACTTGTAAAAAAGAAAATGGTCCCTTACCTATCTCACCCCACACCCACCCCAACCCAACTTCCTACTTAGAATCCACCACCCCACACACCTCACTCACACTATCACTGACCTAAACATACCCCATGACTTACATCCACTCTCCAATCAAAGAAACATCTTGCTGCTGGCACCAATGACTGTGATATGAGAAATAAGGTAAGTCCGTCTTAATTCATTTAATTGGGGTTTGAACTTTTATTCAACACTTTGCCATTTTTTATATTTTACACTCGATTTTCAACATGGCCTTTTTGGGAACCTACCTTATGACCAAGGGCAGTGGAATTATTCAAATTTGGCCTGAAATGCAATTTTGCAGTCGCTTTGCAAAATCACCTTTTGGGTAGGATTTGAACATTTTTACTACCCTTGTTCATGAGCTGGGGTCATAAGAAGGATATGTTGAAAATGGGAGGGTCAAAATAGTAAAAAAACAACAAAGTTATGAGCATGCATTGCAACTTTTCTACTCTCACTCATAACTTTGGTAATTTTCAGCATTTTGACCCCACATTTTAAACATTGCCATTTTTCCACACCACCTCATGAATGTGATAGCTGTCATTTTTCAAATTCTAGCAAAAGTGTTTTTTGCACCTGTGGCGTGGAATGTCATTTCAGCAGGGATTTGAAAATTTTCATCAAATGGGTTCATGAGGTGGTGTCATAAGGAGGCAATACTGAAAATCTGGTGTATGAACATGGTAAAATGACCAAGTTATGAGTGAACATTACAATTCCACATTCACTCATAACTTTGCTAGTGTTCAAAATTTTGACTCCAAACTTTCAACTTAACCATTTACATACCATCTCATTAATGTGACAGGTGTCATTTTTTTAATCCTGGACATGATGTGTTTTTGCAGTTCTGGTGTGAAATGATATTTTTGCCAATATACTATAAATACCACATGTCAAATGTCATGTTTATAAGGGGAGTAAACTTGACATGTGGCACTTCCTTAGTGAAACTAGTCAGAGTTTTTGCATGTCTGTCTGCCGACATCTTTGTGAAGGGGCTTTATCATGTTTACCAGATATTTTCTGTCTGGCAATAAACTTTCTTGCTCACAAGAAATTTGTTTAGCCATTGGCTCCTTCTTTTTGGATTTGGTATCTCTGAGGTTTGACGAGGTGGTGCTGTTCTCTTTTGTTTTAGTGTGACCATTTTGATCTACCATAGCACAAAAGTTGGGCAGACTTCTTTGTTCATTTTTCTGCATCACAAACCCTATGAGGAGAGATTAAAGGACCAAACTATGTATACCCTGGAAGAGAAGAGAGAGAGAGAAAGGTGGAATATGATAGAGACCTTTAAATACCTCATGGGGGTACACAAGGTACACAAAGGAAGTATTTTTCAGATAGAAAAGGTGCTCAATGACAAGAGGGCATGATAAGAAGTTGGAGTGGGGTAGGTGCAAGAGAAATGTGAGGGAGCACTTCTTCAGAGAAAGAGTGGTGTATTCCTGGAACAATCTTCCACTGGTGGTGGGGGGGTTGGAAACAGTGGTGGGGTTCAAGAATCCATTGGATAAGCATAAGGAAATGTTAAGAAAAAGGAAGGGGGGTTGAATGGGCAAGAGATCAAGTAAGATCTGCAATGATACTATATGCAGGGAAAAATGGTCAGACTAGGTGGGCCAAGCTGTCCTTATCTGCCAGCAAATTTAATGTTGGTAGATGTCAGTACCTGGCTATCTACTGTTCAGAAGAGACCAAGGTGCAAAAGGGGGGGGTGGAGTGGCCCTTTATGCCAGTGAAAATATCAAAGCTACAGAAATTCAGAATACACATAAGGAGCCAGAAGAACTGTGGGTCACCCTGGAAACAGGAAATGGGACAGCCATAAAAACTGGTGTTGTGTACAGGCCTCCAGACCAGGGGGAAGACATAGACACATTACTGTTAGAAGATATACAAAACATGACAGCTAAAGGGGAGGTTCTGATAATGGGAGACTTCAACATGCCAGATACAGATTGGTCAATACCAGCAGGAACATCTGCTAGAACTAGACAAATGGTGGATTCCCTGCAGGGGGAGGGCCTCAAACAACTGGTACAACAACCTGCAAGAGACAGGGCTATCCTAGATCTAGTACTGACTAACAGGGAAAGAATCTCAGATCTCCAGTTAGAAGGTCCCCTGGGGGCTAGTGACCATCACATGATATGGTTCAATTTGGCCACTAGAACTAAATCATCCCATTCCAAGGCAAACATATGGGACCTCATAGCAGCTGACTTTGATAAGATGGCCAACAGAGTTAAGTTAGCCCTGGCAAAAAGAAATACAGGTGAGGGGGTAAAGACAAAGTGGGCAAGCATTAAGGATGCAATACTTGTGTTAGAGAGAAAAGGAAGTGCAAAAGAAGAAGGAAACCACTTTGGTTCTCAAAAACAGTAGCAGAAAAGATCACAGCCAAATGGCTGGCCTTCAGGAAATATAAGGGAACACAGCAGGATGAAGATAGGGGAGCATACCAAACTTCCCTAAGGGAAGCAGGGAAGGCAGTAAGGCAGGCAAAGGCCCAAACCAAGGAAACACTAGCACAAACAGTAAAAGATGGTGACAAGACTTTCTATAGATTTATTAGTGAAAGGAGAAAGTCAAGAAGGGGTATTGCTAAGATCAAAGGGGATAAGGGGGCATGTGAGGAGAAGGACTATGTAAAAGATCTATCCTAAATAAAAACTTCTGCTCAGTATTTACTGAAGAGAAGGTAGGGCAGGGCCCACAGCTCAGCACCATGGACACAGGGAGGAGAGAGGTGTGCACTAGTACCTTCACTAAAGAAAGGGTCCTACAATAGCTCACTAAGCTTAGGGTGGACAAGGCAATGGGACCTGATAAAATACATCCCCGGGTACTAAAGGAGCTAAGGGTGGAACTAGTAGAGCCATTATCAGAACTGTTTAGTGAGTCTATGTGCACAGGAGAGGTCCCAGAAGACTGGAGAAGGGCTCATGTGATCCCACTCCACAACAGTGTTAGCAGGGAGGAGGCAGAGAACTACAGAACAGTCAGTCTTACCTCAGTAGTGGGCAAGATTATGGAGGCACTCCTTAAGGAAAGGCTAGTGCAACACCTGGAATCCATAGGAGCACAGGATCCAAGACAGCATGGGTTTTACAAAATGAAGGTCCTGTCAAACTAATCTCATAGACTTCGTTGACTGGGTAACCAGAGTGGTGGAACAAGGGGGAGCAGTTGATGTCGCCTACCTTTATTTCAGCAAAGCTTTCGATACTGTTCCACATAGAAGATTGATTGGTAAGCTGGGTAGGCCTGGGGTGGGTCAGAAAACAGAGAGTGGTGGTAAACGGTATACAGTCAGAAGAAATGCAAGTCACAAGTGGGTACCTCAGGGTTCAGTCCTTGGGCCAGTCCTCTTCAATATCTTCATCAGTAACATTGCAGATGGGCTGGAGGGTAAGGTTTGTCTGTCTGCAGATGATACCAAAATCTGCAACAGAGTAGATGATCCAGATGGGGTGGGCAGAATGAGAAGAGATCTAGATAAACTAGCAAAATGGTTGAAAGAGTGGCAACTGGGGTTTAATGCAAAGAAGTGCAAGATCATGCACATAGAGAAGAGAAAACCTGAAGCCATCTATAGGCTGGGAGGGGAGTTGCTGGCAGTCACAAGGGAAGAAAGAGAATTGGGCATCATCATCACCGATGACCTGAAATCATCCAAGCAGACCACTAAAGCAGTAGGTAAGGCTAGGGGGATGTTGGGGTGTTTTAGTAGGGGGGTATCACAAGTGGGAAGAGGGAGGTAATAATCTCTCTTTACAAGACACTGGTTAGGCCCCATCTGGAGTACTGCATGTAGTACTGGAGGCCACACCTTCACAAGGACATTATCCAAATTGAGGCAGTCCAGAGAAGGGCAACCAAAATGGTGCAGGGACTGCATAAGAAAACATATGGTTGCAGATTAATGGAGCTCAATATGTATACCCTAGAGCAAAGGAGGGAGAGAGGTGATATGATTGAAACATTCCAACATCTTAAGGGCATTAACAAGGTGAAAGAGTCTAACATGTTTCAATACAAGAAAAATAGCAGTACAAGAGGACACAGCATGAGATTAGAGGGGAGGCCCATTAAGGGGTAATGTGAGGAAGTTCTTTTTCACAGAAAGGGTGGTGGATGCATGGAACGGCCTACCTCAGGAAGTAGTGGATATGAATACAGTGCAGGGCTTCAAAGAGGCATGGGATAGACATATGGGAGCAATACAGATGAGTATGAATAGATAGGCCATTGACAGAGCAAAGGTTGATGACACATTCATAAGGTAGAAAAAGAAATGGGCAGACTGGATTGGTCTTGCAGTACTTATCTGCCATCAGCTTCTATGTTTCTATGTTTCTATGTAAGTGCATTAACTTGCACTTTTTTTAGCATTCAGTTCCATCTGCCAAACATCTGATCATTTTTCTAGTTCGGCCGGGTCCTTCCTAATGTCCTTTCTTCCTTCTTCTGTGTCCACTCTCCCACAGAACTTGGTGTCATATGCAAAGAGGCATATGGTGTATGGGAGAGCGCTGTTAATGGAATTCAGTGAATTCCTAGTGTTGTTATCCCCTAGTAGTGACATCAAACTGTTGTTGTACCATCATGAGTATGTCACGCCTGGGTACAACAACATTGAATGTAAACTGCAATCAAAAGTTCCGCTCTGAACCCATGCATGCACAGCTGATCACTCACTTTGTTTTCTGTCACTTTCACTCACCATCTTTTTTTGTCAGTTTCAGATGAAGCAAGCGACTGGCTATGGCAGCAGTGCCTTTCCTGGAAATGGGACTATCAGAAAATTAAGTTTCACTGAAATCAGGACTTCCGTGTTCGTTTGCTCATAGCCATGTGGCAGGGGGAGATTAGATATATTGATGTCTCCTGCTACTATTCTGTATGGACACTCTGATTAAAAAAGAAAATTAATTATTTTCTTTTTTTATTAAAATCCTCCATTGTTGTTGCACAGTTGCCCATAAACTATAAAAGACAATGGATGGGCAACAGTGAGCAACAATGCTGAGTTCACTGTTTCCCATCCATTATCCTCTATATCTTGCGTTTTACCCCATCTGCAATGTTGCTTATGAAGATGTTATTTAACACTGGGCCAAGCACTGAGCCTTGGGGAACTCCATCAGTGACTGGACTAGCAACCAGGAATCCCCCCCATCCACTACCTTCTGGTTCTTATCTTGTAGCCTGTGTTTTGCCCACCTAGTCAGTTTTGTCTCTACCCCCCAGATCCTTCAGCTTACTAATCAATCTCCTCTGGGGAACAGAGTCAAAGGCCTTGCTGAAATCTAGATGTATTGGGCTCAATGTTCAAAAGCCCAGAGAGTGCCGAAAGCCCCTGGTGTGCCAGTCATACAGTCCACAGTGCTTGTTGCATTCTCCCAGCACTGACTGAGATTTTCACTCCCGTGCACCAAAAGTTGCAAGTTAGACTAGCTCCCCCGGTCTAATTTGCCACATTCCATGGACAATTTTTATGGGGCTTGTGTTAAATATTTGGTGTAGGCTGCCGTAAAGTGTAAAAAGTGTTGCAGCTGCAGCTGATGTACTAAAATGGGTGCAGTTGCAGCAAACAGGTTTGATGCAGCTGCATCAAAAAACAGGTGTGATGCAGGGCTTGACAGAAACCTTGTGCCACCATTTGAAAATTGAGCCCAATATGTCGTCTGCTTGGCCTTTGTCCACTGGCCTTCTTACCCAAAGAATTCAGTTAGGTTGGACTGGCAGGACCTTCCTGACATGAACTCATGCTGCCTATCATCATGGAGTCCATCTTCTTCCAGAAAGTTTACAAGTCTCTCATTCAGAATGGTTTTCATGAGCTTTTCCAAGGTCAGACTTACCATATGATAATTACTAGGGTCGTCCCTAGGCTTACTCTTATGTAGCGGCACTACAGTGTTGTTCTCCAGTGCAGGGGTACCAGTCCAGTTTATAGAGAAGCATTAAACAGGTCCACCAGGGGGTCCACCAGCGCATAAGCTAACTCCCTCAGAACCCTCGGGTGTATGCCATCCTGTCAAGGGGCTTATCCACCTTCAGGCCCTTTTATCCCTTCCTCACCCTATGAATTTTGATCTCATCATCTGTGACTCCTCTCCCCGTTGCAGCCCGCCCTTCTTCCCCTGGGGTACTGGTCTATCCTTCTACTTTGTGAGAAGTACTTGTTAAGTACCTCTGCCTTTTCTATATTACCTTCCACCCATTCCTCCTCCTTTTTCAGCCGAACTATCCCGTCCTTGATATTCCTTTTCTCCATGATGTAATGGAAAAAGACTTTCTCCCCCTTTTTCAATCCCTTGCCAGCTGCAGTTCCTTTTTGGCTTTGGCCAATTGGACAGTCTTGCTCACTTCCCTTGTTTTATTGCTGTACTCTTCACTGTCCTCATCCATCTGAGTGCTTTTATACTTTTTGAAGACTGCGTTTTGTTCCTTGCCACCTGGACTACCTGCTTTTCAAACCAGGTGGGCCTTTTGGCTCTTTAGTTTTTACTTTTCATTTTGGCATACTTATCATTGGTGACTGATAATAGCCATCCCTTGATGATGGTCAATTTCTAGTCCACTCCCACCCCCATTTCTTTTCTGAGCTCAGAGTGGTGCCCTCCAGAATTCCACCCATTTTTCCATAGCCTGCCCTCCTGAAGTCCAATACCCTTGTCTTAGTTACAGTCCTTTCCTTGCCAGTGTCCAGGTGCAACCACGCTATGTGGTGGTCACTTCCTGCCAGTGGTGCTTCCACTTTCACCTGCTGGACATGTTCACCGTTAGTCACAACCAGATCAAGTAAAGCCCTCTCCCTGGTAGGTTCTAGAACACATTGTGTCAGAAACCCACTCTGGAATACCTCCAGCAGCACCCAAATCCTGGTACATGTGGTAGCAGAGATCATCCAACCTACCCCAAGAAGATTGAAGTCCCCCCCCCATGATCACTACCTCCCCCTGCCAGCTAGCTCCACAGTTTAGCACCCTAGCTCCCGCTTCAAAACCTCCTCCTGTTTTGCTGGCCTGTACACAACCTCTATCCTTAGTGTCTTGCCTTTCAATGACAGCACCTGTACCCACAGCAATTCTGTCCTTCCTACTGTCTCCTCCTCCCCAGTAAAGGTGATTCCTTCCTTCATATACGGAGCCACTGCCCCCTCTTTCTAACCCCCATCTCTCCTATATAACTCATATCCTGTGACAGAGAAGTGCCAGTTACAGCTAGACATGGCCCACATCTCTGTGATGGCAGCCATGTCTACCTCCCCCTCTGCTGTCAGTAAATGCAGCACAGCCATTTTATTCCCCAAGTGCCTTGCATTCAGATGCCACCTTCTACCTTAACTCAAGCCCCCTCTCTTCCTGGCCTGCCTGCTCCTCCTTCTAATACCTCATCTCACCCTCCTGCCCTTTATAGCTTGCCTCCCATCCATAGCTTTATTTTTGTGTCCTGATTGGGGGGGAGGCCTGACGACATTCTCCTCCAGGTAACAAGGGGTATTTTGACACCCGCTGCCTCCCTCATCAGTGTAAATTCAGTTCCCTGCTAATGTACTCATCCACTTCAACTCTTAGCACTCTCGTGCCCTCCTTATTAAGGTCTGTAAGGTCTGGTGTGTAAAGGTCTTTGTCCCCCCACATGTTCCCCCATCCACCAAGTAGCCCATCTCTTTACACCACCCTCTGAGCCTGACATTAAATTCCTCTATAGTCTTTTTTTTTCAGTGCTGGCCCTTGTTACTGTTAGGACTTCAAAGAAGGCTACTAACTTCCCCACTTTCATGCCAATCTGACCACTTCTCTGAACATGTCCTGGACCACCCCACCTCACTGTCAGCCAGATCATTCGTACCTAGGTGAATGATGAGGTGTGGTTGCCACCCCTTTGGCCCATTATCTTGGCTATTCTTGGCCCCACCCTCCCTGCAGTCATCCCCAGGTGACACACAGACCCTCCAGCCTCTCCTTTTCCCTGGTTGACATGCATTTTGATCACTTTGATGCCCTCTCTTTACAAGCAACTCCTACCTTCCTTCCTGAAATGAGCATAGCCTGATATGGAAAAATGTCCCAGTCATGGTTACCTGTGCACCACAAGTCAGTATTCACCACAATATCCAGGTCTGCCTCCACCATGATGGCCTCCAGGTCTGGAATTTTATTTCCCGGACTGTTTGCATTTGTACACATGGCCTTTCACACCTTTTTGACATTTTGACTACAGCACCCCTTCTTTCTGTTTTGCCCTGCTTCCTTTTCCCCTCTCTTTTCACAACTTCTATTAGCATCCCCCTTGTTCACTACCACTGTATTCGCTTTGTCCTGTTCCTTGGGGGATTCTCCTCCCCTTGGTCTCTCCCTGCTTTCTGTTTTAGCCTGGTGGGCAGGTAAAGCCTCCCATTTTGTTTACACATCCCCCTTCAGCCAATTTAAATTTTCAGCAAAGTAACATTTAAACCATCCACTGAGGACTGCGGGTCCTTTCCCAGATGGAGCGAAAGTCATTCCATCTGTACAGTCCCATATACTATGTAAAACTACTGTATATGTTACCTTTCCCTCCATGTTGATCCCCAGTCCCCAGAGTAGCTGAACCCCTCTTCTCTACATCATTTCTTCAACCATGAGTTGAAGTTCTGACTGTGAAAAACCCTATCCTCTCCCTCAGTCCTAACCAGGGAGCACCTCAGCAAAAGCCGTTGTGCCTGCCACCTGCCTAAGGCCCCTTTCCAGTTCCCTGAAATTTGTCTGCACAATCCCAGCCCCATCATTAGGCAGGTCATTGGTCCCCAGCTAGACAATGACATTCAGCTCCCTCTCCTGCCCTGTGTGCCAGTGATCCTTAGGATCCCCTGTCCATCCCTTTGAGTCGAAGCACCACATAGGTACATTGCCTTCCTTTTTCCCCTCCCTTCCTTCCTGATCCCAAATCTACTTCTCGAATGATCAAGTCCCCCACTAGAAGTTTGCTTTCTTTTTTTTCTGTTAGTGCTTTTTCTCCCTGGCAACCAGTCTGCTTACCTCTCACACGTTCAGGCATCCTCCTGAGGTCTGCGGCCGTCATCCCGAGGACTCCTCAGCTTCATATTTCAGGCCCTGCAGCTTACCCCTGTGGCTTGCCCCCCCCACAGTGGGGCGGTGGAGAGCCCCCCTATGCTTTGCCACCAGGACCAAATCCAGTACTGCCGTGTACCCTTGGCACCGAGCAGGTCCCTCCACAGAGATGGCCATCATGCCGCTGTGACTGGTGCCCTTTTCCCTGTTCTCCCTTTGGCATGTGTGATGTGCAATGATGCCAATGGAAAGGAGCGCGCACGCTACTGCACGCACTCCTTCCCGGGGTCCACCCCAGCATGTACCCCAAGTCTGCCTGTGCCCTGCATCACCCCCAGCCATCGCTAGAGGCCACCAGCATGCCAACGGCAGCTCACCCCCTTCCTGGAGGAGGAAAGCAGTCCTACAGATGCTCAATCCTTCTCCTTCCCTGCCAACCCCCGGCGATCCAGGCTTGTTCCTGAACCTAGGTCGCAGGAATGGTGCAAGGTGTGGCATCCAGCACCTCAACCCTCAGTGCCACTAGGCCAGCCAAGAAGTTGCTTTCTTATCTGGTATGGTCCTCTGCCTTCCACTTTGGGGCACCCCATAAGAAGGACAACCACATCCTCCCTTGCCACTACCATGGATGCCTCCTCCTGACACTCTCATCCCACCAGAGTGGCAAATGAATTCTGTAGTAGCAGAGCTAATGAATGTGCTCCTGACCCACCACCACCACCACCATTCTCCCAGAGACCACCATTTTCCAACTGTCTCTACTTCTTCTAGATACCACCACTATTGCACCAAAGATTGCACTCCAACACAAAAACTGACAAGCAATAAATTACAAGTAAAAAAAGATTTATTTGTAAATGAAACAAATTTCTAAGCACCTACAACCTGTGCAGAGACCAGCAGAAACCCCTGCGCTTCGACCATGAGGTCTTCCCAAGGAAGTAATATAGTGACTGTTCTAGCAGGCTGGCAGCCCTGACTGGCAACCTACCTGTCTCCAGTTGCAGTGCAGGCTCTACCAAACTTGGTCTTCTTCTAGGCACCCTCTGGGGCAATGGTGGTAGACCCAGTGGCCTCCAGGTGGGGGAAGAGGTCTCCTGGAACCTAACCAGCCTGTCCTGGAGTCAAGTGAATTCCTCCCTCAACCCAGAGAGGTGTGTGCAGATGGGGCAGAACTTCAGTCTCCAGAAGGGCTCTCTGAAAACTGAAGCTACACAACCACTGCATTGCACCACTCCCAAATTGTACATTGCTTCACTCTCTACCTCTGCTTCAGTTTACTTTGTAACCTTACCCTAGACATGGTGTTTCTAGTTTTCTCCTTTTTGTTTTATTTTACCCCTTAGTTGTTCCAGTACCCACCTCTTGCACCCCTCTACTTGCCTATTGCTTAGTCTTCCCCTTTGTGCTTTTCCTTAGCCATTCCCATGCCTCTACCCTAGATAGGGTGCTTCCCCTTTTCCTTCACAACAGGTACTTACTGTATGTATGGACTGTTACCTCCTTGTCATTGCCCCCTTACTAGGGCTGAGAGAACTCGGTGAAGTTCTGATCTTTATTAAATAAGAACTAGAATATGGGAGGGGGTTCTGATTAGTTCTGATTATTTATTTGAAAAAAAAAATGCAATAAAATGCATAAAAGTGGGCCGAAGTTGGTCATGTTTAACACAGCAGCCTAAAGGAAA
Organism: Neoceratodus forsteri; assembly: GCA_016271365.2. Classification (NCBI taxonomy): domain Eukaryota; kingdom Metazoa; phylum Chordata; order Ceratodontiformes; family Ceratodontidae; genus Neoceratodus; species Neoceratodus forsteri. Next base: position 606,257,136 of record CM057452.1, read on the forward strand.
TAATATAATGCTTTATTTGTATAAAAAGTAAAGTAAAATGCTAAATAAAAGCAATCACTAATTCCTTCATGGCTGGCCTGTGCTGGTGGCATGTCCTGCTTAAGCCCGTGAGTGTGCTGGGGGAGAGTGAGAGAGAGAGAGATGGAGAGAAAGGGAGAGAGAGAGAGAGAGATGGAGGGAGAGAGAGACAGAGAGAGAGAGAGAGAGAGAGAAAGAGAGAGAGAGAGAGAGACAGAGAGATGTGGATATATATATATATAGAGAGAGAGAGATGCAAGTACGTATAGTATATATCGTACTACAAATCAATACCAAGCAGCTAAGATATTTTTTGTTAATGCTGCCGTGTGCGTGTATTATTTTGATGGATGTTTCAGTCAGAGCAGACCAAAGAAATGGATATAATGAATGATCAAATGAGCAGTAGTAAGAGCCTACCCACCCTACCCATGTGATGCAACTGCATTGCATGTCCTGGTGAACTGTGGTATGGTACACTGCCTAGTCCAACAGGTGGTAATGTTTTCTATTACTACTTCTAATGGTCAACACACTGAACATGTTTATTAAAGAAGAAATGAAAGATATACTGATCACCCACCCAGGCAGTCACATCACATTGGTCAGGTGCAGTGCAGTCATAAAATATTGTTTGCCGCTGCTATGTCATGTGCACCTGAAAACCTGATGACACACAATTACATCCTTCCTAGTTCCAAACAATTGCTGCTAGTGCCAAGTAATTTAAGTATGTAAAGTATAATAATCTCAGCCCAGTTACTGTAAGTGAGATGCAGTTTTACAGCCAGGCTAGCATACCACACACAATAAAGAAATTAATTCAGTTTAGTAACATATTTCCCAGTGAAGTAATCGCAGCAAAATATGGGGGATGTGAGAAATATATAGAGAGAATAATGCACATGTAGGTGTGTGATATACAGATTTTTTACACACTCAAGGTGTGTGATAATATATAAACCCCAAGAGCAAAGCTGAGAAGTTTATATATTGTCACACACTGAAGGTGTGTAAAAAATCTGCAGAGCACACCTTCATATGTGTTATTTTTTATAATAACTGGCGCTAAGTAAACAAAGCTCAGAGTCTTAGCATTACATGCTTCCTGCGTTGCTGGTTCAACCTCTGTATGGACTCCATGGCATGCTTGTTGTTATGAGGACAAGGTGAAGGTTCAATGGCTTCTCCATAGTTTAAAGGTTAAAAAAAAAAATTGTGAATGGTTAAATTTTTCAGAGTGTATAACTATGTTAGCGTGGTACACACAATCCTGCGAAGGACAGTAAAAGCGGTATCAACTGGCAGGTTGATATGACTTTGCCATATCAACTTGCAAGTTGTTATGACTTTTTACAGCTCTCAAAAATGGGTTGATATCAGGGTTCACCAGTTATTATTATACAACAGCATTCAGTTCCAGGGTTCAGGCATCTCCTAAGCCATATGTTAAATTAAAACAGTAACACTACAATAAAGTCAGGTGGTGAAATATTATTTTTTAATCAGTGGCTGAGTATAAACAGTGACTAGCAGTAATAGTAGTAGTAGTAGAGCACAGTCTCAGCAACTTGTTTGTTTTTGTCAGAAATTATTTTTTTTTATACGTGAAGTTCTTGAACATGATGGCCCACTGCAGACAGCACCCAGTCTCTCTACCACCCAGCAGTACCAGTCTATCACTTTGCCCTCCACAGGACCCACCACAGCCAACAGCGCAGGCTCAGCAACTTGTTTTTGTCAGAAATGTATTTTTTTATAAGTCATGACCCACAGCAGACAGCACCCAGTCTCTCTACCACCCACCACTACCAGTCTGTCACTTTGTCTCCCCTGGGCCATCCAAGCAAACAGTAATGTGACTGCCCTGCAACAGTGTCAGCCTTTCAGAATAATAGTATTTTCTTTTTTTTTTTTTTTTTTATGGCCTCCAGTAAGTCACTCTCTCTCTCTCACTCTCTTTCTGTCTCTCTCTTGTGACTCCTCTCAACGATGGAACAACAAGAATAAAGCTTTATTTTATTTGTGATTTGTGACTGTCATCTATTTATGGCCCCCAGGAAATCTTTTTCTCTTTCTGTCTCATGACTCCTATCAATGAAGCAACAAGAATAATAAAGATTTATTTTATTTTATTTGTGACTGTAATTTTATTTATGGGCCCCATAAGTCTCTCTCTCTCTCTCTCTCTCTCTCTGTCTCTTTGTCTCATGACTCCTCTTGATGGAACAACAAGAATAACGAAATCTGTGACTGTAATCTATGCTCCCAGTATTTCTCTCTCTCTCTCTCTCTCTCTCTCTCTGTCTGGCTCTTCTGACTCATCTGGATGGAACAACAACAATAAAGATTTATGTGACTTGTGACTATAGATCTGTCTCTGTCTAGTGTGCTGCTCACATTCCCCTCAATCTCACTCGCTGTCTCTCTCTCTCTCTCTCTCCTCTTGGCTTCATTGCACACTCAGCACGGTTATATACCATGAGTGAGAGCACTGCAGGACTTCAGTTGAGTGTATCACATGACACCCGTAGCAGCTGTTGCCTGACTGGATGCAGTTGGCTGCTTGTATTTGGAGTGTGGCATGCTGACAGCATCCCTATGGAAACAGTCAACTAAGCATGAGAAAGAAGCACAAAAAGACATGCTGTGGGTTACCATGGACCCAGAGCTAGACTTGTGCAGTGAAGTCTGGATTTATCTGAGTCCATGGTAAATGCTTGGATTGGATTGGATCTGGGTGGTTCTAATTTAGCGCAGAATAGTCCACCAGCCCTACCCCGTACCCTCCTTCTCAATTCCTACCCAGGCAGCAGCAAGTAACCAGGTACTGTGCCTAACTTCACCTTACTGGACTGGCAGACTTCCCTGCATGCCTGCTGTCACCTGTAGATGCCTGCTGACACTTAAGACACCAATGCTGTTCCATCCTGTACTGTTTCACTCACACAATGAAACAAGAGTGTGATGGGACATGCTGGGAGGGAGGCAGTTTATCTAGGGGCAAGCAAAATCAAAATAATCTGGAGGAAACTTGACTCTGCTTTCACAAGTCACAGCTCCTTCATCCTTAGCTGATTCTGCAGCTAGGTTCTAAGTGAAAGGGAGGCCTTTAGATGGCTGAACCACTCTGTGCTCCTAATACACTGATTTTGAAAGCAGAATCAAAATGGATCTGGGGAAAAACCTGAATCTGCTTTTACAGGTCACAGGTCCCTCCCCTTTAGCTGCTTCTACAGCTAAGTGCTAATGAAAAGGGAGAGGAAGTTCTAGCTGACTCAGCACTTCTACTCTCGATGATATACTGCTTTTGAAAGCAAAATCAGAATCAAAATCTGTACATGTATATAAATATGTTATAGTGGCACAACAGCACCACTATAGTTAGGGTTGAGAAGCACGCTTAATGTTAAACTTCAAATTTTGCACTTTACTAACTTTACAACCGATCCATGGATTTGCTCAAAATGTGATATGCACCGTCCTGAGGGGCAGGTCTCTTCATAGGTTTCATAGGCTTATACGAGCCGAGGATAGGTAAAATCTACCCTATGAGGCTCGCCATCCTTAACTATTTGTTTAAAAAAGGAATTTACTATCTCCAAAGTACAAGTCAACCCCATTTTTGAAATCATTTATTGTGGGACTACTAACAGTTTTAGTCGGTAAGTTGTTCCATGCCCCAACTATTCTTAAACTAAACCAATTTTTCCTAAAGTTGTGTGCCCAAGTTTGTTGACATAATTGTATCGTATGTTTTCTTGTGCTGGTTCTCCCATAATTATGTATAAAACCCAAATCTTTAAGCAACTCTTCGTCCTTGATACTTTTATATAGAAAACATAAGTCTCCCCTTAATCTACGATAGTACAACGAATAAAGGTTCAGACTCACCAATCTATCATGATATGTTTTATTTTTTAGTCCCTTTATTTGTTTGATTATTCTTCTCTGTACTCCCTCAATAGAAAGTATGTCTTCCCTGTTTTGGGGTGCCCAAACCCTCGCACAGTACTCCAAGTGGGGCCTCACCAGTGCTATGTACAAAGAAATCAAAACTTTCCCCTCTCTACTAGCTATATGTTTTAATATACAGTTTAGGATCTGGGTTGCTTTCTTAAATTGGTTTCTACAATGTACTCTAAATTTTAGGTCATTTGTAATTGTAATGCCCAGATCTTTTTCCTCAGTAACTACCCCTAGGCTTGTTTTGTCCAATATATAAATTGCTTCCTCATTATTCTTACCCAAGTGCATAACCTTGCACTTAGATTTATTCAATTCCAATTTATTAAGGTTTGTCCATTCATTAATTGGGTCTAGGGTTTGCTGAAATGCTTCTCTCTGTTCATCGCTGTTTGGAACTACACCTAATCTGCAGTCATCAGCAAACTTGTACAGCCAGATATTCTTATTACTGATTTCCAATGAAGCAATGTATAAGTTGAATAAGTTGGGGCCTAAAACCGAACCCTGGGGTACTCCACTTGAAACTGGGGCCCAATCTGAGAATTCCCCATTTATGACCACCCTCTGCTTTCTATCCTGCAACCAGTTTGAGACCCATCTGCAGATGTTACTAGGCAGTTTTATATTTTCCAGTACTAACAGTAATTCTTTATGTGGCAGTTTATCAAAAGCCTTGGCAAAGTCAAGAAAGACCACATCCACAGGATTCCCAGCATCCATTTCCCTATTCACTTTTTCATAGAAGGATAATAGATTAGTCTGACAGGATCTATTCCTTACAAAACCATGTTGAGAGGGATCTAAGATATCTCGTCCCTCCATAAGTACCATAAGTATGTCCTTAATTATTCCTTCCATAAGTTTTCCCAGTATTGAAGTCAAACTAATGGGCCTGAAGTTTCCTGGTAGGGTACTGGGTCCTTTCTTTAAAATGGGTACTATATTTTCTAATTTCCAATCATGAGGGACAAAACCCAAGTTTATAGATGTTTGAAAGATATGTGTTAATGGTTGGGCCAACATGTCTGCCAATTCCCTCAGGACTCTAGGATGCATACCATCAGGGCCAGGAGATTTATTTATATTTAGACCAACTATTTGTTTGTAAATATTATTTGGGTTCAATGTTATTGTCCCAACTTCAAGGGGTCCACTTATACTATGTACATTAGTATCATTTGGTTTATAAACTGAACAAAAATATTTGTTCTGGATGTTAGCTATTTGCTGATTTGTTGCTGGGTGCCCCTCTTCAGTGAGGAAGAGACCTATACTGTTAGGGGTCTTTCTCCAGTTGTTAATATAGGTAAAAAAAGCTTTTTTGTTATTGTGAACTCTATTGGCTAGATTAATCTCATGTAGGGCTTTTGCTTTTCTAATATTTGCTTTAACTTTTTTAAGACATTCCTTATATTCAGCATTTAATTTAACTGAGTAAAAGGCTTTTGACTTCTTATATAACCTATTTTTTTTATTTATTAATTTTTTGATTGATGTAGTAAGCCAGGCAGGTTTAACAGTTCTAACCCTGTGGTATTTAATGTTGGTAGGTACAAATTCAGTTGTTGATTTTTGTATTTTTATTTTAAGAGAATCCCACATAGATTGTAAGGGTTTATTGGCAAATTCTGACCTTCAGTCCCAGTTACCCATTTCCATTTTCATTTTTTGGAAATCAGCTTTCCCAAAATTTAACTTGGTGGTGGTTCCCGTGGGTTTACTAAATTGAATTTCCTTAATTTTAAATAACACAGTGTTATGATCACTGTTTCCTAGAGAGGTACTTGCTTCCACTGAGTTTGCTATATCCCCCATATTAGTAAGAATTAAATCAAGAATGTTATTACCCCTTGTACACACTAGGACCAGCTGCTCAAGTTCCCCATGATCCATAACGTCTATGTACTGTCTCTGAAAAAGGAAGATATGGGTGAACTCCACTTTAATTATAACTCAAAAATGTTTTATTCATAGTCACATGACACAAAAAGAGAGCAACAGTTTCGTGGTGATCCCACTTCATCAGGCCACTGTGTCACTGAAATCAAAGAAAATTAAAAAACATAATAAATATGCAATTCATGTAATGACATCATTAGTCAAACAAAACCATCTGCACCAATTGTGTATAGACAATGTGTAGAAAATAATTAACATTGTATCATGTCACACAAACACCACTATCATACATAAATCAAAATAAAAATAACAAATCATGATTAGGCAGTCTGAGAGACACACCCAGGACTGATAACAACATGGTCCCCATGAACCCATATATTCAAAAAACTTATAATTGTATTATTACCTTATCTAGGTACTGTTGATTATTCAATAAAGTAATCTGGTCCTATTTGGAGTTTAAATCTTTCTCTTAATTTAAAGTTCTCTAGAGTTGTATACTGAGACTTCTGAAACAAAAATATATGTAAATTAAGTAAAATATATACATAAATGGGTTTATCAATTAGTCTCAAAATGCATTCTTACCACTAATTATATAAAGCATGTCAAATATCCCAACCTAAAGCGCATAGCTCGGTGCTGAAAAGTAAAGAAAAAATTCAATTAAGTAATAAAAAACTTAAAGCCATTTCAAATACGGCAACTTTATGAAACATATAAAAACTAATGTTGTTGTCTTTACCTAAAGCTTATCACGCATGCAAAATGTCACTGGCATTAGATCGTGTGTCAACTGAAAACCTCTCGATGTTGATTTTGGAAAGAAGTCTCACAATATTCAGTCTGTAACTAGCGTAACATACGCTTCGCTAGTATATAGAAAAAATACAAAATTTCTAATAATCTACCATCTTCTCTGAATGAAAAACTCTTATAGAACTTAAATAACACAGTAGGAAACTTATTTAAATTGTCGTACCACGCTCCTGTTGCTGCCTTCAACCAAAGCTGAAACTTACTAAAAAACTTCCATGTTTAAATATCGCGGGCAAAAGGAGGATGCAGTATACGTCATAATGACGTAAATTACCTGGCCAGGTACAGAACAACCTCTGAAAGAGGATGTGAAGTGTTAAAACAGCTAAGTGGTGTAGTGGAGAATGCAACCACCCAAAACACAACCCCAATGCGAATCCACAAATCAGGAGTTCGCTCCCCACCACGAGCTATGATCTCAAAATATCAAAAAAGCCACAATTATTTATATTAAAGTGAAATACTATTTCAGGAGGACCAAATCGTCATTCAGCTAAGGGACCATCTCAAAAAACACTCCATTTCATGAATAACACAGTTATCTACTGTAAACACAATGATATTGTTAATCTATGAAACTAAAGTTTCCAAACACATAAAAATGTATACAATTATGGTGCTGCCACTAAATGCACACCATAACATCATAACTCATAAAAAATAAATGAAAAATATTCTAAATTAGATACTCAACAGATAGTGCAAACACATATTTAAATGTGCTGTTGGTCTGGGGAGAGAATGACCATCAAAAAAGACGAGAAAACTGCTGAGAACAGGCATAACAGTCGGCCTCTGATGAAAAAATATATAAAAATAGGAACAGGGAGAGCAGGGAAGCTGGAGAAGAGACCTGAAAAAAGAACCTGCTCACGCTGTCCTAAAGTCAGGAATTCTCTCTCCAGAACAATCTCTGGCTTCATTAGTCTAATACAAGTAACATGATACACTAAGTAATCTATAAACTTATGCTAATATAATAAACTATAAACTGTAAAAATATGTGTAAATACTCTACACATGCTAACAATTATTTCAGAAAGGACACATGGTGAAGGAGGAAGAAAGGGGCTAATCAAATAAAAAACAAAAGTATATGTCAGAAAAAAATATGGTATCAGAAAAAAAGGTTCCAATCACACTCTTCATTAAGTCCAACAGATGGGTTGGTAGTATTGAAAGTGAAAATCCAATATACTTCTCGTTTCCTCAGTGCCAAATCCCAAAATGTAATTCCATTATGGGGTTCTTGAACCAATTCAAGGCCCCAAAACCGTAAAGAAGTAGCAGAATGTCCCACTTCTGTATAATGTCTTGCAACCGAAGATGTTTCAACTTTAAGTCTTATGTCACTCTTATGTTGACTGATTCTTTGACGTAGTTCTTGAATAGTCTTTCCAACATATAATTTGTCACAGGGACATTGCAGAAGATATACAACAAGATGACTCTTACAAGTAATGTGTTCTCTTATCCAGAACTTACGATTGGTATAAGGATCTTCAAAAGAAGTTTTTTTACTTGTGCTGCCACATTGAAAGCAGTGGCCACAAGGAACATTTCCAGGAGCTAATGGACCCAACAATAACTGATTCTCTCTTTTCAGTACTTTATAATGTTGAGTATATACTAATTTATCTTTAAGTGTTCGATTTCTTTTGGAACAAAACAATGGTTTCTGGGAGAATCTTACATTATGACTAGTATTTAATTATAACAAATACCAATTATTATTAATGATTGATTTAATCTTATGATTAAGGTGACTAAATGCTGTAGAAAATACAATTCTTGCATTCACTTCATTATCAGATACTTTATTTTCCAAAAATTGCTCTCGAGGTGTAATAGAAATTTCATTTTGTATCTTATTCACTAAACTTTTAGCATAACCCCGTGCTATAAACCTCTGTGACATATCTTGAGCCAGCTCCTGGTACACTCCTTCTTCTGTACAATTTCTTTTAACTCGTATAAATTGTGACTTGGGAATTGAATCTTTGAGTTTAGGATTGTGATAACTTGCGTAATGTAAAAGAGTATTTTTTGCAATTTCCTTTCTATTCAATCTAGTCTCTAGTTGAGATATCCCTTTATATATCTCTAAATCTAAAAATGTTATTTTGTATTTATCAAAAGTCATAGTGAATACCAAATCTTTATTGCAACTATTGATGTAAGTAAAAAACAGTTGTAAATCTGTTTGACTGCCATTCCATAACATGAAAATATCATCAATATAGCGCCTCCAGATGGTAATTTTGTCAAATGGATTGATTCCTCTGTCAAGAATGAAAGTATTCTTGAACTCCCACATGAACAGATTAGCATATGATGGAGCCATTGTGCTCCCCATAGCTGTCCCTTTAGTTTGTATGTAATATTCACCCTCAAATTGAAAGTAGTTTTGTTTAAGTATAATTTCTGCTTCTTCGTGGTCTTTAGAATTGATTCTTACAAAGTTCATTAATTTGTTTATCAACTACCTTAATATAGGTTTCAACTGTTTCAGTACCTTAAGACCACGAAGAAGTAATTTGTCAAAAAAAGAACAGGAGCTGTTATTTAACTTAGAACATGATGATACCATCATTATTAAACCAGCAGATAAAGGACGAGGAATAGTAGTTTGGGATAAAGAGGACTATAGAACAGAATGCAAATGACAATTAGATGATACAGAACGATATTTGAAAATTGATAGAGATCCCACGAATGAGATTTTACAAGATATTACAGATATTTTGACATTAGCAACAGATTTGGGTTGGTGTGCAGAGGACGAAAAAAACATGTTAATTAAAAGTAATCCCAGAGTTCCTGTATTCTATGTACTCCCTAAGATTCACAAAAATCCTATGAAGCCACCTGGACGTCCCATAGTCTTAGGTATTGATTCTGTGTTAAAACCTTTATCCCAATATGTTGACTTTCACATTTGTGATGAAGTTTTTAAAATACCAACGTATATTAAAGATTCTAACCATGTTATAGAAATCATAATGGACATAAATTGAGACAGAGAATTTTGATAATATAATTTTGGTTACTTTTGATATTAAGGACTTGTACACAAGTATTGACAATGATTTAGGTCTTCAATCCCTTTTGAAAACATTAAGGTCAAGAAGTGATTTACATACCCTGAGTGAGTTTTTGACTCATCTAGCAGAAATTATACTTAAACAAAACTACTTTCAATTTGAGGGTGAATATTACATACAAACTAAAGTAACAGCTATGGGGAGCACAATGGCTCCATCATATGCTAATCTGTTCATGTGGGAGTTCGAGAATTCTTTCATTTTTGACATAAGAATCAATCTGTTTTTTGACAAAATTACCATCTGGAGGCTCTATATTGATGATATTTTCATGTTATGGAATGGCAGCCAAACAGATTTACAGCTGTTTTTTACTTACATCAATAGTTGCAATAAAGATTTGGTATTCATTATGACTTTTGATAAATACAAAATAACATTTTTAGATTTAGAGATATATAAAGGGATATCTCAACTAGAGACTAGATTGAATAGAAAGGAAATTGCAAAAAATACTCTTTTACATTACGCAAGTTATCACAATCCTAAACTCAAAGATTCAATTCCCAAGTCACAATTTATAAGAGTTAAAAGAAATTGTACAGAAGAAGGAGTGTACCAGGAGCTGGCTCAAGATATGTCACAGAGGTTTATAGCACGGGGTTATACTAAAAGTTTAGTGAATAAGATACAAAATGAAATTTCTATTACACCTCGAGAGCAATTTTTATAAAATAAAGTATCTGATAATGAAGTGACTGCAAGAATTGTATTTTCTACAGCATTTAGTCACCTTAATCATAAGATTAAATCAATCATTAATAATAATTGGTATTTGTTATAATTAAATACTAGTCATAATGTAAGATTCTCCCAGAAACCATTGTTTTGTTCCAAAAGAAATCGAACACTTAAAGATAAATTAGTACATACTCAACATTATAAAGTACTGAAAAAAGAGAATCAGTTATTGTTGGGTCCATTAGCTCCTGGAAATGTTCCTTGTGGCCACTGCTTTCAATGTGGCAACACAAGTAAAAAACCTTTTTTTGAAGATCCTTATACCAATCGTAAGTTCTGGATAAGAGAACACATTACTTGTAAGAGTCATCTTGTTGTATATCTTCTGCAATGTCCCTGTGACAAATTATATGTTGGAAAGACTATTCAAGAACTACGTCAATGAATCAGTCAACATAAGAGTGACATAAGACTTAAAGTTGAAACATCTTCGGTTGCAAGACATTATACAGAAGTGGGACATTCTGCTACTTCTTTACAGTTTTGGGGCCTTGAATTGGTTCAAGAATTACATAATGGAATTACATTTTGGGATTTGGCACTGAGGAAACGAGAAGTATATTGGATTTTCACTCTCAATACTACCAACCCATCTATTGGACTTAATGAAGAGTGTGATTGGAACCTTTTTTTCTGATACCATATTTTTTTCTGATATATACTTTTGTTTTTTATTTGATTAGCCCCTTTCTTCCTCCTTCACCATGTGTCCTTTCTGAGATAATTGTTTGCATGTGTAGAGTATTTACACATATTTTTACAGTTTATAGATTATTTGTTTATTATGTTAGCACAAGTTTATAGATTACTTAGTGTATCATGTTACTTGTATTAGACTAATGAAGCCAGAGATTGTTCTGGAGAGAGAATTCCTGACTTTAGGACAGCGTGAGCAGGTTCTTTTTTCAGGTCTCTTCTCCAGCTTCCCTGCTCTCCCTGTTCCTATTTTTATATCTTTTTTCATCAGAGGCCAACTGTTATGCCTGTTCTCAGCAGTTTTCTCATCTTTTTTGATGGTCATTCTCTCCCCAGACCAACAGCACATTTAAATATGTGTTTGCACTATCTGTTGAGTATCTAATTTAGAGTATTTTTCATTTATTTTTTATGTGTTATGATGTTATGGTGTGCATTTAGTGGCAGCACCATAATTGTATACATTTTTATGTGTTTGGAAAATTTAGTTTCATAGATTAACAATATTATTATGTTTACAGTAGATAACTGTGTTATTCATGAAATGGCATGTTTTGTGAGACGGTCCGTTAGCTAAATGACGATTTGGTCCTCCTGAAATAGTATTTCATTTTAATATAAATAATTGCAGCTTTTTTGATATTTTGAGATCATAGCTCGTGGTGGGGAGCGAACTCCTGATTTGTGGATTCGCATTGGGGTTGCGTTTTGGGTGGTTGCATTCTCCACTACACCACTTAGCTGTTTTAACACTTCACATCCTCTTTCAGAGGTTACTCTGTACCTGGCCAGGTAATTTACGTCATTATGACGTATACTGCATCCTCCTTTTGCCTGCGATATTTAAACATGGACGTTTTTTAGTAAGTTTCAGCTTTGGTTGAAGGCAGCAACAGGAGCGTGTACACTGATTTAAGTAAGTTTCCTACTGTGTTATTTAAGTTCTATAAGAGTTTTTCATTCAGAGAAGATGGTAGATTATTAGAAATTTAGTATTTTTTCTATATACTAGTGAAGCGTATGTTACGCTAGTTACAGACTGAATATTGTGAGACTTCTTTCCAAAATCAACATCGAGAGGTTTTCAGTTGACACACGATCTAATGCCAGTGACATTTTGCCTGCATGATAAGCTTTAGGTAAAGACAACAACATTAGTTTTCATATGTTTCATAAAGTTGCCGTATTTGAAATGGCTTTAAGTTTTTTATTACTTAATTTAATTTTTTCTTTACTTTTCAGCGCCAAGCTATGCACTTTAGGTTGGGATATTTGACATGCTTTATATAATTAGTGGTAAGAATGCATTTTGAGACTAATTGATAAACCCATTTATGTATATATTTTACTTAATTTACATATATTTTTGTTTCAGAAGTCTCAGTATACAACTCTAGAGAACTTTAAATTAAGAGAAAGATTTAAACTCCAAATAGGACCTGATTACTTTATTGAATAATCAACAGCACCTAGATAAGGTAATAATACAATTATAAGTTTTTTGAATATTTCGGTCCATGGAGACCATGTTGTTATCAGTCCTGGGTGTGTCTCTCAGACTGCCTAATCATGATTTGTTATTTTTATTTTGATTTATGTATGATAGTGGTGTTTGTGTGACATGATATAATGTTAATTATTTTCTACACATTGTCTATACACAATTGGTGCAGATGGTTTTGTTTGACTAATGATGTCATTACATGAATTGCATATTTATTATGTTTTTTATTTTTCTTTGATTTCAGTGACACAGTGGCCTGATGAAGTGGGATCACCACGAAACTGTTGCCCTCTTTTTGTGTCATGTGATTATGAATAAAACATTTTTGAGTTATAATTAAAGTGGAGTTCACCCATATCTTCCTTTTTGATTATCTTCTTGGTACTAATGGATGACCCAATTATAAATAGATTCTTTACACCTGGCAGCCTGGAATCTCTCCCTTTTTTCTATGTACTGTCTCTCGAGAGGGCATGTGCCTGTACCTTTGACCTAATCAATATTGGGTAGATTAAAGTCACCAGTTAACAATGGCCTCTTTGTAGGGTCCAGATTTCTCAGAATGCTCAATAAAGCCTTGTCATCTTCACATGACATAGACGGGGATCTGTAAAGAAGGCCCAACATAATTTTAGGTCTATTTATAGGTAGTAAATGAACCCATAAGAGTTCAATTTGCCCCATATCCCATTTAATTTCTTCCGGCACAATATCCTTATGAATATATATTGCCAGTCCTCCGCCCTTTCTATATTTTCTACAATGGGAAAATAGTTTATACCCCTCAATTTCTTTTTCCCATACATCTTTTTCATCTCACCATGTTTCCGTGATAAGGGCAATATGGACATTATTCCTGTGTAAAATTATGTTAAGCTCATCGTATTTATTCAGCAGACTTCGAGCATTTATAAGAATAGCATTCCAATCCGGAAGATTTAATGGGGAAGATAAAGTTCCGTTTGGTTCTTTTTTGTTTTCTATACCCCCCCGTACCAGTTTAAATGGAAGTTGGTAACATCTTGGGCTTTTTTACCCAATATCCTTGTTCCAGCATAGTTTAGGTGGACACCGTCCTTTCTGAATAGGGTTGTTCTATTAAATGTCTTTTCATTGTCCATGAAACCAATTTCTTCTTGCACACAGAAACTTATGATCTTACCATTAATTGTTTTCATCTGATTATTTTTAAACATTTTGTTTCCCTGCATGGGAATAATCCCTGAAATAATTATTTCACCACCATTCCTTCTAACTGCATCCACAATACACTTAAAATCCCTTTCCATGCAGTTCCAATTTGTTTTACCCACATCATTCACCCCCACATGTAAGAGAACTAGAGGAGTAACTGTGTTTTCGAAAAGACCTTCCATCAGTCCAGCTATATCATGTACTTTTGCTCCAGGTAATGTGCTGACTGTGGTATGTTCATTTCGATTAGAACATACATATGTATCAATACCTTTTATGATTGAATCCCCAATTATGAGAATATCCCTTTCTATAGATTTAATTTTTTCAGGTGGTTTAGCTTTGTCATGGCAGGTAGTGTTATTCAACTTTATGTCATCTTGATTCAGGGACTCACTTGGTTCATTTGTTTCATTTAAAGTCATATTTGGTCCCCCTTTTTTTGTGCTGTTCCTAACCGGATTATCAGGTGCATCCATGGCAAGGCACTCAAATCTATACTCTAATTCTATGGTGGGATTAAGCTGATAAACTTCACTCATTCCATGAATCGATGTTCTATCAATTTCTATTTTATCAGTCGAGTACTCTTGGCGCCCAGTTTTATTCAAGACCAAGGATTGCCTAATACTAACATCACATACAGCTTCATTTATATATTCCTCCAATTTAGATATATCTTTGTATGTTTGAAGTCTTGTTTCAAGTTCAAAAATCTCTTTAATTAAAGCAGAGTTTTTGATGCATTTGTCACATGTAAACTCTGAGTTAGTCACCTCCTCCACATACATACAACATTCCCTACATGTTTTTTTACCTTTCAGTTTCTTTTGCCTTGTTTGAGCCATATCAATATTGTTTGTTAATCTTACTTACCAGCCCAATTTTTATTTATTTGTGGCCACAATTTTTTCTCCAGTGCTTCCCAGTGTTCCCAGCGGACACAGCAGACACTGCGGTGCGTGTGTCTCTCTTTATCTCCATGCATCGTACATGTGCCCTCTCGCTCACTCCCCACTCGGCCGGAGAGGCTATTTTAAGTGTAGAACCCGGAAGTTTGTTTTAAACCCTCGTATAAAAATTGCACGTAAATTAAAAAGTTTTCCTCAGAGAAGAAGTCAGAGACCTAACTAAGGTCTAGAAATGTCTCCTGTGGTTCTTAAAATAAATTATATTAAGAGTTTGTTAATTTGTAGTTCATTTTAATCTGTCCCCAAACTACAAACTCTCTTCCTGCTTCCGGTGGTCACAGGGCTCAGAATAGCTCTAATTAAATTCAATATTTGACTGAACTTTTCCAAACAGTTATAATCGAAACCAGTACACAATTCACACAGTATGTTTCATTTGATTTGCTTATTACTCTCTCACTCCACTCACCGGAGAGGCTATTTTTAAGTGTAGAACCCAGAAGTTTGCCTAAAACCCTTGTTACAAAAAATTGCACAAAATTAAAAAGTTTTCCCTCAGAGAAGAAGTCAGAGACCTAACTAAGGTCTAGACATGTCTCCTGTGGTTTTTAAAATAAATTATATTAAGACATGGCAAGTTTCGCTCCTGTCAGATGTATGGATTCTGAGATCTGGATAGTACAAAAAGTCATAAAGTCACCATTTTTTGCAGTTTTTTCCTCATCGCCTTGTGTCCAGATGGTGTGGAATTTTGGTGCAGTTCACAGAGCCAGGGGATTGGCAGTCTACCCCAATGACCACTAGGTGTGGTCCTGACACAACTCTCTGCTGGGTGGGCTGAACAGTCATACACTTCCAAGGACCAAAGCCACTCTAATCTGAGAGGTTTTTGGTCCTTTGATTTGCATGACCATTCAGCTCACCTGGGGTGCCCAATCTCCATGTTGGCAATTCCCCCTACCACCCATAGTGTCTGACATTGGGTTGCCCAATACCCATGTCAACAATCCTGCCACTACTGTCTGACATTGGGTGCTCAATCCCCATCTCAGCATTCCCCCCAGCACTGTCTGACATCAGGGTGCCCAATCCCAGTGTCTGTGAACCTCTCCCTGTACTATTGGACACTGAGAGCCCACCCCCAGTGTCCCCAGTTATGTTACTCTCCCCTCCACTCTGGAACACTGGGGAGCCCACTCCAAGTGTCCCCAAACATTTTTTATCCCTGAAAAAAAGAAAACAGTCCCCCAGCATTTAAAAAAAACCTGTAAAGAAGAAAATGGCCACTGTCATCTCCACAGTATCCCTCCACTATCCCTGGACCCTCCTCTATGTGTGCACCCACCCTCCCCACATCCCTGCAATTCTATACTTACTCCAGAGGTCAGCAGCTGGCATCTTCTGTGGACTGGGACACGTCTGCACTCTTCAAAGCTGAACAGCGAAGTAAAGAATAAAGGTAAGTACCGTATAATGGCAGTTAATGGCGTTTTGAACTTATGTTGATATTTTGGCCATTTTTAGGTCTTTTTGCACCAGATTTTCAACATGGGCTTTTTGGGACCCCACCTCATGAACACTGGCACTATTGTTTTATTACTCATTCCTGAAAGGTGATTTTTACGGTCACTGTGTGGAATCATCTTTTGGGACTGAGTAACAAAATAACAGTGCCACTGTTCATGATATGGGGTCCCAAAAAGCCCATGTTGAAAATTTGGTGAAAAAGATTCCCAAAAATGGCTGCATTACAAGCATGCATTGTGCAGCTTCTATGCAGGCACATAAGTCTGTGAAGTTTTAATATTTTCACTCCAAACTGTCATCAAACAGATTTTTTCACACCTGAACAGTACAGCTGTCATTTCTCACATCCAGCTTGAAATGTGTTTGTGTGCCTGTGGAGTGACAAAATGGCAGTGCCATTATTCATGAAATGGGGTCCCAAAATGGCCATCTTGAAAATCTGGAGCATAGCTAAAATAGTGTACATATAATGCAAAGAAATTCATGCATCACAGTAATTAGTAATTAATGTTTTGGCATAGACTTAAAGCAGGATGAGGCACTATACAACAGGATGAATGGAGAAAGGGGTGCAGTAAGTATCTAAGCAGGAGTGCATAAATGTTATGAGAGAGGGAGATGGAGAGAAGGGAGAAGGAAGGATTGGAGGACTGGGGTTGCTAGCAGGTTGACTATTGGAGTGGAGGGAAGATGGATAGGAAGGGAGCAGAGTGGTGAGGAGGGGATAAGGGAGGTGTGAGGGCTAGGCCCTCTGAAAGGTGCAAACAGCTGTGAGAAGCCTTGCAGTGAGTGACTTGAAGACACTAATGTTGACCAGGCCAATGAGTTTAAGAACTGCTTGAATGCAGTTCCAGGCCTCAGGAGGGAGTATGAAATAACTACTTTAACAAGGGTGGTTCGACTTCTAGGGACATCCAGGAGGAGATAGGCTGATTTCCTTAGGGAGTATGTGCGATGTGAAATGCTGACTAGAGAGGATATGTAAGCCAGAAGCTTGTTGTGCAGCGCTTTGAGTGTCTAGGTGCCAAGGTGGAGCAGTCTTCTGGTGGCAAGGGATGTCATTCCAGCAAGAGAGTATAAGTCGTAGTGGTGTATCCTGAGGGGAACATTTCTAATAAAGTGAATAGAAACATAGAAACTAGAATTTGATGGCCGATAAGGACCACTTGGCCCATCTAGTCTGCTCATTTCCCTACATAATGGATAAGCTACAAATCTTACTTAACCAACAGCCTACTTCCTCCTATCCCCCACTAAAATTGCCTTATGTCTGTCCCATGCATTCTTGAATTCCCCTCACTGTTTTTGACCCCACTACCTCCTCAGGAAGGCTCTTCCATGTATCCACAGCCCTCTATGTGAAAAAATACTTCCTCACATTACCTCTGAGCCACCCCCCTCTATCTTCAAATTGTGCCCCCTTGTTCTTGTACATCTCTTTTTCTGAAAGATGCCATCCTCTTGGACTTTGTTGATTCCCTTGAGGTACTTGAAAGTTTCTATCATGTCCCCCCTCTCCCTCCTCTCCTCAAGGGTATACATATTAAGCTCCTTTAATCACTCTTCATGTGTCTTCTGGTGTATACCCTGCACCATTTTAGTTGCCCTCCTCTGGACAGCCTCCATCCTGTCTATGTCCTTGTGGAGATGGGATCTCCAGAACTGCACCCAGTACTCCAGATGGGGTCTCACCAACTGTCTGTATAAAGGGATAACAACTTCCTGTTTTCTACTGGTGATGCCTCTCCCTATGCATCCCACTATCCCACCAGCCATCCTTACTGCCTTCTCACATTGCTTGTCCACCTTAAAGTCATCTGATATGACTACCCCTAGGTCCCTTTCCATTTTTGTTGTTGTTAATATCTGACTGCCCATTGTGTATTCTTTCCCTGGGTTTTTGTTTCCCAAGTGCATTACTTTGCACTTCTTTGTGTTGAATCTAAGCTGCCATACATTTGACCATTCCTCCAATTTTGCCCAAGTCCCTTTGCGTCCTTTCCACCCCACCTTCTGTATCGACCCTGGTGCAGATCTTTGTATCATGTGCAAAGAGATATACTTTTCCTTCCAGAAGGGCATGATGGAAGAGGACATAGAGCCTGTGCAGGTTGAACAGTGATGTAATATTATACATGATGTCACCATAGTCTAGGAGTCGAGGAAAGTTGTCTAGATGACCCTGAGTCTGACCTCTATAGGGAAGAGTGCCCTATCTCTGAAAAAGAAACCTTTCCTGGCTTTTAGCTTGCCAGAGAGGCAGTCAATGTGGGTGTTGAAGGAAAGTTTGCTGTCGATCCAGACTCCTAGATATTTGAATTTGTTGACAGCTTCTAGATGTTCACCTAGGGACATAGATCATAGAAGAGCCATTATATGGCACTGACTGGGGGGGGTTGTTGTTGTGGCAGAAGAACATTGTCTTGCAGTAGTTTTTTTCCACATTTAGTAGGAGTTTGGCACTGGTGAGGTTACGTACAAGTTGCAGGAAGTCTGATTGGAGTTCCTTCCAGACTTCGGTGAGGGTAGGCTTGGATGAATAAAGAACCATGTCATCTGCAAACAAGTGGAATTTGGAGTTGTTGATGTTTGTGTTAAGGTTACTGATATAAACAGAGAAGAGGATAGGGCCAAGAATGGACCATTGGGGGATGCCTCTAGTTATGGGAAGGGGGTTGCATAGAAGACTATGTTGAACATTTGGGGTCAAAATGTGAAAAAATTACAAAGTTATCATGGCAACATACAAGCGTCTGCTTGCTGCACCTACATCCCAGGTTCAAAGATAGACTCAAGAGTTGGAGGGCCAGCCGGGGGAAGTAGGATTGAGTGTCCCAGGGATTGCTCTTCTTCTCTGGGGAAGGGTGGAAGAGTGTCCGGCGCATTGTGCTCCTCTGGTGGAGGCTGGGGGTACTTCCGCTGCCAGTGTCTCATGCAAGTGGGGGGTCGAGGCTGATGCTGGCATCATTGCATATCCTCACCTCATATCCCCACAGATCTTCAAAAATTAGCATACAAAAATTCTGGTCCCCTTCCTGATGCCCCCGCCTCTGCTGCCCCTCCTACAGCAACTAATAAAAAAAAAGGGAGAGAGACTATTGTGGTCAAAGAGAAATGTTATGGTCACAGAAATCACAAATAAAGTTTATTCTTGGCCCCAGTGTGGCTGTGTGTGTACTCAGGGCAAGAGCAGGCTGGCAAAATAAGTCTTTGACTTGTGCCACCATCCAGAGGAGAAAAAGAGAGAGAGAGAGAGAGAGAGAGACTATTGGGAGCCAAATAGAAATGTTATAGTTACAGAAATCACAAATAAAGTTTATTCTTGGCCCCAGTGTGGCTATGTGTGTGCACAGGGCAAGAGCAGGCTTGCAAAATAAATCTTTGACTTGTGTCAGCATCCAGAGGAGAAAGAGGGAGAGGGAGAGAGAGAGAGAGAGAGAGAGCGAAAGAAAGAGAGAGTCTGACTATTGGGGGCCAAAGAGAAATTTTATAGTCACAGAAATCACATATACATTTTATTCTTGGCCCCAGTGTGGCTGTGTGTATGCACAGGGCAAGAGCAGGCTGGCAAAATAAATCACAAAGCTATGAGCCTGCATTGAAATTTGTGAACACAGGCTTGTAACTTTGGCAATTTTCAATATTTTGACCTCAAATTTTCAACATAGCCATTTCTTCACTGCACCTCATGAATGTGACAGCTGTCATTTTTCAGATCCTAGCCAAAATGTTTTTTTGCATCCTGAAAAGTGATTTCACAGTTGCTGCATGAAAGCTGTACAAAATCACCTTTCAGGCAGGAGTTAAAATTTTTCTCTGCATTTGTTCATGAGATGGGGTCATAAGAAGGGCATGTTGAAAATTTGGAGCAAAAATATTCACAAACGCAAAGTTAGGAGCCTGCATTGAAATTTGTGAACGCACGCTCATAACTTTGCCAATTTTCAATATTTTGACCCCAAATTTTCAACATAGCCATTTCTTCACAACACCTCATGAATGTGACAGCTGTCATTTTTTAGATCCTGGTCAAAATTTTTTCTGTATCCCAAAAGGTGATTTCACAGTCGCTGCACAAAATCACCTTTCAGACAGGTGTTGACAGTTTTCTTCACAGCACCTCATGAATTTCACAGTTGTCATTTTTGAGATCCTGGCGAAAATGTTTTTTTACATCCCGAAAGGTGATTTCGCGATCAGAGCACAAAATCACCTTTTGGGCAGGAGCTGAAATCTTCAGAATTTGAGCTCAGAATTGCAAAAAAAATGTTTAACAAGCAACCAACGTTCGGCATTGACAAATGTTTGTTTTATGGTAGAAACAGCTTTGGTAACGGAACAGGCATGCATTTGTTTTGTGAAAAAATATTAATCTGTTGCAAAGTTAATCCATTTTTCATTTCCTATTCACTTTTCAGGATAGCAGGAGAAAGTTCTACAAAGGATTTGATTTCGCCAAAAAGGATTCTGTCTCACGAGACCTGTTCCTTTTTTGTGAGAATAAAATCCTTTTACGTGAGCCACCATCTTGTTTTTTTTTCCACGAATTAAAATGTGTGGAAAACACATAAAAATGTAGTCATTTTAAAAATCAAACACCAGAACCTAGCTAAACTGGCCCTGTTTAGCTAGGCTGTGGTGTTTGATTTTCTCAATTAGGGCCAGAAATACTTTTTCTGGGCACGCGAAATCCTGGGTGCCCAGTTTAGTGAGAGGACTGCTTCCCCCACATTCTCTGTATGAGAACCAGGGATTTTCTTGACTTCTGCAGCTACAGTAGAACTTGTTCTGCTGGCTGAAGTGTGTACTATGATCCCCTTTGGCCTGGTATCTAGTGGCACCCCCCCACCTCCGAACGTCATCCCCCTTATTTTATTCCTTGGTGTCTAGTGGCACCCCTACCCTCCGGTCATGTCCCAGTAATTTTGCCATCCCTCTTTCATCTTTCCCTCTCTTTCCATCTCTCCTTCCCCTCTTATGCCTACTTCTCTTGCTCATCCCCCTTTAATTTCTCTCTCTCCTCCCACCCACCCCTGTCTATCTCTGCTGCTCTCCACTCTCTCATTCATCTTCTCTCTCTATCCTGCATTCCTCTCTCCACTGCCCTCCTCTATTTCCTTCTCTCTCACTCACATCCAGCAGCCCTCTCTGCAGCTAACCGGGGCTGGTTTCCATTTAGATTAAGGCAGGGAACCTAATTCCACGGCAGGTATCAGATTTTCTGGCAACAAAGGGAAATAGTGCATTGATCAGAGGATCCAGAGATTGAGACAAGTATTGTGTATCTATCAGAGTTAAACTGCCTTTCTGCAGGCTCAGTGGGTCCCAGCTGTAGATGCACACATGGCACACCATGGCAAGTGAATCAGCAGGGAGAATTCACCTTTGTACCACCAGAGCTCTGGGCCATCCAGCCATCAGAAAAAGGGGTACCAGGCTGGCTAGATGGAGAATGAATGTGAGTGTGTGTGTTTTGTGCCAGCGATGGGATACATCTTGATTGCTCACTTCCAACACTGGTATGTACTTTTTGGAGTCTTACTGTACGTAGGCTAGAAGGGCAAAGTTCCTGGCTCCCATCTGGGATGCATGCACCTCTTCTAGCAGTTCCTGTTCAACTTCATCTCTATCTACATGGGGGGGGGAATTGAGAGAATAACATTTAAATAGATGGGGGGCCAATCAATATTAACCCCATGCATACCAGTTGGGGTGCAGCAGCAACAGGGCAAGACAGTGTTTCCTTGGAGACATAGCACGTTTGTAAGCATCTGTGCAGAGGCTAGAGTAAGGGAGATAACTTTTTCTTTATTTAATTTGCGGGAGGTGGAAAGGTTTGTTAGAATGGATGGTTACATTGGGGTAGGAGCACAGTTATTTGTTTAACCTGAAAAAAAGAAAACGGTCCTGTGTCTTCTCTGCCATCCCCCTTCCCTTTCCATACCCTTCCATTGAGCACCCACCACCTCACACCCCCTTACCCTATACTTATCACCGGAGGTCATATGCTGTCATCTTCTGAGGACCAACACATGTCTGCACTCTTTAAAGCCAAACCATGAACTGAGGAATCAAGGTAAGTGCCGTATAATGTATTTCAGTGGCATTTTGAACTTATGTTCTTAA
Source organism: Neoceratodus forsteri (assembly GCA_016271365.2). NCBI lineage: Eukaryota > Metazoa > Chordata > Ceratodontiformes > Ceratodontidae > Neoceratodus > Neoceratodus forsteri. The sequence continues at coordinate 606,279,647 of CM057452.1, forward strand.
CTTTGACATGTGTAGGAATTTTTTCATCACATTTTCAGCACAGCCTTTTTGGGACCCCACCTCGTGAACACTGGCATTATCATTTCATTAATCATGCCCAGAAGGTGATTTCGCAGTTACTGCACAAAATCACCTTTCTGGACCAGATAATGAGATTTTACCACCAGTGTTCATGAGGTGGGATCCCAAAAAGGCCATGTTGTTGGGGGAGGGGAGGTGGGTACGGGGTGGCCTGGGTTTTTTATAGGGGGGGTGGGCTTTAGTAATGCTCAAGGTTACAAATCTCTGGGGAGTCCCCTATGCATCGGGCTTAGAGATGTTCCTATGGCAAGATAGGGCCTCCTCGCTGATGGTAAACAGTCTAGGTGTTATGATAGGTCTCAGTGAAACTTATATTTTACTCTCACATGACTCAGACTTTGAAACTTATCAGCTGGAATGTAAAAGGAGCCAAGGATAGGACCAAGTGGCAAGTAATATTAAGGCATTTGCATCACTTGGGGGCACACATTGCTTTCCTTCAGGAAACGCACCTGAATAGGTGTGATGTGCAGTACTTTAGGAGGACCTGGGTAGCTCAAGTATTTGGAGCTGGTGCATCAACTAAAAGGGCTGGGGTGGTTATACTTGTAGCTAGAGTGTTCCCTTTAAACTACTAGAAGAGCACTGGGATCCTGAGGGCCGCTTTATATTTGTTTTGGCTCAGGTAGCCTCACAAATGATTTTGTTGGGCTCAGTCTATGGTCCTAATGAGGATACCCCCCTTTTTTATACGAAGGTGTTATCTAGGATATTGGCTGGTTCACACCAACCGATAATTATTGGGGGGGACTGGAATCTGGTGCTCCAAAATGACCTGGACAGGACATTCAATAGACGTAAGGGATTATCCCCTGCCCAGAGAGCGTTAAAGGGTCTTATGAGAGCTGCGCCTTCTGGATGTCTGGCGTATTTTGAATCCAAATATCGTCAGTATTCTTTTACTCCCAGTGCATAAGTCCTATTCGAGGATAGATTATATTTTAGTTAGTGCCCTACTAGTCCCCGAGGTAATCCAGGCAGATATTTCAGTCAGGGTGATTTCTGATCATGCCCCCGTAAGTATATCTTGCTCTTCCCTGACTTCTGCTTGACGTTCCCCTCACTGGAGGCTTAACACTCAACTATTAAAAGCTCAGTCTATATGGCAGACAATAAGTGAGCATATTGATACATTTTTGCTGGTTAATCAGCACTCAGTGACCCGAAAAGATCTGGTTTGGGCTGCTTTAAAATGTACCATAAGGGGGGAGTTAATTAAGATTGCTGCAAGGAGAAATTATACCCAGAAAAAAGAGATGGACTCCTTATTAACACAGATTAAGCAAATGGAGATGAATATATCACAACATTCACCTGACTCTGAGAGGATTAGGCTGCATAAGTTACAGGCCCAATTTGCAGGGTTGGTTCAACAAAAGGCGGAGCTCACATTACGCCGTACAAAACTTCAATACTTAGACTCAGGGGAAAGGGCAGGAAAGCTGTTAGCCACTCGATTAAAGCAATTGGATTTAGCTCATCATATTGCAGGAATTTGTGTCTCTCAGGGTGAGCAAGTATGTTCAGACCAGCGGAGATGGTTGAGGCCTTCAGAGCTTTTTCAAAAATTTATTCACGGGACTCCGGGTTGAGTCATCAGAATTGGAAATTTGTAATTTTAGCCTCTGTGGGTCTCCCAAAATTTCAACAGATGAGGCCAACTACCTAGCGGCTCCCATTACTCTTGTGGAGGTCCGCTGGTTATCCAGCAGATGCCACCGACAAATCTCCGGGGCCTGATGGGTATCCCAATAATTTTTTAGAGCTTTCTCGAGTCAGGTAGCTCCTATTTTGTTGAAGTCTTTGAGTACTGGCATAGGCACGGGTCTCGATCCCAATTTTCTCGAGGCAACAGTTACGCTAATTTTGAAGCCTGGTAAAGACCCACTTGATCTTAATAGCTATCATCCAATGTCCCTGTTAAATACTGATGTTAAAATATTGGCGTAAAATTCTGACGGCAGGTTGTCAAAGTGATGGATAAATTGATATGCAGGGAGCAGGTGGGCTTTATGAGGGTAGGTGCCTCAGGACCATCTGAGAAAATTGTTGCACCTTATGGCAGCAGGGACTCAGATGTTCCTGCTGTGTTTTTGTCATTGGATGCTGAAAAGGCTTTCATAGAGTCTCCTGGTCCTATCTGTTCCTTGCTATGTCGGCCTTTGGTTTGCTGGATGTTTTTATAAAATGGGTCAAAATACTATATTCGTTTCCATCTGCCAGGGTGAAATGTAATGGAGTCCTCTCACGAGCTATTAGATTAGAAAGGGGCACCAGACAGGGATGTCCGTTATCCCCATTTTTATTTAACATTTATATTGAGCCATTTCTACGTAGGTTACAGGGAAACCCACTGATCAAAGGGATCAAAGTGGGTAGTAGAGCCTATGTTTGTTCTGCCTATGCTGATGATGTCCTTTTGCATGTGGTACAGCCAAGTGTCTCCCTGCCAGCGATATTGGAGGAAATTAGTTATTTCTCAAAGATGTCAGGTTATAAGTTGAATCACTCTAAAACTAAGATTTTCCCTTTAAATCGGAGGGTGATAAGAGCTGACTTGCAACCCTTAGGTTTAGGTTGGGAATCTGGTTCCTTACTATATTTGGGCATTAAGATTAATAATAGTTTGGCTTTGATGATTAAGGAGAATTTGGGCACCCTCACACAAGTGGTAGCAGAGGATCTGAATAGGTGGCGGCCCATTGCTCTTACCCTCTGGGGTAAGATAAATCTTTTAAAAATGAATGTCCTGCCCAGATTTCTGTACCCGTTGGGAATGTTGGGGGTTTATCTCCCGAAAAGATGGTTTGCTAAGCTGCAGAAGTTATTTGTCTCCTTTATAGGACAAGGGAAGCGTATTCGTAGGTCGTTTAACAACCTGACTGCCCCTAGAAATAGGGGTGGTTTGGCTGCCCCCTCGGTCTTTGCCTATTATTTGGCCCAGCATGTTAGTAAACTTGCCTGGTGGATTAGGAAGGTGCAGCCCACGGATTATTGACCTCTCTGGTATGATATTGAGGCGGACCTGGCTAAGGGCATCGCATGTACATTGCGGACATTATTATATCTTTCCCCTATGAATTTCCCAAGGGCCTTTAGGAACAATCCCATGGCATGGTCCTTGAAGGCTTTCCTCCAATTACAACAGCACCTAGGCTTTGAGTGGTGGATCTCAGACACTCAGCCTATTTTTGAAAATATGCATTTTAAGATTGGGGGTCTCCCAATATTTCCCTCTTTCTGGCCCCAGATTAGTCATATCACAGCAGCAGATTTTTTTAGATCAGAAGGTACCTAGGTCATTTGCTTATATGAAAAAGACCTTTGGGGTGGCGGACAATTGTTTTTTAAATGGTTGCAGCTTAAGAAGGCTGTCTGTCAAGGGCCTTTTCTATCCACTGGCCTCGCATGATCAGCCCTCTAGTATGGACGTAACTTTGAAGGTAGCAACCCAGTCCCATACGGTCTCCAAAATTTATGGGAAAATTTTAGAATGGGACAAGAAAATCCCTTCTGGGGTGTGTTACTATTGGGCTAGAGAGCTGGGGATTGGGGATTCTCCGGAGTTCTGGAAGAATCTATGGAACTCTGTTTATAAATATGTCAAGCAAGATAGGCTTAGGATGGTCCAATTTAATATATGCATCATCTCTATCTGACTCCCTCATATTTATTCCGATGGAAGACACGGTGTCCCTGCATGCTGGCGCTGTGGTTTTGGGGAGGGCTCCTTATTGCATATGCTGTGGGAGTGCCCAAAGATTCACTCGCTTTGGGAGGACATCAGCAGACTTGTTCGCCCTATCCTTGGCTCCTTCAATATGAACACGCCGGAAACTTGTTTATTGTTAATCTTTCCAGACATGACCCCGAAAGCTTGGAGAGCCCATGTCTTACTTATTACTGCGGTTATGAAGTTAATAATTCTCAGGCATTGGTCATCTATGTGATCTCCTTCTATGTTGGAATGGCACCGAGAATGTATGTTAGCGTTGCAATTGGAGAAACATATAGCCTACATGCAAGGCAAACCGAATGCATATATAACTAAGTGGGGGCGTCTCTATGACTTATTACTAAGTAATTTTGGAAATACAATTTGAATGCACTGTGGTACAGCAATGTTTTTGTGCTTTCCTCTCTCTTTGTCTTCTCTGCCTATTCTTGACTTCTCTTTTTCCTTTTCTCTTTTTCTGTGTGAGTGTTTTTCCATTTGGTAGTGATTGTAACCTTGAGAGGGGTTGGGGGGGGTTTAGGGTATTGGGATGGGGTTGTTTTATAGTTTTATATTGGGAGATAGAGGCGTTTTTTTTTTTTCTCTTTTTCTTTTATTGTGGGTTGCGCCTCCCTGGTATGTGTTTACTTGATTGTTTATCTGGTCGTTATGCAGGTTTTATCTGCAATAAGTTTGTATCTTCCTATCTGTATGCTTTCTGGATGTATTACTGTAATTGTGGATACTGGCGCTTTAAATCAATAAAATTTTAAATTGCAAAAAAAAAAAAGCCCATGTTGAAAATTAGGTTAACAAATTCCTAAAAATGCCCGAGTTATCAGCGTTTGTTGAAATATGTCTACACACGCACATAACTTTGATAGTTTTCAATATTTTGAGTTCAAATTTTCAGCATAGCCATTGTTTCACAGCACCTAATGAACAGTATAGCTGTCATTTTTCACATCTTGTCCAAAATGTGTTTTCGCACTTGTGGTGCTAAATTGCATTTTGGCATGGATTTGAAAATTTTCACGTAAGGGGTTTTTGAAGTGGAGTCATAACAAGACTATGTTCAAAATTTAGGTCACAATATGAAAAAAATGCCAGAGTTATGACCATGTGTTGCAATTTCGCTATACCTGCTCATAACTTTGGAAATTTTAAATATTTTGACCCCAGATTTTCAACATAGCCTCCTTATTACCCCACCTTATGTTTTTCACAGCTGCCCAAAATGTGTTGTTGCACCTGTGGCATGGAATGGTGTTGCAGTTGTGCAAAATTATGTTTTGGTGGGGATTCAAAAATGTTCTGTACTGGGCACATGAGGTGGGGTAATAAGGTGGCTATGCAGACAATTTGGTCACTGTTCTCCTATTAATGGAAACGCAGGGCCTGGATGGTTCTGTGCTTCCATAGCTATAGCTACACACATCTACAGAAGCATGGGAGCGCAGGGTCCAAAGGACACAGTGCTCCCATATTAAAATAAAGATACTATTATACTATCTCAAAAAGTAAGGAAATAAGTTTTGCAAAAAAAATGTTGTTAATGCTCCATTTAGGGTAAAAATGACAAAAGTTGGGAAATGAGGTGTTAGGGTTTCCCTAACACCCCACCCTCCCAAATCAGGCAGGAGAGCAGGTGTGGGGTGTGCCTTGGGATTCTCAGGCCTAACATTCACCCCATTCTCATAAAGTCTACACATCTGACCTTATTTACAGATGGAATGGGGTGAGTGTTAGGCTTGAGAAGCCCCAGGCACACCCCACACCTGCTCTTTTGCCTGGTTTAGGAGTGTGGGGTGTTAGGGAAACCCTAACACCTCATTTCCCACCTTTTGTTGCTTTGACCCTAACTGGAGCATTACCAAAGTTTTTTGCAACTAATATATATCTATATGTAGAAAACGGATATGTCACAGCCCTATCTGGAATAGCAGCAATATTTTCCCTGATATTTCCTCCAGGTAGTGTCATTGGGGATGACACTACCAGGAGGAAGGAGTACGAAAGACCACGACAGAAAAAAGGAGGCACTCTTGGGGATAGAAAATGCAGAAGCAGTCATAGTGTATGGGGATTTGATCATAAAGGGTAGTCATTAGCTAAGAACGAAAGTAGCATTCAAGGGTAGGTCAGTTTTTTGCAACCTAGGAATGGAGGCCAGCAGGGTGCTCCCTAGAATAAAGGACTGCATTAAGTTAGTGGAAGGTAAGCCACACCTAGTATTGCATTTAGGAACAAATGACTTGGCTGAGGAAGAGGTGGAGGTGGTTCAAAGGAGGTTCAGGGAGCTAGCAGAGGGATGTAAAGGGCTTGTCAGTTCCCTGGCCTTCTCGGAGGTCCTGCTGGTGCATTGCGTTAGTATGGCCAGGCAAACTCAGAATAAAGGAATTCAACCTCTGGCTGAGACAGTAGTGCAGGGAGGAGGGGTTCATATGTCTGGGAGACTGGGGGGATATGTGGGTGGATGAGCACCTGTACGCAAAAGACAGGCTGCACAAAAGTGACACAGGGGCTAGATTATTAAGAGCAAAACTACATGGGTACATAGATGAGAGACTAGGGGGTCAACTTAAATTTAAACTAAACAGGAAGAGTGTGACACTAGGGGAGGAGTGGAAATTCGGCCTAGTGGAACTAACCTAGCTCACACTCTCCCTTTGCATGTGAAGATAGACAACAGGCAGGAGGGGGATTAAGGGGGGTGAGATGGAAGGGAATGCTGGCCATGCCAGGAGTCTAGGGAATAAAATGGGCAACTTAGAGGCAGTGGTGGGAATGGATGACCCAGACCTAATAGCAATAACTGAAATGTGGTGGATGGACTGCCACAGTTGGGAGGTGGAATTACAGGGATACAGTCTTTTGAAGAGGGATAGAAAGGGAAAAGAAGGTGGGGGTAGCCCTGCATGTAAGGGATGGGATTAGACCAGTAGAGGGTAAGGAGGAGGAGGGATCTGCCGAGATCCTTTGGGTCACCTTAAGCAGGAAGGAAGGAAGGAGGGACGATAAGGATATGGGTGGTCTACAGACCGCCACATCAGACAGAGGAGGTGGATAGGGAAATGGCTAGTGACATACATGGAAAAGGCCAGCAAAGGAGAGATCATGGTGGTAGGAGACCTGAATCTACCTGATGTGGACTGGCAGATCCCATGGGCCACATCCAAAAAAGCAGGGATTTATTAGAATCCATGCAGGATTCTTTCATGCGTCAGCTAGTAAAGGAACCAACTCGGAGGGGGGGGGAGGCCACACTGGAAGTAATTTTTACTAATGGGGATGGTGTGGAAGAGGTAGAGGTTTTGGAAAATTTAGGAGACAGTAACCACCAGATGGTCAGGTTCTCCCTTAAGGCAGGGTCAGAAATGGGCAGGTCCACCACTAAGTTACTGGACTTCAGAAGGGCAAATTTTAGGAGGATGAAGGAAATTATGTGGAAGGAACTTGAAGAGAAGCAATATCTCAAGGAAGCAGAGGAGCTTGGGAGGGGCAATAAAGGGAGGCATTCTGTAGGTCATGAAGCAAGGCGTCCAGAAGTTAAGTGAATAGAAAAGAGGGAAGAAAACTCTGTTGTTCATGGCAGAGGTTAGGGAGGCAGTCATGGAGAAAAAGAAGGCATTCAAAGCCTACAAAACTTCACAGGGTTTAGGGGAAAGGGTGGTCTATAAGGAAAAGCTCAAGTAAGTGGGGAAAACAATTAAAAGAACTAAAGCCTTAAGGGAAGGGAAAATGGCAAGGGAGGCAAAAAGGGAGGACAAAAAATTATTTTGGTATGTGAGCGACAGGAAGAGAAGCAGGCAAGGGATTCTGAGACTTAAGGGGGAGGGGGGTGCACCAGTTGAAGGGGATGGGGAAAAGGTGACTCCACTCAATGAATACTTCATGTCAGTATTCACAGTCAAGAAAGAAGGGAGAGGGCCAGTATTACGACAAAGGGGGAGGGTGGGTAAGGAGGTAGACACAAGTTCCTTCACGGACACTAGAGTGTTGGAGAAGCTGGGGAAAATAAAAACTGACAAGGCTATGGGCCCAGATCAAGTCTAACCCAGGGTACTTAGGGAATTAAAGGAGGATCCAGTGACACCTCTTGCTAATTATTCAATCTATCCCTCAGAGCGGGGAGGGTCCCAGGGGACTGGAAGCAGGTGAAGGTGGTACCACTTTACAAGGGGACGGGAGTAAGGATGAGCCAGGCAACTACTGCCCAGTTAGTCTCACTTCTGTGGTAGGCAAACTGATGGAAACTCTCATAAAAGAAAGACTGATATGACACCTAGAGGAAGAAGGCCTCATTGATGACAGCCAGCATGGGTTCACAGGCAGTAGGTCATGTCAGACCAACCAGATTGAATTCTTCGAGGGTGTTACAGAGATGTATGATCGGGGGCAGTAGATGTGGCCTATCTGGATTTCAGGAAGGCGTTTGATTCCATCCCTCACAGGAAGCTTGTAAGAAAGTTAAGCAGTTTAGGAGTGGGATGCAAGCTTACAGATTGGGTGGAAGATTGGCTGGGGGGGGGGAACCCAGAGGGTAGTGATCAATGGAAAGCACTCCAGGGAATGAGAAGTGATGAGTGGGATTCCACAGGATCAGTGCTGGGACCCTTATTGTTTAAAGTATATGTGGAGGACTTAGCAGAGGGTCTCAATGGCAAGGTGTGTCTGTTTGTGGATGACATGAAAGTCTATAACAGAGTGGACACTCTGGTGGGGGGGGAATGGGACAAGATCTTGGGCGGAAAGGAGGCAGCTTCAATTCAATGGAAAAAAAATTATAATAATGCACATAGGCCACAATAACCCAGGGCTGCATACTGGCTTGGGGAGGAGGCACGGCAGGTCACAGAGCAAGAAAAGGACCTGGGAATTTGAATTTCAGATACCTTAAAAGTTAGGAATCAGTGCAATCATACAGCACGTAAAGCAACAAGAATGTTGGCGTGCATAAGGAGGGGCTTCACAAATAGGAAGAGGGAGGTGATCATGCCACTCTACAAAACAATGGTCAGACCACAGCTGGAGTATGGAGTGCAATTCTGGAGGCCACACTTGCAGGGTGAAAAGGATAGGCTGGAGAAGGTCCAGAGAAGGGCAACAAAGATGGTCCAGGGGATGCATGGGATGCCATACCGGAAGAGGCCGAAGGAGCTTGGTCTGTATACACAGGAGATGAGAAGGGAAAGGGGAGATATGGTGGAAATCTTCAAATACCTGAAGGGAACCAATAAAGTGAGGGGAAGTAGCCTCTTAAGGCTGAATGAAAACAAAACCACCAGAGGCCATGCATTCAAGCTGGAAGTGAGTAGATTTCATGGGGACGTAAGGGGGTGTTACTTCTCAGAGAGGGTTGTAGGACCATGGAACAGGTTGCTGGAATGGGTTGTGGGGGTGGATACAGTGGACAGATTCAAGAGAGCATGGGATGACTGCATGGGGCTAAACAGAAGGGGAGGTAGAGGGCAGAGAGAGTAATGAGCTGCGAACGAGCTTGGTACTTCCAATAGACCAGACCTGGGATTGATACTCACAACCTCCACTATTTTTTTTCCAGTTGTTTAACCACGAGTGGCACACTAAGCTGAAAGCTTGTTTACAGGTGCAACCTGGGAGCACAGAGAAGTGAAGTGACTTGCTCAGGGTCACACAGTATGCAAATGGGGGCTGTGGGATTCAAGCCCAAGTCTCCAGATTTGCAGCTCAGAGCCTTAAACCACTGTGCTATACTGCCTCCCACTTGCATACTGTGTGACTCTGAGCAAGTCACTTAACCGCCCAGGCTCCCAGGTCGCCCCTGAAATCAGGAACTTGTGACTAGTGGGCCTTACCAGGTTACCAAAAGACTTAAAAAAAAAAAGTAGAGGGGCGGGAGGTGGTGGGCTATTTTTCAGGCAGACTAGATGGACCAGGTGGTCTTTTTCTGCCGGTGGGATTGTATGATTCTAAGTGCAGCTTGATCTTATGACTTCATGAGTGGCGGAGCTACGAGTAACGTCAAAGCACAAGGTGCATGAGGGAAAAATAGCACAAATATTCTAAATAAGGCCATGGCATATCTCATTTATGCAAGGCCTTTTTTGTTATTTGTGCTGTTTTTCTTTTTCTTTTTTTTTTTTTTTGCTTTAAATACAAATCCATTGTTTTAAATTATTTTTGGATGATCGAGTGGTGTTGAGCACTGAAAACAAGGGCTAATGTTGTACTTCAGCATGTTAATGCATCAGCACGACAGTTTGTCCTTTAGTGTGCACACTGAGGAAGTGAGCAGTGGAGGATGCAGTTGTAGCAGAGAGGTGTTTTACGTGGCGTTTGTCCACAAAAAGCAGCATGTTCACGACTATGAAAGAAGTGACAGCTGGTCGCAGGTAGGGCAGTTTGTGGTCAGGATCATTTTGGGTGAGATGGATTGTACTGGCGCTTAAATAAGAGCCATTTAAGTGAGGGTGAAGAAATTATTGTTTTTTGTGGAACACAGTAGTATGTTTATGCTGTTTTCAGTTAGATTTTTAAAAAAAAAATCAAGACAGAACCTCTCAGTGAGAGTGATGGCTTAACACTGAGAGGTGCAGAGGTGAAGCTAGTACATGAGTCAGTTGGGACCTATGAAAGTGATTGTGTGCTGCTTACAATGCCAGTTCCAACTAATCAATACCTACTGTGGATAAATTCTGGCATGGGGACCTAGAATGAGGATAAATGCAATATTCTCAGTCTAAGTCTGGCAAACTTCTAAATTTTGAAAATATTTGCCGGAATGTATACTCCCAAGCATGGCACAAACCTATATCTCTGTCTCTGTTGCTATCTATCTATCTATCTATCTATCTATCTATCTACAGAAATACGAAATACTTGCAAGGCCTCAAACTGCAAGCTGGGTCAGGCTTACAGAGCAAAAAGCTGTCTAACTCCAGCTGCCTGTCTTGCTCTAGCCAGGGAAGTCCTCCTACCCACGCTTTGCTACGGACTAATCACCTTTGCCCACATTGCAAAAACTAGTCTAGTAAAGTGAGACTCAGCGTACAATAACATATGCTGTTTTACGCTCTCAGCCCCCCGCCTCACTCACCGCTGTGAGCTTTACACCCGGCTTGAGTGGCTCCCACCGGAAACTCACCACTCTTATGTCGTGGGCAACTTCATTGACAATATTGTCAGAACTGCCACCCCTCAAAACCTTGCTGAGACCCTTGTTCTTGCTACACCCTCCTACAACCTGCAATCCAGTGGCTCCCATGCCCTCCTGGTACCAAAAACCCGCACACAAATGGGTGACCGAGCCTTCGAGGCGTATGCGCCCAGGGTTCGGAACTCTCTTCCAACTAGCACTCGCTTCTCTCCCTCGCACCAGAGCTTTAAAGCCTCCCCCTGGGGTTTCCTCAAAACAGCTGCCACCTGTCTCTGCACTAGACAAACCCTCTCAGCCTGAGATGCCCTAACTAACTGAGATGCTACCTAAACATTACGACTTGGGCAGAGCACAACTGTGCTCATACTCCTCCTGTTCTCACAGCATATATAAAAATGGACCATTCAGGCCCACCGGCAAAACAGGGTGAGCACTATAACTGTGCACTCCTTTCTCTCGCACTGGGCCCACTCTATCCCAGCTGTGACTCCTCCTTATTCTAACTGCTAGCCTTACAACTTGCTGCCTGGAGCGTTGAATTCTCGCTGAACTTCTTCCTACTGACTGCAATGTTTAATACTGTATTGTAATACCTGTTTATGGTATTGTTGTCTTACAATGTCCCTGTGTTCTGGTCACTTTATATTAACTCTTCACTACTATTTGCCTGATGAAATCTGATGCTTGTAAAGTCTTTGTTGTGCTAATTCTATGTAATGTAATCCTCCACTTGTATTTGCCTGATGTTCATGTATGTACCGTGTAATGTACCTTGTAATCTCCTGGGTCACACCTGAAAATAGACACCTGGCTGTCTAGTGTGCTTACCCGGTTAACAAAAGCAAATAAATAAATAAAATAAATATCTGTCTATCTACTGTATCTTTCTATCCATCCATTTAGATATATATGTAACTATATGTATAAATATATGAGGGATTCAAGATGGCCGGCTGTTAAATGCACTATTTATTTGAACGAGTGGAGAGTGACCTCGGGTAACCTCATGTGTGGCAAGGCATAGTGGAGCCATGAGTGATGGTTCCCGATGTCACTCTCCACAAGTTCAGGTAAACAGTGTATTCAACAGCCAGGCATCATGTCTTCCATTTATATAGTAGGGCTCCCCACCATTACATAAATCTTTACAGCCATTATGTAAATCCATTTACATAATGGCTGTGAAGATTTATTAAATGGCTGTGAAGATACATGGATTTTTATAATGGTTTATCAGTTCACCCCTATTGTATAAATGTATATATCTATATATTTATTTATATTTTTTTTTTTTTATTTTATTTAAACAGCAGTTTGGAAAACCTTTGAGCCATAGGCTCATTTACAAAGGTACCTTGTCACAGTAAGACAAACCAAAATACACAGTATAGCAGTACAACACATAAGTATAACAGTAAATTAAGACATAGATACAAACAAGTTGGTACAGGTAGGATGGATGCAAACAATACCAGAGTTATATGTCCTTAGCAGCTTAGTAATAAGCTTTGTTATAAGTATTAGTATGTGTTGACTAGCGGCAGTTACAGCATCGGGTGTTAATAAGGTGGTTACGTATAAAATTTTGAAGCTACCTATATAGTTGGAGCTCGGGAGATGGAGGGGGGCAGTGTGTTGAACCAGGAGGGGACCCTAAAGCTGAAGGCTCTTTGGCCGTGAGAGGTCCTAGCTCTAGGGATAACAAGAGAGGTTTTCCCAGAGGTCCGAGTATGAACTAGTGGGACAGAGCGGCGTATGGTGGTGGTCAATCCTGGTGGGGAAAGCCCAAGGAGGGTCTTTTTTGTAAGGGTACAGGTAAGATATTTGAGGCGCTCATCGAGATCAAGTACCAGCGCTTTAGCATACAGTAGACAGGTATGTGTCATCCTAGGTGCTCCAGTAATTAACCTGCAGGCCTTATTCAGAGTAGTGCGAATTTTATGGAGTGCGGTCTGATCAGCAGCACCATACACCGGCAGTCCATAGTCCACTAGGGACAGGATAGAGGAGAGGTGATCATGTCAAGAGCCTCCGGGAGGCAGTGTTTATACCGCGTAAGATGCCCAGTCGGATATTAGTGGCAGTGGCTGGGGCAGCGATGTGTCCATGGAAGGAGAGGGAGGGGTCAAAATGGATCCCTAGGTATTTATAGGAGCAAACTTGTTCTGAGTGGGAATGAGGACCCAGAGTGAATGAGGAGTTTGAAGTTGCAGGACTTGTTTTGGGGATGAGTGAAGAGCATGGTTTTGTTTTTTAAGATTTATCACCAATCTATGTGCCTTGAACCAGCCCTCGGCTTCAGTGAAGGACTTCTGCAGCGAGTCCTGAAGGGCAATAGGGTTACGATTTGAGGCAAAGATGACTGCATCATCAACGTACAATAGAATGTTCCCCAGCAAGAGCGTGAAGGTGTTAAGGTAAAGGGAGAATAGTAAGGAGCCCAGAATGGAGCCCTGGGGAACCCCAGAAAAGATGGGACAGATGTCTGAGTAGGTCCCATTAATTTTACACCCTGAGTGAGTCAGACAGATAACTGGTGCACCAGGAGATAGGCCCAGCAGCAAAACCAGAGAGACTAAGGGCATCAAGAAGGAGGGGGTGGGAGACAGTGTCGAAAGCTTTCGAGAGGTCAATGAAGACAGCACCAGCCAGAAAACCAGTGTCTAAGGAGGAGTGGAGAAAGTTGGAGAACTCTAGGAGGGCTGTGTTGGTACTGTGGCCCGCTCGGAAGCCATGCTGCTCAGGACAAAGGACATTGTAGGTGGAGAGGTAGTCAGAGATTTGAGAGGCCACCACTTTTTCCAAGGCCTTGGAGAGAGGAGAGAGAATGGAGATCGGTCGATAGTTTCCAGCTACAGTCCTATCACCACCTTTAAAGATAGGGGTGACAGTGGCGACTTTCCAGGCAGTTGGAACCTTCCCCAGGCAAAGAGAGTGGTTGATGAGGCATGTGATCGGGTAAGGACTGTGTCTAAGACCAGCCGTAGGATACACGGATCCAGGGTGTCACTGCCTGTACTATTACTCTTGAGGGCAGTGACAAGGAGCGGCCTAAGTTCTTGGGCAGAAACATGGCGGAGGAGAAAATAAGGGTGAGAAAGATTTACGGCAGGTGCTGGGGGAGGAGGGTCAAAAAAATTTGTAGGGAGGATAGGGCTAAGGTCAGTGAATGAGGTGTTGAGGTGGTTGGCTATGAGGGCTGGGTCTGAGGAGATCACACCATTAATGTTGATCTGGTGGGTGGGGGAGTGTGCACTCCCATTTAACTGTTTAATGTTATCCAAGAAGGTTCTGGGATTCCCCATGAGGCAGTGAGTGAGGACCGATGGTGCTCAGACTTGGCCTTTCTGATGGCCCAGTGCACTTGTTTGAGGCGGCATATAACCGCCTGTCATTGGGCGGCCAGTCTCAATGTCACGGTGCCATGGTTGTCCCTATGTTTGAGCTGGTGGATCAAAGCTGGCAACCCAGGGGCATTCTTCCTTTTAGAACGGCGGGTCAACACTGGGGCAAAGATATCACAGGCATTATTAAAAGTTTGGGTAAAGAAGGAGAGCTGTGTTGATGTCAGGAGTTGCCTCTATAGGAGACCAGTCAATTTGGGACAGAAGTTCCTTAAGTTTTATCAGTCCACCAGGTATTAGACGACCGGCATGTGGACTGTGCTATGGGTTTGGGGACTGAGGTTGACCAGTGGAATAGAATGGGGAGTGATCGCTGAGAGAGTCTGGGAGGACTTGTACATTGGGGATCCGATTAGGGCGGTTGGTGAGTACCACATCAAGCAGGGTACTGGAGCCTCTCTGGGGTTAGTCCTGGTAGGGTGGGTAACTAGTTGCGTTAGGGTCTATTGCAAAAAGGAGTCTCGGTAGAGGAGGAGGAGGGGCTGAGCCAGTTGACATTTAAGTCACCCACCAGAATTTGCTCAGCGGAAGGAGGTAGAGAGGTAGGTATTCTGTAAGAGAGCAATGGCCTCGTTTGGTCCCTGGGGGCACGTTTGCAGTAGTCAGATAAAGGGTCCTTTAAAGGGTCAGGTTAGTTTCAGCGTAAGCGCCTGGGCCCTGGAGTCAAGGACGGGAATGGGCAGGGCTAGTATGGGGAGAGACTCTGACATAATAGCAGCAGCCCTGCTCCCAACACGGGTCGGACCGGAAAAAGGGTGAAACCAGGAAGGAGACTAGGGAGTCAGGGGAGGATTTCACAGCCAAGTCTCAACCAGGGTGATGACATCAGGGTTAATTGATGTGACCAGGCATTGTAGTGAGTCAAACTTTTTAGGAGGCTACAGATATTCATGGAGACCATGCATAGGCCTGTGGTGCGAGTTGGGAGCTCCTGGGAACCGGGCCAGGGTTTGGATGAATGTTCCTAGACAGGAGTAGTAGCATGACTAACACCTTGGCTGGGAGATGGTGAGAGGTTTTCCTACGATTGACATGAGAGGGAGGGGAGGGGAGGCTAAGGGAGCAGGGGTGGGCAGGGAGGTACAGGAGGGAAAGCAAGAATAAGAAGACACCCAGAGGTGAAGAAAGCTAGGGAGGGCAGGGAGACAGGGGACACACAGAGGTCCCAAGGAGCAGGAGAGGAGTTTCAGGAGCAAGGAGGGAGGGGTGCCAGGCACAGTGTGGACTAGCAGATGAGTAAGTGGGTAAGTGCACTGCTAGTGGGGATAGGCACAGGCAGAGCATGAGGCAGGGCCAATACATTGTGGTGAGCAAGATCCCAGGGAAGTAGTGCTGTACAGGTAGGAGTAGGAAGTAGTGAGGGAGCATAGTTCCCTCTAGTGGCCAGCAGGTATAACCTGCAAATGGGAAAGTGGGGAGATAGGTTCTGGGCAACAGGACGTGATGCAACGGATGTGATGTCATGGGGTGGATCCTTAAATTGACAGCCGCCCCTGGGTAGGAGGGTGGTTGGGGCGGGCGGGGCAGATGGCACGAAGCGCCGTCGGGCTAGCACCCCTCTGCAGGTGTCCAGATGAAGAGAAGAGGCTCTCTTTACCTCGAAAGTTATCAGGCTGGAGATTTGGCTTCCTCAGCTACTCAGGTGAGCTGCTTGTTGCTTCAGTTGCTTGATTGTCCCGAGTGCCTAGCTTGGGGGCTGCCTATGTAGTGGAGAGAACAAAGCCCCTCATTACTATGCAGCGGGAGAATATGTTGTGACTTACACAAAGGAGCTCCACTCTAAGCAAACAGGGCTATTCCAAAATGGGGTCACACTAGGACCTAACTAACCTAATGCCTTCAGTAACAAGCACAATTAGCTCAATACCACCATATTAAACAAGTATGATCTATATTAGCTGCTTGGTATATCTGGCTTTAAGATGAAATGAGCAAGGCAACTCTAGAAAAGCCAGTGAGTCCCTAGCTTTACACTTCAGCATTAGTAGCACAAAGAGAATCAAATAACAAGCCCACCCAGTGGTGAACAGGAACAAAGTTCATAAAATATAAGTGTTCATCAGGTAGCACCCCTCTGCAGGCATCCAGACAAAGAGAAGAGGCTCTCTTTACCTCGAAAGTTATCAGGCTGGAGATTTGGCTTCCTCAGCTCCTCAGGTGAGCTGCTTGTTGCTTCAGTTGCTTGATTGTCCCGAGTGCCTAGCTTGGGGGGGGAGCTGCCTCGAAAGTTATCAGGCTGGAGATTTGGCTTCCTCAGCTACTCAGGTGAGCTGCTTGTTGCTTCAGTTGCTTGATTGTCCCGAGTGCCTAGCTTGGGGAGGTGCCTCGAAAGTTATCAGGCTGGAGATTTGGCTTCCTCAGCTGCTCAGGTGAGCTGCTTGTTGCTTCAGTTGCTTGATTGTCCCGAGTGCCTAGCTTGGGGGCTGCCTCGAAAGTTATCAGGCTGGAGATTTGGCTTCCTCAGCTACTCAGGTGAGCTGCTTGTTGCTTCAGTTGCTTGATTGTCCCGAGTGCCTAGCTTGGGGGGGGGAGCTGCCTCGAAAGTTATCAGGCTGGAGATTTGGCTTCCTCAGCTACTCAGGTGAGCTGCTTGTTGCTTCAGTTGCTTGATTGTCCCGAGTATACAGTATATATTCTTTGCAAAAAACTTTGGTAATGCACTAGTTCTGGTTCAGATTAAACCAACAGCAGTAGGGAATGTGGTGTTGGGTTTCCAGCCCTAACAGCCCACCTCGCAAGCAGAAAAAGGAAAAAAGTTACAGTTTTGCCTGTCCTGCGTCTTCCCAAATCAGGCCTGGGGTCTTCCTTGGGGTTAACAACCATAATGCTCAACCCACAGCTTGTAACCTCCAGTCCGAAGCACAGGGTACAGCTCCAAACCAGTGCCTCATAGTGATACCTTCATCAAAGATAGAGAAGTATGTCTCGCCATATGCAATCAGCACAATTTAGCTGTCTTCACACAGGGCCCGCAGGCGATCATGTGACTCCTGTGAGACATTCTTTGCTCAGGGAATGGGTTGAGCATTAGGGTTGATAACCCCAAAGAAGACCCAACCACTGATTTGCAAGACTCCTATGACCCAAAACCCTACTGCTTTTTCCTTTTGCTGCTTGGGGGGGGGGGGTGAGGAGTTAGGGTTGGAAACCTTAAAACCACATTTCCCTGGTTTTGTAGCATTAAGTTATCTTACCCGGTGCATTAATAATGTTTTTTTGCAAAGAATGTCCCTTCTTTTTGAGACAGTGGAATCATATCCTCATTCACGCAGGCCCCTTTGGGACCTGCATAAACAAGTATAGATGTGCAGAGGCTGTTGGGCTATGAGCCACAGGAAGACTCTGCCTACAGAAGTGCAGGGCCTGGCACATTCACTCTTCACATCTTCACTTTTCACAAATTCACTCCTTATTTTTTTATTTAATTTTGACCCCAAATCTTCAAGATAGTCATTTTATGACTGCCCTTATAAACATAACATGTAGCATTTGTAGTATATCAGCCAAAATCACTGGGTGGGTAACCTGAAGGGGAGAGGGGAGAAAGAAGTGGTGCTGGGGGCGGGAACCTCGGTCTACTTAAAGGAGAACTGCTTTGATTTCAGGAGACCTATGTGCTTGTAGCCATCAAGAATAGTATCTCTGGCTACTACTACCAGTACAACAAGTTTTAGCCTCCTTTTTTTGAGTTTAGAACTATGGACTAAGTGTACTGGCAACATTTATTTCAGTTTCACACCATGTAGGCAATGATGTGCATCTTGACCGGCTGTGAAATACAGTAATTAAGAAGTGCAGTAAGTTACCGAACATACGAACATACAAATGTGCCAGCAGAAACAGACCTAAGTCTGCTAACAGATCTAAGTCTGCTCGAGTGGGCAGCTAGCCCCTCTAGTTTGCAGCTGCCCCAGCCCTCCTCCCCTTTGTCATCCCAATGCTGCCCCCCACTTCCCAGACCCTCACTCTCCCCTATTCCCTGTCCCGAGCCCTTTTGAAGCTGTTGATTAGCTAGAACCTGCAGCTTATCCATCAGGTAGGGAAATGAGCAGACTGGGTGGGCCAAGCAGTCCTTATCTGCCATCAATTTCTATGTTTCTCTGTTTCTATATTTAAGCTTTCACAGATTTACATCATACCACCCATTCTGGTAGTGCATTCCATTTTGCTACCACCCTCTCCATGAAATAGTGTCTCCTCATTTCCCACCTAAATCTTCCCCCCTCTATTCTTAGCCCTTGTGGCCTGGTGTCCCTCTCCCTCCTTAGTATAAAGATCCCATCTGCCCCATCTTTGTTGATTCCCCTCAGGTACTTGAACATCTCTGTCATGTCCCCCCATCCCTTCTGCCCTCCAGGGTGTACATATTCAGGTCTTCCAGCCTGATCTCATAGTCTCTCCCCGCCATTCCACATATCATCTTCGTTGCCCTCCTCTGCAGCCCTCCAGTAGCCCGATATCATGCTTCAGGTATGGCCTCCAGAACTGCACACAATATTCCAAGTGTGGCCTTAGTAGCGACCTGTAGAGAGGTAACATCACCTCTCTTCACCTGGATGACAACCCCCTTGCTATGCACCCAGCATTTTGTTCACTTTTGCAGCTGCTGTCCTGCACTGGGCAGTGTTATACATGGTCCCTGTTAACATTAAACCTAGGTCCTTCTCCTCTTCAGTGATCCCCAGCTTAACCCCTCCCAGTCAGTATTCTCTTCTTGGGTTCTTTGCCCCGAAGTGCATAACCTTACACTTCTTTGCATTGAACCCCAGCTGCCACCTCCCTGACCACTCCTTTTGCTTGCTTAGGTTCCCCTGCAGCTGCTTCTATCCCTCCACTCCATCCACCACTGCTCCCATTTTGGTGTCATCTGCGAACAGACTTACCTTGCTCACCACCCCGTATGCAATGTCTGATATGAAGAGCCCAAATAATACCGGTCCTAGCACAGAGCCCTGTGGTACCTTGCTCATCATCGGCCTTGGAGTTGAGAGCTCCCCTCCCATTATCACCTGTTGTAGCCTCCCACTCAGCCAGCTTGTAATCCAGTTTGTCATTTTGGCCCCTACCCCTACACCAGTTAGCTTCCCCTCAAGATGCCCATGAAGCACCAAATCAAAGGCCTTGCTGAAGTACAAGTAAAGAACATCCACTGCATGACCCTTATGCAGCTCTCCTGTCACCCAGTCATAATACTGTATCATGTTGGTTTGACAAGACTTCCCCGAAATGAACCCATGCTACCTCACATCCTGGAGGCCATTGTCCTCCAGGTGTGACAGCAGTCTTTCCTTTAGTATCGTTTCCATGAGTTTGCACACTATGGAGGTGAGACTTACTGGGCGATAATTACCTGGTTTATCGCTTGGTCCGTTCTTGTGTTATGACACTACATGTGCCATCCTCTTGTCCAGTGGCACACATCCTGACTCCAGTGAGGTTCTGTACAGATCCACCAGTGGCACCGCCAACACCTCTGGCAATCTCTCTCTCTCTCAGCACCCTGGGGTGGATACCATCTGGCTCTGGAGCCTTGTCTTCCCTCAGTGCCCTCAGTCCCTGGAGGACTCTATCTCCCTCAATTCTACCATCTATCACCTCCTCTTCCTCCATCCCCACCCTCCCAGTCCATGGCGGTAGCATTCCCACCTTTTCTTCCATGAACACTGAGCAAAAGTATTCATTCAGTGCTTCCGCCTGTTCCTTCCCCTTTTCTGTCCACTCCCGACCCTTTTTTATCCTCACTATTGTCTCCCTACACTTCCTTTTCTCCCTGATGTATCTGAAAAAGTCTCCCCTCCACCCCTGTTACTAACATACTAAAATGCCAGCAGAATAGGCCTAACGGTCTTTCGTGTCTGCTCGTTTGGTCAGCCCCCACCCTGGGTGCTGACCTTGCTGTCCCCCTCGCCTTCTCTGGCTTCTCCCTTCCCAGTTCCGGATATTCTTGCTGCATTGGATTTTGCTTCCAGAACCCTTCCCCTGTACCTGTCCCACCCCTTCTTGAACCCCTCCACTGTCTCTGCCTCCACCAGCCCCCTAGGTAGTGCATTCCATGGCTCCACCACCCTCTCAGTGAAGTAGCACCTCCTCCTTTCTCCCCTGTTAATTCACTGCACTAATCTCAGCTCCCTCTGAGCCTTGGCTTCTCTCACTTTTCTGGTCACCTCCCTGGACCAACTTGTATACTCCTCCCTGTCCCCTTTTTTCCCATTCTCCTATACCTCTGGTGCACCTCTCAGTTTGCCCTCACCACCTCTACTACCTCGCTGTTCAACCAGCATGGGTTCCTTGCTATGCTCCTCTTACTCTGTGTCTTGGTGCAGGCTTCTGTTGCCTTTGTAATCCCATGTCTAATAATATCCCATTTCTGCTCCATGTCCATCTCCTGCCTTATGCCCTCCAGTTTCCCTTTCAGTACTTCCCGCATTCTCCCAAAGTCTGCCCCCCTGAAGTTTAAGATCTAGGTTAATGATTTCTCTGGCTCCCCACACATGGTGATATTAAACCACAGTGTTTGGTGATCGCTGTCGGCTAGTGGGTCCTCCACCCTTATTTCTCTTACTGCCTCTCCATTCAACAATACCAGATCTAAAGTGTTCTTTAGCGTAGTAGGTACACTGACCAACTGGGTCAGGCGACCCTCCTGGATCACGTCCAGGAGCACTTGCTCCCTAGCACTGAAGGTGACCGGAATGCTCCAGTCAACCCCCGGCAAGGTGAAATCCCCCCGATGACCACCTTCCCTTTTCTACATACCTTTCTGATTTGTCCCACTAATTCCCTGTCAAGCTCCTCAGACTGGGAAGGCAGCCTGTATACCACCCCGATCCTCAGTTTCCTACCCCTTGAGTCTAGGAGCTGCAGCCAGATTGCCTCTGTTTTCCTTTCTTCCCCTTCATCCCTTGTGTGTTTGATCCCGTCCCTCACATAGACTGCCACCCCACCCCCCCCACCTCCTTACGGTCCGTCCTATATAATTTGTACCCTGGGATTGCCAGATCCCAGTCCTGATGCTCAGTTGCCCATGTTTCCATGACAGCTGCAATATCCACCCTCCACACTGCCAAGAGTGCCTGTAGCTCAGCTGATTTGTTGCCTAAGCTTCTCGCATTCAGTGAGACCACCCTCCATCCTGCCCCCTTCCCTTCGTCGCCCTCCATCTCCTCCCTTCTATTCCCTCCCTTTTCAGCAGCTCTGAGTCCTTCCCTGCTAGCCTGGGGGGTAGGCTGTGACTCCACTCTGTCAAATCCCTGCGTACCTGCTGTCCAGTTGCCACCCCCATCTAGTTTAAATCCACCTTTGTCACAATATACCTCCCTAGTCTTTGTTTTAATACCTCCTTCACTCCCTACTCAGGTGCAGCCTGTCCCTTGCAAACAGATTGTTATTACCCAGGTACTGCCCCCAGCTGCCCACAACTCCATACCCCTTAGTTTGACACCATTCAACCAATCATGTGTTCAACTCCCTAATACTCTCCTCATAATCCTGACCCAGTCATGATTTTTGAAAGCGTGAAACAACAATTTTGTTTTTATTTATGTGAATGTCTGAGTGTTATTCATACAAATATTGCCTCTTATTGCGAGCTGTGAGCAGCACAGTATGCATTGTAATGAAGAAAACATTAAACTGTAAGTTACCTTCCTGATTTCTCTGAACTATGATCAGTTACAGTAATGTTATATTTTATACTTCTATTATTTCAATCATTGTTTCTATTTTCATTCATAGCATATTGATGATGGTTCATTAGTTTTGATTTTAGTGACAGTCAGGGTGGTTATATACAACTGAGATTGACATAATCAGCTCACAAAGTGTATTCTGCTTCAGATGAATAATGCAGCATTTTTTTTTTGTAGTCATACTCTCACATTACTTTGTATGGTCTTCTGCAATAATGTTAGCCTTAATGGATTGTTCATTGTGTATAGGAAATGTATAATTTGAGATGAGTGCCAGTGTGTGACACAGTTTGTGTGGGTGTTTGGGGGATGCACATTTCCTTTTACTGTATTATGATTGTGATTGCCACTGGTACACAGATTGTGCATACTCGATATTTGCAACCTGTTATGATTTGTCAAACACCATGAGATAATTAGCAAAATGGAGATTTCTTTTGTAGTATCCTTATACCAGTAGCTGCTGACCACCTTCCAGATTAACTTTGGTTAAATTTAATTAAATTAATTTAATTTAATTTCAGTTCTGAGCATGCTCAGTAGGATATCAAACATCTATCCAAAAAAACCTACGAAGCATTCTCAATATTGAAATAGCAAATCTTTATAACATGGGAAAGGATTAATATTTTTTCACCAAACCCATGAAAGGCACAATTCTGCAGCAAACCCTTTCTATCATGAACATTTCAGACTAAAATTCCAAACCAAAGCAAAACAAGAACCCCAATTTTTCCTAAAAACACATCATCCAGACCTTGGAATCCACACATCTGACTGACATGAACCTTGGCAAATCAAGAGATCTTGTGCCCTAGAATGAGCACGCAAATGTTCATGCAATTCCATTGAACTGGGGCAAAACTATTAAGGTATAAAGTTAGGGCTTTAACAATGAACAGCCTACTCAACCCTAACTATAGTGGTGCTACTGTGCCACAATAATATTGTATGTAGATACATACTGTATATAAATATATTAATAGCTTCATCCCCCACCCCCATTCAGTGGAATGGAAAAGGTGTCTTGATTTGCCAAGTTTCATTTCAGTCAGATGTGCAGATTTCAAGATCAAAATAGTGCATTTGTTAGAAAAATGGGGAATTTTTTGCTGTTTTTTTTCCTTTTTTTTTGTCATCACTGTCATCTAATTCTCAGGGTGGAAAGGGCTTGCCCTAGAATGGTGCCTTTTGTTGGTTTGGTGAAAAAATGTTAATCCATTCCCAAGTTATATGGATTGGAAATTTTGTCTCTGGGCTGGCTCAGTAGAGTACAGATGTCTATCCAAAAACCACAAGGTCTCATAAAATAAAATAATATTAATCCACTCCCATGGTGAAAAAAATATTAATCCATTCCTAAGCTATAAGGATTTGAAATTTTGGTTTTCAGCGTGCTCAGTGGAGTATCAACTGTCTCTCAAAAAAAACTATTGAGCATGCTCAGAACCAAAATTTCAAATCCTTATAACTTGGGAACAGGTTAATATTTTTTCACCAAACCAATGAAATGCACCATTTCAGGGGAAGCACTTTCCTCCCTGAGAGTTTCAGATCAAAATTTCAAACCATCTAGGTTGTAGGCAATGACAAAAATAAAAACAGCAAAAAAACCTAAATTTCTCTCAAAAATGCACTATCCAGATCTCAGAATCCACACACCTGACTGGAATGAAACTTGTCAAATCAAGAGATCTTGCCCCGACTGTGCATGCAAACTTTCATTCAATTCTGTTTAAAGGGGCAAAGCTATGAAGGTGCAAACTTTGGGGTTTAATGTTAATCAGCCTACTCAACCCTAGCTATAGTGGTGCTACCATGCCACTATAATATAGATGCTTATTAAAACATTTAAAATTGGTCTGAGAATCAAATTGTGTCCCAAAGGTCTAATGCATCCAGTGGGTGGACTTCCCCTGATTCTGTCTATGAGTGCCTTCCTCCAGCATTCCACAGCTGCCTGCCCTGAATGCCTCGGTTCCCCCTCCCCTTGCCTATGGAAACCAGCATTTGTCAATGGTGAATATTTGCTTACATGTATTTGCTGTGTAGTTGTTCAGTACCAATAGAACAGCTGTTAAAATTTAAAAAAATAATACCATGAGTTGTAACAGTGAAATTATCATGATTGGAAAATGAATAGGTGTTGTGTATCCTGTGCTTACCATGAGTGAGTACTATAGATGGATGGTCCTGAAAAGGTCCTGACCCTTGTTATCAGAAGCAGGATCCAGGTTAGAGTCCAGATGAGTTCTGATTGGTTCTCATTCAAATTAGAACCCTTAGGAAATTAATGCTAATTCAGAAAAGCATCACAAAATGCATGAAAACAATCACAAAATACACTAAAAATTTAACCTTAAACTACTTTTCTAACCCAAGTTTGTGTCTATGTTTGCGACTCCATTTTGTCTATTATTCTGCTGGCTATAGAGAATCAATGTGCTATGAATATGTTCCTTGCCAGCATGCATAACCCCAGCCCTCCAATTTTCTGATAGTCTGTCCAACCAAACACAGTATGTAGGTCCTTGATCCTAAAACCCATTGAGTGACACCCATTCTGCCCTACTATTAATTATGTTCCTGCACAACTGACAACTACTGTGATCTGCTTAAAGTTGGACCAGCATAACATTCTGTGGTGATTTGCATATGCAGCCCATGATGCTTTGCATTGTGGGGGCATGTGTGATTTTGTATTTACTGTGATCCAATATGCATATCCATGCCCCCTCCTATATGTGGGTACCCACCTTTCCCAAGTAGGTACAGCTATGTCCAAGGATGTCCCTATCTGTGCCAAACCCATCTGCTAACTCCCACCATGTCCCAATATTAACTTCTCTGCTGCGGCCTCTCATCTGCAGGAACCCCACCCTGCTCCTGTATGAACATCCCAGACCCAATATTTACCTCCTTCCCCCCACTCATCTGATGGCTCCCACCTTGCTCCAGTATAAAAACCTTGACCCCCACCCATCTGCTGACAACCTCACTGCCTTAGTAAATATACCTATACACTTGCACATCTACTACAATAGGGGAAAAAATTACTAAATCAGTTTGTCAAATGATGCCCTCCACCCAAAAAAAATTCACATACATGGTCTCGCAGTTTGTCTTCTTTTTTTCTCCCCATCCCTCCACTCCAGATTAAGTAATTAAATGATACCTTTATGGGTGTAATTGTAAATGTAAAATGGTGCTTCTTATGCTTGAAACACTAATAAGACACAACACATATGTTTTCCAGTATTATTTACTCAACACATCCAGAAAAAAAGAAATGAAAGATAGGTAAAACTTCAAACTCCTCTATATACTCCAGATAGGGGTTAGGTTTAAACTTATTTTCATTCTAGCAATCATAATGATGGGAGCCTGAGGGACACATATATCATAGATAGACAGTTCAGGATAAGATGTTGTGTTTAATTAGAAATAATGTTTGCTAAAATTGCCAGATTATAATTGTCAGTGCCACTAATATTATAATGTTTTATGCATTACAGCAGTAGCAGAAATGAGAAGGATGGATGCACTCTGAATGTATGACTGAACTAACATCATGGATCCTGGCCTGTCTGCATCCTCCTCCATAGATCCTGGCCTGGCTCTGGCCTTCATGCACCCTCCCCCTATGGATCCTGGCCTGACCTAATCCAAGCCCCCAGTCATTCTGGCCTGGCCTGGCCTACTCCACCTCACATGGATCCTGGCCTGGCCTGGCCAGCCCCATCCCAAGGATCCTGGCCTGCCCTCCCCCATTTGTGTGCTGGGACAGAGTTCTGTTGCTGAGTAGTAGACCATTAGAAGAAATCAGCTCAAAATAAGAGAGGTTGGGATGGCACAGTGGCAAGGAGGGTTGAGGCACTAGAAGTTACACCTCCAACCACGCTGGAGACCTGGGTTTGGGAATGGACTTGGGTCTCTGTGGGTGGACAGGGGAGGGAGAAGATTGAGCATCTGATTGACAGCTCTTCTCTCCTGGGGTTGGGGGGATTAGCTGAGCCACTTCTATACTGCCACCATGTGGAAGCATTATTGCAGGGTAGTGTGTGTGATTCACAAGGGGACTGCTGGTAGCAGTTGCAACAGTGCATGTGTGCCTCTAGGCACATGCGTGCCCAATGCCATTTCACATGCCAGTTGAGGGAGGGGCCAGAAAGAGGAAAACTGGAAGCAGGCATATGATGCCTTGCTCGCCTGCTCCTGATTGCTCCACCACTCAAGACCCCTGTAAACTTCGGGATGTGTGCTCCAGGGCGGGCAGGATGGTTTGCCCTCCACTGTACCACCATGGGGGCACTCAGTGGGGGAACCTAGGTGGGTAAGTCTTGATGGAGGTAGGAGATGGAAGGAGGGGCAAGGAGGAGCTGAAGAGCTCCTTGCAACCTGAAGGAAAAAAATAAAATGAGAGAGAGTATCAGACTCACATTACCTCATGTCAGAGTTAGCTGAAAGTGATTACAGTGCTACTGGCTGGTGGTCTAATCCAACTCCTCCATCAGTCTGTCCAGGGCCCCTGTGCCCTGCTGCACAGAGAAATCAATCGTGCCCAAATTGGCTCCTCTTACATATAACCATCATAATAAGACGGTCAGTGCACCTCCATGTCATGACCTGACCTGTGCCCACTGCCTGAAACCACAAAGACCATTCCTGTCATAATTCACCACACAGGTGAACCAACAACAGTCTTATACAGTGAGAGAAGAAGAAGATTGGAATCTAGCCTTAGGAGGCCTCATCTGCCACAGCAGTGACATCATTGTGGGTTGCACTATGTGTCTTACTTGCACCACTTCTGCATAGGGTCAAGCACAGTTTAATCACTGCCACCAGTTAGAGACCAGCTATACCCACCTCTCTCACTCATGGTTTGTATTCCTACTGCTGCAACCAGTTCAAAGTTTATTTAAATACATATGTGCAAAAGACATTTACAATGTATTACATCACATAACTAAAAAAAAGAGAGACATGTAGATAAAATTGTGCATATCAGACCATAAGTTAATTTAAATTTAAAATGCAAAAAAGCTTAAAACAGCCAAAGGCGTAATTTCAATTGCTATAGAGCTTGTTCACAAATTTTGCCATTCTATAGATAACATTCATTTTGTCCAAAGCTAGCAGATATTTCATACGATTCTCCATGTTTTTAAATTTGTAAGACTGAAAAAGTGGTTCAATCCATTTCCCTCTATCATCAACCAATTCCACACTTTCCAGTAACATATGGGTAAGTGTAGTGGTCTTCACATTTTTTACAGTTACAATCCAATTTTTTTCCAAATACACCCCCCCCCCCATTTTGAACTGTAGATAAACAACTTCCAGACTTCTTAATCTTAAATTACACAGTATATTTATGTGCCACTTGTTTTCACAATGTACTAGGTAGTATTCAGTATCCCCATTTAACTTTAAGCTTGAGTAGAGACCTCATATCTATTTCATGTATTTTAGCTAGATCATTCTGGGTTGCAATATCATGAATTCTATATACTACTGTATTTCACTTGCAAACAAGTCTACATTATTCCTCACTTTATTTGACCAAACATCTTCTATCCCCATTTTTTTCACTGCTTGGTTAAGAGTTGAGAACCAGGATATAGAAGAAGGACAAACCTCAAGTACGACAGATAGTCTTTCCAACATAAATACGGTAGTCTATCATTAGACATCTTAATTATTTTTTTCCACTACTTGATTGCTTTTACCTTAATCCTTTCATTCAAAGGACTCTGTACTGTTTCAAGCCTCATAAAGGCAGTCAGACAATCCCAAGGTAAATTTAATATATTTCTCAGAAAGGAGTTTTGCATAGATTCAATTTTTGCCTCACTAGCAATAAGGCCCCACACTTCACTCCGTTAAAGGGTCTAACTTACAGTCTTTGCTTCATATGATGGTTTTAGTGCTTGTTTGCAAATGATCTATTAGCATTCAATTAGTCATATGCTTTGTTCTTTATATCAGAGACATGAACACTCCATAACAAGTTACTTTCTACCGTAACCCCAAGGTATCTATACTCTTTTACTTCCTCCAGTTTTATACCATGTATTTCCCAATACTTTTTAGTGACTCTATTTCTGCTAAATGTCATTATTTCAGTTTTTTCTACATTCATCTCTAGGTCTAGCTTACTAAATGACTTCATAAGGCTTTTAACAACCCTTCTAAGACCAAACGGGGTTTGGGAAATAACAATAGCATCATCTGCATACATCAATAATTGGATCTTCTCCTTATTAATAATAGGGGGGAATGCATCTGTCTTTGACATGTCTTTTACCAACATTTCGATGTATAAGTTAAATAAGAGAGGGGCTAGTAAGCACCCTTCCTTAACCCCTTTACTGATTTTTATTTCCTTGGAGACTGCCCCCTCTCTGGTATAACAGACTAGAGCTGTTGTATTATGGTGTAACCTCTGTAACATCTCTAACACCTGTTTATCAATATCTAATGATGCTAATAACTCCCATAATTTATTCCTGTTCACAGAGTCAAATGTGGCTCTTATGTCCACAAAGCATACATAAATCGAACTCTTTTTCTGAAGTATATATGACTCTACCACATAATTCAGTGTAAATATCAAATCCAAAGTATTAAAATGTTTCCTAAATCCACACCGGAATTTAGAAATTAACTTTTTTTCATCTACCCATCGTGTCAACCTTTGGAGCAATAAGCGTGTATTGATTTTTTTGAACACTGGAAGCAATGTAATCGGTCTGTACGAAGCTGGATCCTGTTTTTGCCCTTTGTTAAAGAGAGGAAAGGGCACATCTTTATTCCAGCCTGAAGGAAAAACCTGATTTTGCCTTATCAGCCTAAATAGCAGAGTCAAGTCCTTCTCCCAGTGATCTATATTATGCAAAAAGACTTCTGCTGGGACACCGTCTACCCCGGGGACCTTGTTTTTTTTCTGAGATTGAATAGCTTCCTTTACTTCACTTGAGGAAAAGACAAGTATGCTTGAATTATAAGGGCAACTATCCTTCCAACTATAGGGGGCTACTTCATCATCAACTCCATAAATTTTATTAAAGTGGGAAATCCATTGGCTGTCTGTAATCATACCCAATAAGTTATATTGGATGTTCTTTTCATTACACCCAAATGCCACCGAAGTCCAAAAAGTTGGACTATCCTTTTGCCAAATAGCTTCATGTAAGTTATCCCATAGTGAAATTCTATAGTTCTTTTTTTTCTTTGAATCATACCGTTATATTCATTTTTTAGACTGCTAAAAGCTTTCAATATCACCGGGGATGGATACTTTGTTCTAAGTTTAGCAACAGTTTTTATTTCTTGTCTTAGATATAAACAATCTATATCGAACCATTGCTGACCAGAACCCACATTAGCTTTTCTCTGGACCTTATCCTTAGAACTTCAAGCTTCTACAATTTGCTGGATATAAAGATCACATCTTTGTAGTATGTACATTTATTTATTTATTTATTTATATTTATTTAAGCGTTTTACCAGGAAGGCATACTGAGCAGAGTACTGCTCGATTACAGATGCATCCTGGGGGATGGGAGAACGTAGGAAAACAGTTTACATAGTACAGACAAGAAAATACATAGTGGGAGAAATATTAACATTAGGATCTGGTTACATGTCAGTAGTAGCTTGAGAGAGACAAATTAGTAACCACAGTACGTATAGTATGGGAAAACACTTAAAGTCAGGAATGACAACTGAATACGTTGTGGAAGATCACTAACATTTGGTTCAGAAACCACTACATACAGGACTGAGTGTAGCAGTTGGTAGCACAGTTACATACAGCAAGTGTACAACAAAATTAACTTTTGAACCATATGAGATACAGTATAAGTTGAGTGGACAATAGTTAGATACTGATGAATTACAATTTTTTTTTTCCATTTTTATTCTTTCTCCTCCTACCCTAGCTGCCGGCCACCCATTACTTTCAGCCCGGTCATGGACCACTGACTTCCACCCCATATGGGTCTCTGGACCCTCATGCAACACCCCCCATGGGTAGGGCTGCGGCACTCTACCACCATGCCGCAGTCATCGGACTAGGTCGGAGGGCTGGCCTGGGGGGCTAATTGAATCTGTGGTGAGCTTCATTTAGGGTGGCCGGCAGCTTTGTCCATTTTCAGCTTTTTTGGAGGGAGGCGGGGTCGTGCACTGACGCGGAGCATCCTGCCCCGCCTCCAGTACGTGCCTGTGCCAACAGCTTCGTGACTCCTGGCCTCCACCAGGGGTCATCTGAGCTCCGGACACCTCCCCTCCCTCCCCAGAGAAGGAGAGCAGTCCCTAGGATGCTCCATCCTTCTCCCCCCAGCAGGCCCTCCAGTGACCCGAGTCCATTCCCGAACCCGGGTCGCCGGCGTCGCATGTGGAAATCCAACCGCTGTGCCAGCAGGCCGGCCTGATGAATTACAAATTTGCTAAGTGCCAACATTCCCAGAGAGTTGCCTAGTAGTTGGTAGGCTCCTAGACACAAGCACAGGAAGGGACAAAATTATCTTGGAGCATGGAGTTTAGGTGCGACAGGGGGGTGAAGTGACTAATGTTAGCTGAGAGGGAGTTCCATAGTGAGGGAATGCGGTAGCTGAACCCTGATTGCCCTGTGGAGGTAGATCGGTATGGGACAGCTAGGAACCTGAAGTCTGAGTTTCTGAGTGTGTATGATTGTGCACTAGGGTTTGTTAAGATGTCGGAGAGGTAGGAAGGAAGCCGCTGAGACCAATGCTTGGCTGTAATTTTTGTGCAGTGAGTTAGCCTGCGATAGTCAAGTGAGGTGAGATTCATTGCTTGATATAGGGCACAGTGGTGTGTGGATTAGGAACTGTTTAGGGTGAAGCAGCAAAAAGAGTGGAAGAGAGGGTCCAGCCTAGCTAAAGTGGTCTTTGGGCTGGCACTGTAGACTACGTCCCCTAGTCGAGGACTGGGAGGATCATTTTATTTACAATGTCCTTCCTGGCTGGCAGGGGTATGTTGTCATGATTCCAGTAAAGTGCACCAAGCCTTGGGTGCAGCTTCTTAAGTAAGGAGTCAATATGTGTGGAAAAGTTGAGGTGCTGGTCAAGCCAGACACCGAGGTATCTGAAGGTGGTGCAGGACTCCAGTGGGGACCCTTCCAGGGTGTGAAAAACTAGTGGTGAAGGGAGCCTAGAAATTTTCTGCCTCATCCCAAAGGTTAAGGAGACCGTTTTGCTAGCATTTAGGAGGAGATTATTTGAGCAGAGCCAATGCTGGACTGTGATGAAGTCGTGCTGAAGTCTGGATGCAACTTCAGAGGGCGAGGGGCCAGATGCATATAGCACCGTGTCATCTGTGTACATGTGGATGGAGGAGTGTGTGTTCAGGCAGAGGGCAGATCATTTAGAAGGACCAAGAATAGGAGGGGGTCTAGGAAAGATCCTTGAGGCACTCCTGATGTGACTGGGAGGGGGTCCGACATGGACGCTCAGATACGGACAATGTGGGATCTACCAGTGAGGTAGGAGTGAAATCAAGATGTGGCCCAGCCAGATAGGCCAGCCTTAGCAAGTTTTGTCAGGAGAAGAGAGTGAGTCACCATATCAAAAGCCTTTGCCAGGTCGATAAAGATGGCAGCAGTGATGTGGCCAGCATCCATCCCTGAGAGGATGGAGTGAGTAATCCTAAGAAGGAAGGTGGTAGTGGAGTGGGTTTTCCTAAAGCCAGACTGGTAGGGGGAAAAGAAGGAAAATAAGTCCAGATAGGTGGATAGACGAGAGAGAACCAGGCGTTCTTGTATCTTGGCAAGGGTCAGTAGGAGGGAGATGGGCCGGTAGTTGCTTGGGTTAGAGGCATCACCACCCTTTGGAAGTGGGATTACGGTGGCATGTTTCCACTCAGTGGGGACTTCTGCTAGAATGAATAAATGATAAGTTAAATAGGGCAGCTAGGGGTTGAGCTATGGCAGGGGCTGACAGGTGGAGCATTTTGGAGTCCAACTCCATGGGATATTTTCCCTTTTCAGGGTTAAGGGCAACCAGTGCATTGTATACCTCATCAGGGGTGACTTGCAGGAAGGAGAAAGGCTGCACTGCAGCACCACATGATATGGTGTCAGTGGGGACATGCTGAGCCTGGTGCGGGGTGGCCCTGGGAGTAGCATGGCTGGTAGTGAAGACAGTGTTAAACAAGGTGGCAACTGCTGAGGGGTCAGTGATGGTGTGACCACCAACCTGCAGGGATGGGATTGGTGGTTGTGTTGGCGGGCATAGAAGCGATTTGACCACCTTCCAGAAATGATGGGAGATGGGAGGAGGAATAGAATGTGCATGAGAAGTAGTTGGCCTTTGCTTGGTGGATTATTTTAGTACTAAAATTGCGGAGCACTCTGTAGGTCTGGAGGTCAGCCTAGGATTTGGAGGTCTTATAGGTTTTCCAGGCCTTGTCTCGGATTCAGAGATGGGCTAGGATATCAGGAGAGATCCATGGTAGATGAGCACCTCAGACTCTGGACCATCTGAGGGGGGCGTAGCGGTCCCAGATGGTGATGAAGTTGGACTTAAAGAATGACAGTGCCTCATCTGTCGAGGTGAAATGACTGATGCACGACCAATCGTAGTTGCCCAACTCATTTAATAATGAGGGGAGGTCCAGGGATTTATAGGATCTCGAAAGTAGGATTCTGGGAGGGGGAGTTTTGGGTTTGTGAAATTTGCGCATGGTGTAGATCCCGTGCTGGTCACTAAGGGCATCTGGAAGAAGTCCAGAGGCTATAATCCTGTGAAGGTGAGAGGTGAGGGACCAATCTAGCAGTGTATGGTTCTGTGTTTTGTGGTTTGCCCGAGTAGGTTCAGTGATTTGTTGTGTTAGGATTAGGGCTGTTACCTTGTCACGAAATTTGGAAAGAGACTCAGCAAGCCAGTTCTGGTTAAAATCCCCTAATATGTGGATATCACCACCTGCTGCCAGGGAGTTTAAGTAGCCTAGGTAGTCCAATATGTAAGGTGAGGTGGTGCCTGGAGCGCAGTATGTGCCTGCTATGTAGATTGGGATTGAGTGGGGGATGGAGAGTTTTACCATTAAGGCATTAATGGAGTCCGACGGTAGGGATAGGGCAACTGTGGTGAATTTGATGGAGGAAGCAATGTACGTGGCTATGCCGCCTCCTTTTCTGCCGACCCGGTCATGGTGGAGAAGTGTATAGCCGGGTATGGCAAATTCTGCGTCGGTGTTCCGTGATTTTAGCCAGGTTTCAGAGATAATCAGAATGTCTGGGCTGAGAAACACGGCGAGGGCTTGTAGCAAGGTTATTTTACGCAAGAGACTACGTATATTTATGTGTATTAGTTTGAGCCCGAGGGGATTTGGAGTGGGACAGAAGGGTTTTGGTCATGGGGGTGGGTTGGTTCTGGATTAAGTTCGATATCCCCTGCAAGGAGAAGTAGCAGGGTGACCATTAATTTGGTGTGATGAGCTATCCACTGAAGTTTTCTAGTGGTGGAATGATGTGCGGTTCCATCAGTTTTTGGTCTCCAGGTTTGTGGTAGAAGGACTAGGAGTCTGATTCAGAAAGTAGGTGGGATTAGCCCGGGGCAGGTGGAGAGATTATGGTAGGGATGGGCATGGTGCAATTCAGCTGAGATAGTGGAGGTATGAATATTTGTTAGCAGCCTGTCTCAAGACGTGATGTGGGCTGGGAGCGTAGGGTAAATTGATGGTGGGAGGGACACCCAGAGGGTGATGATAAAGAAGATTAATAAGTAAAGTTGAGGCATAATGGAGAGGCTAAAAGAGCAAGGGTCTGGAAAGTAATGGCAAAACCTTGGTGTAGTGGCCTCTAGTGGATGGCTGATATAACCTGCAGATGGGAAAGTAGACTGGTTAAAACTGGCATGTGACTTCAGGTATATAGGAGTGACTACCAAGGATGGTGGTGAGGGTGGTAGGGAGCTGATGCACAGCATCAGCAGGGCTCTAGCTTGTTCAAACTGCATAGTAGCAGCAGCACCATGAGCCGTACTTTAGCTCTGCCTGTGAATTGCTGTTGGGGGGTGGTCAGTCTGCACTCCGGATCCTGGAAGGGCTTCCACGCTGCCCTCATGACCTGAGGATTGCCCCGAAAGCTGTAACAAAGACAGAATTTAAATAGGTAAGAGGGATGGAGGGAGGGGCTTGGCACAATCTTAAATAAGCTTTAAACAAAGGTAGTCGGGGCTCAGAGGAGCAGTTAGTGCAGTGGGGAAGCTCTAATTAATTTAAACCTTAGCCTGCTTGAAGCGCTGCTCAGAGGTGTCTGAAGGCAGCTAGTAATTCAGAAGTTTCAAACTTCCCTTAGATGGGGAGCTCAGCGGTGCCTTAAGCAGATAAATTGTGCACTTTATACTTTTCTTTGTGTCTACGTTAAGCCCCTTGTATAGCACAGCAAGGCAGAGATTGAATTAAAGCTGGCTGCAGCTAAATCAATTTTAAACCAATTAAGGTAACTCAACAGGACAGTGAAAAAGCACAGTATTTTAGGGAGTTATTAGCAGACAAAAACTATCTCCACATGTCTGTCGACTTTAAAATTCAAGAGATGGTGCCTTTTCTCTTGTAGCTTGTTCAAACTGCGTAGTAGCAGCAGCACCATGAGCTGCACCTTAGCGCTGCCTGTGAATTGCCATTGGGGGGGTCGGTCTGCACTTTGGATCCTAGGAGGGCTTCCACACTGCCCTCATGACCTGAAGATTGCCCCGAAAGCTTAGCGCTGCCTGTGAATTGCCATGGGGAGGTCGTTCTGCACTCCGGATCCTGGGAGGGCTTCCATGCTGCCCTCACGGCCTGAGGATTGTGCTGAAAGCTTAGCACTGCCTGTGAATTGTCATTGGGGGGGGTCAGTCTGCACTCCAGATCCTGGGAGGGCTTCCACGCTGGCCTCATGACCTGAGGATTGCCCTGAAAGCTTAACGCTGCCTGTGAATTACCATGGGGGGGGGGTCGGTCTGCACTCCAGATCCTGGGAGGGCTTCCATGCTGCCCTCATGACCTGAGGATTGTGCTGAAAGCTTAGCGCTGCCATTGGGAGGGTTGGTCTGCACTCCAGATCCTGGGAGGGCTTCCACGCTGCCCTCACGACCTGAGGATTGCCCCAAAAGCTTTGTGCTGCCTGTGAATTGCCATGGGGGGTCGGTCTGCACTCCAGATCCTGGGAGGGCTTCCACGCTGCCCTCATGACCTGAGGATTGCCCCAAAAGCTTAGCGCTGCCTGTGAATTGCCGCGGGGGAGGTCAGTCTGCACTACGGATCCTAGGAGGGCTTCCACGCTGCCCTCACGACCTGAGGGTCTTGTGTTATAGCTGTGAGATACACTATATTGTTATAATTCTGTATTATTTCATCCACAACAACTTTTGTATATTCATTCCATCTAACTTTCTTTCCATATCTAATACACATATTCCGATCAGCATCAAAAGTTTGTATTAGATTTTTGGCTGTTTTGCTGAATTTAGTAGCCAGCTTACAAATCATGGGGTAGTGATCACTATCCCACATCCTGTGAATCTGAAATGAGTTTGCCCTGTTATATTCCATCGCTTCAACTATACAGTAGTCTAGAACACTTCCCCCACCCTTAGTTGTGGGGAATTTCATTTCCTCCTCCCAATCCCCTTTTGTACAGCCATTTAGTAGCCTTAGTCCAAATTTGCCCAAGAATGTCAAAAGGGACTTGCCATTTTAGTTTAAAACCTTGTCCTTTGACTGGCGTATAGGTATGTTTAATAAATCATCTATTCTCCAATCTGGTGAGGGGCCCTCAATACTAGCTCCAGTCCGTACATTAAAATCACCAAATAAAAATATACATATCTCTGAAAATCTCGATTTAATTGACTCTATATCCTGCCCTATTTGCACAAGAATAGCCGTAAATTCCTTTCTCTTCACAGTTGGTGGAATGTAAATATTAAATAATGCTGTACTTTGCACAACTCCTGTTATAATTATATGCATATAGAATTCATGATAAATGCGTACTTCTGGGTTCTCAAAGCCCAAGAATACATCAATGCAAAAAGCCAAACCACCTTTGCATCTACCAAACTTACTCCTTCTATACGCAGAAGATACCCAGGCCCTCTACCCTTTCATCCCAGCTACCTCCATTTTTCCTATCCATGTTTCTTGAAGAACTAAAATTGTGTAGTTTGACATCCATTCTAAACATGCTTTATCTGCTAGCTTTTCTCTCAGGCCTGCAATATTCCAAGATAAAATATCTACATATGTCTTGTCATCCTTCAGTCAGTTTGTTAACTCTATACTTTCTATATTTTCTACTACGCTATCCTCCAACGAAGATGTACTATTCTCCCCTTCATCTTCACTCTCCACCCCGATTTTATCCATACTTTCATCTTGTTCTAAAACTAAGGTGGTATTTATTCTCTCACCCAATTGTTTCCTAACCCTTCTAAAAACACATTCTGATTCCTCCCCATCTAGTGTGTGTGTGTGTGTCATCTCAACTGGTTTTAAAAAAGCTGTAATTCTAGGCTGTTTCACAGGAACTTGATCCTTCTTACTCTTGTGAACATTGGGACCCAGTTTACCCTCTTGGGGATAATTTGTTTCCAAATAAAAAACTACTCCCAATCAGTGATGGTCAAGCCATCAGATAGCTCATCACTCTGTCTCAGTGAGCGCATCTCTTCTTAGCAAGGCCCCCAGCCTAAGCAGCAGTGGTGGGCATCACTTTTTCACCTGTGTATGGAGGTTTTCAAGTTTTTGCTGCAATGAGCAATGCTGCTTCTGTGCCGCACCAAAACTGGTCACTGCATACTGGCAGGAAGATCTCATCAGGCCAGATGTCACTCACAAGAAATGAGTCACTAAGGCTAAAGGCATAACTAGTGAAGAAATGGGGCTATACACTGGCGCACATGTGCTCCATGAATAAAATCCTCATATCTTACCATTGCCAGCACCACAGCTGGCTGGGTGGCTAGCATGGGGGGGACCACACATTACTGACTACTGACTAAAATCGAGGAGGAAAAAAATTGTTTTTACAATACAGTATTAAAATGTAGAAGAACAGCTAGGGCCCCCAAGAGTTCAGAGCCCTATGACATTGTTCTGTTTGCCCTTCTGTTAATCCAGGCATGGGATCATAATGTTGCAGATGAAACTGTGCACATCAAGACCGCACAGCACGATATAGCATCTGGCTTCACCTCCCCCACCCCACAGAACTATTATAATTAACTCCAAGATGATGTGGACACAGGGGCAAGAAATAAAAAAAAAAGATTCCCTAGAAGGGAATCAAACCACTTCCCCCCAACACCATCCACTGCTGGGTCAGGTGTTCTAGGTACTCCACCATGGGAGTGGCTCGATCGAGCACCCGACCAGCAGTGACTATATCCACTTCCTTGTTGCTGGTGAGCATCAGGGGGTAGCGATGCTTTCTATTGCTATAATTTCCCTGTGGTGTAAAGCCACATGTGGTAGTAGCACTGCTGTCTTTCTGTGCACGGTTTCATCCATGATATTGTGACCCGGTAGGATTAATCCAGCCTTGGTTATAGACCAGTGATCCTGGGTCAGTTAAGCAGAGCTGGGGTCAGTGCAGAATGCACTCACTGCCACAGTTCAATTGACCAAAAAGCCAAAATTCAACTGTATGGCCATTTAAATATGATATCCTTAAAAAAAGGAGCTGCCCCTCCAGATGTAAGATGCAAGCCTTTCAAGTAGTGGAATTTGGGTTGTCAAACCTATCCAACTTCAGGACAAAAAAAGGCAACCAATCCCTGAATTAGTGCGGACAAGAAAGGTACTGAAATGAGGATAATAGGGGATGCCAGCCCTCACCAAGACTTCACTACCCTGAGGAGAGGAAACTCAATCAAATGAGTGTGTGCAGCCAGGGCCGCAGTAGTGGGGGGAAAGTGGGGAAGTTGTCCGGCGCCCCAAGCTCAAAAGGGGCCCACTTGAGGAGCTGGCATTACCCCTGGCATTAGCTGGTTTGGAAAACAGGGGCCCATTTCAAGTGACTTGTCTGGGGCCCCAAAATTCATAGCTGCAGCCCTGTGTGCAGCAACAGCAGTAACAACAGGCAGGATGGAGCCACCCTCCTCCCCCTTTACTTCATCTTCTTGCTGCATCTCTCTGGTGAGTGTCAGCCTGTCCATCAGCTGCAAAGCACTGGCATGTCACTTTGACTGAATGGATGGCATGCACCAAGCCCAGCATTTACTGCCTTTCTTGTGTTGTTCCAGTGTACTGATTTTTTAAGCAGAATAGCAGTGACCATGCCCGTGTTGCAGACTGGAAAGTGGGCAAAGGTTCAGGCTATGTGAGTTTGTTTTACCCTTTCCACTTGCTATCTGAATTTGGGTGCTTGGGGGCTGAATCAAATACATTTCCTTTATCTAAAGTGCAAATATAGTACACTTACTTTAATGAATGTGGCTTTAGTTCAGAGCAAGCAATCCCTTTTTTGTGCCATGAACAGTTTAGATTGATAAACATTGTAATGAAGAAAACTGTGCCTACCAGATTCCTGTATTCTGTTTTTATTTCAATCCTGAGCAAGCACAGTGTGTTGTCACCGATGGGAAAATCCTGAAGAGATGCAGTTTTTCGTTTTTTCTGTCCTGATGTGCAATAAAGGCTGAGTAACATTGATGTCAAAACTAGTATTGGGCTCGGGCTTCATGCGCAAACATACACCCACATAGAACTGTCTCCTGACCTTAACCCATATGCGCATCCTCAAAGGTTAACATCATAGCTCTCAGAGCAGGAGGGCAGCTGGGAACTGTGTTCACGAAGGAGTTTCTGGTGTTCATGGCTGACAACTGAAAATCTGCTAAACAGATTATCTACTCATAAAGTTGCTGGTACATCTAACAAAGGTATTCTATACAAGGAAACATAAAATTAAACCTTATGTTTTATTAAGCATTTTGACAATTGATGGTACTTCTGTGAACAAAGTTGCAAGAAATGCTGACAGTTTCCAATACAGTGGAATGCGCATTTGGCATAGTCACACTGACATGATTGCGTTAGATCTCAGCTAAAACTGAAACAGGGGGATGACTCATCTCTAAAAAAAAGGGCATCATCTAGACAAGACTGCTGAGAATGTCCCTTCTTTTCTCATGTAGACATTTGAATCCAAGACTGATACAAAATTCACAGAGGAACAATTTCACAACCTGTTACATATAAACTGCTGGCATGGATCGAAAGTCTGATTGAATAAAAACGTTGTGGTGATGGACAATAAATAGTCATAAGCTGTGCAACTGGCCATTCAACGTTAAACTCAAAGCCTAAGTTGCATTGTTCTTTCCAACAAAATGTACTGCTGAAGCCAAACACAATTAGATTAATACAGCACCAGTGACCTGCAGCACGGAAGGGTAGAATCAAAGCAGTTCATGTTTAACTATTTCTGGCAACACAATTATTCTTAACAGACTGAGAAAATAAGGGGTATTCTCTGCTGTCATGTAAAGATGATTCCTTTTTTTTTTGTTAGAGTTGAGGCATCCCCATGTTTCAGTTTTAGCCGACATCTGACATGATGTCAGTGTGACTATGCCAAATGTGCATTCCACTGTGGTGGAAACTGTCAGCATTTCATTCAGATTTGTTCACAGAAGTACCATCAATTGTCAAAATAAACATAAAGTTTCATTCATGGTTTCCTTGTACACAATAATTTTGTTAGATGTAATGGCTACTTTGTGAGTAGGAAATCTGTTTAGAAGACTCGACTGTCAGCTGTGAAAACCGGAAGCTCCAGTGTGAACACAGTTCCCGGTAGCCCTCCTGCTCTGACAGCTATGACGTGAACCATCAAGAATGCAAGAATGCACATACTCGCTTGAGGTCAAGAGACAGTTCCAAGCAGGTGCATGTTTGTGTGTAAAATCTGAGCCCAATACTGGTTCTGACATCAATGTTACTGAGTCTTCACAGTGCATTGTGACAGAGAAAAGGAAAAACTGTGCATCTCTTCTGCATTTGCCATTGTTGACAGCACAGTATACTTGCTCAGAATTGAAATAAAGAGAGAACACAATAATCTGATAGGTACAGCTTTCTTTATTACAATGTCTATCAATTTAAAGTATACACAGCAAAAATAGTGATTCCTCACATCAATATTTGTGTGTGGGGGCATAGGTGTGTATGTGTGGGGGTGTTTACTGTTTGCTGGGCACAACAGGAAAGACTTGCTCCTTTGAACTACATGAAGTTTCCTTCCAGCAAGCAAAGAACAGTGTCATCATTGGCGGTGGCAGAATAACTGCTGTGAATGAGCTTGGTACATCAAGTAGACCTGTGTTTGATTCACAACTTCCACTTGCATACTGTGTGACTCTGAGCAAGTCACTTAACCACCCCAGTGCTCCCGGGTCGCCCCTGAAAATAGGCACATGCGCCTAATGGGCCTTACCTGGTTTCCAAAAGAATAAAGTAAAAAAAATAAAAATCATCAGCCTAGCTGATCATTGGCCTGTCATTGTTGAGCCCACTGCAGCCTGAACTGCACTGGACCTACAGTAACACACCTCTGAAATGTGATTCCTATAACAAAATATTTGCTGCGCATGCATGTGCATGCAAACATAAAAATTACAAACACATTGTATCAATATTTTTTTTTGTATCGATACATAAAATTACATGATGGGTTAAAAAAGAAATTAATAAGTTATTTTTCTTTGTCTGAATTTTGGTAGTACAAAACATTAGTTAATTAGAAACAGATTGGTCTGCAACTTATTTATCTTATGCCATTAAGGAGCTAGTGGAGCCAAAACAGGCAGACAGGAAAATAATACAAATTTTAAGAAGTAGTCCTTTGTAACTTTTTATTTCAGAAGTATTTTTCTTTTTCCTTTTGCTCTTCAGAAAGCTTTCAATGTGATAATATTGTGCTGGATGTATGGAATTGTTCTTAGCCTGGCAGCTAACATATCTAGCTTTACTGCCCCCCACTACATCATCAGCATTGTGATCTCAGTGACAGTGACATCACAGATGAATGATCTGACAGTCACTGAATTGCTGTTCCTGAGCAGCAGTTGTATCACGGTCAATAATGTCATAGTGTTGGTGATGTAGTGAGGGGCAGTAGAACTAGATATGTTAGCTGTCAGGCAGAGTGCTGTTCTACGTATCATACCTACTAACATCAGGTAAACAATCTTCTATTTAAACAAAGGAAAAGGAAAAAGTACTTCAGATATAAAAGGTAATGGTTGGCTGATTCTAAAATCTTTTATTAGTTTTATGCAGTACACTAGCTCTTCAATTACATTGTGAACATTTCAGTCTCCCCTCTAGCAACCCCAGCTCTTTTTTGCTTTCACAGACTTTGCCTGTGAAAGCACAGGAAGACAATAATGGGATGTGAACAAATTCTTGATGATGCCTCCTTCTAACTGACTCACCACCCTTTTGAGAAGATGATTCCTTCCTTCTGGGGAAACAACACACTCTTCTAAGGGGATGACTCCTACCCTTTTTTTTCCATAAAAGTTTTTATTAATTTTAAAGTTTGTCAACACATACAAAATGTCAGACATACAGGGTATAACTTTTCCCACCATGGTGGTGGGGGACAATCTCGATGGACTATAGCCTTATTTTGTCCTTTAAAACCAAACCAAACCAAATCCTTTCATGAGAACAGAATTTGTGGCAGGGAATTGCAAACAACATGGCGCATAACAAGAGATCCTTAATAATGATTCTATAGTTATAAGACTTCAACCTACTGTTATCAAAACTATTGATCTAAAAAGTACTTAGTTGATCCTGATGGAGGTAGTAGCCCATAAGGTCAGCCTATGCATTGTGACAGAGATTTCCCTACGTCAGTTATTGAGAGGAACCAGAAGGAGGTAGTCTTCCCACTGATTGAGCTTCATTTAAGACACTCTTTAGCAGTGGTGCCAAGATCTTTCCAAAAGCCATGTAAAAGTCAGATGTAAATCCATCTGGACTTGGGGACTTCCCTAGAGTAAGAGAGCTTATAGCTTGGAGTGTTTCCTCCAAGGTGATAGGGGAGGTAAGCTTCTGGGACAGTTCACCACGGATGCTTGACATATTGATATCCTCATAAAAGTGGTCTAGGTCTGTCACTGTCGGTACAGTCTCTGAGATGTACAATGCTTTGTATAATGTCTGAAATTACTCATTTATAAGGATGGGTGAGGAGGTTCTGGTTCCTTCTACCTTCTGGATGTGGAGACTATATCTATCTACCTCTCTTACTCACAACCTATGTGCCAGGAGTCACCCAGGTTGTTCACCCACTTCACAATAAGATTGTTTTAGCCTAAAGAGAGCATATTCAGTCCTGTGGTGGAGATAGTTCTTAAGAGCAGCCTTGGCCTCTAGAATTCACAGGTTTAGTGTTTCTTTCCTCTTTGGATGGAGAGAGAGTTCCTTCTCTAGAGTTTTTAAGGTACTTTATCTATCCCTAGTTTATCTGTCTCTTTCCTTACATAGTTTGGAAGAATAGGTTATAAGTTTGACTGATATGGTGACTTTCACAGCTTCCCACTGGGTTGCTACAGAGGTGTCCGGAGTGTCATTGAGGGCAAAGTACTCTTGCAGTTCAGATTCGACCCAAGGCTGAAAGTCTGGAACCTGGAGCAGGGAGGAGTTAAACCTCCATTTGTTTCTTGGGGACATTTGTCTGCTCCAGGCTATGACATGAACTTTGGGGCTTGGTCAGAGAGTAGTATAGTTCAATTCAATTCAAGTTTATTGTAGGAAAATTTCATTGAGCAAGCTCAAGACAGGTGTACAGCAACTGGTTTACAAAATAAAAGGAACATACTTTGAATAAGACAATGGGTTTCATATATCACAATGTACAATCACAGTAAAAACATGTCCTGGTGATAAGACAGAGCAGCAATGAGGCAATTTACATAATGCAACAATCTGCAGTAGGATGCATAAGACAATGTTTGTAGTACATAACAACATACTATCACAGTAGAAACAGGTCCTGGCAACAAGACAGTGCAATAATGAGGCAAATTACAAGATGCAACAATGCATCAATCTGTGGTAGGATGTAGAGAAGGCAAGGAATGCAGCAGAGGGAGGGGACAGAACAGGAGTGAGTAAGGATGTGAAATAGTTAATAGGAAGGGGAATGCTACAGGAGAGGGTAGGGGACCTAGGCAGTGACATGATAACACATGAGACAGGGCCAGAGGGGAAGTTTAGTGGAAAAGGAAAGGGGAGAATAAGAGTTATTCAGAGAGCTAAGCCCTCTGGCATTTGCAAGGATCCATGAAGAATCTTGAGGTGAGCAACTCAAAGAAACTAATAATGAGCAGGCCAGTGAGCTTGAGTACCATTTGAATGCTGTTCCAAGCTACAGGGAGAAAATGTGATATAGCTCCCTTGCTGAGGGAGGTTCTAGTTCTGGGATATCCAGGAGGAGAAAGAAAGACTTCCTAAGGGAATAAGCACAGTGCAAGATGTGGACGAGACAGGAAATATAGTCTGGGAGTAAATTATGCAGTGCTTTGAGCATCCATGTACCAAGGTGGAGCAGTCTTCTAGTGGCTAGAGACGTCAACCCAAAAGTAGAATACAGGTCACAGTGATGGATCTTGGGGGATGCATTAGTAATAAAATGAAGGGCATGGTAGAAAAGGACATTGAGCCCATGGATGTTGGTAGCCGAAATGCAGTTGTTGATTATATCACCATAGTCTAAGAGTGGGAGGAATGTTGCCTGGATGAGTCTGAGTCTAACCTCAGGTGGGAAGAGGATTCTATGGCTAAAAAAGAATCCTAATCTGGCTTTAAGCTTGGCAGAGAGATTATCAATGTGGGTGTTGGATACTTTGTTGTCAATCCAGACTGCTAGGTATTTGAACTTGTCAACATCTTTAAGTGGTTCCTCTAGGAAAGTTTTAACAGTTGTGAGGTTGGACTTGGTCCCTACAAGGGGGAGAGGGGCGGGGTTGTTGTGGTGAAAGTACATTACCTTAGTCTTCTTAGCACTGAGCAAAAGCTTGGCACAGGTAGTATTGTGTTCCAGCTGAAGGAAGTAGGTTTGGAGTTCTTCATGGACACCTAGAAGCGAGGGCCTGGAGGTGTAAAGTACAGTATCGTCCACGAAGAAATGCAGTTTTGAGTTAGTGATACTGGAATTAAGGTTATTGATGTAGATGGAGAAGAGGATGGGGCCGAGTATGGACCCTTGGGTGATGCCTCAAGTGATGGGAAGGGGGTTCGAAAGGAGACCATATGCTTTTACTTGCTGATAGCTGGAGAATCAACCGATTGTTGAGGCAGAGTCACCTAGGCTGGAGATGCTGTGCAGGGATAGATTATGGTCCGCAGTATTAAACACTTTGCTCAGATCGAGAAACACTGCCCCTGTTACTTGCTTGGAGTCCCAGGCAGAGGACCAGTTATTGATGACTTTATCTAGGACAGAGATAGTGTTATGGTTACATCTGAAGCCCGACTGAGCAGGGTTGAAGAAAGAGTGGGCTTCGATGTGGTCTTTCAGCTGAGCGTATAAGAGTTTTTCTAGGATTTTGGAGAGCACTGGTAGTATTGAGGTTGGTCTATAGTTGTTTAAGTCAGAGGGGTCACTAGATTTGAAGAGGGGCAGAACATGGGCTGACTCCCAGCAGGATTGAACAGTGGCTATTGAGATAGACATGTTAAAAATGTGGAGAATGGGGGCAGTGAGATAGTAATATCGAAGTTTAAGAAAAAAGGCTCTAGCCCATCGGAACCACCACCTTCTTAGTGTCAAGTCCACGAAGGCGTTCTTTGACATCCTTATATGTTATGGGAAAAAGTCGG
The DNA here is from genome assembly GCA_016271365.2 of Neoceratodus forsteri. Lineage (NCBI taxonomy): Eukaryota > Metazoa > Chordata > Ceratodontiformes > Ceratodontidae > Neoceratodus > Neoceratodus forsteri. The sequence continues at coordinate 606,324,521 of CM057452.1, forward strand.
GGGGGAAGGGGGTGCAGGAGAGGCAGTGGGGGTGGAGGGGGGCAGGATAGCCCTGCATAGGGGGAGGAGTTGAATGCTAGCCCAGCGGTGGAAAAGTGAGAGTTTATTTTCTCTAAAATAAGGCTGCAGTCTTCAAGAATATTTCTGCTGTTGATGATCTTGGGGGGGACGAAGGGGGCTGCTTTACATCTTTCTATGGATTTTATAGTGCACCAGGTCTTGGCTGAGCTTTCTTTGGCATGTTCAAGAGCGTCAACATAGTAGTTAGATTTTGACAAGTGGATTAGTTTGATGCAGGAGTTTCTGGCAGTTCTGAAGGCCTGCCAATCAGTTTGGGACTTGAAGAGCCTGACTTGGGCCCAAAGTTTATCCCGTGCTGTAAGCGCAGCTTTCAGAGCTGGTGTGAACCAGGGGTGGGAGAGTGGTGTACTCTAATTTTAATGAAGGGGGCATGCTTGTCAGCTAGTTGAAGGAGATGTGTAGCGAGGATAGCGGTGGCCTCATCCACAGTTTTGGTGAGGTAGAGGTTTTCCCAGTTAGTTGCATTGAGGTCGTTGAGATAGTGACAGGCATTGAATTTATGGAAGCTACATTTGGTAGTGAATTTAGTGGGGGAGAGGCCTCCCTCCTGGGCCCTTGTGCACACAACAATAGCATGATCACTCAGGTTGTTGTGAAACACTGCTGTGTTCAGGAACTTGTGGGGGTGATTCGATAGGATGATGTCAAGGAGAGAGCTGTTATCACAAATTCTGGAATTTTCCCTGGTAGGTTCTGCGATCAGCTGGGAAAAGCTGACTTCCTTTAAAGTCATTTGATTTATGAGTTAGCCAGTCAAAGTTTAGATCATCAAGAATGATGGTCTCACTATTGCACTGGGTTACCAGAGATTTGAGGGTGTCAATAATTGCGTTACCCCCTGAGGGGGGTCTGTAGCAGCCGATGATGTGGAGGACTTTGGAGGATGGGAGATGGAATTTTAGTGACACATATTCATACTCTTTAGGCATGGAAGTGGTCTGGATATTGAGAACGAAATTTATCTTTGTAATAGATGATCACTCCCCCCTCCCCTTGAGGGCCTATCTGCATGGTGTAGGTTGTAGGCAGGAATAGCTATAGCATGGTCTGAGATGGAGTGCTTCAATCAGGATTCGGTTATGATGATGATGTCTGGCTTGGTGTGAGCAGCCCACACTTTTAGTGGGTCAATTTTATTGATCAGGCTTCTTGCATTTATTAGCATTAGTTTGAGGCCAGGGGCAGAGGTGAAGTCCGGGGGGGGAGGTGATGGGCCTGGGGGGGCAGGGGTTTACTTCAACATTTCCTGAACATATATGGAGTAGTAGAATGAGCTTCATGAGGTGCCGTCGAGCCATGAATAGTGCCTTGTGCTCCAGGGCATGGCCTCTGTGAGTCAATGACTTGGTAGAAGCGAAGGGGACCGGTCATGAGGATGAGTGGAGGAGCACCAATGGATGTGGGGGTAGGGATGGTATGGAGTTCTGCAGGTGTGTAATGGGCACAGTTATTTGAGGTTTCGTAGGAGGTGTGTAGCTGAGGTGGCTCCCCATGAGGGAGAGAGCACTGTAGTGGACCTTGAAAGGGGAAGGGGCTAGCTTGAGTCATTGTCTATGGCCAGGCCAGTGAAGAGGCAGTCCAAGCATGGGCAAGTGAGCAAGGCAAGGATAAGTAGTAGCTGTGGTAACATGCTTAGGGGTGTAAGCGTGGGATAACAGTAGCTGGCCATAGGGATAATGTGGTTGGTTAGGGTCACCGCCTCTAAAACAAGAGGCCACAGCATCCTCCACTCCCAGCCGAAGCACCCCAAACCTTAGCAAGAGCTATGCAACAGAATGTCAGAGGAATACTCAGTGTGTGACAAAGAAGGAAACTGTGACCTCTAGGGATAGGTGGCTATAACTTGCAAATGGGACATTTTTTTTTTTAGCTACACATTTAAATAGCCCAACAGTTTAAGCAGTAACATTTCAGCAGTCTTAGCAAAAATAGAATTGAGCATCCTTTCCCGTTAAAATAAGCTCGCAGAGAAAAGGTAAATTTGCGGCAAGCCACAGAGTACAGGGCATAGAGAGAAGGGGCCAATCAGCACACCAACTCCAAAGAGGTATTCCATATTCTCAGTAATAGGTCATTGGACACAAAAATGACATCTATTCTGATGTACGGGCAGTGGATCAATGAATAACAGGTGTAATATTTGGTGGTAGGGTGGGTACATTGCCAAGCATCCTGCAGGCCCACTGAACAGAAACTGGCTGATGGGGCCAGTCCTATCTAGGTACGGGTCAAGGGCTGTGTTGATGTCACCCCCCCCCATCAGAATACTGCCCAGACCACTAGGCAGCATACTGAGTGAGTCATCGAAAAATGTGTCAGTGGTATTGGGGGCATAGATGTTACCGATGGGGATTAGATCCCCCTGGTAGATACCATGAATAATAATTAAACATCCCTCCTTGCCTGCTGTCTGCTTATGTATTCCCAACTGTAGACCTTTTCTACATAGGCTAGCTACACCCCTGTTTTTGGAGGCATAAGAGCTGACATATGCTGCCCTAACCCATGATCAGTAGAGGTGAGATGCCTCTCCCTTGGTAAGATATGTTTCTTGAAAAATGGCAATGTCACAAAGCATGTCTCTAAGTTTTAGGAACATTTTACACCTCTTGTTAGGGCAGTTAAGGACCCTAACGTCCTATAAAACTATATTAAGGTTGTTAAAGGTAGCCATGTTAGTATAAACCAGTGGCAACCAAAAAGCCAAGGACTGAAACTCCAAGTCACCACTACCTAACCAATTGGGGGGCCCTTCACACTAAAGTAGATAAAATCCAAGAAAAACAGAGTAAATACAGTACATCAAGGCAAGCGCAATTAAGACAACAATATTAGTTGGTTATAAAGGTTGACAATACCTGAACAGTCTGATTTTCACAAAGATACTACCTTAATTAAATACTTCTAAAGCGAGTCCCACTGGTGGAGGCACACCAGTTACCACTACTAATTAGTGTTAAGGGAGCACTTACATGCTCGCTTGCATGGAACCTGAAAAGCTAGGAAAGGACGTACCAAGGCTGCCCTTGGTCCCCTGCCCCAGGAGCAGATATGGGGAAGTATCCCAGATTTCTTTGAGACTGCTAGAACCAAGAGGGAGGCAGGAGTAATGGGTTTTCTGCCCCCATAAGGCGGGGAACATTTCTGCTAAACAGGGGTAGATGGTAGGCCCTCCCAGTGGATGGGTTGGTGGGGTATTCATGGAGCTTGGTAAGAGGGAAGGGAAGGAGTGGGAGGGGTGGGTGAGACAGAAAAAGTGCTATCTCCAAGTCTGAACCATAAGAGGGCATCGGGGGAGGGTGGGAAGGAGGGCCAGCATCATAGGGCAGCACAAGATAAAACCTCTTCATCTGTGGAGTAGCCAGGGTATCAATCATGGGTCCGGTTGGACCAACCTCGGCAGAGGGGAGGGTAATGAAATTGTCATTGGGTGTGGTTCAGGCCATTCCATGTACCTGGCCTACAGTGCTATCTCCACAGAGTTAAAGGTTAATTTCTAAAGGGCATGTAAGTTTGGGTGAGGCACTTAGGGGGTTATTACAATTGTACTGGGGAGGAGTATACCAGGTCCCTGTGAGGAAAAAAGGAGATAAGCAGGTTAGGCAGACAGTGGAACAGTTATTACTTGAGGTACCTAAGTATATATGTCCCTGCTCAAATCTGAAAGAGGGCAAGGGTTTGAGAAGCTGCTATATATATACACATAAGATGGAAGCCTTAAGAGACAGCACAAATTCCCATACAGCCCCATTTGGGCTTCACTTATGTTGCCCCTTCATGCCATTCGCATACCCTGGAACACTGAGCAAAAGGTAAAGTGAAAATAGTTCTTTTACACCCTGGAATGCAGTAGTCAGCATGTGAAACATTTCCTGCCATCTAAAATCCATGCTGACTCCTAGTACAGGCAGGAATATTTCCTATTATGATGCTGAGGGAGACAAGGGATCCAGGTTACTGAAGGAGAGCATTGTGGAAGACAGCATCGGCCTTAAAAGAGATGGGAGAAGTAAGGTATGGGAGCTGCATCATCCCGCCAGTACTGACACACCATTGGGGGGGATAAAGTCTGCAAGAGGTCCAGTATTAATGATCCAATTCTATCTCCTGATAGAACAGTTGTTAGATTATCCTGTACAGCTTATGGTGTCCGAGTTTGTGGAGACACCCACTTCTGTGCCTCTTGGCAATCGCTGGTGTTACCATAGTACAAACATCCAAAGAAACCCAAATCACATGGTCCCCACAGTTCTCAGAGCAGAGGAGAACCTATATGTGCTCGTTGGGAGCTCAAAATGGTGGGTCACGTCAGTAGTGCAAACCTACCATGCGGTCTCCTGTAACCATGTGGAGGCAGATATTAGTGGGGACTCGCGATGGAGAGTGGACACAGTCATCTCTCTTCCCTGACCCTAACAGCACCAGAGGAATGACAAAGACAAAGGCCCCAAATTTACAAACTGGAGCCATTTCCCAGTGGATCTGTGCCTAGGAGCATGGGGTGGGGTGGGGTGGGGTGGAGAGCAATCACATAATCCACCATCTAGTCATTTCAATTCAGACCCATTAAATCAAGGCGGGGGAGTTGGTTGCATGTTTGGTTACAGTTTAGGTATTTATCAGCAGGGCAGATTCACAGGCAAACATACCCAATATAGGAAATCACAAGCCCCTTTGATTCTGCAGCAGTGAGACACTTTTATTAGTCTCAATACTCAGCAGGAGTTGGTTGGAGATGTGCAGAAGGATGAAACTTGTCAATTTCAAATACTTGAAAAGAAAAGGGGGGTTCTGACAACTGACAGCTCCGACAGTCCTGTCAAGTGGTAGACTAGAAATTCTTGTAGATTGCGGAAAGGGCTTGTGTGGTGAGGATCCCAAGTAACAGATCACTGCAAGTGGCAAGTTCGACTCTTATCCTTCTAGTTAGCAGCATGTGCCCCATGTAACTTAGCCCCATCAATTGAAGTACAGTTTAACAGTCTTATATGTGCTAAGTGAATGGAGTCCAAATGGTGTTGTATTAACCCATTTTCAAACTGTGTAAAGTGCAACCAGTGCAACAATAAAAGGCAGCAATTCCCGGACATTAATTGAGGCCTAGTCCTTACAGTCACTGGCATCAAACAGATGCATTGTACAGTTCACTCCCTTAATCTGTCTACTGCGGCAAGGCTCAGACCCTCAGGTGTGGTGTTAATTTAGTTTAAAACAGCAAGACAGCAGTACTCACAGTTCTTTAGCAGTAGCTGGCATTTGTACTTGAGAAGGGTCGCAGACTGTATTAATTTCCACGGCTGAGGGAGCCACTGCCAAGGGAAACTTCATGGGATCCAAATGGTGCTGAAAAAAGTGATCTGCTTCCACCAAAGTCTGGAACATCATTTTTTGCTCCTGGAAATTGACAGATAGTATCACAGAGTATAGCAAGGCATATGTGATTCCTCGGTTACGGAGCCCCTGCTTCACTGGATCAAAGGCCTGCCTTCATCTGGAGAACACAGGGGGGGTCTGGCTAAAAGGAGATTTGCTGACGCCCAACTTGTATGTCCTTTAGGTCTCTCACCTTTTTCAGGGTAAGTTCCTTGTCCTGGAATCGTAACAGCTTGAATATAAAAGGTGGAGGACAGAGTGTAGACAGCTTCCTGAACCAGCGAATCCTGTGAGCCCTCTCGACTTTGAAATCATAGGTATTGGGATCCAGCTGCAAGCCCCAACCCTCCAAATCCTTAAGTTTTACCATAATCCAGGCAATGTTGGCTTCTGTCTTCAGCAATCTTGCCTCATGGTGCCCCTGGGTAACTGTTACAGCAGTAAGTTGGTTTTATGATCTCATTACTCTGTCTGCTGGGTGGTCAATTTTCAAGCTGGTCTCAGTCACTGCTGTTTTGATTAGTTCTATGCTGCTTGCAGTCTGTTGCAGCAGGGTGTTAGACAGGGAGCTTTGATGATCCACTGATGCCTCAAGTGATGCCATCTTAGAGACAGGGATCTCATTGGTAGGTGACGATTTCAGCTGGCTCTTCTTATGTTTTCCCATCTGTGCTGCGACTTCCAAAGTGGATGACTCTGTAGACAGACTTATCCCCTGCTCTGCTGTTCAGTTTTTATTCCTCCCAAGTTGTATAAAACCAATGGATGGTAGAGGATAGAAGGAGGGCAGCCTGGAGCTAAAAGCTTAAGCAGACATCTTAGTCAGGCACCCACATGCAACTCCTCATGCTTTTGAGAGAACAACCTCCATTTCTAAGGGGACAACACCCCGTCCCCCTTCTGAGCGGACAACCCCCTTTTCTGAGGGAACATCACCCCACCCCCCTTTTGGAGAAGATCTTTCCACTGAAGGAAGAAAACTTTCTGGAAGGATACCCGCCCCCCAGAACAGCACCCTTTTTAAGGTGATGACACCCCCTTGTCTGAGGGGTCAACACCCCTTCTGATGTAACACTGGTGGACAGCTAACCTGTAACAGGCCCCCTTCTAAGAGGATGACCACCTCTCAGTGCTTGATAGGGACACTCCAGTCTCAAGGTTCCATACTGGGGCATCTTCTGTTTTCAATCTTCATAAACAAATTGCCAATGATCTGCAAACCCGTACATCCTCTTCTCTATGCAGACAATACAGTTCTATACATGAATAGCAAAGACATCAATGTAATTAACCATGTAGTGGGAAACAGCTTCAAAAACTTGCAGGAATGGTTCATTCTAGAAAAATGGTCCTAAACCTAGCAAAAACCCAGTCAGTGTTGTTTGGTTCTAACTACAATCTAAAAAACACAGCTCCCAAGTTCTGCATTAATGCAAATAATGGGAACTGCCTGGAAAATTCAACTGCTTCAAATATCTTGGAGTACTTAGACTCTACCCTTACCTTTGATAGATACATTCAAAACACTACCAACCTGCTTCACCAAAAGTTTGGCTTTCTGTACAGAATCCACAAGTACCTAACACCTGAATCCAGACACAGAATAGCAGGCAAATCTGCTCCCTATACTGGACTATGATTCCTTGGTCACCGATGCTGTTGGCAAAACTATGCTACAGAAGAAGCACACTATCACAAGATTGCCAGATTTGCAACAGGTAGCGATAGCAGAACGCATCACTTCCTTTCTCTAAATACTCTAAACTGGCTCTCACCAGAGCTCAAATCCAACATAACACTTGCCAGATTTATTAAAAGAACTATGGTTAAAAACTCCCCCATCTACTTGGCTGAACAACTCGTGTTTGTCAACTCGCCCTCCTCTTGATCCACCTTGAAAAATAACCTAAACATTCCTTTTTTTTGAACAAACACTGGACAATGCTTCTTCAGTTACCACACTTCCTCACTATGGAATACAATTACCCCCCCTTCCCATTAGAGAATCACCAACCGTCTCTGCTTTCTCAAACAATCTGAAATATTATTATCTAACTTTTGGTGCCTATGACTGCTTTGTGTAATCACTCCATGTAAATACCTCTATGCATCTGCACTCAATGTAGTATCTGCACTAATTTTCCTCACAATCAGCTGTGCTTTCTATGTGTCTCAAGTATGTAATTTGTAATCATTGAGAATATGTTTCAATTCTTGTAACCAGCACCTGAACATCTGTATATGTGTCCTCAAATGTCTGTGTAATTTGCACCAGGGTCGTGACTAAAAAATGCACTTGGTGCTAGTGCACTTACCCTGTTACCAAAGTGAAAATAAATAAATAAATCCCATGGAGTACTGGAAAGGTGCTCCCTTGGATAGTGCTATCCAGACCCTTCAAATGGGGTGAATGTCTGGTCACCCAAAGGGGCAATCCAGAAATTTCTGAGTGGACAACCCTCTCAGCTAAATGTGGGGTGTTGCATCAGATTCAAACCCATCCCTGCACTTCCAAATTAGCACATTCAAATGATGTGTATTTCATGATTTTGACCACAAAATGAAGGCTGAATTTTCAAAAGGCCCTGAAGAGCATAGACATTTAGGGTTAAAGTTGGATAATTTGGGGGAAGGGGGTGTTGGAATGAAACAATAAAGCAGCTGGGGATGTCAAAAATGGGCAAAACCATGGTGATTCCCTAGAAAGACATACTTCCCTCATTCAACTCCTTCCAGTTCATGTGACAGCACCCTCCGAAGAAAACATCATGTTTCACAAAAGTCTAGCAGGTCTGACAATGGGAATATGCCTGCAGTGCCCTTTGCTTGCTTGATAGGATGGCCGTAATTGAACCTAGGCAATTTATCCATTCCCCTGATGTTCTGCATCCTGCAATAACGTTGTCATATCGTGCAAGAGAGTAGACACCTGCTTACCCAATCCATGATGCTGCAAATCGCACTCCATTGACTGCCAGTTCACCCTCCAGCCAGCCAGTCAGTCAGTCCACCCGACCATGGTTAGCTATTTATCCTGTCAGAGAATTGTGAGCATATACCTGTGTACCTTCACCAACACTAGAGGGCAGACACATGACTTATTAGGAATGCCGTGTGTCCAACATCTTATGTAGTATGTTTTGTTTCCTGTCTGTGATTCAGCAGTGCCTTGCATGCTTAACAGAGCAGAACAGGTTATGGACAAATCATATTTTAGTTTGACTAAAATAGACTTTGAAAGACATGTATATTTGGCATTATTTTTTATCTTTCTTTGCCTGTACTTGATGTGATGCAGAAACTGGGGATGGGGGTTGAGATTGGCTGTCATGCAAGGAATGGAGGTTACCTGCTTTACATGTTACTGTAAGCCACCTTCCAGGTCTAGGGAAAAAAATGACGCTACCAAACTCATTTAGTGTGAGGGCATGGCATTACATCAATACTATACCAGCTGAGAATAGCATCATGATAAGCCTGGCTAACCATTAACATGTCACTGCTGAGCCCACCGCAGCTTAAGTTGCACTGGACCTGTCAGTGACACACCTCTGAAATGCCATTCTTTGTAGCAAAATGTTTGCTATGCATGCATAAACACACAAACATAAAAATAGCATGTATTTGTTTCAAATTTAAGAAAAATTCCAATTACACCATGGCATGCTTTCGTTACATTAAGTGAAAAAATAAAACTGCGTCCAGGAAGGCATGCTTTCATTACAGCAATGCCCTGCAATATCCATTAAGGTAATTTTTTATTCAATGGAATTGCAACAAAGTTCCCATTGGGCATCAGTCAAAAAGTCTGATGGTGAGGCTTTGATGAGCAAAGTCTCATGTCCATTTTAAGCCCATTGGTTTTGTTTCAGATGGTAGTGTGAGGCCACATGCTGAATGGACAGTCATCTGACTCATAGTTACTGTAGATGTGTCTTGTTGGGATCTGGTCAGTGTGGTAATATTTGGTCTTCAAGGGGCCAACACACCATTGTCTGGAACATCACTTGTTTCAGCTTTATAAATGTTCATTTCAGCCCTTGCTTATGAACAAATGTGAGGGGTGTCCTTAAAATGGTGTAATTTATTTGGTCAGACTGTTGTCCTCATCACTGGACACAGTTGCAGGGGATATTGAACAATCCACTTTCCTCTGTTTTGCCAGCATTCTCTTACTGAGGGTATCGGCATTCAAGTACCTGAGTGCAAGTCCCCTGGTGTATCAGCAGTTCCTGAATTGAAATGTTGTAAAATTTTACTTTGCCTGTGAAGTTAATGTGAAGTCGGGAGTTTTGCACTTCATGAAGCTTTGCAGAGTTCCCAACATTGCCATCAACTTTGCATTGCGAAGTTTCATAAATCTTTTTTTAAAGAAATTCTGTCACCCCCACTTGGCCTTCTAGTACCCACCCCACCATCAGTCAGAGCCTATGTTATTTCCCCCATCCCATTACTCTTTGCTATGAATCCTCCCTCCTCCCACTTCTCGGCAATGTTCACCATGGTTGCACAGTTAAATCAGCTGTTATATGATATCATAACTTACTGTAACTCTTCCCACCACCAGCACACCAAAATGAACTCTTCCCACTTTCCTCACCTGTCCCAAACCTGATCTTTTTGTGCATTCGCCCCTCCCAAACCCTGGCTTCCTCCACCCTCCACCCTCTTCCCCCAGCACCCCAACAAATTACCTTTTATACCCGTAAATAAAATAAAAAAGAAAACTGCCCTGCATTGCAGAGACATCCTCTCTGTTCCATGGTAAATATCGGAATGAATGATGTCTTTGCCTACAGCAAAATCTGATTGTCTGAGGCCAAAGGAAAGCCAATCAGGTTATACTATAGGCAAAGACATTGATTGATTGATTGATTGATTGATTGATTGATTCATTCATTCATTCATTCATTCATTCACCATAGAAATTAGAGGACATCTCTGCAATGTGGGAGAGTTTTCATTTTTACAGGTTGAAACTGACTTTTTGGGGTGCTGGGGGAAGAGGATGGTGGGGGTCAGAGGGGATTGGGATGGGGGGATCCTCTTAAAGACCAAGGTTGGGTCAGGTGATGGGTAGTGGGGAGAGTTGGATTTAGCCTGCAGGTGGGGGAAAGATTACTACAAATTACACAGTATCATATAACAGCTGATTTAACTGGGTGGCTGTGGAGAACTTTACCAAGGGCAGGGTAGTTCACAGCAGAAGACTGTGGGATAGGGCAAATGACATTATAAGGCTCTGAGTAGTGGGAAGGTGGTGGTACTAAAACTGAGAGGGCAGAGGTGGAATTTCTTTAAAAAAAAGGTTTTGCATGTCTAAAAGAAACACTTTGCATTGTTCTTCACTTGGGAAGTGTCATGTCACTTGGCTGGGACTTCACCAGCAAAAAGCCACTTCATATAGTTTTGCCAGGTGAAGTTTAGCAGTCCCCCAGTCAGAAAACTGCATGCAGTGCTTCACAAAGTCAGTAAACTTTGTGAAATTTGGGTGAAACAATGTTTTCCTGACTTGCACATCTCTAGCCCTGAAACTGTTCCCCTCTGCATGGTCAGCAGAGCATGAACACCACCCCCAGCATCCTGGGATGCTGTTCCACCTGCATTGTTCACACATGGGGGCCAGGTGCATACAGGACTTTTCTACTTTTCTTGAATAGGTCATTTTGATCTTTTGGTGACTGAATACCTTTCATCTGCAATACTAAGTGGATGTATCTGCTGCTCATGAGTGTAAGTCTACCATATGGCCTATATCAGTACCAGGCCTGTGTACAAGGATTTTCACAACAGTATCGATGCCTCCTCCCATTCCATGGCAATGGAGGACCAACTTACCTCCACTCACATTTTTGCTTGCTACGATGATGGCACAGCTCCTGTACAAACCACTGACTACATCTCACTGACCAGCACTGAGTGCAGAAATGTTTTCAAAACAAGTCTCTTACATGAGTTTCACACTTAGCCAAACGTGCCTTCCAATAAACAAGCACATCAATAAGCAGAGTTCCTCAGCATTTTGCCACTTCCCTTTGGGATCTGCCACCCCTGACTGGTTTATATGAAAATGTCCTGGCACTCATGCTACATAACGCATTCACACGGTGCTTCCCCTGTTTTTCTGCCTAGTTCCAATGGCCATCTCTGAGTTGTAGACTACACAATCACATACTAGTCTTTTACACTCATAGTCTGAAAGGAAGAGGAAGTTAACCGCAGCAATGTCGGCAGTGCCACGGTCTAAAAACATATATACAGAGGTTCGTGATGCCATGGGGACTGGCACCTGCCAAGGGCTTCTACGCACACTTGTGCTAATAAAACAGAGGAAAAGGACTCACCCGACTGCTTCTTCGTTGTTCAACGTGGGTACTTTATTAAAGCATCAGTAATATCCATAATAAGTATAAAAACCACGAGAACACAAACATCCAGCAGTGCATAAATGACTTCCTGGTTTTAAAAAGCAGGGATAAAACAGCACATCCCTTCCTCTTCACTGGTTTAGAGAAACCCACTTCATCTAGGAGGGAGGCAGACTATGACAAGTTGTTGTTAAAAAGAGAACAGTTTTGGATATTCTCTTTGAAAGCTATGGAAGGAAAAGGATTGAATGGGAGAATAGAAATTAAACCATTTTTAAAGAAATATTAAGTTATACTGGTATATAACATCGTGACTGGTGGATTTAACAAATATTTTGTTTCTTCATTTTCAGATATGCATTCAGTCACCTTAAGTGACAGTACATGGAAATCTGCATGTCTCCGGGTTCTAATCACCAGGTTTGACCAATTTTAATCTCCACAAACGAACCATGCACAAGGTTACTGTGGTGCTCTCAGCTCAAATTACTTTTTCCAACAAAAGCTGATGCACACACATACCTCAGTAATATTCGGAGCCAAAACTTCTTTTTATATATTTATTCACCAACTACACACCACGCCTGACGTGTTTCAGACAAATGTGCTTTATCAAAGGCTAAACCACCAAATTGCATACAACCAATTTACTGTATGTTGAGTCACTCGTGATGCCATTATGATGAAATACAAATTCATTGGTTGTGAACATCAATACTAAAGTGACAAGATCCTTAAAAATACATACCATATTTAAATATAATATACATATAAATAATCTAAACATTTACATCTAAATATTAATGCTTTAATGAATATTAATAATATTTAAAAAACTAACTAGAAAACTATTGCAAAATACATCAAAATTGCTTAAATAATATCTAACATCATATCTGGAACTTTAATTTATAATGTTATTAAATTGCTATCTACACTCCAAGTAAGGTTTAAGTTCTAAGTGTGCATTAATACCTGGCTGCTTATAGGCATTCAGTCTAAGTATCCACTCATTCTCTTTTCTTAAAATTTTATTTCGATAATTGCCCCTCTTGGACCATGTACTACCTTGAATGCCTATAAATTTAAAATCATGTTCTTCCGTTTTCTCTCTATTCTCAAAAATATGTGTTGCTGTAGCATAATTCAAATCTTGCTTATTTATTGCTTGTACGTGTTCTAGTACTCTAATTTTGAATGCTCTTTCTGTTTTCCCAATATAATATGCTCCACAACTGCATTGCGCCATATAGATGATCCCTTGTGTATTACGTTATTAATTGCCTAATAGTAAAGGTTTTATTCCTCCGTCTGATCACATTGAATTCTTTTGTTTTTACTATATAATTGCATGCACTACAATTTTTACACTGTGTGCAACCTGTGTAATTTCCTAGCCAACTACTGGTGTGTCCCATTGTGGGCGTAAAATGGCTGTTCATCAGTGCAACTTTTAAAGTTGGCGCATGTCTGTAAGTTAAAATCAGAGGTTGTGAGGACACCTCTTTTAATCCTGGATCAACAGCTAGTATATGCCAATGTTTTTGAATGATTTTTCCCACCTGATAACTTTGGGCACTGTATGAAGTGACGAAATGAAATCTATCTATGTTCTCAAGTGCCATTTCTTTATCTTTTAACAATTCATTTCTATCGGCTGTAACTGCAGCCTGGTATCCCCCCTTTCTATCACTTGGTTAGTATATCCCCTATTGATAAGATGACTTTTTAAGCCCCTTGCCTCAATTTCAAAATCAGATTCCTTGCTACAGTTTCTTTTAATTCTCAGGAACTGTCCCTTTGGTATGTTTTCTATTACATGTGTGTGATGACAACTTGTGGCATATAATAAGGTGTTACCATCAGTAGCTTTTCTAAATAAATTACTGCTCAATGTTCCTTCTTTTTTCCCGAATAACCTGTAGGTCCAGGAAATTTACCAAATTTGCACTTGCATGATACGAAAATCTCAGGTTTTCATTGGTATCGTGTAAATAATCTATGAATTCTCTCTACATCACTTCATCTCCTTTCCAAATTAATAAAATATCATCAATAAAATGCTTCCATAATAGAATATTATAAAAGAAAGGATTCCTCTGATCATTAAAAATCACATCATGTTCCCAATGACCTACATAAAGACTTGCTACTGACGGAGCACAAGTGGCCCCCATCACAGTCCCTTTTGTTTGTCTATAAATATCATCATGTTCAAGCAGTTTCAAAATGAATTCCACTTCCTCATTTGTTTTGTCTCTGAAGTAATTTAAAAAGTATGCCACAGTGTCCAAAGCCCCATCATGAGGTACATTTGTATAAAGGGCTTCGATATCAGGTGTAACCAGTAAGCAACCTTCTTCAGTAAATGTCTTATCCAACAGTTTTAAAACATCCTTGGTATCTTTTATATATGATTGTAGTTTTTTAACATAATTGTTGAGAGTGGCATCCACAAACTGAGAAAGGGGTTCAGTTAAACTTCCTAAGCCACTTACTATTGGGCGGCCTGGAGGATTTTGACTGTCTTTATGTATTTTTGGCAGTACGTAGAAGGTAGGTCCCACTGGGAATTCCACTTTCAAAAATGTTCTTACTTGAGATGTTATAACAGCTTTTTCCAATGCCTCTGTTATCGTCTCATCTATGCAAGTTTTATATTCCCATATTGGATCGTAGTTCAATTTTTCATAAAACACTGTGTTGTTTAATTGTCTCATCACTTCTTGTTTATGTCTACATACATCCCACAATAATATACAACCCCCTTTATCTGCTTGTTTAATAATAAGGCTGGGGTCATTTTGTAAAAGTCTCAAGGCTTCACGTTCTTCTTTATTCAAATTATTGAACTTTAGGTGTAATGGGGTCTCAAATAACTTTTCAAAATCTCGTTCACATAAATCTCAAAATACACTAACTGCATTGCAGAGGGGTGGGTTGAAGACTGAATGTGGTCTAAAGGACGTTGAAGCAATTGGTTGTGCATTCAGTCTAAGTATCCACTCATTCTCTTTTCTTAAAAGTTTATTTTGATAATTGCCCCCTCTTGGACCATGTACTACTTTTTCAATGCCTATAAATTTAAAATCATGTTCTTCTGTTTTCTCTCTATTCTCAAAAATATGTGTTGCCTATAAGCAGCCAGGTATTAATGCACACTTAGAACTTAAACCTTACTTGGAGTGTAGATAGCAATTTAATAACATTATAAATTAAAGTTCCAAATATGATGTTAGATATTATTTAAGTGATTTTGAGGTATTTTGCAATAGTTTTTTAGTTAGTTTTTTTAATATTATTAATATTCATTAAAGCATTAATATTTAGATGTAAATGTTTAGATTATTTATATGTATGTTAAATTAAATATGGTATGTATTTTTAAGGATATTGGCACTTTAGTATTGATGTTCACAACCAATGAATTTGTATTTCATCATCATGACGTCACGAGTTACTCAATATAAATTGGTTGTATGAAATTTGGTGGTTTAGCCTTTGATAAAGCACATTTGTCTGAAACGCGTCAGGCGTGGTGTGCAGTTGGTGAATAAATATATAAAAAGAAGTTTTGGCTCCGAATATTACTGAGGTATGTGTGTGCATCAGCTTTTGTTGACTAGTTTTAACTTGGATTATATCAGGAATTGGTGCCTTGATATGGTTTCATAGAGCACACCTATTTTGTACCAAAATGAATAATTTTTAAAAATAGTTTACACCAGAACAATAATAGTTCTATATGATGTTGACAATATCAAGGCCTAATTGCTTCTCTAATGATATATGGATCTGTCTTTGAGCTTGTAATATAGGTTGTATTTAAAATTTAAAATCATAAATGTATGTACAAAAGGTTGTCTTTCGTTTTGAAATTTTTTGTGAGTAATATAATTCAGATCTTGATGTTCTAAATTAACCACCATCATGATTTAGACATGAATATATGTCTATAAATGGCAAATATATAGGATTGTGATATAAGCACTTTAATGTATAAGTTTTGCACACTGTGTCTTTAAAGAATTTTTCTATCTAGAGCGGGTCTGTGAGTGTGACGTGATCACCTCTGACAAAGCCTTGATTGGCAAAATGCATCAGGTGACTCATGTCAACGTAGGGAGTGGGTGGAGGAACCAGGAAGTCATTTATACACTGCTGGATGTTTGTGTTCTCATGGTTTTTACACCCATAGTCTTATTTTCTACTTCAGTCATGGGTGTCCATAGCCTCCTGTGATCATCTCAAAATTGTGGAGTACCTCCATGTTGTTTCCCTCACTCTTGCTTTTGTCATGGGAAAGATGCAGCCGTAGCCCCAGGGAACATACCATGTCTAGGGGTATTGTGTGCTTGCCAGAAGGTCTCTTACAACCCAACTTAACCTTACCCAGGCTGGAGCATTCCTGGGGCAGCCCAGGACCCATTTAATGCCTACCAAAAAGTCACAGACATGAGTTTTGAGAACATGTTCCTTTACTAAGATATAAACTGTGCAACTTCATTTAGAGCACCAAATGTCATAACTCATTTGGCTGTGTCTTTGGGCAAGCACTCCTCTTTCAGAATATACATGGGTTTCATCATCCAGATCCAAATCCCATATACAGGCAGTCTCAGATTAACCCAACTGTGACATACAAAGAAGCTGAAATGCTTTTGTGGACTGGTTTGCATAGCAGACCAGTTCCTATTATAACAAAAGTCAGGAAGTGTTTTGTAGTCATTGCACTGAAATGCACTGGGGAGCTGGGACATTTTTTTATGGCTGTCTGTGATTGGTGTGCCTTGGTATTGCTCCTTGCAGCTATCTTTAATGCTTTACCAACTTTCTATTGTTTGCAAGTAGAACATTGCATGAGAGCCTAATGAGCAAGTGGGGAATCTCACGTGAATGTGCAGCTGATCTAGATGATACACTGAAGAAGTCCTCGGGTTGTTTGACCTAACCTTCCCTCTCACTGTGATGACAAGAATGACAATGAAAGAGCTCAGAGATGAAGTGCTAATAAACTCTCTGTCTGCACAAGTTTGTGAAAGGAGAGCTAAAATTTATTTATTTATTTATTTTTTTAATTACACTTATTTTTCCCTCTGGTCACGGTCAGCAGGGGCCTCTCCCAGGCATTCTGCCAGTTCCTGCCCAGCATGAAGTTCTCCTTGCCTGTACCTTCTCTCTCCTCCTCCTCGACACCACACTTGGAAAACCCAGCTTAACCCCTCTGGGGTGGGGCTGCCCCTCCCTTGGGCACTCTTAGCTAGTCTCCTGCCTGTGTGGGTGAAGACCCAGGTGGAGAAACCTGGGAGGTCAGGCAGGCCGGACCCAGCTGCGGGCATGAGGGCAGGTGCCATCGCCTACCCCTGCTGACTGGGTTTTTCCTTGTGCTGGTGCTCACGTACCCTCCCCACATGAGTACGCCCCCAATGTGATTGTACATGGCAACCCTGCCTTGCATCAGGCCACACTACTTGTGTGCTGACAAGTGTGTTGCAGTGCTTCCAGTCTCCACCAGGAGCCACTGGCATGCTGGGACTCCCCCTGCTCTTCCCCCCCGGGGGAGAAGAGCAGCCCAGTGGGTGCTCAATCCTCACCCACCCCCTGCTGACCCCCTGGTGCCTGAGTGAGCTCCCAAACTCGGATCGCTGGTGCAGTGCAAGGTGTGGTGTCTAGTGCCTCAACCCTCAGTTCCACCGGGTCAGCTCTATTTATTTTTTTAAATATGAAATTTCCTTTTTAAAACTGAAAGACTTCATGCTGATCTAGGTGATGCCCTGAGGAAGCCTTTGGGTTGTTTAGCCTAGCTCTCCTTACTGTGATGACAAAAATGACAATGAATGAGCTCAGAGAGGAAGAGAGGAAGTATTAATAAACTCTCAGTCTGCTCAACTTTGTGAATAGGAGGTCAACCTTTACTTTCTTCTGATAAAAATGAAATCACTTACTTAAAACTGAGAGTATTCATGCTACTTAACTATTGCAGTGCAAATTGACAAATAATAGTTGAGCTGTGGCACAATTTGATGCTTGTAGGAGCTAGGAAGTAACTCTCCCTGCCGCTCTGTAAAATGAGAAAACAACTGAGTTTCTAGTCAACCTGAGCACCCTGTCCAGGGACTGGGAAAACAAGGGAAGGGATAAAAAAACTGCCCCTTATCCTCCCGCCAACCACCTGATGAGTCCAGGGCCCAACCCGGCTTGTCAGAGAATAAAATAAAGTATGTTCCCTCCCCCAACTACCTGACAGATCCAGTGCACAACCCATCAGAGAATAAAAATTACTGTCACTGTCCCCCAAACTATCTGATGAGTTTGGAGCCCAACCCAGCAGGCTAGGCAATAAAAAAATACATGTACACCTCTCCCAACTATCTGACTGGTCTAGTGCACTACCTGGCCCATCAGGGAATTTAAAAAAACTGTCCCCTCATCCTCTCCCAACTACTTGATAAGTCCGGGACCCAACCTGGCTCATCAGTAAATAAAAAAATATGTTAGCCTCCACCCAATAACCTAACAAATCCCGAGCCCAATCCAGCCTGTCAGGGAACAAAAACAAATCTGTTTCCCTCTCCCAAACTACCTGATGGGTCTGATGCACATTCTGGCCCATCAGGGAATACAAAAATATGGCCTTCTCCACCCAACCACCTGATGGGTCCAATGTCCAACCAGAGAATAAAAATATGATATGGAATGAGGCTATAAGTGAGTTTGGTGCTGGGGGATGAAACTAATTGCCTAGTGCTGGTTGGATGTGAACACACGTGTACAGTATAGGGAACATGACTGAAAAGCAGTGTCACTGTGTCAAAGCTGTTCTGTGGTCACTGTATGCAAAAATAAATCTGTAAAAGTGATGTTGGATATGGTTCTCATATATAGAGGACACTGTTTGGCAACCAGGCACAACCAGCCTGTGCTTCCACAGAAAGGTACTGATTACGGACACCTCAAAAACAAAGCTTGAGAGATCCGATGTAATCAGAAGCCCAAGGTGACAGCACAGGCTGGTTGGGCATATGGTTAACTAACCTTTATTTTTTATAGTGTATTTTTTTTTGTTTGTTTAGTTAAATTTTTTTTTAAACAAAGGTGTTTTCATAGTGCTCCCACAACAGCAGCAAATGCGCCTGTGTTTTAGTTCAGAAGTTAAACTAATTGCTCTGCATGCAGAAGCGCTGTGAAAAACACCAGCTGCCTTGTAGATTTCTGATCAGCTGGAACCTTGATGTACCTCAGAAAGGTACAACCACATTCTATGACATTGAACTGTGGTACAGCAAGACTTCAGCTGGCATGGAAATCCATGCACAATAAACCTTCACTCTCCGCTATGAGTACAATTAGAACAGTGAGACTGGTGAGTCAGTAAGGACTGCTACAAAAATAAAGGTAACACAAAAAAGCATGACCAACTGTGTTGACACCAGACAGATCTTGGTTTTGTTCCTTTAAGAAAGTCAGGGTTTCTAAGTCAGCACCCCACAGAGACAGGGAGGCTGAATGTTAACTGCCAGCATATGGACAACTGTTGGGCCAAATTCTCAATAAATTAGGGGCTACTTGAGTGTATTTGGCTTTGCTAGTGTGGGATTGCTTAACTGTGGGAACACAGTTGGGGGGTTCTGATTACAAGCAAATGCAGGAACCATCTTTGTTTGCATACAAGAAGTAAAACCATTTTTGTTCATGACAACCAGTCTGTATGACTTGGAAATCAAATGTTTAATGATACAGAGATAGGACTGGGTTTTAACAGTGCTGCTTGGGCCCGAGATAAAGACAGGGTGCTTGGTCTGAAGCTATAAAGACTTGCTGATTATGTGAGACAGAGGGGAGAAAACTCTAACATCTTCAGAAACCCAAAATGGCAGAGGATTTGACTGTATAGTAATGTCCTGAAAGATAATTTTCTGCCTAAAATTAGGGATGGGAGGGTGGACTGTGACCCAGTTCTGATTCCAGCTCCAATTTATTTCCAAAAGGTTCTGATTTACTCTGAAGAATTGTTTACCTATGTTTAGCCTATTTGAGTATGAGAAGTGCATCGGTATTATTCTTTTACATCTTTCTGTTAAAAAAAATAGAATTTAACTTTTTATTTTTTTATTTTGTGTCTATATGTTCTTGTCATTCAAGGCCAGCAAGCAGCCAACAGCATTAAAAATAAATTGACTGTCCTTGCTAGTCTTGTGTGTCAGTCATCACATGACATTTGTAGGAAACAGTGGGCTGGATTTAGAAAACTCTTGCAAATACCACAGCTGGGGGAAAAACGTGGTGCAAGTGGTTGCTACTTTCAGAACTGCAGTATCTCCCACAGCTACGGTATTCTTAAAAGTGGAGCTGGTTTACGACCAGCTCCATGATTTACGTCAGTTTGCAGTTATTGTTGCCATGGAAATCCCTGCAGCCCCTGAAAAATTTTATGGCCAGTGGGACTAGCCATAACATCTTCTGCAGCTACTGCTGATGCAAATAGCAATCTCTGCAACTGCAGAGATTTTGATCTGCAACTGGCGTTGTGATGTGGAACGTAGTTCCCAAAATGTTTGTGAATCCAGCCCAGTGTATGCAGGTTATTTTGGGCTTTGGAGAGAAAGGTGGCAGTGTATCAAACATTAGTCAGACAGATAGAGAGCAACGGATATGTAGGGCAGGGAGGGGAGTCAGGATAGAATAGGATAAGAAGTGCTGAAATAGAGGAGTGTAACAGTTGGCTTAATGGCTGGTGTTGAGACATGGGGTGTCACTTTGTAGGGGACTGGGGGATTTCTGGGACAGGAGACTGTTCAAGGGTGACAAACTTCACCTGCCAAGAGAGAGGACCAGCATGCTAGGGCAGAAGTTTGACACCTGTATCAGACATTTAAACTGACTGAGGTGGAGTCTGGGTCTAGTGGAACCATGGTAGATGGTGGGCAGTAGGGGATCCCAGATAGTACTGCAGCAGAAAAGAGGGTATAAAGAGAACAGTAGTGTTTACAGGATCAAGGAAATGGGCAGTAGTGAGGGGAAAAACAAAAGGCAAAAGCACCAACAAGGGTGGGAGAAAACATGGAAAACAGAAAGACAGTAGTAAAGTTATCGCTGGGGCCAGATAGAAGGGGGTATGCCTTAAAACCAGCAGCCTAGGTAACAACCTCTGCGAGCTCCAGGTGCTGATGACAGACACTGAGGTGAACCTTGTGGCCATCATGGAAACATAAGCCACAGATGATAATGACTAGGAGGTGGTGGTCCCTAGGTATTCACTGTTCAGGAGGAACAGAGGGACTGGTAGAGAGAGAGAGGAGTTGCCTTTTCTGTCAAGGAGGGCATGGAGATGGTAGAATATGGGTACATTAGGTGTAGCAATGGGGTGGCTGAGAATGTATGGGTGTAACTCATAGCAGCCTCAGGCAGGAGAGTAACCTTGGGGGTGATCTATAGGCCTCCAGGGCAAGGGGAGGAAAGGGACAGAGAAATCAGAGAGGAATTTGAAAAGAGGGGTAGCAAAGAGGGAAGTAGTGGTGGGAGGAGACCTGAACCTGCCAGACATAGATTGGGATGTTCCAGTGGCTAAGAGCACCAGGAATCAGGCCTTGCTGGATGCCTTCCAAGACTGTCTACTGATGCAACTAATTAAGGAACCCACCAGGCAGACAGCAATCCTTGATGTGGTGTTCACCAGCTTAGAGATGGTGGGAGCTGTGGGAGTAGGGGACCACTGGGGAACAGTGACCATAACTCTATTTGGTTTGAATTGGCCCTTGAGGCCAGTAAGCCACAGCCAAGAATTGAAGTCTTTGATTTTAGAAGGGCAGACTTCGATAGGATGAGGGAACTGGTCAGGGATAAGTTAGTAGGGATGGAGTACATAGGTGTGGTGGAGGAGAGATGGGGGCAATTAAGAAGGCCATTCTCGAGGCATCTAAGGTATGCATGAGAACATCAAAAATGAAAAGCAGGTTTTTTTTTTTCACTTTTTCTTTTTATTGAAATTCGAGTATATAAGAAAGCACACATCTTATACAATAGAAAACCATCCTCCATGTAAGGTATAAAATATTATGGAGCAAAACACAGTATTTAGGGTAAACATATTGGAGAAGCCTTATATACATGTATTGATAATAAAACACAAACCTAGACAGGATGTAAGTGGAGAGCAGAAGGGTTACAACCAATAGGGTATTATAGGATCAGAAATAGCAACCATGTACGAAATACATGCTAGGGCAGGCTACGGCAAGGCATTCAGTAAATTGCAAAAAGTGATAAATGTGGTAATATGAACAATATTCAGTAATGGAGAGGTGAAGATAAGAGAAATGTGTGCAAGGAAAGAAAGAAGAGAGAAAAAAGCAAAGAAGAAGAGAAGGAGAGAGGGAGAAAACAGGGAAGAAGGGAAACAAGAGGAGAAATCTGTGCACAAAAGTTTCAAGAAAACCTAATCTGAGAGCAAAATAAGAAGGAGGGCTAAATATCCTTAAAAATTAGGGTCTAGAAGAACTATGTTCATGTACTTGAAGTAATCCTGCCAACATTTGTCATATACAGTGAGTCAGTTATGAGTAACATAAGATAATTGGTCTAGAGAGGCATACTGAGAGAGGCTTTGAAGAACATCTGGAAGAGAAGGCACCAGAGTTAATTTCCATTTCATAAAAATCAGACACTTGACCAGAAGAGAAAGTATGTTTAGCCATCTAAAATGTGCATGTGAGAGGAGAGAGTGATTGGGGATAAGGATGCCTAGAAGGAATGGCTTAGGGTCAAAAGGTAGTTTTTGTCCTGTTATTCTGGAGGCAAGTAAACAGACTTTATGCCAGAGCTTATTAATGGGAGCACAAGACCACAAGATATGAAGTAAATCCCAGTTGGCCAAATTGCAGTGCTAGCAGTTATTATTATTTAATAAGCCCATTCATTGAAGCACAGAGGGGGTTCTATACCAAAGATGTAGGATTTTAGTTTGCATTAAAGAACTACGGACATCTTTAAAGGTATTATGTGCAATACGCCAACAATTACTCCATTGTGCATTTGAAATATTGTAGTTAAGAAGAGTACTCCATTTATTTTTGGCCTGTATAGACTGATCAGGTAGTTATCAATAATGTATTTGTAAATGGAGCTATTTAATTTTACTGATAAATTAGTCCAGTGCGAGATGTATGGGTTTAGAAGAGTATGCCTATATACTAAACTAGAGAAAGATTTATAAGCTGCCCAAATTTATAAAAACTTCCAGAAGTCCTGTTTAGGAAGTTTCCATGTGACCTGCAAGTCTGATAATGATCTAAGAGTGAGTGAATTCTGGTCCAAGATATCTCCGAGAAAGAAAATACATTTGTTCCTCCATGTACAACAGAAAATTGATGATCTTCTAGAGTGAACAATGGATTGCCCCATAAAGGGGCATAAATCCAGGGTGTTGGATTGGATTTCAGGAATTTGTGGGTTAGTTTCCAATAAAGAACAGAGGATGATATAGTCCAGTGAGATTTTAGTTTAGAGGACATGGGATTAAAAATGAAGGAAGTGGGAACTCCTCCCAGCCACAATGCGGATTCCATTGCAACCCATAGTGGTGAGTGAGGGAAGGGTTTCTGAAATCATTTAATGGTTTGGGCCATTCAGAAATCTCAGAGGTAGCCTTTGAACCAGGGGAGTCTGAATCCCCCATTTTTTCAATGTGATCAAAGTTTGTTACAGTTAAATCTCGGTGGTTTCCCATCCCAGATAAAGTTACCTATTAATTCACCAATTTTAGCAAAAAAGGAGGATGGTAAGACTAAAGGAATATTGGCAAAGAGGTAAAGAATCTTGGGAGAAATGGACATCTTAATGGCTGCAATTTTCCCCATTATAGAGAGATTAAGAAGCTTCCATCTGTCCAGAATTGTTCTGATGTTATCAAATAAGGGGTTAAAGTTAATGTCCCATATCTTCCCTAAGTTACTAGTAATTTTGATTCCTAGATATGTTATACCCTGTGGTGACCAGCGGAATCCAAGAGGTATGTTCATAAAGGTTTTACAGTGGCCATTAAGGGGCATAGTTTGTGATTTGCCATGATTCAAAGCAAGGCCAGAAATTTTAGTAAAATTATTAAGCAAATCAACCAACAGGGGCCCAGCCTCATTCACGTTTTCAAGTAAGATTAAGAGGTCAACTGCGTAGGAGAGAGAAACATATCTTGAATTGCTCACTGGTATGCCCATAATGCCAGAAGATTAATGTAAACAAGCAGTCAGGGGTTCCATGGCTAAAATAAACAGGGAAGGTGACAGAGGACAGCCTTGTCTAGTTCCCCTTGCTAGAAGAAAGTAAGAGGAAAGGGTGGAATTGAAAAACAGGTTTGAGGCCACTATGGTTCTCAGCAAGGGTCAGGGAAGCGGTAAGGACCAAAAAGAAGGCCTTCTATAAATTCAAGAAAAAGCAGGGGAAGGTAGAATGAGAGGATTATCTACAGAAAAATAGGGAGGCAAAGATGGCCATTAGTGAGGCGAAAGCAGATACAGAGCTGTGTATTGCAGAGGGGCTCAACAACGGAGAAAACAGTTTTTCAGATATATTAGTGAAAAAAGGAAAAAAGTGGAGGGATTGTAAGGCTACCAGGATGATACAGGAGGATGGACAAAAAGACCACCATACTGAGTGACTACCTTTGCTCAGTTTTCTCTAAGGAGAATGGTGGGTACGTGCCACAGAGTGGCATCAAAGCAGCCACTAAGGCAGTCCAGGAAATGAGACAGTCATGCTTGCTAGTGAAAGGGTCCTGAAATGGCTGGCTGTCCTTAAGACAGATAAGGCCCCCGGCTGAAAGGGGTTGCATCTGAGGATACTCATGGAATTAGCAGTGGAGCTGGCTGAATCACTAGTAGGTCTGTTCAACAGCTCACTTAGGTCTGGGGATTGGAAGGTGCCAGATGTTGTACCACTTCATAAGAGGGGGATAAGGAGCAGCCAGGGAACTACAGGCCTGTCAGTCTAACCTCAATCATAGAAAAGCTGATGGAGTTACTTTTCAAAGAGGAATTCGTAGACTATCTGGAGAGCAACAGGCTCCGGGACAGTAAACGGCACAGTTTTGTGGCGGGAAGGTCTTGTCAGACTAACCTGACAGTTTTCTTTGACTGGGTGACAAAGGAATTAGACAAGGACCACACAGTGGCTCTGCTGTACTTTGACTTCAGCGAGGCTTTTGACTCAATACCCAACAAATGATTGCTCAAAAAGATAGAAGACCTGGGTGTGGCTAAACCCATAGTGAACTGGGTGGGTAGCTGGCTAGGAAAGAGGCAGCAGTGAGTGGTGGTCAATGGTGTTAAATCAGAAGAGAGGGATGTTACAAGTGGGTTTCCACAGGGATTTGTCCAGGGTTGTTCATTGTCAACATGTTCATTAGTGTATTTGGAGAAGGAATCCAGGGCAGATTGAGTCTCTTCGCAGATGATGCAAAGCTATGTGGGAGGGTAGATAGTGATAAGAGAATAATGGAAATGCAGAGATACCTACAAAAGCTTGAGGGGTGATCAAATGTCTGGCAATTAAAATTCAATGCCAAGAAGTGCAAGGTAATGCACCTAGGGAAAAAGAACCCCAAGATGGAGTACTGTATGGGAGGCGAGAGACTTTGTACTACAGCTGAGGAACAGGATCAGGGAGTTATCAGCAACTCACTTAAGCAATCGAGTCATTGCAACAAGGCCTATAGCAAAGTGAACAGGATGCTGGGGTGTATTGGTTGGGGTACTGATAACAGAAGAAACAAGAAATACTTTCCCTTTACACATCCCTGGTGAGGCCACACCTAGTGTATTATGCTCAGTTCTGGAGCACTCACCTCAGAAATTTTAAAGATAAGTTAGAGACAGTGCAATGCAGAATAACAGAAATGATTCAGGGCCAGCAGGTTGGATCCTATGAAGAGCACCTCAAGGTACTAATTATGTACTCACTGGAGACCAGGAGGGAGAGGAGAGATCTGATAGAGACCTTTAAGTTTCTTAATGGAATTAATAAAATGAAATACAGGGAACTATTTAGCCTGAATAACAACTTGAGGTCATGTGGACACAAGTGGAAATCAACAGGTGGGAGATTCAGGAGGGACATGAGGAGGTACTACTTTATGGAAAGTGTGGTAGAACGTTGAAACAGTCTGTCAGCTGAGGTGGTAGGTATGAAAACAGTCAGGGGATTCAAGCAGGCCATGACAGAATGAAGGGATAGTGGTTGCTCAGGGCAACAGGACCAAGGTGGAGAATGGGCAGAGGGAGGGAAGGGTTAGTATCCTGGAGGAACAGTAGGTTCCAGTGATTATAAGGAACTTGGAAAGACTGGATGAACCTCTGGTCTTTTTCTGCCATCATTGTCTATGTTTCTGTGTTTCTAACATATGGTCATATTACTCCATACCACCTTCAGTTTATGCATCAAACATCTACATTGCTCCTTCAGTTCTAGATTTATAACTGTTTTAATAGATGACGGAGTAGTTGTGCAGAATTTTGTGTTGCTGGATTTAAAGATTTCCAGAGTTTTGGTAACTGGTGGTTTACAGTCTTCTGGTCATAATTTGTTTTAATAAGTGCCCCTTTCAACCCTGTTCTACATTTATCCCTCATCTGATACCCTGCGATTCACAAGATTTCATCTCAAATGAGACACCTGCCACATTCCCACTAATCAGTGTTTACACCATCAAAGTACTTAATTTGTACTGTCTTCATGGCAGGGAATCCATCTCTAATTCCCAATACAGTTGGCAGTAATGCCTATCCAATGGACAGCACAGGACAAATCTTGCCAATTTATTGGGTTACGTATAGATCATTTAATAGACGTTTACTTGTATACTTGCAAATGTAATTTCTGTACTGTAATGGTGGCCTACCTGTTTACTAAAAATCCCACCTAAATATACCTATTGTCCTGACCACCTTCCCCATGAGACACCTGTTGAAACATAGATACATAGAACTTGATGGCAGATAAGGCATACCAGTTAACTATGTCACACTCTATTAAGTGTACGGCATTAGCCCTAATCTGAAATAGCGCTGTAGGGAAGAGCAAGAGATACAATACTGCGAATGCTGCTGTATGCGATATTGCAACCTCTCATTGTCCCAGGCAGAGGATAAGTCCTCTGCTGGGACAGGGTTTAGCTTAGCAGCTGCTGTGGCACAATGGCTTAAGCCATTGTATCAAGGAAACCAAACACTGTGTCTAGGACTGGGTTTGATTCCTGGTCCCAGAACGTTTTATTTTTTTTCGGACTTTGTGCGATTTTGGAATGAACTCCCCCCAGAGTTGAGAATCATTACTGGGGGGTATTCGGGAGGTGCAGCAGAGCCCTCTGCAAAAACAGGACTTATGCCACTTGCAAAAATCGCGCTGTATTGGCAGCAAGATTTTTGCATGCGGCATAATGTTTTGCGACATTATGACCCCATGCCCAGATAAGGACCACTTGCCCAGCCAGTCTAGACATTTTTCCCTATCTACAATATCACCACAGACCCTACTTGATCTTCTGTTCTTTCCCTTTCCCCACTTCCTTTCTAGTAGTGACCTGTTTGCACAGCTGGTGCACTGCATCTGTTACTGAGCCATGATCTTTTCCTGTGCACCCGAGAAACTCATGCCACCTATTTATACAGCCCATCTTAGCACCGATGCAAGCTGCGCTGGAGAGGGGCCGTCGCTCTTGGGATGGTCAGCAACTGGCAAAGTCAGCTGTGATAGGTTTGGTGATACATCCTGTTCCCATGACTAATAGGCAAACAGGAAGTGAAAATAAACATGTTATGGGCAAAGGGATCGTAGGATGGCCGAGGAGGATGCTGGGAGCATTCCTTGCGTATCGGAGTGAGTGGTGCAGCCTGTCCACATGGCTGTTGACACCACTCATTCCAAAACATGTCCCTAGGTTTGCTACAGATTGGGGACAGGATCCAAGGTCAACTTACAGTGATTGGGTAAGCATCCACACAGCTGTAAGTGCACCACAGCAACCCATGCGCTTGGGTTGCTGAGGTGGAAATGTGGCTGTAAAGAAGTCTTAAGATTCCCTTATGCCTATTCCATTCATTCTTGAACCCCACCACTTTGTTTGCCCCCCACTACTTCTGCTGAAAGGCTGTTGCAAGAAGCTATCACTCTTTTTGTTAATAAGTACTTCCTCACAGCTCACCTGAATCTACCCCCTCCAGCTTCATTGCATGTCACCTTGTTCTTCAGCACATTTTTTTCTGAAAAAATACTTCCCTCCTGTACGTTATTTATCCCCATAATGTATTTAACGGTCTCTATTATGGATTTACTATGAGAGCCTGACAGGCTCTTCCCCGACACCCAGAATCCCAAAGCTGCATTCCCAACACATGATATCCCGACAGTAAAATCTTGCCGGCGGAGTAGTTTATTTTGTTTCAAGGGGCTTCACCCCTCCGTATTCTCCTTAATTAATATAATAATAAACTGCCATGAGCACAATTCCAATGTTGGGATATTGTATGTCTGGCATGTGGCGTCAGGACTCTGGGTATAGGGCTGTTTAGTTTCTGTCAAATAAAAGTATACCCTCTATTATATCCCCCTCTCCTTTCTCTCTTCCAGGGTGTACATATTGAGGTCATTTAGTATCTCCTGACAGGGCTTTTGATGAAGACCCTGCACCATTTAAGTTGCGCTCATCTGGACTACCTCCAGTCTGCTATGTCCTTGTGGTGATGCAGTCTCCAGAACTGGACTCAGTACTCTAGGTGGGGTCTTGTCAGCGATCTATACAGAGACAACACCACCTCCCTCGTTCTACTGGTGATACCCCTACTTATGCACACCAGCATCCTACTAACTCTCCCAACTGCCCCCTCACACTTCCTGGACACATTTAAGTAATCTGATATGATTACCCCAAGGTCTCTTTCCTGTTCGGTGGTTTTCAGTACCATTCCACCCATTTTGTATTCTGCTCCCGTGTTTTTCTGCCCTAAGTGCATTATTTTGCACTTTTTCACATTGAACCCCAGCTGCCATACCCCTGACCACTCCTCGAGTTTTCTCAGGTCTCTGCTAATCCTTTCTACCACCTGGAGTGTCCACCCTATTGTAGATTTTGTTGTCATCCAAAAAGAGACAGACCTTCCTTTCCAGCTCCTCTGCAATGTTACACATAATAACATTAAGACTGGTCCTAGCACTGATCCCTGAGGCACCCTGGCTGGTTACTCTCTATTCCTGGGAGTAACCTCCACTTACCACCACCCTCTGCCGCCTATCCCTAACCAATTTCTTACCTAGTCTACCATCTTTAAACCCATGCTTGCTTACTATCCTCTTATGTGGAGTGGTGTTGAAAGCCTTACTGAAATCTAGGTATGCCACATTCAGCATTCCATACTGATCTAATTCCCTGGTCACCCAGTCAAATAAAGCTGTCAGATTCGTTTGACATGATGACCCCCCTTCCCTCCGTAAATCCATGCAGCTGCAGGTCTTGTAACCCACTGAATTTGAAATAATCCACAATCCTTTCCTTCAGCAGTGATTCCATTCACTTTCCAATAGCTAACGTTAGGCTGACTGGCCAATAATTGTGAGCCTCCTAGCTGCTACCACTTTTGTGCAGTAGGACTACATCTGCCCTCCTCCAGAACCATTCTTGTCACCAGTGAGCTGTTAAATCGGACTGTCAGATGTGCAGCCAGAATCTCCCTGAGCTCCTTCAATACCCTTGGATACACCTTGTCTGGCCCCATTGCTTTGTCCACTTTCAGATTAGAGAGTCCCTTCAGGAATCTCTCCTCTGAAAAAGGACCAATGCCCACCTCCCTCCTTCCAAAGCTCCTGTTAGTTATTTGTGGCTTCTTTCCCACTCCTTTCTCTGTGAACACCAAACAAAAGTATTTGTTTGGGATGTTTGCCTTTTCTTGATCCTGCTATGCACAGTCCCTCCTTCCCTCTTTAAATTTACAATCCCTCCCCTGGTCTTCCTCTTTTCACTTACATACCTAAAAAATGTCTTGTCCCCTTTCTATATTACCTGGGCTATTCTCTCTTCATTTTGTACTTTTGCACTCCTTACTGCTTTCCCCGTTTCCCTCTGCTTCTAGTGATATACCTCCCTATCATGTTCCCTCTGCATCTCCTTATACCTTCTGAATGCTACCCTTTTGGAAAATACAAATAGCTCCACTCAGTGGAGATAGGGTCAGCACTAAAGCGAAAAAGGCATTGTCTCAATAGTCAAACATTTTTTATGAAATAACCAGTGTATCAAAAAATTAGCATACAGATTCAAAAAATTGCGACCATTAAAACTAGAGGCTAAAGCTCACACACCTTGACCCCTGAAGGCTTACAGCATAAATAATGACAGCACAGCACAGGTTTGCTTCTTCCAAGTTTTGGAGACTGACATCTAGTGTGCCGAACCCAACAAAGGAGCAACATCGCTGGTGGATTTTTTTTCGCACACTTCTATTCCTATCTTACAGACGACTTCCATAAACTGGAAGCCTGACTTGTCAAAAAATAAGACTGTAATGAATACAAAAAAGACCCAAACCAAACATCTTGGGTCCCCTACCAAATTAGGAGTCTGCCCCACCCCCATCCATCGTGTACTGATGAGGCTTGTCTAAAGGTAAGGCCACCCTCTGGGCAACTTGGGGGTTACATACCTTGACCAAGATCTTGATTTCTCTCTCTTCATCCTCAATGTTTGTGAGTCAGTACATAATGAACTTGGGCTGCCTTATTGGGTCAAACACTGCCTTATGCCCAATGCCAATTTAGTCCTCACCTGGGGAGTCTTAGTTCCCTCCCTCAACTATGGGCACATATCTTTTACTAATGTCTCCAAGTCCCTGCTGCCCAAATAGGAGACCACCAACAATAACATTTGCAGATTTGTTCACTCGTTGAACTGTGCGACTCACGCTTGTAATCTCTATAGCCACCTGGGTTGGCTTTCCCCCTGAAATAGTCACCTATTTGCTGTAGGCTGCTTCATTGACAAAACAATTAGGACTGGTGCCCCTGCTCCCATTGTGGCTCTGCCTAAAATCTCTCACCTGTCCTATCCCTGAGATCCAATGAAGAATCTCTTCTTACTGTCCCCAAAACATACACTAACGTGGTTCCAGGCTTTTAGCATTACTCATCTAAATGTGTGGAACTGTCTGCTGGTCTTAGTCCATTGTTCTCCTCAATCTCTCTTCAACATTTGACATGGTGGACCATTGTGTGTTGCTTGACTGCCTAAGGGAATTCTGTGGACTCACCAGCACTGTCATCTGCTAGTTTGAATCTTTTCTCACCAAAAGAAGGCAAAAGGTAATGATGGGGAATTTCTCCTTCTCCTCTAACCTCCTGTCTTGAAGTGTACCCCAGAGCTCAGTCTTGTCACTAGTGTTGTTTGCTGTGTACATGCTGTCCCGGGAGAGATCATTAGGAAGTATGGCTTGGGGTTTCACTGCTATGCAGATGATACCCAGCTGTATCTTTCCTTGTCACGGGGTCAAAATTTTGCACGGTAGAATGCTGTGCATCTTAATCACGTTGAGTGATTCTGGTTTATTTTCTTTTCTGTGGGGGGCTCTGCCCCCCTAACCTCCCTTTATAGGGGACTGTGCCCCCTGGACCCCCCCACTTAGGATTCTAACTCTGGGGGGGTCCAACACGGAGAGCGCACAGGTCCGGGTTTCGTCATTATGATGTATACTATTAAGCGTATGACATTATGACCCGGTACATCTTTCCTTTGCCCCTGGAACACCCAATGCAGTAGATGTGCTAAACCCTGCCTCACCCGAGATCAATGACTGGATGGCCTCCAGCTGGTTGTGACTGAACCTCGATAAGACGGAGGTACTAGTGGTGGAGTTGAACAGGGTGCATGATAGGTTGGCCTCTGATGCAGAAACGGGGCTTGACCTTGGATTTGTTCCATTGAAGGCCTCCTCTAGGATGCAAAACCTAAGCATTATTCTGGACAGTGGAGTGACACTTGAATCTCAGGTGTCTTCTACTGTCAGTATCGATTTTTATAATCTGAGAAATATTGCCAGGATAAAGCCCCTAGTTTTGCCTCTGGACCTCCCCACCTTAATGCATGCCTTAGTGACATCAAGGCTTGATTACTGTAATGCACCCTACCTCGAGGTCTCGGGGGATCCCTCCATCTACTGCAGCTAGTGCAGAACGCAGCTGCCAGGCTGCTGACAGGGCAGCTAAAATACTGTCATATTACGCCGTTGCTGCTGGTCAGGTGAAGGGTCCTCTTCAAGGTGGATTTACTCACCTTCAAGACCCTACATGGCCTGGGCCCTGGTTTTCTGTCGGACCTTCTAACATTTGCTGTCTCGGTCCGCTCCCTGCGCTTCTCTTCTAGGGGCCTCCTTGCGATTCCC
Source organism: Neoceratodus forsteri (assembly GCA_016271365.2). NCBI lineage: Eukaryota > Metazoa > Chordata > Ceratodontiformes > Ceratodontidae > Neoceratodus > Neoceratodus forsteri. The sequence continues at coordinate 606,356,757 of CM057452.1, forward strand.
AGGACGAGGTTAAAAACAGACAGCGACAGGGTATTTAGTATCACTGGCCCCGTCCTGTGGAATTTGTTATCTCCAGCTGTAAGGGAGGCCCCTTCTTTAGAGGTATTCAAGGCCCACCTCAAGGCCTTCTTGTTCAATCAGGCCTACCCAGAACTTATTGTTTAGTCCTGCCTTGGCCTAACTGCTTCAGAAATATACTAGGCCACCAAAATCCCAGGAAGATAAGTAATTATTGCTGCCTCATTTTATCTATATTTATGAAATGTTTAAAATCTTTTCTTTTTTTTCTTATGACATTTTATTTTACTGTTCTATTAGTATATTTATGTTGATTGTTAAATTGTGTATGGCGCCCAGAGCCTCTGGGATTGGGTGTCTTTTAAATAAAATTTGCCTTGCCTTGCCATTGCTATTCCACTCACTCTCAGTCTAAAAGATCCTTGAGGGCTGACCTTAAGACCAGCTCTAGATGTTTCTGCACATGATGTTCTGGCATTTACTTATATTACCTGACATGAGTTCATGAGCTTTATAATTAACACTACCTACACTGGACCAGCTTAAGTTTCTGTAGTCTTGCCTGCCTTTTCAGTTTTTGTTTCTTCTCTGGGTTGGCATGTTTATCACCAACTCTGTATTTTAGTATCTCGTGTCTTTATTTCTATGCCTTGATCATGTACTATTGTACTTGCTTCTTTATTTTTATACTGCTTGTCTTGTAACCTCCAGGGTCGTACCTGAAAATACAGTAGGTGTAATTGCATCTACGGTACTTAACTGGTTAAATAAAAGGTAATAATAATAATACTGGAAGAATGATTTGGCATGCTATAGTATTTCTAGTTTTTTTTTTTTTAGTCAGGGCATGTGCATTGCTTCATAAGGTGCCCACTCTTGCATTAACCTTCATAACTGCTCATTATGTGAAAATTAAATCTTAATTGACTGTCTAGTAGTACTCCAAAATACTTGTACTCCTTAGTACTTTTGATCTGTGTTCCATCTGGAGATTTAATTACTAATTCATAAATGTTTTTTGATTTGCAACTTTGGGTGTAAAAATACATTACTTATATTTTCTTTTGACTCATTACCAGTTTTGAATTCCTGAACCAGTGTTGCCCATCATTAAAATACTTCCTCAACTTCACGTCCATGTCTCGTCATTATTTTCCAGTTGAAATTATTACAGTATCATCTGCATAAAGCCTAGAAAAGTATTGCTTATGCAGTCTTGGAGATCATTTATATAAATTAAAAATAAGAGGGGGCTCAAAATTGCACCTTGTAGAACCTGTTTATGCAATTTACCCTGCAGATGAAACATAGTTTTCTACTAATACACATTGGGATCTGTGCTCTAGATATGATTTAAACCATGTTTGTTTCAGGTACCAGCCAGGTGCAGTTTTTTCAACAAAATGTTATGATTTACCAAATCAAACAGTTTCAAGAGGTGAGTAAACATGTCACCCATGGAGTTACCCCAATCTAAAGCCTGTGCGACAAGGTTTGTCAACTCCATGAGTACAGTGGTTATTGTCCCCCTCTTCCTGAAACCTAATTGGTGATTTACCAGTACAGATTGTAACTACAGCTGTTTGCATACCAATCTTTTGAACACTTTAGAAAGAATTGACAGGAATGCCATGGGACTATAATCTGATGGGCTTCTGTGGTCTCCGTCCTTGTGAATTGGAATTATCATAGCACATTTCCATGATTTGGGAGCTTTATCTTCCATCATGTTTCTGTTAAAAAGTTTTATAAGAATTGATAAAATGATTGCTGCTGCTGCTGTCTTCAGGAATTTACCCCCGATTTGATCAAATCCAGTGGACGTTTTGGTATTCAACATAATTCCTTAAGCAATTCTTTACTTCTTATTATTTTAAAATGAAACAATGGTGCTTTAAAATGTCACTGTCCCATCTTAGGCCCCATAGCTTCTCTTAGCAAATTTTCATTTCCAGATTTGTGTCTGGAATTTGAATGTCTAGCAATAAACAAAACATTAATTTAAAATGTTTGCTGTTACTTTTGTGTTTTGATCAGAGTTGTCTTCCATAGTGAACTTTACCCTTGACTTGGAAGTATAATACGTATTAAAGCTCTTAATTAAATTCCAATAAAAAGAAGGGTAGGTGATAGTATTAGTCTTTTCCCTATAATATTTGGATTTTTCCCTCTGTAGCAATTTTTTAACTGATTTCTAAGTAACTTGTATTAGCAATGGAACCAACTACTAGAGGTGTCAACTAGGGAGGCCCAGCCTTGAAGTCCTATAGGAACCATTGCTGGGTTGCAGATGGGGAAGCAGAAGTAGCATTAACACCAGGCAGGAAGCAGATGGTTAGAAGGCAAGCCACATGCCCTGGGAAATAGCAGCAGGAGAAATGGAGCAGAGGCAGTTAAGCCAAAAGACAGATGAGGCAGCAAGCAGAGAAGCCACACCTCAGACAATGGCAGGATTACCATAGGAAGGGCAATACAGGACAGAGAAGCAGCAGCAGGAAAATACAGTAGGAGGCCAGGCAAGCAGGCATGATGGCATGAAGTCCTGAAATAAAAGCACTGAGGAACATAGAAACATAGAAACATAGACTTTGACGACGGATAAGGACCACTTTACCCACCCAGTCTGCCCATTTTCCTACCTACTGGATAAGCTGCAGATCCTAATTAACCAACATCCTACTTCTTCCTACACCCACCAGAATTTTCTTATGTGTGCCCCATGCATTCTTGAATTCCCCCACTGTTTTTTGACCCCAAGACCTCCTCAGGAAGGCCATTCCATGCATCTACCACCCTCTCTGTGAATAAAATACTTCCTCACGTTGAAAGATGCTACCCTCCTGGACTTTGTTGATTCCCTTGAGGTACTTGAAAGTTTCTATCATGTCCTTCTCAAAGGTCAACATATTAAGCTCCTTTAGTCCCTCTTCGTATGGCTTCTGTTGCAGACCCTGCCCCATTTTAGTAGTCCTCCTTTGGACTGCCTCCATTCTGTCTATGTCCTTGCAGAGATGGGGTCTTCAGAACTGCACACAGTACTCCAGATGTGGTCTCATCAACAGTTTGTACAGAAGGATAACAATTGCCTGTTTTCTACTGGTGATGCCTCTTCCTACACATCCCAGTATCCCCCCAGCCCTCCTTACTGCCTTGTCACATTGTTTGCTTACCTTTGGGTCATCTGATATGACTACCCTTAGGTCCCTTTCCATTTTTGTTGTTGTTAGTACCTCCCCCACATTGTATACTCTTCCCCTAGGTTTTTGTTTCCCAGGTGCATTACTTTGCTCTTCTTTGCATTGAATCTAAACTGCCATACTTTTGACCATTCCTCCTGCCAAGTCCCTTCTCAACCTTTCCACCCCCGCCTTGTGTATCGAGGAGGAAAGGAAGGTCATGCTGTAGCAGGGGGCAGGCAGCACTGAATGAGTAAAGAATGAGCATCCAAAAACAATTCACACATGCATTATTAATTAGCACTTGGAGGGGGCATGGTAAAGTCACCCACAGCCTGGCTGAATCCCAGGCTGAAGCACTGCAATTCTTAGCTATTAGACAGTATTTCATAGAAATCTTATTTTTTTGTTTTACTACTTATTTGCCCCAGATAGCACTGCTGAGATGCAACATTTCATTTCCAGTGGGGACCTGCATCTACCCATTTGCACAGCAGGGTGGACTGGTGCAGTGAACAGTTAATTGACTTGTTTAAGGTCACACAGTGAGTATTTGGCTCTGGTGGGATTTAAGTTTTTCATCTCTGATAGAGATGCAGTGAATTATAAATCCGCCCGCGAAGTGGATGCGAAGTGACCACTTCGCGTCCGGGGAGCACTGCGCGAAGAGGACCCTGTAAAGTGCTCACTTCACGTTATCATTACCACTTTGCATTCTCATTATGCCTTAACGTGAAGTAAGGTGAAGTGAGAAGAAAACAGGCACATCACATAGCCTGCAGTACTGTAAGTCACATGCATTGGTGAGTCAGAGAAGCAGTTTCACTTTCTCCTTTGCATTTGTACAGGGAGAAAGCAAAATTGTTTTGTGACAGGAGTTTGCTTGGCTCTTGGAGTCTTTACTGCTAATCCAATTCAAACAGCTTTTCTAAAAGCTATTTTATTTAGTGTTTGTATTGTGTTAGTGTTTTTTTGGTTAGTGAATCTTTTTGTATAAGTATTGTTTTTGTTTTGTGTGTGTGACTGACTGTGTGTGTTGTCCCGTGGACCCAGGAGGATGGTGGGTCAGGTTGGAGTCGGGGAAGGTGAGACGCTGGCACGTGGGAGTGTTAGGAGGTGAGGAGTGTGGACCCATGGAGGGTGGGGTGGTCATGTTATGTTGGACCACTCCAGACTCCTGGCCAGTGTTGCTTCCCCCGCAGAAGCAACAGGAGCAGCAGCAGCAGCACCATTGCCACTGGTGGCTGTTGCTCGTCCATCTTCTCCACCACCACCACTTGCAGAAGCTGTTGGGGCTCCAGCAGCACCCCCTCCACCACCTCCACAGCCACAGGAGGTGGCCCCGGCAATAATGGTTGGTGGTGGGACTTGTGCCTGCCAAGTGTGTACTGTGTCTGGTCCCTCCCGCAGCTCCCCAGTGTGGGAGTTTTTTAATTGTGTGTGGGGGAGACAGCACAATGGTGCAGTGCCATGTGTGTGGTGTGCTGGTGCGCCGTGGTCCCCCTGGGACACATTTGGGGACTGGTGGCCAGCACACCCACATGATGAATCACCACAGGGCAGAGTGGCAGGCTGCCATGGTAGGAGCCATGCGTCCACCTGCTGGCCCTTCCATGGCAGTGGCTGAGGGTGCAGCTGGGGTGGGAGATGTGCCTCACAGCAGTCACCACCACAACAGGAGGAGGAGGGCTACATCAGGTGCTCCACCACCACCACCACTGCCACCACAGCCACCAGCACCACCCTGTCCACCACCAGCCCCACTATCTGGATTACCCACTGCAGTGGACCCCGGCACAATCCCTGTTAACCAGTCTGACCTCCTCCTGGTGTGGGCAGCACTGGAGGAAAACAACAAATGTTTCATTAATTGGGAGCAGTAGGTTACCAGAGTGGAAGCACAGCAGCAGCAAATACTTTCAGTGCTGCACCTGCTGCTGGACCACCATGGCATCCCACGGCCATAGTAAGTCCAGGTATTGTTTTCTGCCCTCACACATGCACACCCTCCCCCCGACCCCACCCCACTACTGTGTTGTACTTTTGTTGTGTGTTTTTGGTTTGTTATTATTAAATCATACACATTTTCCCTTCCAGGGGAATCTTTCTTGCACCACATAGTGCAATACATTTTTTTGAAAACAATGCGTAAATGCATTACAGTGAGTCATGTGACAGAGGCATTACCATTCTGAAAATCTGCCCACATTCTGCCTCCCTTTCAGCAACATTAGAACATGATGGCAGGGAAAGCGCGTGTGCGTGCTCCTTACAGTGAATATTGGAATGTGCAGGTTAGTGAATGTTTCTTTATGTTAATGGTCAGTTTTTTGTGAAATGTGTGTCCACATTTCCAGTAAGAAGAGCCTTGGTAGTGGAAACATCCCACATTTCACCACAAAGTGAACCATATAACATTAGGAAACATTGCTTGGGATAGCTGCTGGACATTCAGTATAGTGGAGCATGCACCTGCGCTCCCCCCAGCCATCACGCCTTAACGCTGTCTGAGGAAGTGGCACAAATGTGGGTTGCTTTTCGATTGTTAATTCCTCCATCATGTGACTCACTGTAATGAAATTATGGGTGGGTTTCACAGACATATATTGCACTCTGTGGAGCAAGAAATATTCCAGTGGTGGTAATGCCCTCACATATTAGTTTATGTGCATCACCATAACTATGTAATGTGGTGACTGTCTGTAAAGCAGCAGCGCAACAATCTGTTGATAACTCTGACCTATATTTTTTAATGCTATGTTATAACTACTATGGCAGTATAGGGCAGTGGTCTAAGGCTCTGAGCTACAAATCTGGTGATATCTAGCAGACCAGACCTGGGTTTAAATCCCACAGCTTCCACTTGTGTACTGTGTGACCCTGAGCAAGTCACTTAACCTCCTTGTGCTCCCAGGTCGCTCCTGTAAAAAAGCTTTCAGCTTAGTGTGCTATACCTGGTTAAACAACAACACAAAAAAAAAACTTCCTTTACTTACATCCAGACTGACTGGAATGATACGATAATTTGCAGTAGTTGAGGGTGCTGTACTACCTTTTTTCATGTGTGAAATCATGAAAGGAGCATTCCTTTTAAATTGGTGCTGCTGACAGTGAGTGTGACCAGGTTTTGTCATTGTTTTCCTCTGCTTTTCTCCATCACATCAAGTAGTTGTCATATATAACTTCTGTTGTTAACTAACAGTTATGCATCAGTCAGTGTTTTATATGACACCACATAGTTATTGAAAATCAGCTGCAAATAATTACAAAGCTGGTCGGAACAATATTGGAAGATGTGCTCATTTTGTTTTCATACATGAAAAAAAGTAGGAGTAAGAGAAGCAGACATACATTGTGAGAAGAATCGTATCATTCAAGTCACTGAGACTTCATACGTAAGTGGTGGTTGCTGTGGCAATTTAAAGTAGCATAAAAAAGTACAGTTCAGAACTGTGAGAACATTCTTGCAACGCTGCTTTAATTGTAAAAATGTCACTATGACATCATGACTATGAGCTCACAGCAACAATCACAGAACACACAAAAGTGGCACAGAGTCCCCAGATTTTTTCTGTAGGCCCACAATGTGTCCTCCTTGTATGCAGAAAATTGACAAGTGGTAACGAAGTGAAAAGAGACTGTTTCAGCACATACAAAGTCCCCCAGAATTAATGGCGCACTCAGTCATGCGTGCAGTGGTGGCACAGAGTCCCCAGATTTTTTCTGCAGGCCCACAATGCATCAACCTTGTGTGCAGAAAATTGACAAGTGGTAATGAACTGAAAAGAGACTGTTTCAGCACATACAAAGTGCTCCAGAATTAATGGCGCACTCAGTCATGCGCGGATTGCACGCAGTGGTGGCACAGAGTCCCCAGATTTTTTCTGCAGGCCCACAATGCATCCTCCTTATGTGCAGAAAATTGACAAGTGGTAACGAAGTGAAAAGAGACTGTTTCAGCACATACAAAGTCCCCCACAATTAATGGCACACTCAGTCATGCGCGCAGTGGTGGCACAGAGTCCCCAGATTTTTTCTGCAGGCCCACAATGCATCGTCCTTGTGTGCAGAAAATTGACAAGTGGTAACAAAGTGAAAAGTGAAATGTGTTTCAGCACATACCCCGTCCCCAGTATAAAATGATGACTGTGAGGTTTGTGTTGCTGGTCCAATGTGTTGTGCGAGACGATTCCACCAAATGAAATGTGATCATCTCAATTGGATTGAAAGGTGCCCTTCGGATGTACACTAATAGTAGACTTAGTCAGTAGATATATATATATATATATATATGGTTGTGTATTTTGTAGGTGATGATGAGGGGGGTTGAACTTGACATGGACATGTACTCATGCTATTGTTCTGCATCACACAGGTGACTCCAAACTGTTGCTGTGCACATTCCAGTGCTCAATGAGAATTTTTTGCACTTAAATGGAAACGGATAACTCTCAAGCACATAAAGGTAAGTATTTCTTTTTTTGGGGGGGTGGGGGAATCATATTTTCAGTTTTGTCTGTAATGGTTTCTTATTTTTTTACTTCTTCACAGATTTCATCAGCATCCTTCTGGAGTCCGGTTGTTAATGATGGTCATGGTCATCGAATGAAATGACTTCTGCGTGTTGTATGTGTGCCCAAGCTCAGGTCAGGGGAGGGGTGTGCCTGATGTTGAAGAACTTTTTTGGATAAGGCCACTTTGAAAGAACAACAAAGTATCTCGAATTTTCCTAAAAAAAGAAATGAATGACTTCTTAAAAGTTACAACTTCATTGTTATGTGTCCCTCCCTGGTTCTCAAATCTCAATCCCTATTGTCAGGTTACATTTCAGAGACACATCTTGTCAACTACTAAGACAACCTGTTGTGTGCAATATTTGCAGCAGTCTTTACAAAGCAATGAAACAGATGAAATAAAATCTTCATACTTACCAGAATGGATTTCACAAGGACATTACATCGGTTCCTCTCTGTACGGTATAGCTACAGCATCTTTCCCAATGAGTAATAGCGATGGAGCCTGTTTTTGTTCTCCTGTAAAAGAAACAAAAGAAGTGTACTGTATGTCTTTTCCCACTGCGGCTCTGAAAAGCTACAGAAAACAAAACAGACAACTTAAGGAAATGAGGCAGCATAACAAACATGTGTGCACATACTCACTTTATGGTTTAAATATTAGGAAGCTGGTAGTGGTGGTGGTGCACTGGTGGACTGGTGGTCCATAGGGGGCAGACAGACTCATGGTGGCAGCAGAGTTGGATAACATCAGTCCCAGTGGTGGTGGTGGTCTGTGGGGGGCAGACAGACTCATGGTGGCAGCAGAGTTGGATAACATCAGTCCCAGTGGTGGTGGTGGTCTGTGGGAGGCAGACAGACTCATGGTGACAGCAGAGTTGGATAACACCAGTCCCGGTGATGGTGGTGGTCCGACCGTGGGGGACAGACAGACTCATGGTGGCAGCAGAGTTGGATAACATCAGTCCCAGTATTGGGGGTGGTCCGTGGGAGGCAGACAGACTCATGGAGGCAGCAGAGCTGGATAACATCAGTCCCAGTGGTGGTGGTGGTCTGTGGGGGGCAGACAGACTCATGGTGGCAGCAGACTTGGATAACATCAGTCTTGGTGGTGGTGGTCTGGGGTGAGGGGGGCACACCGCCTTTTAAATACTGCGGTTAAAACCAGCCAACATTAACCACATCATCATCCTCATAAAGAAAACTGCCCTCACAGTCATTGATGTCTGAAGTCTGACCACTGGGAAATTCTTTCTCCATTGTGTCATCATCTACGTCAGTGGTGGGCCGTTTCAGGCAGCCAGTGCCACCAGGATGCTCCATTTCCACATCATCAAGACCACCATGACTAGGCTGGAGTACGAATACTGAGGTTGCAGTCTGTGCTGGTATGTGCCTCTCATTCATTTTAATGAATGTTAGCATACTAACATTTGCAGGAGACAGGTTTGTCCGACGATCCCTGACTATTGCACCTGCTGAGCTGAATACCCTCTCAACACTTACACTGGAGGGTGGGCATGTGAGGTATTTCAGTGCCACTGCAGTCAGCTCTGGCCATTCACTGACCTTTCCATTCCAGTACAAAAGAGGATCTTCACTTATTGTCAGATGCCTGTTTTCAGACAAATATGACTCAACCATTCTCTGTGCCGCACTAAGTCCAATTGTTGATGCATCAGTCTGTTCCCCAGAATCATTGATTTCACAAATACCTACTTGGGACAAAGCCTCCCAAAGCGGGTTGACACCAACCACTTTGGATGACAGACCACCAGGAACTACAGTCCCCTTATCCTTGCAGGATATGCTTGCTGGTCCTCCAGCTACACCTTCAGCTAGATTACGCTGCTGAGGTTTGCAAACCTTGGCACGTGACTTCTGTGCCCCATGAACCAAGCGAACCAGTTGACCACTGATATTTTTTACCTGTTTAGGCCCTCCCTCCAGTACTGATGCAATTCCACGTTTGTATCATGGGTCCAGCATTGTTGCCATGGCAAAGTTGTCACTACGCTGAATGCTCACAATGTGACGATTCTGGTCGAATACTGTCAGCATGTGTTGCAGCAATATACTGCTACCACTGTCTCCGGCAACATCAAGGCTATGCTGTACATTCACCAATGTCTGCCTCAGCAACCGCAGCAGTGGAATTGATTGGGTAATGGAGGCAGACTCCCCACTCAATGCCTGTGTGGCATGTACAAAAGGCCACAAAATTGTTATTACAGAGTCCATGAGGCGCCACTGTTCAGTCGTCATAGACATGGAGGCCCCAGAACTGTCACGGCTAGTGTGCATAACAAGAAATTCTGAGATGGCTTTGTATTGTTCATACAACCTCTCTGCCATGTATAACATGGAGTTCCATATGGTGACAACTTCCAGCTTCAAGCGGTGCTGTGGCAGGCTGTTTTGTATTTGCAACTGCCGCAGTTGGTCATGGGTCTTTCCAGATCTTGAAAAGTGAGAGCAGATATGTCGTGCAATGGTCAGCATTTCCTTTATGTCATGGTGCTGCAGAAACTCCTGAACCACAAGACTTAAACAGTGGGCCACGCATGGAACACAAAAAAAAAAACACCATTCGTGATGCATTTCACCACATTTGACCCATTGTCACTTGCTATGAACCCAGCTCTCAGGGACAGAGGGTTTAGCCATCTGTCAATTTCAGTCAGTACCATGTACAACATGTTCTCACCAGTGTGTGAACAGGTCACACTGCGCATAGCAATTATTGCATGCTGGCGAATTCCAGGAAGATTGCTACCATGACAATCCACATTCCTGTACTGATTATTCACACTACCAGCATCACAAACAACCCCCCAGCACCTGTGCCCAGTGTGCAGTTATACACAGATATGAACTCCCCACTGTTTTGCCACTTGTCCACATATCCATACGTAAATGGATGAATGGAGAGAAGGAATGTTGAAGGGCATGTCTTACTGAGTCTGAGACAGTGGGGAACAACTCAGGAACAGCACGGGTAGAAAAGTATGTCCTGGATGGGACTTTCCATTTTGACAGGCACGGGCAGCAAATGGCCGGAACCCAGAATTCTCCACAAAGGAGAAGGGCAAAAGATTTATTGCCAGCATTTCTGCTACAGCAGCATTAAGCTCATGTGACACTGTATGATTGGGGGGGTACTTCAGCTTATGCGCAGAAACACTCTGTAACGTGGGCTGACTTAAACGTTTTACATGGGGTGTGCTGTTGGTCACAAATGGTTGTGCTCTGTGATGATAGGCATTGGCAGGGGGTGGAGTGTGGACATTTGATGAAGATGGTTGCACAGGTGATGATGACAAACCCAGAAAGTATGTTATTTTTCCAGATTTGCCAACCGGGGTTGATGTACCACTTGCACTAGACGTACTTCATTCACCACCACCACCATCACAAAAACTGCTACTCTCACCAGCACTAGACAACATTTCAAAGTCATTATGGTCATCCACCTCATCATGCCTGTAGTAATCCTCTGCTCTTATTACCGCACTACCGCACACGTTTAATTTCCTACTGGACTTAACAGTCATGGAAGGGGATAACATGCTGGCTGTGGTTGCCAGTGATACTGATGAACGCCTCAGTCTGGTATTAGCTGCCAGCTTGTGCTGGGTCCACAGAGCCAAGTGCCTATTCTTAAGATGAGTATGTTGTCATCCTGTCCCAAGATGGCTCCCCTTTTTACCTCGACTCACACGCACATGGCAAACCTGGCAGGTTGCAACTTAATCATCATTTGCATCTTGAACAAAAAAATCCCAAACAAGGGACTGTGATGCTCTGCTTTTAACATGTCCATGATGATGTGGCTTATTTAAGGCTGTTATTTTAAGTACTGAAGTTGGGGGGGGGCACGTGATGTTTCTGGCACTGCACAACTGGACTGCAACTGACCACCACGACTACCTATCATATTGATTATTGGGTCATCATCATCATCCACTAAAACCAGTAAATCTCAAGTTTTTACGGGGGGGGGGGATTCCTGCAAACAGATTCAGACACAGCCACTTTTAATTTCTTTTTCTCTGGTTCCCAACTGGGGTCAATTGCATCATCACCATCGTATTCATCAACATCACTGTCACACACACATCCACATCTTCTGCTTGGATGCTAACATGTGGACTGCATGTTACAACAACAGCAACATCATCATCAGCATCATCACATTCATCATCAGCATCGACACCACCATCACCTGATATTTTTTCACCACACTGTGAATCACTGCATGAAAAATGCGTGATGTTAAGTGCCTCGGTGGATGGAATATCTCATTGTATGCTATCATTGACATTATCATCAGAATCAGGTTCAGTTAATGGGATGTTACTGGGAAGTATGACATCATCTACGCTGTCACTCACTTGCACTGTTTCACACTCAATATGTTTGGATATGGTACACTGGTCGGAATCAGAACTTGACGCAACAATGCTAATACTACCTCCACCACCACTAACACCAGTAACACTAACACCACCGGCTGGGAAAACATCATCTCCTTCAACTATCAGTGAAGCTACTGATTGGGTTGTAAAAAAAAAAAACATTGCAGGAGAAATACCTTTCCTCACATCAGCAATGTACTTCTCCGTCCGCGTACTACTACCACGCCTTCAGACCCTCTTACTGCCAACATTGCCATGGCCAGAAACAGCTTTACTTGCACGTCTCTTTGTAGGCATTTTGGGGGATCAACCACAAATATTATTACCAAATTCAGAGTTTGATACATTCACTTTCTGACTGGAGGGTCACTGGCTGAATGTGAAGCAAAATAAACAACTGTGGCTTCAGCAACAGAAAAGAGACTACTGTGTTGTGACACTATCATGGAATTAAAACAACTTCAGTAACCAGTGGTGCTGATGGGGTCACGAAAACAATCCAGTCTGGTAAAAAAATACCTTTTCAACGTGTGGTTGGGGGGAGGCACTGAATACAGACAGTGCTGATTTTTACAGCACTACAAGCAGTAAAACTAAGAACAGAGAACATGATCGCAGTACAAAATCAGGCAGCTGCAGTGGATGGCAGGTTCACACTGCTGCACTTAGTTGCATTTACACTAATTTGTGTCACAAATTTTAAAAGGTTTATTATATTTGATGCATGCAACACTGCACACACAACACAGAACACTTTTGCCTGGATATTCAGACTGCACCAGGCTGTGGCACATGCCTGGGCACAGCGCAACTTGGCTGCGCAGGGGCATTGACTGGGTGATATTCAACGGAGCTGCGCCATGGCACAGCATCATTGAATATCACACCCTAGCCACCTGCAGTGTGCATGGTGCAGTGGCACTGCACCAGTGCAAGTGGCCAGAGTGGAGCAGGGGGAAGCGCTAGCGCAAGTTCCCTTGCGCTATGCGCAACAACAGTGATATTCAAAGTGCACATGCAAATGGGGCCATAATTTATGCAAGGTGCAAATGGGGCCATTTGCATGTCATTATAGCCCCATTTGCATGCAGGTGCGCTGATCTCCGGCAACTTGCACCTGGCACCCTGTCAGGCAGCAGCCGTCGGGGACCAACGCCCCCTGCACAGCATGGCAATGTGCCCCATTGCCCGATCGCAGGCATATGTTTAAATAGAAGAATTCCAATATCCCTGGTGGTCCAGTGGACCGCTCGCAGCCTGATCACAGGCATAAGTTTAAATGAAAGGATTCCAATATCCCTGGTGGTCCAGTGGACCGCTCGCAGCCCGATCGCAGGCATATGCTCAAATAAATGAATTCCAATAACCCTGGTGGTCCAGTGGACCGCTCACAGCCCAATCATGGGCATAAGTTTAAATAAATGAATTCCAATAACCCTGGTTGTCCAGCGGTGCCCCCCTCCCCACCTACCCACTGAGCCCCATCAGCCCGCTCCCCCCTCGGTCAGCGGCAGGTAGCAGAACCCCACCTGCCTGCTGCCCCGCCATCCACTGACTGACACCGTATGGAAGGGCTGTATGCCCATTGGTCCACAGCATGAGCCAATGGGCGTGCAGCCTAGTACCATACTACACAATCCAAGATATGTGAATAATCCATTCATATCTGGACTGTAATAACGGTACAGGCTGCACGCCTGTTGACTCACACTGTGGACCAATGGGCTTACAGCCCTTCCGGCAGATCAGTCGGCTGGCGGCGGGTGGCAGGTGGTGAGGTGCTGCCACCCGCCGCTGACCAGGGGAGGTGCGGCCCAGTGGATGCTGAGGAGGGGGTACCGCTGAACACCAGGGTTATTGGAATTCATTAATTTAAACTCATGTCCATGATTGGGCTGTGAGCGGTCCACTGGACCACCAAGGTTATTGGAATTCATTTATTTGAACATATGCCCACGATCAGACTGCGAGCGGTCCACTGGACCACCAGGCATATTGGAATCCTTTCATTTAAACTTATGCCCGCAATTGGGCTGCAAGCGTTTGACTGGACCACCAGGGATATTGGAATCCTTTTATTTTAACATATGCCCACGATCGGGCTGAGAGTGGTCCACTGGACCTCCAGGGTTATTGGAATTCATTTATTTAAACATATGCCCACAATCGGGCTGCGAGCAGTCCACTGGACCACCAGGGTTATTGGAATCCTTTTATTTGAACATATGCCCACGATCGGGCCACGAGCAGTCCACTGGACCACCAGGGATTTAGGACCTCTATTTTTCATGACATATGCCTGCGATCGGGCTGAGAGCGGTCCACTGGACCACCAGGGATTTAGGAGGGTCCTTTTACTATGTATGCCCATGATTTGGCAAGGGGGGCGCCGTCAGGTGCAGCCGGAGCTCGGCTGGCCACCCACAGGTGGCAGGTGTCATGTTGCACCCTGCAATACAGCAGCTCACCTGTGGGTGGCCAGCCATTGTTCCTTTTATTTTTTGGCTGACCTGTGTGCAGCGCAAGTAGGGGTTGCGCATGCATGCGCTCAGCACATCCCGGGCTGAATATTGGGATGTGCGGAATATGCATGGGCACGCCCCCCCCACCTGCACCGCGTACATTACTGATGCACTCCAACACATCAGGATTTGTGCCAGGTACAATCCCCGTTTGAATATCGCGCCGGGGCACATCAGTGTGTTGCGCATGGTGCAACAGTGTTGTGCCATGCTCAACCCTTCTGAATATCTGGGCCTTTGTGTACAATGCTGAACGAGGAATGCGATGCAAATGCAAAAGTTCAGTGTACTGCCACGTAATGTAAATCTGTAATTTAAACAACCTGACCTTATGAAATGCTTCACCACATTCACACAACAAACAGCAAGAAAATTTGTACTGTTACTGACAATTTTACTGTGTGTACAGTAAGACAGTCATGTAACAAAAATATAACCAAAACACAAAGAAATCACTAGTTCTCCAACTTAAATCTACCTACACACAGAGATGCCCTTCCCCCACACAGCACACTTCACTGTCTTTCGCCACACACACGCAATGTCTCAATGTTGTAAATTTACATTCAAAATCCACACACAAACAAAAACGCTCGATGACGTGAGCACAGGAGGGTTTCCTACAATCGATGAACTACAGTTGGATCCCCCAAAAAAAAGCAAAAATGCTTTTTGAACAGCTTTTAAAAGATTCCAACAGACAGCTATCAGAGCACACTGTCTCCTACTCCTTCCTACTCATACTACCCCGAACTGAGGCTGTGCAGATCAATATAGAGCCCATGTGACCTGAATTCCCATGAATCACTGCAAAATCCACCTTCGGAGCTCAAAAACAAGGCAAAATGAGGTGAAGTGAACTGCCACCAATTTACTTCGCCTTAAAATTGAAAGAATAGTGACCAGTGGAGGCGGAGTAAAGCGAAGTCGCTGTTTTCAATGCACCTCGTGTTCCTCATTATAATGCGAAGTACTCCACTTCATGTTGTGGAGCACTCAGCGAATCCACCTGTGCTCCGTGAAATGCTTCGCGGAGCGGATTGAGCCCACTTCGCCCACCACTAATCTCTGGGTTCTTAAGTCAGGGTTCTAACCACTAGATCACACTGTCTCATAATTTACAAGCAATGTACAGGCATTTACAGACTTAATCTTTCTTGACATGGAACCTTTGTAAAAAAAACCTTTGTTCAAAGTTCTTTGTAATCCTAGTTATGAAAAAATAAATAAATATTTTTACAACAGATTTTAGATTTCACAAATTCATTTGGGCCAGATATTTTCATCTCATTCTCCAGCTGTCCCTCTGTTTTTATTCATTCTCTTCACCCTCTCGTTTGATAGTTACATTTTCATAAACCTATTACCTCTTATCTCTTCTAAAGCACACACACCCCACATCTTCCTACCCTTGCTTGCAACATATTGGAACCCAATAGCTCATCCCTCCCCTTTGTGGTCAGGCCCCCATCCTGGCTAAGTCACATTCAGGGGGAAGGCTCATATTGAGCTTATTTGTGGGGGAGTTACTGTATGCTCAGTAATGGGGCCCAATTGCATGTCACCATGTTGGAAAAGGGGCTTAGATCATCATCATCAGCATAGCTACATGCCCCAACCCCTTGTGATGTCAAGCAAGTGCCAGAAAAGACATGGTTCTCTGCAGTTTGACTCCAGGGGGTATTTAATCTGTAACAGACTATGAGATCCCTCTGTGTAGGCATTGCGCATGGCCCGTGGATTGTGCTCAAACCTCTTTTTGGTAATTCTGGACTCAGGACATAATACTGGGTACCCTGCAAGGTGAAGAGCAGTGCTTATCATTAGACCAAAAGGTTAGAATTGGTGCACTTTTTGCTTTCAGATTGCCTAAGTTACAGAACTGTACCCAAAACAGTATGATGACTCTCTAAGACCTTTCACAAGTTGGCAGATCTGGTATTGGTTAGGTCAAATGTGCATTTACAGACCTTTTAACTGTAAGATGATGAGGTGTTTATGTGAGAAAGCATTAGGGAGATTTTTCAGACATAAATTGGTCAGTGTTTCCTGATGGCATGTATTCAGCTGCCAACATGTAATGGGGTCATCTTTCAGCAAACATCCACAGGTCACATACAGTAAACTGTGTCGGCATTGAGGAACACAAGAGGAGTATGTTTCCTATGAATTTCAGAGCTCACCAGACATTACTTGTTAAGGAAGAGGCCTGCCACTACTGTGGATCCTAAGGATGATGACACGTCAGGACACCGAGCAATTTCACAACTGTCTGAACAATCTTCTGCACAGAAGTAGTGCTGAGGATTCAAGCAACTATATCCCCAGTTTTGTAAGCTCTGACCTGGAATTAAAATACAGCAGGTCAAAACCTGTTGTCCAGAAGGCTATGATGCTCAGCCTCATGGCCCTGAATATAGTGTAGCTTGGTCCTGCTGCCCAGAACACTGTGGGTCTCTCTCCCCTACTGCCCTGAATATTATGGGTCTCTGACCTGATGCTCTGAATACAGTTTGGCTCTGTCCTGCTGCCCAGAGCACAGAAGGGCTCTGCCCAGCTGCCCTGCATACAGTGGGGCTCTGTCTTCCTCCCCTGAATACACTGGAGCTCTGCCCTGCTGTCCTGAATGCAGTAAGTCTCTGTCAGGCTGCCCTGAATACAATGGGACTATGTACTGCTGCTTGAATAAGGTAGGACTGTGCCCTGCTGCCCTGAATAAGACAAGTCTCCTTCCTGCTGCCCTGAATGCAGTATAGTGTTGTCCTGCTACATGAATTCAGTGCCACTCTGTCTTACTACCCTGAATACAGTGGGACTCTGTCCTGCTGCCCTGAATACATTGGGGCTCTGTCCTACTGCCCTGAATACAGTGGGGCTCTGTCATGCTGCCCTGAATACAGTGGGGCTCTGTCATGCTGCCCTCAGTACAGTGGGGCTCTGTCCTGCAGCCCTCAATACAGTGGGCTCAATTTTCAAAGAGCTGCTAGATTGCCGCAATTTGTGGTGATCTAGGGCTGCAGTGAACTCTGGGTGTGTCAGGGACCTGTGCCCAATTCCATAAAAACAGGGGTCTCTGCACCAAAATCCCAAGAGTTCCCACACCTGCAAGCTAGTGTGAAAACAATTGGTGAACTTGTGAGACCTCCTGCAGAGATCCCCCCACCTGGTGCAACACTAGAAGGGCCAGGATGGTGGGGGGGAGGGTGAAACATGCTTGTCAGGATGGGTCTGGGGGTAAAAGGGGCACAGGGGGTGCCATGGGGTGTTGAGGAGAAGGTGGTCATGCTTGTGAGTGATGTGGCACCCGGCGGGGGTGCCATTAATATAACTATAAAGCCAATGGGCTGGTACCATGAGAGGGTTGTTCCAGGGACAAATAGTGCCCAAGGCTAGGGCTGCTGCCAGGGTTGTGCCAACTGGGGGTCGTGGCACTGTTTGTCCTTGGAATACCCCCATCGTGCCAGCTCATTGCCTTTAAGTTATATTAATGGCAAACCAGCTAGTTATCCACTCCCTGGAATGGCCAACTTCTAACCTATGGTACCCCATGCCCCTTCTGCCCTTGAACCCCATTTTCAGAACCTCTCCAATTCCCCTGATTCGCAACCTTGTGTGACACTAGTGGAAGGGGCTTAGACCACCTCCTGGTGGTGTAACTCAAGTACCTTGCTGCACCCATTGCAGGGCTTCCAGAATACTAAAAAAGGGGATGTTGCAGCCCCACCATGGCACAAGCCCCCTTGCGAACTTGAGCACCTGACTGTGTGATGGAACCAAGGTGCAAGGGGGCTTTGGTGCAGTGGCATCAGGATTTGATGCAGCTGCATTAGAAAATCCTGATTGACACAAGTTGTGACCCAAGTTATCTTGCGTCACAATTTTTTGATGCAAGTCCCTTGTTTCAATCTATCTCTTGAAAATCAGGCCAATGAGACTCTGTCCTGCTGCTCTGAATACAAGTGGGACCATGTCCTGCTGCCATGAACACAGAATAGCTCTGTCTTGCTGCCATGAATATAGTGAGCTTGGTCCTGCTGCCCAGAATACAGTGGGGGTCCATCCTGCTGTGCTGAACACAATGTAGCTCTGTCCTGCTGCCCTAAATACAGTGGGCTTGGTCTTGCTGCCCAGAATACAGTGTGTCTCTGTCCTGCTGCCCTGAATACAGTGTACTGCTGCCCTGCTTCCTTGAATGCAGTGTAGTTATGCCCTACTGCCCTGAATAGAGTGGGGCTTGGTCCTGCTGTCCCTGAATACAGTGGAGCTTAGTCTGCTGCCTTGATTACAGTGGGGCTCTGTCCTGCTGACCTTAATACAGTCGGTCTCTGTCCTGCAGCCCTGAATACAGTGTAGATCTGTCCTGCTGCCCTGAATACAGTGTGGTTCTGCCCTTCTGCTCTGAATACAGTGGGGCTCAGTCTTGCTTCCCTGGCTACAGTGGAGCTCGGTCCTGCTTCCCTCAATGCAGTGAGGCTTTGTCCTGCTGCCCTGATTACAGTGTAGGTCTATCCTGCTGCCCTGAATACAGTGTAGCTCTACCCTGCTGCCCTGATAGAGTGCAGTTCTGCCCTGCTACCCAGAATACAGTGGGGCTCAGTCTTGCTGCCCTGAGTACAGTGGGGCTCGGTCCTGCTCCCCTGAATACAGTGGAGCTCTATCCTGCTGCCCTGATACAGTGCAATTCTACCGTACTGCTCTGAATACAGTGTAGCTCTACCCTGCTGCCCTGATAGAGTGCAGTTCTGCCCTGCTACCCAGAATACAGTAGGGCTCGGTCTTGCTGCCCTAGGTACAGTGGGGCTCGGTCCTGCTGCCTTGAATACAGTGGAGTTCTATCTTGCTGCCGTGATACAGTGCAGTTCTGCTCTACTGCCCTGAATACAGTGTAGCTCTGCCCTGCTGCCCTGATACAGTGCAGTTCTGCCCTACTGCCCTGAATACAGTGAGGCTCTGTCCTGCTGCCCTAAATACAGTGGAGCTCGATCCTGCTGCCCTGAATACAGTGTAGTTCCACCCTGCTACCCTGAATACAGTGTAGGTCTGTCCTGCTGCCCTGAATATAGTGTAGCTGTGCCCTGCTGCCCTGGTAGAGTACAGTTCTGCCCTGCTGCCCTGAATACAGTGGTGCTCAGTCTTGCTGCACTAAATACTGTGGGTCTCGGTCCTGCTGCCCTAAACACAGTGGAGTTCTGTCCTGCTGCCCTGATTACAGTGGGACTCGATCCTACTGCCCTGAATACAGTGGAGCTTTTCCTACTGCCCTGAATACAGTGGGGCTTTTCTTGCTTCCCTGAATACAGTGGGATTTTTCCCTGCTGCCCTGAATACAGAAGGGCTCTGTCATGCTGCCCTGAATATAGTGGGCTTGGTCCTGCTACCCTAAATATAGTGGGGCTTGGTTCTGTTGCCCTGAATACAGTGTGGATCTGTCCTGCTACCATGACTACAGTGTAGTTTGTCCCTGATCACCAGAATACAGTGGGGGGCTCCATCCTGCTACCATGACTACAAAGTAGTTTGGCCCTGGTGACCCAAATGTAGTGGGGGCTCTGTCCTGCTGTCCAGTGAAAAGGGTTTGGCAAGCTCAGCCCATCACATTTACATTATATTTTTACAAGATTTAATGGGGTGCACCTGGTGTGTGACCAAACAAAAGCATACAATTAATGTACCAGGACTGGTACCTTAATTGTAGGCTCTGTCCTGCTGCCATGAATATGGTGTACTCTGCCCTGCTGCCCTGAGTACAGTGTAGCTTAGACCTGCTTCTCTGATTGTAGCGTAGCTCTGTCCTGCAGCCTTGAATACAGTGTAGCTCTGTCTTGCTGCCCTGAATACTATATAGCTCTGTCCTGCTGCCCTGAATACAGTAGAGCTCAGACCTGCTGCCCTTAATACAGTGTCACTCAGTCCTGCCACCCTGAATACAATAGGCTTGGTCCTGCTACCCTGTATATAGTAGACCTCTGTCCTGTTTCCCTGATTACACTGGGGGTCTGTCCTGCTGTCCTGAATATAGTGAGGCTCTAGCTGTCCTGCTGTCATGAGTATAGTGGGGTTCTGTCCTGCTGCCCTGAATACAGTGGGACTCTGTTATGCTGCCTTGAATACAGTGGGGCTCTGACCTGCTGCCCTGAATACAGTGGGGCTCTATACTACTGCCCTGAATATAATGGGGCTCTATCATGCTGCTCTGAATACAGTGGTGCTCTGTTCTGCTACCCTCAATACAGTAGGCTCGGTCCTGCTTCCCTGTATATAGTGGAGTGCTGTCCTGCTACCTTGAATACAGTGGGGCACTGTCATGCTGCTCTGCATATAGTGAGACTGTATCCTGCTTCTCTGAATATAGTGAGGCTCTAGCTGTCCTGCTGTCCTGAATATACTGTAGCTCTGCCCTGCTACCCTGTATACAGTGTAGCTCTGCCCTGCTACCCTGTATACAGTGGAGCTCTGTCCTACTTTCCTGAATACAGTGGAGCTCTGTCCTGCTTCTCTGAATACAGTGGGGCTCTGTCCTGCTACCCTGGAGATAGTCGGGCTCTATCATGCTGCTTTGAATATAATGGTACTGGATGATAACCGCACACACTAATCCGTGAAGAGTAGGAGCATGATACAGGTAGCACGTAGGGGAGTAGAGCGACAGGGGAATATCAGCAATGCGATACTATCGCTATCCCCTGTTACTCACAAGTAAGGAGAAAGTCTATTTAGCCACTGCCAGTTGGGTGCTCAGTCCCACTCCCATGGTGGAGTGGCTAGAGCACCTGACCCTGCAGTGCATGGGTTGGAGGAATTGCAGTTTGATTCCCTGGTAGGGAATCTCTTAGAGTTAATTTTTTATTTCTTGTCCCAGTGGCCACAACCCCTTGGAATTGATGATATACATTCTGGGGAGTGTGGTGGGCAATGCCCCCCACATGTGGGGTGTGGGGGGGCGACATGGGGTGTGAGGGGTGAAGCCCTCACAAAACAAAAGAATAGCTGTCTATCGTTGTCGCATGCTGTTTCTTTCTGCGCGATGGTCATATGCATGGTATCGTCTGCAACATTATGACCCCGTGCCAAATATAATGAGGCTCTAGCTGTCCTGCTGCCCTGAATATTGTGGGACTCTGTCCTGCTGTCCTGAATATAGCGGGGCTCTGTCCTGCTGCCCAGAATATAGTGGGGCTATGTCCTGCTGCTCTGAATATAGTGGGGCTGTGTCCTGCTGCTCTGAATATAGCGAGGCTCTAGCTGTCTTGCTGTCCTGAATGTAGTGGGGCTCTGTCCTGCTGCCCTGAATATAGGTTCATAGGTTCATAGAAGTGTACGAGCAATGAAGGCATATGTAAGGATGCCCATTGTATGCTCGCCACCCATATGTCCTATTCCTATTTGTTTCCCATATGTTTATCCAATCTTTGCTTAAAGGTATTTAAATTATCACTATTAACGACACTTACAGGTAAGTTATTCCACAAACCCACAACTCTCTGTGTGAAAAATAGACTCCTTCTAGTGGATATACATTTTTCTCCAATGAGTTTATAACCATGACTCCTAGTTGATTTGACGTTGGAGGCAGTAGTAAGTCCAATTGTAGTTCTTAAATAATCATTTTTTAAGGTTTGATACACCAATATTAAGTCACCCCTTATTTGTCTGTATTTTACAAAAAATAGGTTAAGTTTTTTTAATCTATCTTCGTAGCTATTACTATGTAAAGATTATACTTTTTTAGTGAATTTACGCTGAACACCCTCAGCAGGTTTTAAACCCCTTATAGAAGTTAGTGCACAAAATTGAGAGCAGTATTCCAAGTGGGGATGTACCAGACTGGTGTAGAGTGGCATAATAACCTTGGAGCCTCTACTTTTGATATTTCTTAAAATGGAGCCAATTATTTTATTACATTTTTTAACTTTAGTTATATTATTATTTTTGAAAGTTAAATTATCTGAGATTATGACATCCAAATCCTTTTCTTCCAAAATACTTTTTAGATAAACATTGTTTAAGGAATAATTGAAGGGGATGTTATTTTTGCCCAAATGTAAGACTTTACATTTGTCAACATTAAAAAACATACCATAAGACTTTGCCCAGTTTGATAGGTTGTTTAAATGATTTTGTACGGCGCATTTATCATGAAAGGTGCTTACCAAACTACCCATTTTACAGTCATCAGCATATTTTGTGACCCATATCTTATCAGTAGTAGGCAGTGTAGAGACCATAATATTAAACAGTATCAGACCCAGGACAGAGCCCTGGGGAACACCACTAGTCACCACACCCGTCGCAGACAGGTGACCCTTGACTGATACCTGTTGAGTTCTGTTTTCCAACCATGACTATATCCAGTTTACAATATTGGGTTGCAACTTAATTTTGACCAATTCTTGTAGTAAGACTTTATGTGATACTTTATCAAAAGCTTTGGAAAAATCCTAAAATATTACATCTACCGGAATACCCAAGTCCAAGGCAGCACTTACTGGTTCAAAAATGTAGTAGGTTGGTCAAAACTGATCTTTCAGTCACAAAACCGTGTTGAAAGATATCTACTATTTTATTTCTTTCTAAATTATCTATAATATGGGCTTTAAGCAATCTTTCCATAATTTTGTCTATGATGGAAGTCAGGCTTATGGGCCAATAATTGTTAGGGTCATGTCTGGATCCACCCTTATATATGGATGTAACTATAGCCTCCCTCCAAGCCTGAACAACTTTACCTTCTCTGATTGATGAATTAAATAACACAGCCAGAGGACCAGAAATTTAATGACTATTTTTTTGTAAAAATCTGAGTGGAATACCATCAGGACCAGGAGAGCTGTTTGATTTAAAAGATTTAATTTGTTTTGCAACCTCCATTTTTGTAAAAACAGGAAAACTAGAAATATTTACTAGAAGAGGCATATTTGCAGCTTCCTTAGTTTCGAAAACTTTTAGAAATGTCTCATTTAGAATTGTAGCAGTAGTTGTTTCATCTGAAATAGGTATATCATTGATGTTAAATGGTCCAATTGTATGATTTATTTCTTTCATGGAACCAATATAATTATAAAATTGTTTTTTGTTGTCTTTAACTTTAGCAACTAAGTTGAATTAAATTTTAGATTTAGATGATTTAATCACGTGTTTTAATTTTTTGGCTGCAATTTTGTATTTTTCCAGGAGACTGTTGGAATTAACTTTTTTATATTTTCTATATAGTTTTCTTTTTTTTGTAATTGTTTCTTAATTTTTGAAGACCACCAAAGAGGGACATGTTTATTGTTGCAGTACTTCATTCTATAAGGAACCCAATTTGAGAGACAAATATTGATTCTGTTATTAATTAAATCCCAAATTTGTAATAAATTTAGATTATTTAGTTCCGTCTCCCAATTCCATTTAGATAAAAAATCATTTATTTTTTTATAGTTTGCTTTATTAAAGTTTTTGATTTTAATAATGCCATTTATGCTTGGAAAGTCTGCTATGTATTCATAATTGACCATGCAATGATCACTATCACCCAAAGGAGGAAGTATTTTGATGTTATCAATTTTCTCATTAACATTGGTGAGTTCAATGTCAAGGATATTGTTACCACAGGTAGGTTTATTAACTATTTGTTCTAGGTTAGATTCAAGAAAAGTATCCATAAACATCTTTTCAGTATTTGAAGCTGATGTATAATTGTCCCAGTTGACAGTTGGAAGATTGAAATCACCCATCAGTATATAGGGAGTATCAATGTATACCTCAGATATTTCTTCTATTAAACTTTGATTTTCATCATTAGTTAAATTAGGAGATCTATATATTAGCCTAATTACTAGTGGACTATGGGGGGAGAAACATTTTGACCCATAAGCTCTCATTATTACTTATTTTAGTTTTAATTGTGTTTGCTTTCAGGTGTTCATCAATGTATAATACAACACCTCCTCCCTTTTTATTTTCATTTCAGTTTTTGTAAAACTTATTATATCCCTTTATGTCAGTGTTCCAGTCTTCATCCTCATACCAAGTTTCAGTAACTCCACAAATTGATATTTTTTGTGCTTGAAGGATATAAGTAAATTCTTCTTTTTTGTTGCATAGACTTCTGGCATTAGTTAACATAATATTTATATTTGGTTTACAAATTACACCAGTAGTGTTTGTTTGGGGGAATTTACGGTTGATTATGGATGCAGAGTTTGAAGAATAGTTGAAAAATTGAGGTTCAAGAGTTGTATCTAGAACATACAACTCCCCCCTTGCTGGAAGTTTAAACAACTATTGATAGAATGCACTATGCTTTCGCCCAATAGCCTACTACCCCTCCTGTTGAGATGGAGTCCATCCCAACAATAGAGGTTTGATTTACCATAAAAATCTTCCCAGTGAGTTATACGTTGTATACCTTGTTTAAGACACCAACATCTCAACCAATTATTTATTTCTCTCATTTTACATTGTTGGGAAAGATTTGCTCTTGGAATAGGCAAGATTTCAGATATGACTACCTCGCATCCTAAATCCAATAGTTTGTTTGTTAATGCAACATAATCTTCTTTTAGTTTTTGAGAAGAATCCTTTAGAACATCGTTGGCTCCTATGTGAACTATTACCAAAGGTTTAAAACCTGAGTTTTGTAAGGTGTTGCTGGACATCTCTGTGATGTCAGTAATGCCAGCACCCCTGAAGCTTGAAAGAGTTCTATTTGTGTTGTCAGGGTTGCAAATGATTCTATCAATATGTTTGATGATAGAATCTCCTAGCACTATAACCTGTCTTTTTTTGCAAACATCTTCTTGATTTAAGTCCAAGTTGTCACAATTTTCTAGTGAAATCAAGGGATTTACATCGACTTGGTCATGTTTTTTGGCCTCTCTGGTGTCAGTAACCTTTTGTAGATTGCTGGGAAAAAGAGGTGAAGAATTAAACACTGCATTTGAAAGATTTATATTTGTTATAGTAAATATTGGGTTTTCTATATTTTCAAAATTTTCAGAAATGGGGACACTTATTGTTTCTGGATCATGGCCTGTATCTGAGATAAACATTAAGGGATCAAAGGAATTGAAAGTAGAAACCGTAAATTGGTCTGCTTTTCTGCCCTTTTTTGGATTTTTTTGAATTTGTAAAGTGTACTAATCTTCGTCTGCATTATCAGATGGATCTTCTTCCCTTGTTCTCTTAACACTAACTTTTTTCTTTTCTTTTTGTGCAGGGGGTATTTCAATAGATTCTTGACAAGTGGTGTTAATTTTGTTCGCCTTCTGGCATTTTGATAATGGTCTAAGTTTTTTTCCCTGACGTTTGGGCTTTTTGCCTACCACACGGACTTTGGTGGGTTGGGAAATATCACTAATTTGATTTTTAAATCTACTAGACATCTCCTGTTGGCTGGTCTCTAGAAAGCTTAACCTATTGTTAAACAATTCTAATTCAGCACTTAAATCATGGTTAACATTACATTTAACACAGGTAAAGGGCAAGGTGAAGTTGTTTATCTCAGATATTAAGTACATATTACAGGACTGACATCTGCAACCAAAGTACTCTTTGTTTATTTGGATAATATCTTCCATATTTTACATGGTAAGTTTAACTCCAAGATGGTATATTGCAGTTTTTGAAGGTATTTGACTTCTGATGCTGTTCGTTGAACAAAAATACAGTAAAGCTTAAAACAAGCTACAATAGAGTATAGGAATAGTATTGATTGTCTGGAAAACACAAAGTCACCTTCCACCTTCTTCCACCTACAGATGCCGACAGACGCCGCTGGCCTCTGCCTGCATCGCCTCCGCTCAGCGCTCGACTCTGCTCGCTGGAGCTGACAGTTATGTAGCGCTATCGCGCTGATGTCACCAGTTGCTATGGTGATCAAAGGAGACAACAAAGCAAAACAGTGGGGCCGGGCAATGTATATAGCTCGCCTTTATAAAGGCGAGTTAGCCAACACCAAAAGCAGCTGCAAAGGGCTGCCTTTTGAGCACTGAGGAGCAATGCCTGCCCAGTTTTCCAAGCCCTCTAAAAGGGGGTTTAAAAAATGCCTCTACACTGATTTCCCTGTCAAAACAGTCCTTGAATTTAAACAGTAGGCAGTACCTGTTAGCAATGCAGAGAGACTAGGAAATGAACTAAAAAGCTCTCTGGAGCCCACAGTTTAGTAGCGCTATCGCACTGACATCACCAGTTGCTATGGTGATCAAAGGAGACAACAAAGCAAAACAGTGGGGCCGGGCAATATATATAGCTAGCCTTTATAAAGGCGAGTTAGCCAACACCAAAAGCAGCTGTAAAGGGCTGCCTTTTGAGCACTGAGGAGCAATGCCTGCCTAGTTTTCCAAGCCCTCTAAAAGGGGGTTTAAAAAATGCCTCTACACTGTTTTCCCTGTCAAAACAGTCCTTGAATTTAAACAGTAGGCAGTACCCGTTAGCAATGCAGAGAGACTAGGAAATGAGCTGTGGGACTCTCTCCTGCTGCCCTGAATATAGTGGGGCTCTGTCCTGCTGTCCTAAATATAGTGGGACTCTGTCCTGTTGCCTGAATATTGGGCTCTGTCCTGCTGCCTTGAATACAGTAGGGCTCTGTCCTGCTGCCTGAATATAGTGGGGCTGTCTCCTGCTGCCCTGAATATAATGAGGCTGTGGCTGTCCTGCTTACCTGAATATAGTGGGACTCTGTCCTCTTGCTCTGAATATAGTAGGACTCTGTCCTGCTGCCCTGAGTACAGTGGGGCTCAGTTCTGCCTCCCTGAATACAGTAGGTCTCTGTCCTGCTACCCTGAATACAGTGTAGCTCTGCCCTGCTGCCCTGATACAATGCAGTTAAGCCCTAAAGCCCTGAATACAGTGAGGCTTAGTCCTGCTGCCCTGAATACAGTGTAGCTCCACCCTGCTATCCTCAATACAGTGTAGGTATGTCCTGTGCCCTGAATACAGTGTAGCTGTGCCCTGCTGCCCTGATAGAGTACAGTTATGCCCTGCTGCCCTGAATACAGTGGGGCGCAGTCTTGCTGCCTTGAGTACCATGTGGCTCGGTCCTGCTGCCCTAAATACAGTGGAGTTCTTTTTTTCTTCCCTGATTACAGTGGGTCTCGTTCGTGCTGCCCTGAATGCAGAGGGGCTCTGTCCTGCTACCCTGCATACAGTGGGGCTTTGTCCTGCTCCCCTGAACACAGAAGGGCTCTGTCATGCTGCCCTGATACAATGCAGTTCTGCCCTAAAGCCCTGAATACAGTGAGGCTCTGTCCTGCTGCCTTGAATACAGTGGGGCTCAGTCCTGCTGCCTTGATTACAGTGGGGCTGTATCCTGCTGCCCTGAATACAGTGTAGCTCCGCCCTGCTATTCTTAATACAGTGTAGGTCTATCCTGCTGCCCTGAATACAGTGTAGCTGTGCCCTGCTGCCCTGACAGAGTGCAGTTTTGCCTTGCTGCCTGAATACAGTGGGGCGCAGTCTTGCTGCCTTCAGTACTGTGTGGCTCGGTCCTGCTGCCCTAGATACAGTGGAGTTCTTTTCTTCTGCCCTGACTACAGTGTGGCTCGGTCGTGCTGCCCGGAATGCAGTGGGGCTCTGTCCTGCTGCCCTGAATACAGTGGGGCTTTTTCCTGCTCCCCTGAACACAGAAGGGCTCTGTCATGCTGCCCTGAATATAGTGGGCTTGGTCCTGCTGCCCTAAATACAGTGGGGATCTGTCCTGCTACAATAAGTACAGTGTAGTTTGGCCCTGCTGACCTGAATACAGTGGGGATCTGTCCTGCTACCATGACTACGGTGTAGTTTGGCCCTGATGACCAGAATACAGTGGGTCTCTGTCCTGCTACCTTAATTACAGTGTAGTTTTGCCCTGCTGACCTGAATACATTGGGGGCTCCATCCTGCTACCATGACTACAGAGTAGTTTGGCCCTGCTGACCTGAATACAGTGGGGGCTCTGTCCTGCTACCATGACTACAGTGTAGCTTTGCCCTGCTGCCCTTAATGCAGTGTAGCTCTACTCTGCTGCCCTGAGTGCAGTGTAGCTCTACTCTGCTGCCTGGAATACAGTGTAGCTTAGTCCTGCTTCCCTAAATGTAGTGTAGCCCTGTCCTGCTGCCCTGAATACTATGTAGTTCTGTCCTGCTGCCCAGAATATAGTGAGGGTCTAGCTGTCCTGTTTCCCTGAATAAAATAGGGGTCTGTCCTCCTGTCCTGAATATAGTGAGGCTCTAGCTGTCCTGCTGTCCTAAGTATAGTAGGGCTCTGTCCTGCTGCCCTGAATTCAGTGGGGCTCTGTACTACTGCCAAGGATATAGTGGGGCTCTGTCATGCTGTCCTGAATATAGTGGGGCTCTGTCCTGCTGCCCTGAATACAGTAGGCACGATCCTGCTTCCCTGTATATAATGGACTCCTGTCTTGCTACCTTGAATACAGTGGGGCTCTGTCATGCCGCACTGAATATAGCGAGGCTTTATCCTGCTTCTCTGAATATAGTGAGGCTCTGTCCTGCTGCCCTGAATATAGTGTAGCTCTGCCCTGCTACCCTGTATACAGTGGAGCTCTGTCCTGCTTCTCTGAATACAGTGGGGCTCTGTCCTGCTGCCCTGGATATAGTGGGGCTCTATCCTGCCGCTGTGAATATAATGAGGCTCTAGCTGGCCCACTGCCCTGAATATAGTGGGGCTCTGTCCTGCTGCCCTAAATATGGTGGGGATCTGTCCTACTGTCTTGAATATAGTGGGTCTGTATCCTGCTGCTTCTCTGAATATAGTGGGACTGTGTTCTGCTGCTCTGTATATAGTGAAGCTCTAGCTGTCCTGCTGTCCTGAATAAAGTGGGGCTCTGTCCTGCTGTTCTGAATATAGTGGGGCTCTGTCCTGCTGTTCTGAATATAGTGGTGCTCTGTTCTGCTGCCTGGATATAGTGGGGCTGTGTCCTGCTGCCCTGAATATAGTGAGGCTTTAGCTGTCCTGCTGCCCTGAATATTGTGGGACTCTGTGCTGCTGCCCTTAATATAGTGGGGCTCTGTCCTGCTGCCCGAAATATAGTGGGGCTCTGTCCTACTGCCCTGAATATAGTGGGCTCATGTTCTGCTGCTCTGAATGTAGTTGGGCTCTTTCCTACCTCTCTGAATATAGAGAGGCTCTAGCTGTCCTGCTGCCTTGAATGTAGTGGAGCTGTGTCCTGCTGCTCTGAATATAGTGAGGCTCTAACTGTCGTGTTGGCCTGAATATAGTGGGGCTATGTCCTGCTGCCCTGAATATAGTGGAACTCTGTCCTACTGCCCTGAATATAGTGAGGCTCTATCTGTCCTCTTTCCCTGAATACAGTGGTGCTCTATCCTGCTGCCCTGAATATAGTGGTGCTCTGTCCTGCTTCCTTGAACATAATGAGGTTCTATCCTGCTGCCCTGAATACAGTGAGGCTGTATTCCACTGCCCTGAATATAGTGAGGCTCTATCTGTCCTCCTTCCCTGAATACAATGGCGCTCTACCCTGCTGCCCTGAATATAGTGAGGCTCTATCTGTCCTCCTTCCCTGAAGACAATGGGGCTCTATCCTGCAGCTCTGAATAGAGTGAGGCTCTAGCTGTCCTGAATACAGTGGGGCTCTAGCTTCCCTGAATATAGTGGGGCTCAGTCCTGCTGCCCCGAATACAGTGGGGCTCTGTTCTGTTGCTCTGAATATAGTGAGGTTCTGTCCTGCTTCCCTGAATATGCTGAGACTCTAACTGTCCTGAATATAGTGGGTCTCTCTCCTGCTGCCCTGAATACAGTGGGACTGTATCCTGCTGCCCTGAATACAGTGGGGCTGTATCCTGCTGCCCTGAATGTACTAAGAGTCATACTAAGAATGAATAAGGGTGCATAAGGCCTTAAGATCCATAATGCCCCTAATGTACATACTGCTTAAAGTATTAGAACTAGACAATAGGAACTTATCAAGCCTATTTTTGAATGTATTTTTGTTTGAACTAATAATAACCTCTAAAGGGAAATTATTCCAAGATCTAATTATTCTTTGTGTGAAATAGGAGGCCCTCTTTTGTGTTCTAAATTTATTTCTACATGATTGTAGAGGATGACGTCTTGTATTAATATTCAGTTGCTTAAATTCTAAACCACATTCCACCATCAAATTAATGTCATTGATAATGTCCCAAGTAAATAATAAATTGCCCCAAGACATCTTTGTTCCAAGGACATTAAATCAAGTGTACAAAGTCTATTTTTATAGTTGAGAGTTTTATCAGAGAAGAAGGACTTTGTAATCCTTCTTTGTACTTTCTCTACCCTATTTATGTCCTTACACATGTCCTTACAGACCATAACTGGGATACAAAATCCAAATGTGGACAAACATAGGTGTGATAAAGAGGGAACAATACTTCAGGATTTCTTGACATAATCTTGTGTTAAATGTAGTGAGGTTCTAGCTGGCCACTGCCCTGAATACAGTGGCGCTGTGCCTGCTGCTTTGAATATAGTGAGGCTCTAGCTAGCCTGCTACTCTGAATACAGTGAGGCTCTGTCCTGCTGCCCTGAATACAGTGTAGCTCGGTCCCACTGTCCTTGATATGGTGGGGCTCTTGCATGGAAACAATACAGCCCTGACAAAACAAATGGAAGGTGCTGCCCACATGGTGTCACAATAAGAAAGCCAAAGGCTACGTCAGCAAAGAAAAAAAAAAAAGGCATTCTCATCCTGTAGTCTAATATTAAAATATCAGGCCAGCATACAGCATGTATGCAGAAACATTTCTTCTGAGATCAAACTGAGATTAAAGTCAACTCCCCAAACCTGAAGCCATTAAACTTTGGGGTGTTAACTCCGTTTTAGGTTTGGTCTCGGAATAAATATTCTGTGAATAGATATGCTGACCCTGTGTTTTGGGCTGAGTGTGTTGCTTTTCTTTGCAAACAACTGAGCCCCATCCTGCTGTCCTAAATGCAATGGGCCTGTGCCATATTAAACCACGTATAGTACCATGGAGTTTGGCTGTGGTGCCAAGGATAGTGCCAGTTTGAGCCCAACATTCTTTTACTTATTTGTAAAGTTTTGCCAGTGGAACACTCTGAGCGAAAGCTTGTTTCTTGATGTAACCTGTAGAAGTGGGGTGCATGGGATGCTGGTGGTGGGTGTTTACAAGGATGACAGGAATGACACAGAAAGTAAACAGATTACATAATCAGTAAACATGAGAACCTGTGGGTATGGTGCACTTCTTGTTGACAGCATCTAATATAAGCATAATAAGACATAGCAAGTCTGGGACAAAAAAACAGCAGCTAGAGCAACACAGTCACATGTCAGAAATTACAAAATGGGATAGGAAAATCCTGTGCTGTGATTGGTGGAATCTGATCACATGACCATGTGTTATTCCAGCACAACAGCACATGTCAGAAATGCTTAACATTCTGAACCTCATTTGATGGTTCTAAAATTAAAAATAAGGGAAGCCAATTCATAATCGTAAAAAAGCATACCTGGGTGTGCACAATATATAGAATAATCCATGGGGAAGAGTGTGTAACGAGAATGTTATGCACACCTGAAATGTGCGATGCCTCAAAAACCCCGAGAGTGAAGTGAGAGGGGTTTATCGAGGAATTGCATACCTAGGGTGTGCATAAAATTCGAGCTGTCACACACTTCCCCATGTTTTATTTTTTATAATTGGTTCCTTTGATTTTTTTTATCAAATAGGTTCTAATGTCGGTCTTGGTTTTTCTTAGAGTGTTTCTGTTTTCTTGCTGCTGTATGAATTTTAACCTTTCTTGGTCACTAGGTTGCTGAAAGGTTATAAATGTGCAATTTTTTTAGGTGGATGGATAGACGTTGGTAGACCACTGGTTATTTGTTGTTTCTGTGAGAAATGTGTCTTTCTTCAGTCGCACATAAGTTAGATTCCTGCTTGGCAGTTTCATGAGCTAAGGAGGATCAAGTTGACAGCCTGAGGAGCCAGTAGTGCTAGCATAAGAGTGATTTTAGAATTTTTGCAAAAGGTGCTTAGCCATGTATAATCAAGCTCCATTATACATGGGTGATTATACAAGGCCATGTATAAAGGGGGTTAGACAGCTTCTGCCCACAGTTGATAATCATCACTTACCAGTTATTATTGTGGGATTACTGCATACCTCGCATGCGTAAGGCACTCTTCTTTAGCTTGTGCCTTATTTTCCAAAATGTGTCATTATTATGTAATAAAGTAAAACCCTTTTTGTGCCCTTTTGCTACAATTAGAGAAGTGGGCAGGGTTTTCCAAGCAGTTTATTTGACACAAGTCCCCACTGCGTCAGACTTTTGGTGCAAAGGACTTGAGTCAAACAATTGTTATTTTCCATCAGTGAGGCTTGGAGATATCCTGCTAGACATTTCTGTGGTGTATCATACTTCACATTTGTGGCCTCATGTTGTATCTTCCAAGATACTTGTGCCTACAGTTTTATGTAAGCTGCCATAAAGAACATCCATGTGCTGTTAAACCGGTCAAAATTCGAAAATGCAGTGTGAGTATGTCAAATGCTCTTGGTACACCAGCTGCACTGAAGTCCATGACTGCAGCTGTAGCTACAGTCCTTGCACCAATGTTTGATTATCTGCCCAATGTCTCTGGCAAGGTCAGAAGCCAATCACAGAGGAACAGGTGAATCCACTATTTAGAGGTCAGAGACAGTGGTTGTGGTTGTGGAGCACAAGGAACTGGGAGTTACTACCTATCATGACACAAGGGACTGGGAGGTACCACCTATCATGACAGAAGGAACTGGGAGGTACCACCTATCATGACACAAGGAACTGGGAGTTACTACCTATCATGACACAATGGACTGGGAGGTACTATCTGCCATGGCCCAGAAGATAGACCTGACCTGGCAGCAAAGGTAAGAGGGGTAGATGTGGGGGAGGGATAAAGAGGGAAAAATCAAAGAGCTAGGTAAGGTGGTAGTAGCAGGGTGGGTGGGGTGAAAAGCAGGCAGCAGAATGCTAGAGGGAGAGAGGGTTAGGTATAACAGCAAGTGTGAAAAGCATGTTCACAGCTGGGTATTGAGAAATGCAAGGGGGGGATGAGTAGAAGGGGAGAGAAGATAAAAAGACACAGCCTAAAAATATGAGTCCTGATCAGGTTGGACTGAGATGAAAACTTTTGAAAACGAATCATAATACTGTACGTGAAAAAGATCCAGTTAAAAAAACAAAATTAAATAAAACAGAAAACTAATTATTTTCCAAACTGAATGTGTTGGTTTCTCTGACCTTG
The DNA here is from genome assembly GCA_016271365.2 of Neoceratodus forsteri. Taxonomy (NCBI): domain Eukaryota; kingdom Metazoa; phylum Chordata; order Ceratodontiformes; family Ceratodontidae; genus Neoceratodus; species Neoceratodus forsteri. Next base: position 606,390,634 of record CM057452.1, read on the forward strand.
TACTTACAAATTCTTCATTCCTGGGAGGGCTCCAGATCATCCAAATATGATTAGTTTTAGTCACGCTTATAAAAGAATACATACTTTTGTCATTCCAGCATTTGTTTTATGACCCCCATTAAGAAACTTGGGAGAGTTGCTCCAGGACATGAAGAGCTTATTTTACTGGCTAGGCATACTCTGTTGTTTGTCATTGACTTTCCAAGCAGTCAGTTGGCAGTGTGATGCTGAGAATAGCCTTAGAACCCTTGTTTGGACCATTAGTATTTGCAGGAAACTAAATGTGCATATTGGTTTATATGAAAATCTCAGAAAGGGATAGTTATTACCTTCTGTTGCTGAAGTTGGCTAGAAAAGATGCTCAATGTATGAAGAAGAGCTGTGTATTGTCACATGACAAAATATGATTATTTTATTTAAATTTTTATATCCATAAATCAATAGAGCTGTGTACAGAAAAATGCATCTTTTTAATTATAGCTGCAAAGGCTGGGAATCAGCTCAGGCCACAAGTTCAGATTTGGGTTTGGGGGAGGTTTGACTAGAAATGGGTTGATTTAAATTTCACAAAAGCAAAAACAAATTGTTGCCCAAAATTCTTTCTGCAATTTTTAGGGCTAAACCCTTAAAAGAGCCCATCTGTATGCTGGTTGCATGTCACAGATTAGCCTGGGTGAGGAGTACCATGGGAGTGGCCACAAGTGAGTAAATGCAAGAGGAGATGTGGGCATATGCGAGAGGTGGAAATGTGGGGGTATAAGTTAATAATAATTTCATATCAGGTCAGATTGGGCCTAATCAGGTTTGACCTGGCTCAACATGAAACTGGCTTATGGGGCCACATTTCTAAGCTCGTACAACTCTAATAGCTACTGCTAAAGTTGCTCTATCAGTCGCAGACAATGCTATTCCTTAGCTGCAAACCCACAAGTACAGACAGCTGGATAGGAACTGAAATGTATGAAGGACTGGGCTCCTTTTCCAAGGGAACATTTTGATAAACAACTCAATTTAAATTATTTGGAATCCTGGGGACCAGTGTGTAATGATTAGATTTGCTTGTTTCTCTGACTTCAGTTTTTCTTTTCCACTCTAATCTCTCTCTCTTTTCTTTGCTTATGGAAAATACACTTGTGTTCTTTATCCTTGCCCTCTATTGGGGGCACAGTATCTTCCAACAACCCTTTGCATGGAGGAGGGCAAAGTCCCACTTAGTAATTTTGCTAGGTACAGGACAAATTAGGTACATGACAAATTATTTACCAGCGAATCTTCTGGAGGGTAAAGTGTCTATTAATAACCTTCCTAGGAATGGGCAAAGTGTCTGCAAAGCAAACCTGCTAGGGGCTGGGGGCAAAGTGCCTGTTAGTAAGACAGGAGCAAAGTATCTACATGATTAACATGTAAGGGGCTAGGGCAAAGCATCTGTAACCTTACTAAGGATAGGAGCACATTGTCTACTAGCATGCCTACTAGGGGCTGGGTGCAAAGTGTCTGTTAGTAACCTTACTAAGGACAGGAGCAATGTATCTACAAAGCAAACCTGCTAAGGGCGGTGGGGTTAAAGTGTTTGTTAGTAGCCTTACTAGTAACAAGGCAAAGTATCTTTCTACAGAGCAAACCTGATAGGGGCTGGGAGTAAAGTTCTATTAGCAACCTTGCTAGAAACAGGGCAAAGCATCTACTAGCAAACCTTCTGGTGGCAAAGTGTCTGTTAGAAACCTGACTAATGACTGGGCAAATTGTCTACAAAGCAAACCTGCTATTGGCTGGTAACAAAGTGTCTATTAGTTACCTTACTAAGGACTGGATCAAAGTGTCTATTAGGTATCTTACTAGAGCCGGGGACAAGTATCTACAGTGTATAGCAAACCTGCTAGGAGCTGAGGCAAAATGTCTGCTAGTAACTTCAGTTAAGCTGGGGTCAAAGTATCTCTCTACATAGCAAACCTGCTAGGGGCTGGGACCAATGTGTTTGTTAGTAACCTAACTAGTAGCAGTGCAAGGTATCTACAGGCTGTAGCAAACCTGCTATGGGTTTGGGGTAAAATGTCAGTAATCTTACTAGGGATAGGGCAAAATCATAAAAAAAAAACTGCTAGGGGCTGGGGGCAAAGTGTCAGTAATCTTACCAGGGACTGGATAAAGTATCTACATAGCAAAACTCATACGGACAGAGGGCAACGTTTCTGTAAATAACCTTGCAAGTATTTACATACTGCAGCAAACCTGCTAGGGGCTGGGGACAAAGAGTTATTTATTTAAAAGTTGATAACCGGGAAAAACAACATGAGCTGAAGCTCGTTTCCAGATGTGACCCAGGGAAAGGGAACAAGGGGAAACAATCCAAATGGCAAACATATACATAAATAAGCATAAGACCACGGGTCAGGGTTACATGGCCCAATACAAGTAACCGTACTCGTAGGAACAGGACAAAGTATCTGCATAGCTAAACTGCTTGCTGCTGGGGGCAAATTATCTATTAGTAACCTTACTAGGGACAGGGCACGATATCTTACCACATAACAAACCTGCTAAGGGTTGGGGCAAAACAGTCTTTTAGTAACCTTACTAGGGACAGTGGATAAACTGGTTTTCAGTAAACTTTCTAGTGACAGGGCAACATTTCATTCTACATAGCAAACCTGCTAGGGGTTGGGGGGAAGTGTCTGTTAGTGACCCCATAAAAGTCACTTACTCTGTGGCTCTGATCAAGTCACTTAACCTGTCTATACTTAATTATCTGTTAGTAACCTTACCAGGGACAGGGGCAAAGTGTCTACAAAGCACACCTGCTAGGGACTGGGGGTGAAGTGCCTGTTAGTAACCTTACTAGGGACAGGGGCAAAGTGTCTACATAGCAAACTTGCTTATGGAATGGGAGCAAATGTCGCATGTTTGAATGTCCATATGTACTATGTGGGCACACATTGTCCTTTTGCATTTCCTTCATTATTTGCCTCACAGTAGCTAACAGCACTGAGAAAAGAAGTTGATTTGTGTCTGTGACATGCCTAGTTGCTGGCTTATGCAATACCTAGAAAGGAATATGTGTGTGTCTGAAAGGGATGATTGGGTCTGCTAATCTCCTGAGTTCCTCTATAGCTCAGGTGGTTAGAGCATGGCATGGAATGCCAGGGGCCTGGGTTCAAATCGTAGTAGAGGGCACACATTTTCCTTTCACATTTCCTTCTTGATTTGAATCGCAGTGGCTAACTGCACTGACAAAAGAAGTTGATTTATGTACATACTACTAGATACAGGGCAAAGTATCAACACAGCAAACCTGCTAAGAGCCGGGAGCAAACTGGTTGTATGTAACCTTACTAGTGACAGGGCAAAAGTTCATTCCACATAGCAAACCTGCTAAGGGCCGTGTGCAAAGTGTCTGTTAGCAGTCTTACTAGGGATGGGGCAAAGTGTCAATTATCAATAAATCAATCAAGTATTTATTTATAAAAAACACAATTCCATATGTTCAAAGTGCTTGTACAATGTAAGACATAAAAACTTAAATGCAAACAGAATCATAATTAAAAACAATACAGTTATTTAAAACCCATATCAATAGATCTAAAAATAGTCAGAAAAGGCAAGACCAAATAAATAAGTTTTAAGAGCGGTCTTAAAGCTTTCAAAGGTCATATACTCTCTCACCCGATGAGGTAGAGAGTTCCACAGGGTAAGGGCCACAAAATCAAAGAAGCAGGTACCCAAGGTCTTATGTTGAACCCTGGGAACCTCTACAATCCCTCATCAGAGGACAGAGTGGGAGGAGGGAACAGTAGGGACAAAGGGGATTATGCAAGTACTGGGGTCCCAGACCATGTAGGGCATTATAGGTCAGTAACCCAACCTTGAAGGTGATCTGTCACTGTACTGGCAGCCAGTGCAGGCTGCAGAACAGAGACGTGATGTGGCAAGATCTTGATAAGCCAGTCAACAGCCTGACCACTGTATTCTGCACTAGCTGCAAGCAGCAGATATCAACCCCCAGAAGACCTAGTTAGACGGTATTGCAGTAGTCAAGGCGGGAAGTCATGAAGGCATGGACCAGATTTGGAAGATCATTGGGCTAGACCAGATATTTTAGCCGGGCGCTATTCCTCAGATGGTGAAAAGAAGTCTTAGCAACGGCTGACACCTAGGATTTAAGCGTCAGACCGTCTTCAAAAATAATGCCCAGATTCCACACCCTGTCAGAGGTCACCAGTTGGATGCCCCCAAGTCAAAGTCCAGAAGGCTGTCTCACTGGCAATCCCATACCCCAACAACCTGGGTCCACCACCAACACCTTAGTTTTATACGGGTTCAACCGCAGCCAGTTGGCACTCATCCAGTCCTGGATTTCAGAGAGGCAGTCATTAAAGACCAAGATAGCTCCACCCTGTTCAGGCACAAAGGACATTTATACTCAAGTAGCCTTTGCCTGTATGATCGTATTCCTCCTAACAGCCTCCTGAAACTTTTATGTATCCATATGAAAGAGTTGAAGAGAGTAGGTTGAAGGCTAGAGAGGGCTTGGTGGAAGTCCTGCCTGGATGTTGACAAGACTTAGATTGATGGACCATTATGTTGTCTATCAATCAACAATCACTCATAAGAAGGCACAGTTCCTGTCCAGGGAGACTGCAGATGTGGAAAATTGACCTGCTCAGCTCTTCCAGACTGTTGACAGATTGTGTAATCCAATCTGTCTCCAGTCTGGCAGAGCCTTGTCTCAAAAAAGATGTGACAAGTTTGCTTGATTTTTTGAGGATAAGGTTGCCACCATTAGGTTTGGTATACACCAGGCCCCCTCTATGTGGGATTGCGGAGGTCGGCAGGAGGTTGCAAGCACCTGGTTTGTCTGGTCTGACTTCAGCTGGCTGAATTTCATGGATGTCGTGAGGATCATCCAGGCACAGCGGCCGACCAGCTGTAGTCTGGATCCTGGCCCAATGCGTCTCCTTGTGGGGTGCATTGAGGAAATCAGCCCGGTCCTGGCTGAGATAGTCTGGAGGCCATTGGAGAGGGAGTCTTTCTGGATCCCCTAAAGGAGGCAGTTGTGCAACCATTCCTGAGAAAAGCCTCCCGTGACTTGGACTGTCTTGCTAACTACAGACCTACCTCTAACCTTCCGTTTGTTAGGAAGGTTATTGAGAAGGTGGTTGCACTGCAGCTGGATGATCACTTATCTACCCACGATATCTATGACACTCTCCAGTCTGGATTTTAGAAGAGGCATAGCATTGAGACAGCCCTTGTTTGGGTGCTTAACGATCTCCTAATAGCAAGAGATCAGAAGACCCATTCCGTCTTGGTCCTCCTTGATTTCTCAGCAGCACTCGACATGGTGGACCATGGTGTGCTTTTGGAGTGCCTACGGTTCATCTGTGGACTGTCTGATACTGTCCTCAGATGGTTTCAATCACTCCTCGAGGGTACAACACAGAGAGTGGTCTAAGGAATTTATTCCTTTGACCCTCTCCCCCTACCCTGCAGGTACTGCAGGGCTCCATTCTGGCACCCATGTTGTTTGCTGTGTACATGGTGCCATTAGAAGACATTATTAGGCAGTATAATTTTAGGTTTCACTGCTATGCGGATGATACCGAACTGTACATGTCCTTTGTGCCCGAACAGGGAGATGCTCTCTCTGTGTTTATCAACTGCCTATATGAGATTCAGGATTGGAAGTTGAATCCGGACAAAACTGAGGTGTTGGTGGTGGACCCCAATCACTGGGGGCAAGGTGTGTTGGCTGGACAACCCTCAGGTCTTTGGCTTGGGGTGTCCAGCTCACCTCCTTTGACTGGGTGCAGAACCTGGGTGATATCTTTGTCAGTGGTTTGACCCTGAAAGCTCAAATGTCAGCTGTAGTCAAGACCTCTTTTTCCATCTGAGGATTATTGCCCAGGTGAAACACTTGGTCCCTTCTGAGGATCTTCCAACTTTTGTCCATGCCTTCATGACCACCCACCTTGACAACTGCAATGCCCTGTACCTAGGGCTATCGAGGGTTGATATCCACCACCTTCAGCTGGTGCAGAATGCAGCTGCCAGGCTTTTGACTGGTATTTCAAGAACCAGTCATATTATGCCTGTGCTCCATGGACTGCACTGGCTGCCAGTGCGGTGACATATCACCTTCAAGGTCGGTTTACTGACCTACAAAGCCCTACATGACCAGGGACCCCTCTATCTGCAAGATCTCCTTTCTCCCTACCGCCCCTCCTGGCCTCTCTGATCCACCAACGAGGGATCGCTAGAGATTCCCAGGGTACATTTACAAACATCTGGGGACCATTCATTTGCATTTGTGGCCCCTACCCTGTGGAATTCTCTACTTCATCGGATGAGAGAATGCCTGACCGTCCAAAGTTTTAAAAGTCGTGCCTCTTTGGCCTAGCTTTTAGTGACAATATTTAATGATTCCGTCATTTTAGTTCTTTATTCATAGTACTGCTGATAATTTATGGTTTATATATGTTAGAGTTTCATGTATGGCTATGGTGTTATGTGACTATCTTATGTACAGGTGCCTTGAGCTATGGAAAGGGGCTTTTTTATAAACAAAAATTGATTGATTGATGTTTACAGTTTTATTAGATTTAGTTGTTTGTATTGTTGATTTGTTGGTGTATGACGTGGAACCTACGTAAACTAGCCTTTTGACTCCTAGGTATTTGTAATCCTAGACTTCAAATAAATAAATAAATATAACTGAGAATCATCTGCAAATCAGTAAAAACTCAGTCCATACCACCTAATAATGTCTCCTAACGGCAGCATATACACTGCGAACAACATGGGTGACAAAATGGAGCCCTGCAGCACACCACAGGATAGGGGGAGAGGGGCCGAGAAATAGATCCCTGGCACCACTCTCAGAGTCCTACCCATAAGGAAAGATCGAAACCAGCTGAGGACTGTGCCTGACAGTCCAGAGATCAGCCGCAGGTGCTCCAGTAACACAATAGATCAGTTCACTCTGTACTCAGCCAAGGATGGACAAAATACCTGATTTAAATATCAAAGAATTTGATTGTGGCAAGGTCAACCAAGAAAGTACCTTATCCCTAGTGCTTCAGCCTGACACAGGGCCTTCCTTAGGGGGCAGGTCTGAGGAGTAACAGACATGTTACAATTTAAATGCAACATTTAAAAACACACTCACCCATTGTGAAAACATTTATAAAATTATACAGAATAAACAACAGAAGTCACACAATCAAATATTATGACAATTTTTTAATGCTCACACTTATAATGTGATGACCAAGGACTCGATTTATTTTAACTATTTCTTAGCCAAGTGGCTTTAAGGAGAGTCACATGGTCACAGTGTGGATGTCAAAAAAATATATCTAGTATCAGAGTTGTTAGTTAAGTTAAATGACAAAGCTTCTGCTCGAGAGATAGAATAAGATATGTATATGCCTAGAAAAATAGGGAAATAAATCAGAAAAAGGGGGAGAAAGCTGGGAACCGTGTGTTACGAAAAGGTTTTACAAAAAGTTAAAGGCAGTGATCCTGGCATAATGGGAAAACACAATCCAAAGAATTTATGTAGGAAGAGACTAAAGTATTATAAAACAGGCATCAGATACAAATAACAATTTCAAACAAAATGATGGTGGGAAGGGGGGGAATGCATGCTTTGGAACCATGCCAAAGCAATAGAGGTTTTCCATGTAAAGTTTTAGGACAAAAAGTCAAGTGCTTGGGAAATGAAAAGAAAATGCAGAAAGGTCAAAAGGGGATTGTTTTCTTTTGTAAGACAAGAAAACCAAACCACCTTAATTTAGGTGGTGGAGAAAAGTTACAGGAATGATTATGTAAGCTTAAAGGAACAGGAGAGAATAGAGTATGAGGAAAAGATGGAGAGGTTTTTTTTTGGGGGGGGAGGAAAATTCCAAATGGTTTGGTCCTATAGTCAAGGCATATATCCTATGACAAGAAAAGCCGCCATCCATACATATGGTTGAGGGTCTGTAGGTTTGAGTATAAATGCTTTAGGTAGCAATACTGTCCACCAAAAATTGCAGAATACCCCTTAGGCAGACTCGATCCAAATGGAAGTTGTGAACTGAAAAACAAGACAGAAAAAAGAAACAATTGTAATTACAAATATGGACTGAAGTCAACTTCTTCATTTAGACTATCTGGTACTAGAGTTTCAAGGATAACAATCCATTTTGTTTCTTTTTGAGATGGCACTTGGCCTCTGTCTGCACCCCTTGGGTTTCTTTTAACATGTTCTAATACTGTAAATTTCAAACCTTCAGGCCTGCCATTGTGGGTGATCGCAAAGTGTGCGCCTAGTGAATTCAAATTATTTTTGTTTATATTTGCTCTAACATGTTCTTGAATTTGTAATTTGACTGGCCTTATTGTTTTGCCCACATAGAAATGTTTTCATGGGCACCAGCAAATGTATACCACCCATGGTGTTGTACAAGTAACAAATTCATTATTTACTACTTGTTTCCCCTTCTTTTTCAAAGGTGTGGCCTGATTCAACATTTTGGCACACATTGCAGCTACCACACCTGTGTAGGCCTTTGGGCTTGATGCCAAGCCATCTCTTTTCCATCTGGATGCCTGTTGTGTATGTAAAGTGACTCTTTGAAAGTCTATCCCCTAAACTTCTCCCTTTGCTACAGGTAATTCTGGGTTTTTCATGTATGTTATCTTTCAGAATGGGATCACTGAGAAGTATTGGCCATAGTTTATGCACTATGCCACCAATTTTCCCAGCTGGGGGATTAAATTGTCACAAAAGTGACAGTAGTCTGATTCTGCAGTTTCCTGTTTCCTGTATCGAAGTGCATCCTGTATCAAAGTTCACCTGGGTCAAACAGCACTCCCAGCTCTATTAGCCACTCTGTTCTGTTTGCTTTACCACTGCTCTGGCCCAGCTTCTACAGCGGGCTTTTCCAATATCTATACTGCCTCACTGCCTGTAATTTTGTCCCAATCACTCACCCTGGCCCTTACCTCTATTAAATGGTCTCAGACTCCGTCCCACTTCAGTGACTGGCTCTCTATCTTAGAGAGCTCTCTCTCTCTCTCTCAAGACACCCACTGCATTCAAGGGGTGTTTCTGTTTTCTCCACACTCTTCATTGCATTTAGCATGCACGGCTGATTAATACAGCACAGTTCCTCTTCACCTCAAAGCAAAGTGCCAAACCAGTTCTAGGTGCACTGGCATCAAGCACAGATTGCTATCAGTACCCAGTATTCTAAAACTAAATATCCCTGTCACCTTCTAAGGGCTTGGCAGTTTTATTTTGCCACAATACTCCTGCCTTGCCATGTTCATCTTTTATTTGTTCTATGTAGCCATCTCTATACCATTCCAATTCAGAGAACCTTCCTTAGATGCTCCTTTGGGGACTGCTCCAGCATTCTCATCTGTCAAAAGCCCCTTGTTAACCCCCATGCATTGCACATCCCACCTCTCCAGCCACCTGAGTCTGAAAGGTACCCCATTCACCCCTTACCTAGGCTTCCTCGGTGCCCTATACACCTCTATGACTACCTGAGCACTCTCCCTCCTTACCATCAGTTGTAATAATCTAAGTACAGCTCAAAACCCCAAATCCCTATCTCCAATATCATTGTATGGGCATTCTCAGAGAAAAAAGGCACTCATGCCCACTATATGCTTCCTAAAAAAGATGTTATTACTTCTCTTAATTTGCTCGGGAAACGTTGAGGTAAACCCTGGTCCTACATCAGCTCTTGCTTCCCCCTTGGACTTTGCAGCTACAGCCAGACTCAAACTGATGCTAGTTAATATTCTGAGTCTGACCAAGAAATTTGACCAGCTCCAAGTATGGGCAGCCCGCACTGAACCAGACCTTATCATAATAATTGAATCCTGGCTCAAAAACGTCACATCTGATCAGGAAATTGCATTGATAGGCTATAAGCACTTCACTGCTGATAGAGCCTCAAAGTGGGGTGGTGTGATCATCTACACCAATGATAAATATGCTGGAACAGATATATATATTGCATGACGAAGCCCAAAGAATATGAACTTGTCTCCCTTAAGTTACACCTTCTATTTACTGAAACCATTACTATTATTGACTGTTACAGGCCCCCATCTGGTGGCACTGAGATCCTCTCTATCCTGAATTCCATTGTCACTTCCAACAATAATGAAACTATCATACTTGGTGACCTAAATATAGACTGGCTCACCCACAAATCAAGTGCCCTTAAAAGCCTCTGCAATGAGCTCAGCATGACCCAGGTCATCACTGAACCCACTTGGCCTAACACTGTGAATGATTCTAACAGCTCTGTCCTTAACATCGTTCTAACCAACCACCCTCATAAAATCCATAAGTCTTCTGTCTTCCACAATGATATGAGTGCCCATGGGGTTGTGGTTTGCACTAGAGTCCAACAAAAGGTATATTCAAAACCCAGGATCATCATTAAATGATTTTTCAGGAAGTTCAATGCTGCAAGCTTCCTGTCAGATCTAAGTAATGTTAGCTGGCAGAGACTATACTTGGCCACATCAGTAGACAAAGCAGTTAATATACTTAAGGAGAACCTCACCTTATTGATCAACATGCATGCCCCGCTCTTTAAAAACAGAGTTCACAAACACTCCCAACCGTGGTTCACCCCAAAACTCAAATCTGCACTTTCCAGCTGGGACAGATTATAGTATGGTCCAAAGGCTAGGCGTACAAAGTTCCCAGCTGATTGACAGGCCTTCAGAGCAGCTAGGAATGTCTGTGTTAAGCTTATACATGCTGCCAAGTCAATGTATTATGTCACTTCCCTTGAGCAGGCAGGCGAGAACCCAGCCAAAATTTGGAGGACACTTAAATCAGTAGAGGGTCGCCAGGCTTCACCTTCCATCCCATCTAAGATTTACCTTAAAGGCATGGACATCAAAAATAGTCGTCAAATCCTTGAACAACTTGAACTCACATTTTGCTACCACTGGGATGGCTTTTGACAAGTCCTCCTATGCAGGCCTTGTAAAGCCCAACATGGACTCCGATCCCCACGAATCTCCATTATGTCTTTCTCCCTTCCAGCTTCAACCTGTCTCCTTCAAAGATGTAGAAGACCTTCTTGTTAAAACACAAAAGTAGAGCACACACCTCAAAAATTCAAGGACACTGGTCTGCGATTCTCAAGAAAAAGGATGGACTGACATCCGAAACGTGTCAGGGCTTTTGGCAATTTGCCATGAATATTTAAATAAATGCTATTTTAATCACAGACCGGTGCCCTTCAATTTTTGAGGTGTGTGCACTCTACTTTTGTGTTTTTGCAATTTTGGTACTTTATAGTATAATAGCACCACGTCCTTGTGCCAACTCCACTGTGTTAATTACCTTCTTGTTAACTTAGAGACCCGCATGGGTGGCCGTGAAGATGGGCTTCAACCTTTCTTTCTAAAACTAGGCCACTATCATCTTACAGCACCCATACTTCATATTTTTAACCTCTCCATCTTCACAGCCACGGTTCCATCATGTTGGAAATCTGCACATATCATCCCTCTTTTCAAAGCTGGTGACTCCTGCGATCTTAACAATTACCGACCTATCTCTATCCTGTCTATCCTAGCTAAAATCTTTGAAAAGTTAATCTACTACCAACTAAGACACCACATCAAAACCTTCTCCCTCCTCAACCCAGCCCGATCAGGCTTCAGGCTCAACCACAGCACCATTTCTGCCCTTGCAAAAGTCACAAATGATTGAGTCACTGCGCATGATGCCAAAAAGGTCACCAGAGCCATTTTCTTAGATCTCAGCAAGACATTTCACACAGTCGACCATATCCTTGCTATTGACAGTCTCCTCAAACTAGGTGCCTCACCCACAACAGTCAAGTGGTTCACAAGCTACCTGTTGGGTAGAACTCAGAAGGTCAAGGCTGATGGACACTTTTCAGGCTCACTACCCGTTAGTAGGGGTGTCCAACAAGGGTCCGTTCTTGGTCCTATTCTATTTTTCCTCTATATCAATAACCTTAACTCCAACATCATAAACTCAAAACTCCACTTTTTTGCTGATGATACCATGCTGTATACTGTATGTCCAAACCAGCTATAGCCGAAGTCAGAAATGAACACCAATTTGATTTGCGCAACTAGAACAGAACCTCATTAATTCTAAATTACTTCTCAACGCAAAACAAATGTAGGTTATGTTCTTCACCCTTAACAACTCAATACATTTGGACCTAACTCCATTGCAAAACCACATTCTCACCGCCTTAGGTGAACCACTGGAGGTTGTGCCCAAATTTAAATACCTAGGCATGTGGCTTGACAGTAAACTCACTTTTGACGCACACATTGACAACCTCGTGTGCAAACACAAAACTCATCTGGGCTTCTTTTTCAGAAACAAATCTCTTTCCCCGACCAAGATTAGAAGAAGGCTTGTCCAGGCTACCTTCCTGCCCCTACTTGATTACGGTGACACAATGTACAATTACATTTCTGCAGCCAACTCACACAAACCGGATGTCCTCTCCCATTGGGCCATTAGGTTAATAACAAATGCCCCTTTTTGAACACACTATTGCGACCTATATTCAGCTGTCGGGTGGATGTCACTCTCAACCAGATGTATGATTCATGCTGGGACATGGACACTCAAAATTCTCTTGAAAAATCTGCCGGGCTACTTATCCTCTCTTGTCCATATATCCCAAAGTGCGTACTCACTCAGGAAATCTGACTTTTTGCTTCTAGATATTCCATGAACCCATACCACTTTTGGTAAATGGGCTATATCCTACATCTTCCTTGCTGCCCGGAACCAGCTCCAGAATGTTCTTAAACTTACGTGCTTGGTTCCTGTTAATACCTTTAAAACCCTGGTTGGATATAAACTGAAACATATATGCAGCTGCAACCAGTTTGTCCGGCCCCGCAATTTCTCAAGACTTGCCCCCCTCCTCTCACTTCTCCCCCTTTTGCTCCCTCATACCATCTCTCAATCACCTTCCCTTCTGCTTGACATCCATTTAGTTAGTTTATAGGTTGCTTTGTACAGATGAGTGGCAAGTTTTATCTTTTATTGTATTTTTTATATTTTGTAAACCTTTTTACTGCTGTGTACTGCTATGTATGCCTCATGACTCTATGTATATTATCTTGCCACTACCCCCTTACATGTACAGTATTTGTATCCTTGTTATGTATTCTTTGTGAATTGTACATGTGTATGCTCTGTTATATGCTCTCTGGACCTCATTGTGAATGAGCCTGCTCAATGGAGTTATTTCTGCAATAAACTTGAACTTGAACTGTATTGTTTGATGTTTGCCTCTTTTCTCTCTTCTTTTTTGGCATTAATAGGTTGTCCCTGTCCAATAATGAAACTTTATTAAAAGCTTCTTCCAAAATTTCTGGTGAATAACCTCTCACAGTTAATCTCTTTTTGAGCTTAGTAACCTGTTGTACAAAATCTTGTTCATCTGAACGGTTTCTTTTTAGCTAGATAATTTCACCACAAGGTATTGATGAAATGAGTTTCTGTGGGTGGGCACTTTTAACATGTAAAGTGGTGTTGCCAGCTGACTCTTTTCTGTATCCTGATATTTTTATTGTGTGCCTGACAGCATAAGATCCAGGAATTTTATTTACTTTTTATTCATTTCATAAGTAAATTGGAGTCCCATATCATTGTTATTAAGGTAATCAATGAATTTGGGTATGCTTTCAGTCCCACCTTCCCAAATCACTATAATGTCATCAATAAGCCTGAACCAGGTGTTAATCTGGCCCAGGTATTGATTGACATTACCATTGTACACCCATCTTTCTTACAGAAGGCCCATGGTTAAGTTGGAATGCCACCCTATAGCCGTTCTGCATGTCTGTATGTAAAAATCTTTGTTAAACATAAAGTAGTTGTGTGTTAATGCAAATTCAATCACTTTGATTAGAAAATCTGTTGGGATTTCTTGATTAGAGCTTAGGTATTTGAAACTAGCTTCTGAGCCCACTTCATATTTTATAGAGGTGTACAAACTGTACACATCTATTGTGACTCACCTGAATGTTTGATCCCAGATTTTACCATTAAGTTTCCTAATAAGGTCCTTGCTGTCTCTTAGATATGATGGTAGAGATAGTACATGTGGCTGCAGGTAACTATCTACAAAAGTACTCAGATTTTGTGTGAGGGAACCTATCCCACTAATGATAAGTCTTCCTGGTGAGCTGTACAGGTTTTTGGGAGGATATAAAAAGTTGGCGCCAAAGGATAATCCACCTTTATGAAATCTGCTTCCTTTATGGTGATCCTTCCACACTATTTAGCCAGGTCTAAAAATTCAAAAAACTCTCCCTGAAACTTGAAAGTTGGAGCTCTCTTAAACTTACCATAGTTATTTGCCACTGATAATAAATCCACACATTTGCTAATATACATTTCCTCTGGCATGACAATTATGTTCCCTCCCTTGTCTGACTTTTTTATTGCAATACCTTTTATTGCTTCAATTTCCTTTAAGGCTGATATTTCATCTAAATTCAAATTATAATGATAAGCACATTGTTCCTTTAAACATTGCCTGGTTTTATTCAATAACATCTGTTCAAAAGTCACTATGGCAGGACAGTTCACTTGTGGACAAAACAGCGACTTTGGTTTGAAACGTGGTCTAAAAGTATCAGGTGGCAAGGTCTGAGTCATGCTTGTAGCCATTTCTTCCAAAAGTGCTGCGACACCTGTGTGGTCAATGATGTCGAAATTCCAATTTTCTGAGTGCCAGGTTAACTGTTCCGGCTCATCAGTAGCACACTCAGCCACAAGTGAATTGAGCAATTCGGTACATTCATTTAGTTCATCAGTGTGAGTAATACTTTGCTCTACAGCACCCCCATTTCAATAGCTTGTGCGGCTGCCTTAGTTTTCTCGCCAAAAAAATATTTTTGTTTCAATTTTCTAACTAGTTTGAAAATGTCAGCTCGGAACTTGAACCAATCAGGTTCAGGAATAGGGACAGAGGTGAGTCCTTTAAGTAAAACCGATTTTTGTTGAGGTGAAAAAATGGTCTCTGTAAGATTAATATTATCTTTTATATTCTCTTCTGAGAGTGTGTTGCGGTTCCTGTTTTTTCATTTGCCCCTTTGCCCCATCATTGTTTTTTTAGAGCCCGGTTTTTTGTTGCCTTTTCTTTTGGTCTCACATTGGGTTGTAAACCCAGTCCTTTTACTAAAAAAAACATTGGCTGAAGTGGGGGGGGATCAGTATTCTGGTGATCAATATCTGCTTCTCTGGGGGTGGTCGTAACATCTCCCTCTGTTGCAGTTACTGCAAATGCTACCATTTTCTCTCTTTGCTTGTTTTTATCCCAGTTCCTGTGTGTGTGAGAGCTAGATCTGGATCTTTCTTCTGTCCAAAACAAACACTTCTTTGCTGTTGAAGTCCTCAATATCTCTATTGAGCTTTGTCTTTTTTCTGCCTATCAAGTCAAATTTGTGTTTGGCTATTTTCTTGGTAAAAGATTTATTTAAAGCTTCAAAATCTCACTTACCTTTGTGTTCTGTGAGTTGTCTCTGTGTGCTTTTTATTTCAAGATTGGCAGCTGCTTGCAAGCATTTGTCCCTTTGGATTATGACTTTAATGAATTTCACAGTACACTCGGTAGCAGCATCTTTCCAGGACTTCCTGAATTCCTCATTGTCGTCATCAACCCCAACGAACGGGTTTTATCAATTCTTAACCCTCTTGGGAAAAGTCCCAATTCTAAACATTTTTCCAAGCTGATCTTATTATAGTAATGATTCAATTCTGTAATTTTTAATCATTCTAATTTGATAAAAAGTTCTCTTGGGGTGCAGTTTTCATCACTGACTCCACCAGCAGTTCCGTCATCGAAGATCATGAACCTCTGTTGCAGACGACATCTGTCAATGTCCTCCGGATCCTCAAGGCAGTCAAACTCTTCCTCCTCTTCATAAGAACTATTTAGTGGACTATCTTCTGTAGATAGAGTTGGTGTAGCACTTATGTTGCTCATAGTTCCAAGTATTCCCTCTGTTGTATTAATGTTGTTAACTGCTTTGTTTAGTCAAACAGTTTAATGGAGGCAATGTTCTGAAGTTGTCTGGTTCTTACAGAGGGAGAGAATAATATCTTTGCACATGCAAGTTGCTGTCATCCTCACTCAGTCAGCAAAGTCCAATGCCCTCTGGCATTTTCAGGCAGGACACAAGAAGGCAGAAAAGCCAAAAGAAAAGTACAGGGTGCATACAGGTGGACCAGTTGTACAGAAAAAGGGCTGCCAGACCAAATGTAAACAATAGATCAGTTCACTCTGCTCTCAGGCAAGGATGGATGAAATATCTGATTTAAATATCAAAGAATTTTACTGTGGCAAGGTCTCCCAGGAGAGTACCTTATCCCCAGCACTTCAGCCTGACATAGGGCCTTCCTCAGGGGGTGGGTCAGAAGAGTAACAGACATGTTACAATTTAAATGCAACATTTAATGACACACTCACCCATTGTGAAAAATGTAATTAAATTATACAAAATAAGCAACAGAAGTCACACAATCAAATATTATGATAATTTTATAATGCTTACACTTATAATGTGCTGACCAAGGACTACATTTATTTTAACAATTTCTTAGCCAAGTGGCTTTAAAGAGAGTCACATGGTCACAGTGTGGATGTTATAAAAATATGATGAGTATCAAGGAGCTAAACTCTTGCTAAAGAGTTGTTAGTTAAGTTGCGAGGAAAGATTGAAACTAGCTGAGGACTATGTTTGACAGTCCACAGATCAGCCTCAGGTGCTCCAGTAACACAAAATGGTCCACAGTGTCAAATGCTGCAGAGAGATCAAGGAGGATCAAGATCGAATGGGTCCTTCGATCTCTGACTATTAGGATATCAATAAGTACCTGAACAAGTGCCATCTCAGTACTATGCCTCTTCCTAATTCCAGACTAAAGAGGATCTTAGACAACATAGGTGGTCAAATGATCATCCAGCTGAAATGCAACCACCTTCTCAATAACCTTACCCATAAAGGGCAGGTTAGAGACAGGTCTGTAGTTAGCCAGACAGTCCAGGTCGAGGGAGGGTTTTTTAAGGAGAGGTTTCAGCTCCACCATCTTCAGGGGGTCAGGAAACACCCCTGTCTTCAATGAACTCCAGACTATCTCAGCTAGGACTGTGCTGATTACCTCAACACACCCCACAAGGAGATGCATTGGCCCAGGTCCAACTATAGTAGGTTGCACACAAAGTCTGGATGGTCTTCACAATGTCAATGATCACTGGCTGACTGAAGTCAGACCAGACAAACTGGGTGCTCGTAACCTCTTGCTGACCTCTGAGCACCCAACAGATGGGGCAAGACAGATTCTGGATCTGATGGTGGCAACCTTATCTTTGAAAAAGTGAGTGAACTCATCACACTTATTTTGTGAAAATCCCCAGTCTGAAGACGGATGGATTGCATAATCTGTTAGCAGTCTGGAAGAACTGAGCCAGTCGATTTTGCTCAGTGGCAATCTCCCTGGATAAGAACTTTGCCTTTTTATGGGAGACTGCCAATTGATAGTCTTTATAATGATCATTCAATGATCAGTCAGGCCTGTTTTCTGCCAGTGTCTCTCTAACCTTCGTCCCACTCTCCTCAACTCCTTCAAGGTCCCATGAAACCAGGAGGACCTTGGGCAAAGGGTGAGGGGGCAAACACGGACAAGAAATATGAAATCCAGGGTCACGTCACTGCCTTATTATAGTCATGTAGCAGATCCCCTGGCTCCAAGCTTTCACTGTGCACACCTGATAGGTCCAGCACCACCATTAGATCATCTGGGTCACACCCTTTAAAGGGCAGTACTAGACCATCTCCATAGGAGCAGGTCTATTAGGGGGAGCTGTGAAACTGAACCCTATGATGTGAAGGTCTGACCATCCGACCTGCTCCACAGCCAGGTTGGAGATCTCCAACCCCAGAAGGAACACCATATCCAATGAGTGACCATGATTGTAGGTCACAGAGATAATTACCTGAGAAAGGCCCAACGAGGTCATCAGTTGGAGGAAGTCTTGGCCAAATTGCTAGAGTTCATTTCTGACCCGGGCATTGAAGTCCCCCAGAATTCACCATCTGGAGGACTCCAACACCATGTCGACAATGAAGTTTGTGACTTCCTGCAGGAATTCCTTCTCACCACCGAGTGGACGGTAAATGAGAAGTATCCTGCACCCTACACCTGCACCCACAATACACTCAAAGAATCTGGTCATCCCCACCAGAAAATCCTCAAGGCCCAGTTCCGATTTAAAACAAATGGCTACACCCCGGCCCCTATGATTCACCCTTAGGTGGTGTATCACCGAGTACCTGTCCAGAACAACTGATGCCAATACTGGGCTAGCATTTTTGTCCAGCCAGGTCTCGATGATGCAAGCCAGGTCAGTTGTACCAACAAGATCTGCTATCATAGCAGTCTTGTTTTTTATAGATCTGGCATTGCATAACACCGTTTGAGTAGGATGAGTAGTCGAGGAAGACTGTGCTTCTTGCCTACATAAAGTAGAGCCCTTGGGTATGGTAACCAGATATGAAGTACCCCTATCCTTGGTCCATTTCACCCCAGGGCATCTCCTTGTCACCACAATCACAATCCGCCCACTCACCCACCAGGCCCAGTTCCCCCCCACTTCTTCCTCCTTCTAGCAATCCCCAAGGCCTGACAACATCTATATTAGGACCCCTGTTAGGATTAGGGATTAATTCAGTATCTGCTGGGTTACCTGGATGTCTGCTAAGTGTGTATTTAAAACTCATATTGTGAAGCAGAACATACTGCACTGCATTAATAATTTAAGTTCCAGACTATTCTCCTTTCCTTACTAGCACTGCTGCTGCCACCATTGTAGCATCCCACTGACAGTACCAATGCTGTTGGCACACATCTGCATGCTAAGACTAGTGCTGGAATATACAGCAGCACACTGCTATCTCTCCAAGACCTTTTCAGACACCTGCCCTCTGAACCCCAGCACAGCACCACACTGCTGTCATTCTGAGACCTGGTCCTACACCTGCCCTCATTCTGCCCCAGCACAGCAGAACACTGCTTTCCCTCCATGACCTAGTCCTACATTTGCTCTTGTTTTGCCTCAGCATAGCGGCACACTGCTGTCCCTCCATGATCTGGTCCTGCACCTGCCCTTGTTTTGCTCCAAAATAGCACCACACTGATGTCCTTCTGAGACCTACACCTGCCCATCTTTTGTCTCAGTACAGAAATACATCAATGTGCTCTGAGACCTGGTCCTATACCTGCCCTTGTCTTGCCCCAGTTCAGCACTATACTGATGTCATAGAAACATAGAAACATAGAATTTGATGGCAGTAAAGACTGCTTGGCCCATCCAGTCTGCCCATTTCTCCCAACCTACACTATTACCACAGACCTTGCCCAATTCTCAACTCTTGGTAGACTGGAATTACATTATTTTCCACTAACCACTTATCCCTCCCTCCTTTATAAAAAGCTAGCCCATCATGGAGGTTTAATATTAATTAATACATTCTCTTTCCTAATCAATTTACCCTTTCCCCTTACATTACTGTGATGGGTCTTAGTGATTTATATGAATGGATATTGTGTTTTTCTATAGCTCAGCTATAGCTCCCCCCCCCCATCTTTTTGCCCTTTTCCGTTCATGGTTCTGCTTCTTCCAATAGGGCTTCCTATTCATTTATATTATTTTTTTCCATTGGTTTCAATATTGCTCTCTCATTGCCCTTATGCTGTATGGCATTCCTCTCACTGCATGCATATATTTTAATGAGAATTTAAAAGGGTAAATGTATAATACATATATGAAATTAAATTAATGTGTTTGTTTGCTGATTAGTCTTGGAATACTTGGGGTCCACCTTTTTGCCTGCTTTAATTAAGCATTGATTGATATTTTTTTAGAGTACAATTTTCATAAAACTAGGACTCTAACAAGTCATAGCAACATGTGTATTTATTTCTTTAAGGGAACACATGTTTTCACTTTTTTATGTTGGCTTGCTGCGCTTGCGCGGCAGTCAACATATTGGGAGAGTGCAGTTTTGGGGCGCTGGTTGCTTGGGCTAATGCAGGGCATGCATCAGTAGGTGCGTCCCCTCATTCCCAATAAGCCAGCATGCTACACTAACACCAACATTATGTAAAGTGGACAAAACTTCTAAACAAAGTGCCGCTGCAATCAGAGACATGCTTTCGTCATGCAGCTTCACTGTTTTAGAGATATCACTACTATGTCCGTCCCAGTACAGGGTGCCACGCTGAGAGCCCACCCAAGCATGGCAATTGATGCCATGGCCGATGGGGTGCCCATCTCCCATTGCTCCATGCTCCCCAGCCATCCTTCTGCCATGCTGGGGCCCACTCCAGCGTGGCAAATGTCCCAGCATCTCTTTTTTAAACCTGCAAATTAAAAGCAGTTCCATGGTGCTTCTCCCTGCCCCCCCACCCCCCCCCACCCATGCACCCTGCCTCCCCACACCCCCCTCACCCCATACTTACCTCCGAGTCCGTGTGATGGTTCGTGTGGACGGGGAACACGTCTGCACTCTTCAAAGCCAACCATGAACTGAGGAAATGCGGTAAGCTGTATAATGGGCTAGATAGGGTTTTCAACTTTGTTGCATATCTCAGGCATTTTTTGAATTTTTGCACAAATTTTCAACATGGGGATTTTGGGACCCCTCCTCATGAATTCTGTCACTGTCATGGTGTTTATCAGCCTTGAAAGGTGATTTCACAGTCACTGCGTGAAATCACCTTTTGGGGCCCTTTAATGAAATGATAGTGTTCATGAGGTGCCCTCTTAAAAAGCCTAAGTTCCAAATTTGGTGGAAAAAAATCCAACAAATGCCTGTTTTACGAGCTTGCATTGCGCAGTTGCTACGCAGGCTCGTAACTTCGTGCATTCAGAATATTTTACTGCCAGATTTTCAGCATTGTCATTTTTGTACACCTCCTTGTGAACAGTACAGCTGTCATTTTCCACATCCTGCCCGAAATGTGTCTCCCCACTTCCGGCGCACAATAGCGCAGTTGCTGTGGGAAATCAGTGTTTGGGCCAGATTATGAAAATGACAATGATACAGTTCATGAGTAGAGGACCTAAAATGCCTATGTTGAAAATTTGGTGATGATACTCCATAAAATAACTGTGTTACGAGCATGCGTTGGCAGATTGCACGCACGCTCGTACCGTCGTGCATTTGTAATATTTTTACTCTGGATTTTCACCATTGCCATTTTTCCATACCTGTTGATAAACAGTACAGCCGTCATTTGACATATCATGCCCAAAATGTGTTTTCGCACTTCTGGTGCAGAATAGCGTGGTCGCTGTGCGAAATCACTTCTTGGGACACTTTGAGGAAATAACTGTGACACTGTACATGAGCAGAGGTGCTAAAATGCCTATGTTGAAAATTTGGTGCCAAACGCCCATAAAATGGCAGTGTTGCAAGCGTGCATTGCGTATTTCCCACACACCCTAGTAGCTTGAAAATTTGGTATTTACATGCCACATTTTCAACACTGCCATTTTTTTACACCTCCTTATGAACTGTGCTGCTGTCATTTCTCACATCCTGCCCGACATGTTTTCCCACACTGCACTACCAAACACCCAAAGGGACACCCTAATGCTTGTCACTCTCTGCAGGGTGCGGGTGGGTTGGCATCAGTTCAATACTTCACTGCCATTCCTATGATGCATCTGCCTAACTCCTGCACTACCAATGCCAATGCCAGCAAGCCAACATTCGGCATTGACAAATGCTTGTTTGTTTACATGTTTATATATTTTTTTCATTGTTTCATGATATGCACCATACCTATTGTTTATCACGGTATTAATGCTGGTTAATCTGCACAGAATAGTAGTATTTTCAGTTATGCCCCTTTAAGGACTACCTTTGTAAGTGTATGTCTGTCTGTCTGTCTTAAGGCTACGCCCCTTGGGGAAGACCCATGTGGTCGAAGCACTGGGACTCTTCTCTGTTTGGTTCTGTGTTTGTCAGAGTGCTCATACAATAAATGGATTAAACCTTATCCAGGCTCATTGTTTATTTTCTCTGAGTGCCACTCCACGGATTTTCATTATGTACTAGTTTGGGATGCCTCCCACATCGGCAGTACCACAGCTTTCTGAGCACCTAAGTGCCTTTTTTGTTTCTTACTGGCACTGCCTCTTGTAATGCTCTGGCTTCAACATTCCAAGGTGGCCTGTGTTGCTGCAGAAATTTCCAAACATTACGTTACTGGTGCCTTGGCTCACACTAGCCTGGAAAATCTGCAGAGGCTTAACCCTTAGATTTCTTGCGGCACCCGGCACACTAATAGTAACCCAGGTTCAGGATTATATGGGTTACATGGTTACTTTTTAATTGGTTTCAGTCAATTTGCTGATCTTGTGACAAAGCTTGTAAGAATTTGCACTTAACAGCTTTTTTGATGTTGTGTTTTTCCCCTGTTGGAGTTTTGTTATAGGCTGATGTGAATATTTTGTTTTTTTGTAGCATTTTGTTTTTCAATTGTTGTTTTGCAGGACTTAGAACTAAATTAGACCATTTAGTTTTGCTATATTTCACTTAAGGGAGTCTGTATTACTTTGCTTTTGTTCTAGGCAGATTCCTATTAGTTTTGTAGGACAATATAGAGTGTGTGACATCAGTGTGGGGCAGAGTTACTTTGGAGATCCATGAAAATGAGCTCTGTTCAATGTTGTATTTCCATATGTATTTTCATTTCTTTGGAAAGAAACATGTTAGTAACAATCTATATTTGGTTGTTTTACAGGAACTGTAGCTTACTTTTAGTTTGGCTTTGCAGGAAAGTAACTGCATTTATCCTAGGACTGTGTAACAGTGTTACTTGATTTGTCAATCATCTGTAATCCACTGTTAGGAATGGGTAATGGGATTTCTCAGCAACAAGAAATTCATGAGTAATAGGGGTCAACCATGTAATATATATTGAATAAATGATATGTTACTGTGAATTTCAAGGTGATAATTCAATTGAGGAATTTATGGAATACAATAATCCACAAGGCCAAAGGCCAAGTGGAATTATGACGTTCCATAAGCCCTGAGACTGACTTATTTTCTTGTAACTCAAAGATAGCCACCTCTAATTTAGTATATTATATTGAGTCACTTGATAGTTTGATACCTTTATTGGAACAACATATGTCTTAAACAAAGATGGTACAGTACACAGGCTTTTGGGTCCCAACAGGTCCCTTCATCAAGTGCAATCTGCCCCTGGGGAAGGGACCTGTTGGGCCCTGAAAGCTTGTGTACTACACAATCTTTGTACAAGACATAGGTCCAGTAACTGGCATCAAATTATACAGCGACTCCAGTTTTTCAATGACCAATATGGCTAAAATCCTTTTTTACTAAGTATACTATACTGTATGGCTAATCTGTAAAAAGTGTAAAAAAATTTTAAGAGTACTTACTGTTTTTGGACCAGTTGTGTCCTTTTTATAGTAACCATTGTTGGTTTAGTGGGCCTTAAAAAGATTCATTTCCTTTTTAGGTTGCTGTCCTTTTGTGTCTGCTACTCCTCAGCATCTGCAAGCTGTAGAAGTCAATCAGGCAGGGAGTGCCATCATGCTCTGAATTCCCACAGTGCTGCAGACTTCAGCCACCATGGTGCTCAGGCTGAGGCCTGACTCCACTACTGGAGGGGGCAAACCGAAGCAACATGGCCTAGAGCCAAAACTGTGAATACTGCAGCTTGTGGCATAAATGTAAGCCCAGACAAAAAAAGTAAAGCAGGATTAGTCAGCTCCTGCAGAGGGAGTAAGTCAGATGGCAGAGACCACCTAGTGAACACCATGCCTGCAGCAGCACTGTGAACTCAGGAGGGATGCTATTTATTTAAATAAAAGAGGGTCATGAGGTTAGCTCCCATCATGGGAACACAGTAAGTGTACACTCTGAGTGAGTCATTCAAAAAATAAACAAAAGCCTGCAGGAGATGTTTTTAAAATGTATTTTTGATTGACAGCTAAATCTTGAAATTCACAGATAGCCATGAATTATGAGATTTAACTGTGAATTATAATCACAGAAACTGCTTGCTGAATGTGAATTAATTGCCTTGGCCATAGAATGCAACCAAACCTTCCCCTTCTCATAATGGCTTCTAATTATTCCTAGACTGTAAAGTGCTTTAGGACATGATGTGTATGATAGTGGCTATATAGAATTAGTGGAAGACTTTACAAAATCACTCATGTCTCATTTGTTTATGCGGACTTATAGTAATTGGGCTGTGTGCACTATTGGGGTGTAGGGTATGTGCCAAAGGCATGTACCCCACCTACAAAGCTCTGCACCCATGGATGGATGTGCAGTGGCCACGTTCACGGCCACCAGCCACTGTGTGGCTCCCATACGCAGTCCCACCCCCCCAGTGTGCAGGTGCGTGGAGGACTGTTCCATGGACTGGGCATGCATCCAATGGGATGCCTGGTCATGACATGCTACTGGATCCCTTGCATGCATGGGGTGTGAATGGTGGCAGATGGAGCACTGTGTGCTGGTGGCACAGGGGTGGTGGGTGCCCAGTTGGCCACCCCAGCCCTCCTTATGGTCCCCATAGGCTGGGGCAACTTGTTGACAGGGTCTGCTGTGCTCTGACATCTCTGCCATAGCCAGTGGTGTCATCCTGGGAGGCATGCAACCCTTATGGCAAGGGATTACCAAGCACAACATGTGCCCCTGCTCCCAGTACACCACACCTTTATGACTGGCACAGTGTGTGGGCACGCTTCTGGCATGTCCCCTGCCCACCACCAGTGTGCTGCTGCCACATGGCTAGGGAATTGGGTGCATACCTGTCCTGCATCCCCCTAGTGAATCCTGTATGAGGTCCATGGAACCCCGCTCTGCAGCATTCTGATGTAGCTATGCCAATGCACCTGGTTTACATGACGCATTGGCATTGTGAATAGAGCCCATTGTTTGTGATCATAGATTTTTTGAGTGCTCAATTTTGTTTTTATGTTATGTTTTCCTGCTATAAGGCACACTGGCCCAGATATTCAAACTGCACCCAAAAAGTGCACAACAGTAGGAGCAAGCGCAAGTCCACTGCGCCCATGTGCAAGAAGCGCGATATTCAAAAACTGTGCAGGCCAAGATGCGCCTACGGTACATGACTGAATATTGCACCACCTGCGCCATAGTGCAACTAGGGAGGTGGAGGTGAAGCTGAGCATATCTGATGCACCATAGCACAACAAGGGATGTTCAGCTGAGCAGTCCAGATGTGCCATAGCACAACCAGGGATGCCCCCATCAGCAGTGCAGCAATGCAACAGCACAACCAGGGATGCAGGGGCCCACCACCCTTGCCACAGATGGGCAGAGGAACACACAGGAGAACAGACATTATCCCCCACACCCCATGCACTGCACAACTGGGGGAGAGCTGGAATAACCACCAGCCCATGGATACCAGCAACCAACCCACAGCCAGGCCATGGTGCCCCAGCACACCCCCTGGCAAGCTGAGACCGGCACACAAGGAGGGCCGACCACCCCGGACCACACCATCCCACCAATGCAGAGCACACCCTGCATCATGATCCCATACACCCTGCCCAGGAGTAGCACCCAACAGTGCAGGACACCCCATGCATGCCACCACCCCCACTGTGACAATGCAACCCTGTGCACCATGTAGCCATGCAAGGCAGCCCCACCATGGGCACCCTGCAGCGGGTGGCAGCATACCGTGATACAACAGATGCATACACAGTGCCGCCCTGCATGTCCCCCCCAAGGTACAGCTGAGAGACCGACCATACGAGGTACCCCACATGTGACAGGGAATGCCCCGGACCCCACCCCCAGTGGTATAGCACCCTGCACACCCTCCCAAGGACACATCCCATTCCAGCACTGGCCACAACAGCCAGCACAGACATGCACAGTGTAGCAAGGAGGCATGCACCACACAGGATGCAACACAGTGCATGGACAAACACCCACCCATACCCAAGGGCACACCAACACAGGGACACAGTAGCGAGTCAACCAAGCCACTGGTGTGTGGCCACGGCTGATGTGTACACACGGCCAGCACCCCTACATTGCACAGGTGTGACAGCCACCCTGCACAGGCACCATGAAGCTGAATGCCACCAGCATGCTGCCGGAGCACCAGTGACAGACACTGGAGTACATCCCCTGCAACAGGCACAAGTGACAGCATGGATGGTGGACAACAACAGCGGAGGCCACAGTGCCACCGGGAGGCAAACGTGCACCATACTGGTGATGGTGGTCAACCTGGCATTGTGCTGGGTACAGTTGTTATCCAGCATGGACAGCCACCACTGACATGCCAGCAGACCGTGCATATCACAGACATGCAAGGGTGTCAGCTGCACAGGCCATGGATGGTCTGACAGGGGTGCCATGCACTCAGTGCAGTCCCCATGGACCACTGCACACAGGCATGCAGTGCACAGAGTACAATACACAAACCACAGACAGTGACTGATCCCTCTGTCCACACCCATAGGTGGTTCACCTCTGCACACACACACACACACACATGCCCATGCGTGCACCACCCCTGACACCATGCACAATACTGCAGCTGAGCACCTGTAGCCCACTGCAAATCAGAGACCACCACAGTTGTTATAATAAAATGTATATATTAAAACTATTTACAATAAAGCTATATACAAAACTATATACAATAGTGGGGGAAGGGCCACATAACAGATGGGGGCGGGTAAGGGGCAGGAGTGAACATATGGGAGAGGGAAGAAGGGGTGTGAGGGTGGGTCAAAGGAGAGAAGGTGGTATTTGGGGCATGGGGACATCACTGGCCGCCCCGGTCCACTTCCTCCTGGTGCTGATGGGACCTCTGCCTCCTCCTCCTCACCCCGTGGTGGTGGTGGATGTGCCTCAGGAGCTCCAAAGTCTCCCTCCCAAACCGCAACAGCTCCTGGATATCCCGCTGGACCTGACGGAGATTCCAGCCACCTAGGACGAGGGAGCAGAGTCAATAGGTGTGACTGTCCATCCCCCTGCAGCCCACCCATTGTACATGGCATACAGCCATGTGACACGCCCCTGTGATGGTGTGCGACCACCCACAGTGACTGTGTCCACAAGACCTGCCCACACAGGCAGCCACAGTCATGTGGACCACTGCACACACCAACCGCCCATGTCCTGCACAGCACCACCATGGCCATAAAGTGACTTGGCTATGCGGTGTGAAGGCAGTGCCACAGACATGTGCCCGGTGCACGCATTGACCACCATTGACACACTCCCAGACATGCAGTGCCACTGGACAGTGCTGACTGTAACAAGTTGCGTGCATGGCAGTGGTGTTACTGGATGGTGGCCATGCCCAACTGCCCGCCTAGTTATACAACATGCAATAGTAATCATGGATGTAAGGCACTCACCATCAGCAGGCTGGTCCACACGCCACAGACCACCTTCATCCCTCCTGTCCCTCTCCTCCAACATGCGGCGCCTCCCCTCGCGGTTGCACCTCCGTTCTTCTGGCCCTAAGGTGTAAACATGGAGAGAGGAACATCAGTACAATCTGGTAGCAATGTCCCCTGCCTCCATGTGTGTGCAGTCCCACACAGCCAGACCCACCCACCCCACACCCCGATACCACCACCACGACCAACACCGGATGGCCCCCCCATGTGCCGGACACATGCAACCGTGATCCCTGTATGGACGACAAAAGTGTATGGATGTTGCACCTACCTGGCCGTGGCACCGTGCCCCTCCTGGCATGTGCCAACAGGCAGGTAAGCAGGTCTGGGTCCCTGCACCTCAGGTCCTCATAACGGTGGCAGCACTGCTCTGCCGTCCACCCATACCGGTGTTCTCCTCCAGGGCGTCAGCCACCTCCTGCCATACTTCACTCCTTGCCCTGTCCAGGGGTTCCTCCCCAAACAAAGTCCCAACATGTGGCTCGACTATGGCCACAAGGTTTGTCAGCTTGATCTGGCTCCACTGCACAGCACACCTCCATGCCATCTCTGCTGCTCAGTTCAATCAAAATGGCACTCTGCAGCGTGGTTCTGCCATGTGCAGATGCTGAACGATACAGCGCTACCATTCCCTATCTCACTGTCACGGAACAGCGTGCTAGTGGTGCACCCATGCCTGATGCATGGCGTCTAGGGGGCAAAGGTCGGGCACAGAGTCAAGGGTCTCTGGCGCGGTGGACAGCTACATGCGATTGGAACCCAATGTGTGTAGCAGGATTGGAACCCAATGCGTGTAGCTCAATTGGGTGCCTGTGTGCCACCTCCTGTAGTGGCCTACCGTGCTGCTGCCCCAGTGCGCCTACAATGCCCCAGTGCCACAGCGCCATACAGGTGAACAGCGTCATAGCACCACTGGCACAATGGTGGCCATGCCCTGCATTGCCTCCCATGCACAGCACGTCAGCAGCATGGCAGGTGCCTGCATCATCAACCAGGGCATGCGCAGTTAGGTGTGTACTGAGCATGTCACAGAACTGCACCCTTGGCTCAGCACATTCAACACAATTGCGCAAAGCGCAACAGCGCAATATTCAGCCGGCATATGTAAATCAGCTAATCAGCCATTCAATGGCACAGTCACTGCATTTGCATCCACTTAAAGATGCGCCTCGCCTCATTTGCATGGGTTGCGCTATAAAAGTGTGACATTGAGCTGCACTGGCCATAGTTGGTTACTGCAGTCTATTGCGGTGAGTTGCATGCTGTTTGGGAGTGTGGACTGTGGTGTTTGGGACATGCATGGGACTGCACAGTCACAGGTAACACCTGTCATTGTCACAGGATGAATCATGACCGAGCGTGTGGTGGAGGAAGAGGAACAGAGTCGTGGGAGGAAGAGGAGGCTGAATTTCACTAAGGCTGAGACAGATGCCCTGTTCGAGGCCTACCCAGACCAGGAGCCGCTTCTCAGCGGACAGCAGGGAACACCACAGGTCCATGCTGCTGCATGGGAGGTGGTGGCGCGTGCTGTAAACCTGCATGGCAGCCACCAGCACTCCGTGCAGGAGTGCAAAAAGAAGATGGGCACAGACAGGCAGAGGATTAAAGAGAAGGTGGCTGCCATCAGGGCAGCATGGTCTGCGACAGGTGGGGGACAGCCGGAGGTGCTACACCTGACTCCACAGGAAGAGTGGGTTGCTGGCAGCATGCAGCATTGCACCATTGAGGGTGTTCAGGGTGGTGGATTCCAGATGGGTGGTAGTCCATCACTGCATGGTAGGTCATGATCTGTTTATTGGGGGGGACAGGATAGGTCACATGCAGTAATGCTACTTTTCTTCCTTTACAGCTCCTGAGCATCTGCATGGGTCAGCGGTAGTGGGCTTCTCCACTGAGGCCAGTCACATGGAGATGGAGGAGGGCCCATCCACCTCCACAGGAATATGGGGGTCAGGGTGACAGTGGGCCCACCTGGACGTCCAGACTGATGTTGATGGAGCAGGTATGGAGGAGGCCCTGCCCGTGTCCCAGCATGCCAGCGTCCATGGATGCCAGCATGCTGAGACTCGGGCTGGTGCTGGATCCATCACCGACGATGATGGAGCTAACGCCATGGGCAGTGACACGTGTGTGCCACAGGATGGCCACACAGCAGGTGACATCGCGGCCATGGCTGTCGGTGGTGCCACCGTGGAGGCCTGCGTGTCATCACAGTCCCAGCCTGTGCCTGTCAGCAGCAGTGAGGCAGCACTGGTGTGTGTCCAGGACAGTGGGACTGTTGCGGCCACTGCGGCGGCACCATTGAGCCCTGGGGAGTGGCAGCCAGAGGGGCAGCATCAGCTGTCGGTGAATGGCCATGAGGGTACAGTGTCAGGGGGCAGCATCAGCGCACCACCTGTGGACATGCCCAGGCCTGGGCCTGGTGTGCAGCGCCCACCCTCAAGGGGTGATGAGCATCAGAGCCATGAACACCCTGAGGGACAGCATGCCGATCAGGCAGATGACCTCTTGGATGAGCACACCAGCATACTGCAAGCATCAGTAAATCAGCAGATGCGGTTTGTGATGGCGGAGGATGCACTAAGTGCAGCTCTGCACCAGGCAGAGGAGCGTCACAGCAGAGACACCGCTCTGCTCCTGGCAGAGATGGATCGGTTGCGGAAGGATGTGACCGCTGCCATTGACAGACAGACACAGGCATTCACTGCTGTCATGGCCACAATGGGCACACAGTTATTTGCCCATGCATCACAGACACAATGCAGTGTAATGTCCACCCCCCATTCCTGGCATTGTGCGACATCATCCTTGCCAACACCGGGTTCAGCTGTGGGCATCCCAAGCACGCCTGGCGCAGGCATGTTCGGTGTGCTGTAGACCCCTGCGTAAGCACGGTCATGCTCACGCAGTGGAACCCCTGAGGGACCTTCGGTGCCACCCCATGAGGCCAGAGGTCAGCCTGTCACTGCTGGTGGGTCATGGCAGGGCAGCCCATGCATCCGTGGCAGCCATGGCGCTGTGGCACGTGACTGACCTGTCTCCCAGCACGGCTACTGTCTGATGCTGCTCTGTGTGCATTGTGTCATTCAACGGGCAATGCACGGGTGGGTACCCGGCCCTGCATGCACACACACAGTCAATCTGCACACCCTCCCGGCTGCTGTCCGCAGTTGCGTGTGCATGATGATGCCTGCATTGCGCTGTACACCACTGTGCAATGGTGCCCAGCATCTGACACACGCACAATGACAGGCAGTGGATGTGGTGGTCTGTGGACATGTGTGTGGCTAGGGGTGGTGGTCTGGGTCAGCGTGCCTCCTACCCTTTGTGCATGTCTGGTGTGGTGTGTATGTCTGTGTGTGTGTGTGTGTATATATGACCGCGTGCCATGTTAGACCTCGCCAATCCCTGGTGGTGTGTGCGGTTCCATGCCCAGCCACTTCCCCTTGATGGCATGCACCCCTGGTGTGTGTCCATGCGTGTTTGTGGGTTGTGCCTTTGCCACTGGTGGTTGCACATGGCCCCATGACTTACCTGAGTTGGCTGAAGTGCTCCTTCGTGATGGTGTCCCAGTGCAGCTGTGCCAGCTGGAGCAGTCGGGGGTCCCGTCACCCAAGAGGGGGCTGCCCATCACCATTGTCACCGGCATCCTCATTGTCCCCATTGCTGTCCCTCTCTTCGACCTGTACGGCTATACCATATTCATTGGCCATGTTGTGCAGGATGCAACAGGCCAGGAATAGCCCGCAGGCCTTTGAGGGGCTGTACTGTAGGGCACCGCAGGAGGTGTCCAGGTAACAGAAACGTGCCTTCACCATACCGAACACCCGCTCGATGACATTGCTTGTGGTGGCATGTGCCTCATTGTAGTGTTGCTGCGATGGGGTCGTAGGCCGCCGGTATGGTGTGAGCAGCCAGGGACGGAGTGGGTATCCACTGTCACCTGTGTGTAGAGAATGGATGTAGTTTGTTGATCAGCATCCCCCTGCCCCAGATCATGTAGGCCACTACCCATGTCACCTCTGACCATTCCCCTCCCAAGCTGTATGTTTGTCCATGTGGCTTGCATACTCACCCACTAAATGGCCAGTGGGGATGTCCCCACTCTCGAATCTGTGGCACAGTGCCGACCGGTGCCAGATGAAGGCATCCTGTGCTTCCCCAGGGTGCATGGCACAGACATTGATTATGCGCCCCCTGGCATTGCACATCACCTGGCAGCTGATCCTAGCATAGCCCTTCCGATTAATATATGCGGCTCCCTCAGGGCCAGGTCAAGTGCGGATGGCCACATGGGTGCAGTCTATTGCCCCTAGCACGCCAGGCCTACGTGCTACCCTGTGGAACTCCTGTATGTTTGCTGTGCACTCCGCTGGTGTGCTGGGGAAATGAATGTACTCTGCAGCATGTGGCAGCAGTGCGCTCAGGAATTGGGTGAGGTGGCGTGATGCGGCCGACTGGGTTATGCCTGTGGTGTCCCCTGTTGGTCTCTGGAAGGTACCCGTGGCGAGCAAGCACATGCAAGCTGTCACTTTAGTCTCCACTGACAGAGCATGGCTCCGTCGTGTGGGTGCCTGCATCACATCACTGCACAGCTCACAGAGCCACCTCAGAATTGCCCGATTCAGGCAGTACTAGCCCACGATCTCAGTATTGCTGTACAGCTCGAAGCCGGTGCGGGCTCGGTACTGCCTGTTAGGGGCATACCACTGACGGGCCCTTCCACAGCCGTGCCCCCCTGCTGCCCACCATCTCACCCCCCTCATTACTGCCTCCATCTGGATGGCGGAACTGGCCATGTCCCTGGCTTGTGTTCACCCCCCCGGCAGCTGTTTCTGTGTTCCCCCCCACTGTCCTGGCTGCTACTTCCCCTGCACTGGGAACACCTTTCTGTGCTGGCCTCTGTGCTGTGTGGCACTTCCCCCTTCTGCACTGGCTGTGGTTCCCCACACCTTCCCTGTGCCTCTCTGTTCAGGGTGCCCGTTTCCTGGCCTGCCCAGTGTGTCCCTCCTGCCCAGTTTGAGTTGCTATAGTTCAGCCTCATGTGCCTTCCCTGTAGTGTTCTTGCACCTCTCCCATGTTCCTTTTTATTTTGGCTCATTTCCGCTATCGCGCAGCTTCCGCTTGCTCCCCTATTGCGCATGGCGCATGTTGTTGAATATCGCACTACGCCATTTATGCATAGTTCCTCCCCCTTCAGTTGCGCATACATTCGTTATCATTGTGCTATTGCTCAGCGTGATTTGGGGGCGCATCTGCCTCCTGCTGAATATCACAGAATGGCGAATTTTCGGACTTGCGCTGGAGCAACCCTATTGCACATGGCGCAACCTTTTTGAATATCTGGGCCACTGAGCCTTATGGATAGGGCACCATTAAAATAAACTTGTCTCTACCTCAAACCAAATTACTTTCCTTAATGATCGCTGCTAGCTGTTCATGGATTGTAAAACCCTCTGGGATGAAAAGTGTAGGAAAGGTGTTATATAGTATTAAACCAAATTCCTTTCCTTAATGTCTGCTGCTAATAGTTCATGTATTGTAAAGTGCTTTGGGATGCACTGTGTATGAAAGGTGCTGTATGAAACTAAATTCATTTCTTTAATGGTTGCTTCTAACTGCTCAAGGATTGTAAAGCACTTTGGAATACAGTATGCATATATGAAAGGATCATCATAAAACCAAATTCCTTTACTTAATGACTGCTAACTGTTCATTGATTGTAAAGTATTTTGGGATACAGCGTCTATGAAACTTGCTATATGAAACCAAATTCCTTTCCTTAATTTCTGATGCTAACTATTCATAGATTTTCAAGTGCTTTGGAATATCATGCACATGAAAGGTACTATATAAAACCCAGTTAATTTCCCTAATGGCTGCTGCTAACTGTTCATGGGTTGTAAAGTGCTTTCTGATGTAATGTGTATGAAAGGTGTTATATAAAGCCACAGTCCTTTCCTTAATGCCTGCTGCTAACTATTCATAAATTTTAAAGTGCTGTAGAATAAATATCTTAGATAGGTGCTATGCACTGTAAAACCCAGTTCATTTCCTTAATGAGCTGCTGCTACTGTAACTGTTCATGGATTGTAAAGTGCTTTCAGATATTATGTGTATGAAAGGTGCTATATAAAACCCAATTTATTTTTAATGGTTGCTGCTAACTGTTGATGACTTTGGATATAATGTGTATGAAAATGTGCTGTGGTACAATTTTGTTACCATTGCTGTACATTATTTATATCAAATACCTTTCCTTTCTTCTATGTTTACTCCTCCTGCATCACTCATTCCTTATACTAACTACCACTACTCATCTTTTTACCATTTTATCTATTTTTCTTTTTGTTTCACCATTACTCTCCATCCTCATTTACAACTTCTGCTTTACTGTTATGCTCCCTGCTCCAGTTGATACTTGGCTCATTTCTTCTCACAGTCTCATAAAACCCTGTGCTCTCTGGCAGAGCCCCAGGGTAGTTGGGGAACCTGGTGTGGAATAGACCTAGTCTGGCAGGATATAGGAAGTGTCCTTGGAGCTAGGTACCAGCTGCCACTGTGCCCTGCACCTGAAAGTCTATTGAGAATTCTGCAGAATAACTCCCATCTACTCTGGGAATCTCTTCCATGGAGGATCAATGTGATCTATGCAGTGTTGAACTGAATTATAAAGTGAATAGGCAGCCAGTGTAGATCTTTGTTTTTTCAGTCAGTAGTTATTCTCCTCTCTGAGTCTGCCTGATGACACCCCCTCAGCCTCACCAATGACCTTTTCATCGACTGACCTTTTACCCTCCACTTGTTCAGAATCTCGTAGGCTGGGTGTACCACCATGTCGGTCACGCAAGAGCCTGCAGGGGGTTCCAGCTAAGGGTAGCTTGTCCACATTTTCTTCATTTTCCCTCTCTGGATTGGAGTGTCAGGATGTATGTGCCAACATGTCATGCTCCAGCCTTGTCCAGCATGCACTACCACTGCACTGCTGCCCAGTATCTGCCAGGTGGCAGTCTCTGCAGTGGGTACTGGTGTTTCCCCTCCTTGAGGAAGGAGAGCTGCCATCAGGTGCTCGATCCTGCCTCACGCTGCCAGCCCACCTAGGGACCCACATCCATTCCCGAACCTGGGCCTGGCCCCTTCCCCCCACCCAGCCTAGTGCTGAGTCTCCCCTTGTGCTTGATGCTACCTCCAAACCTCTGCTCAGTGGCATCCAAGAGCTCAGAAGACTCCAGATCCCTCCCTGGGAGAAGAGAGCTGCCTTTTGGCAGCTGAATCCAGCTTCTCCCCTGCCCCCCAGCTGACCCACAGCAACCAAAGCTCACTCCTGAACTTGGGTCACTGGCATGATGCAAGGTGTGGCGTCCTGCTCCTCAATCCTCAGTACCACTGGGTTGGCCAGCCACTAGAGATCTTAAAGTAATAGTGTAGCAGTGATAACCGGATCATTATCAGCAGATGCGGTTGGAGGAAAGGGGAGATGATGTCCTCTGCAACATCTGTTTCCCCACAGATTCCAGACCCTCATCCAAGTCTGCGACTGCGCTTCCTTGACTTAGTCAACAAGATGGGTTTCCCCTGTTCTATATAGCCATGACCACTTAATAAGTGGAGGAAGTAGTATCCAGTGACGATGTACAGTGAGATGGGGAAGAGATGGCACATTCAGGTGCACAATGGACATGGGCAATGCTCAGCTTGGTGTTGTCATTCAGCCAATGAGTGAGTATATTGCTCCCTTTTTTTGTCCCACCCATCTGCCTTTATTGGCTGGGTGCTCACTCATAACTACCATTGAGATTAGGTGGAGTGTTGTGCCAGATGCTGCATTGTCACCCACAGCATTGATAGCACACCACCAACCCTCTCCCTAGGGGCTGCTATTTAAGTCAAGGCACAAACCCTCCCCACTCAACAGGAGAGCATCCCTATGGATGCTCTGTGCCCTCCCTACCAGTCTCTGCTTCTGAAGTCACAGGCTCGGTGTGGAACCCAGGTTGCCCACATGTTAGAGTCATCCCTCATCACTTAATGCCATGGAGCCAACTGCTGAATGTGTCTATTTAAGGAATAAGATATGTCAGGGCATATGTTCTGCTGGGAAAATGTCACATCTCAGGTACTTTGTGAGGCATGGGACCATGGGCCGAGTGCTTTCAACTACCTGAAAAGTGATGTTATCCCAGTGACACACATCCTGAAATGCCTTATTACAATTATAAAATTGAGGTTCCATGTGAAAAGGGCGACTCAAAATGGGTGAACCAAATAACAGCGATGGCACTTTGGCAACTTCAAAAATGGTGACGGTACATGTCGGTGATCACATTAATGGAGACAAGTGCTTTTCTGTGCAGGGCTTCGCCCCCCACAGCCCCATTGTGGCAGGCTTCCCCCTCACACCCCCTTACTTAGATAACCAACTCTGAGGTTGTAGCAACTCGGGGAGGAGGGTGGGAAGCATTTGTTGCTATTAATGTGCTTGCTGAGATGTACTGCCACCATTTT
The DNA here is from genome assembly GCA_016271365.2 of Neoceratodus forsteri. Taxonomy (NCBI): domain Eukaryota; kingdom Metazoa; phylum Chordata; order Ceratodontiformes; family Ceratodontidae; genus Neoceratodus; species Neoceratodus forsteri. The sequence goes on from CM057452.1 coordinate 606,426,681, forward strand.
TGAAGTCACAGAAGTGCCATTGCTGTTATTGAGCTTGCCCATTTTGAGTCACCCTTTTCACAGGATACCATTTGGTCTCAGTGACAGGATGAAGGTATGGTACTCAGGTGTTCTCACAGGTCACTGAACGCTGCCATCTTTGACTCATTGTGCGACCTGGCATTTGTTATAAATAGTTAGGGGGTCTGGGGGGGGTGCAGATATGTATTCAGCATTGAAAGAGCTCTGTTCTTGTACTCAGCAGCACATTCTCATGTTTAGTTCTTATCTAGGTGGCATTCAGAACTTGCAGCAACATGACTGGGCGGCATACATATGTGTGATGTGTTTGCCACGGTATGTTGTCGTTCATTTGAATTGTTTCTGCTCTAATGTGGGTAACCCATGGTACTGACAACCACCAAGCAGAAAGAGACTGGGGGGTAATCATATTGGATGACCTAAAGGTGGCCAAGCAGTGTGACAAGGCATTAGAAAGACAAGTGGGATGCTGGGGTGCATAAAGAGGGGTATCACCAGCAAAAAGAGGGAGGTGATGTTGCCTCTGCATATATCCCTGGTTAAGACTCCACCTAGAGTGCTGTGTCCAGTTCTGAAGACCATATCTCAGAGAGGATATAGACAGAGTGGAAGTGGTTCAGAGCAGGGCAACTAAAATGGTGCAGGGTCTGCATCAGAACCCCTATGAGGAAAGATTAAAGGACCTAAATATGTACACTCTGGAAGAGAGGAGAGAGGGTCAATATGACAGAGACTTATAAATTCCTCATAGGGGCAAACAAGGTACAAGAAGGAAGTATTTTTCAGAAAAACATGTGCTCAAGGACAAGGTAGCATGATAAGAAACTGGAGGGGGCAGATTCTTGAGAGATGTAAGGAAGTAATTCTTCACAGAAATAGTGGTAGAATTCAGGAACAGCCTTACAGCGGAGGTGATGGGGCAAAAACAGTGGTGGGTAGCCGGCCCACCGGCGCAGTTGTTGGATTTCTGCTTGTGATGCCGATAACCTGGGTTCAGGAATGGACCCAGGAGGTTGGAAGGCTGGCTGGGGGAGAAGGTTTGAGAGTCCCATGGACTGCTCTCCTTCTCTAGGGGGAGGGAGGAGTAGAGTGTCTGGCACTTGATGGACCCCTGGCGGAGGCTGGGGGAACCACAAGCGACAAACGCCTGCACATTAGAGGGGTGGGGCAGATGCTGGATGTCATTGCACATCCCTGCCCCTGGAGCAGACCAGAAAAAACAGTTGGCAGCTCAAGGATGATGCCTGCCCTGGCACTTGGCCTCTATGTCTCCCTGCTGCTCTGCCAACCTATCACGGCTTCATAGCACCATCAGGCCCTGAACCCGGCTCTGTGGGGGGAAGCCAGGGAGACAATGTAAATCACTGCCGACACCTTCTCTCATCATAAACGGGCCTGCCACGGTGCCATGGCCCCACCCTGGGGGGAAGCTAGGGGTATCCACGGAGGTACGACCATTGGGGAGTGAGGCAGATACTCAGAGGCTGGAGCCTAGCAGCAGAGCAGCCAACAGCAAAAAAGTGTACTAAATAAAAAACAATGATGGGGTTCAAGGGTATCACATTGCAAAAGTGATGGGAATACAATGAAGACCATCACAGCGACATTTTTGGCACTTCGCTGTGATGGTCTGCTGGGTTCCTGACACTGTTGCCTCCTGGGTGTTCGCCCCCTCCCCAAACCAACTCTGACTCAGAGTTGGTTAATTTAAGTGCAGAGGTGTGGGGGGAAGAGCGAAGCCCCCACAGAAAACACTAGTTCTCCCAGCAACAGCACAACACCAATTGGCAGTGTTGTGAGTGCTGTCACTGTACTGATGGTCGACAAATTCTGTGTTGCAATGGCATGGTGGAACCGGGTTCAAGAATGGATGGGATAGGCATAAGGGAATCTAAGGGAAAAGAAGGGGGACAATGGGCTGGAGATCAGTGTGCAGTGATACTGTAGGCAAATTCTATATTTCCATCTGTTTCTGTCAATTAGATTTCAGCATTTTTTCTATCCATTTTATGATAGTTTTTTGGGGTAGGGGAAATGTCACCCTTGAGAAGTAATATATGAAAGCACATGGGCTCAGGAACTTCATTTTACATTGGAACAAGGCAGAAGGGCTCAAATATTGCATGGAACTTTTTGGTTACCCTGATGATGGCAGTTTTAGACCTGGATTTGTATCTAAGCTATCATTTAACATTAATACATTTAAACAGTATTACACTAATTATATACACTGTACATTGCAATACTCTATTCCAGGTATAGCTAAGAATTGCTCTTTTATTTTCTAGCCATAACATTCACACCTCACTCTTAATTCCATCTTTAAACAGGATTTCACATCTTTATATTGTTTATTTATTACTGATTTTAAAGAATTCCATGTCCTATCAACAATCACTGGGAATCGCATATAACTGTATGCATTTTTAAGTTTTGGGAATACAAAATTTCTCAAATTTATATCTCATAAATTGTCAGCATACATTTTCACTCCAATTTATCGTAAAGGTACTTTGATTCTGATTTAACACCCTATAGATCTGAGTTACCCAGGCAATCCTCCTTTTGCTCTCTTGCGGGAGCCATCCTAGTTCCTCAAATAACTCACAATGATGAACGTAATAATCCTTTCTTGTTATAAATCTGGCCATTCTATTATACATCTTATCAATTTTTAATAGGAGGCTTTTTGTTGCTTGGCCATATACTGTACATGGTTGCCGTATTCTAATACTGGAAAAAGAAGTTGGTTTATTACAGTTTCCCTCATTGTTTTATTCATACAAAAACTAGACTGTCTAAATGCTCCCAACCTTTTATTTACCTTTGATACTGTATCTAATATATTTATTTATTTTATTTATTTCATTTTTGTTGACCGGGTAAGTGCACTAGACAAATCCTGCCTATTTTCAGGCACGACCCGGGGAGGGGGATACAGATGAATGCCAACTGACCTTGAACCAGATTAAGCTGTTGGTGATATTTTTAGCAAATGAGAGAAATTTGGCCAGGACACCAGGGAAATTCCCCTACTCTTCGATAAGTGCCATGGGATCTTTAACATCCACCTGAACTACCACCAATCCAGGCAGATGGGACCTCGTTTAACGTCTCATCCAAAAGACAGCACCTCAGAAGTGCAGCACCCCTCTCATGCTGCACTACAGTGTCAGTACTGGGATATTAACCCAAGTGCCAGATGTGGGAACTGAACCCACAGCCCTCTGATCTCCCGGCCTCAGAGGCGAGTGTGCTACCTACTGAGCCACTGACACTGCAATATAATAATCACATTTTAAAGTATCATCAATCCATACCCCCAGGTATTTATACTCCGATACCTGTGCTAATACTTCATTTTGTAAAGTTTTTTATAGTTACTGCAGTTCTGCTTTTACCCAAATTTCTGTATCTTTTGTGAAATACCATAAGTTTTGTTTTTTTACTTTTAATTATTAATCCCGATTCGGTCAACCATGTACATAACCCCACAAAATCTGTTTGCAAGTTTCTTTCCATTTCTCCTGATGTTCTTCCACTTGCAATTAAGAGAGTATCATTTGCTTAAAGACTTATATTCAAGTATTTTATGCTATCTACTAACTTATTTATGTAAATCAAAAATACCGTTGGCCCCAAAATGGAGCCTTGAGGCACTCCTCTTTGCACATGAGCTGTCTCAGATAACACTCCGTTTAAGTATCCTTGCTGTGTTCTAGTTAGTAGATAAGACATAAACCAGTTACATGATTCTTCAGCTAGACCAATCTCAGCAAGCTGCACCCCCAGAAGCCCATGAGCCACTGTGTCAAAGGCTTTCGATGGGTCCACAAACACTGCGCCCACCGACAGGTCATCCTTCATCTTTGAGGCTATAATATCTACCATGTCAGTGAGCATGGTGCCCATGGAAAAGCCCCTATGAAAGCCAGACTGGTATTTTGTTAACAAGGAGTATTTTTCCAAATAGTCAGAAAGATGTGCCTATACCAATCTCTCTAAAATCGTAGATAACCCAGGTAACAGGGCTATGGGCCTATAGTTTGTATGTTGAAATGTATCCCCAGCTCCTTTATATATGGGAACAATTTTTGGTTTCTTTCAACTGTTCGGGAAAATTCCTTCCACAAAGCTCCAGTTAAATAATTTGGTTAATACCGGGGCAATTACCTGTACAGAATCCCAGAATCCTTAAGAAAACAGTTTTCATTATAATCTAAACCAAAGGCTTTTTTGGATTTTAACTTTCTAATCTCATCTTTTACCTGTTTACAAGAAACAAATTTGAATCTAAATTTTGGTATATCTGTATTTACCATTCCCATTACACTGTTTTTAAATACTAAGTTAGAAAGGTCTAAATCAGGTAAATTTACAAAATAGTCATTCAAGATATTTGCTGACTGCCTAGAGGACTGAGGAATACCTTTACTTAACATTTGAATGGGAGGGCCATGAACCTGTTCTGATTCAAATGATTTAATCAAAGGCCAACATTTTTTACTATCCGTAGTTTGTTTAGTCTTTACTTCATAATATTTTTGTTTTGACTCTTTAATTTGAAATACTACATGAGAATATTTCTCTGAAACATGTATTGTACTGGGTAGAGTCCAGAGAATTTTTGCTTCGCAATAGAGACAATCCTTCAAATTCCCTATTTTGCTTTCATCCAGTTTCCTGAAATTTGTACTATTATATGACATTTCAGTCTGGCTCATTTGTGCCTTGTACTGAAAGTGTATGTTTTCTGAGCACTGTATGTTGTGAAAGGAAAACTACATGCAAAAGTGACAAAAACACGTGCTTTTGATTTTTTGTTTCTGGTGTTCTGTTCCCTGTGTTTGTGGCAAGATTTTTTTTTAACTTTTCCTTGCCAGTTTTATGGCTCCTGGAGGTAGCTGCTACCCAGCATATAGTGTGAAATGAAATTTTTCACTCCTTCTACACAATAGCCACCTCTGAGGACTTCATTTGCTGATCATGGCTGGGAGCAGAAATCCCTGCACTCTCGAGGTTTACAGGAGTTGCCTTGGGAACCACTAGATGCTAGAATAATGTGGTTGTTCATCGATACCCATACATTGTCTTTTATAGTGTATGGGTATCGGTGTAAGCTCCAATTTAAACAAACAGCATTTGCAATGATTTTTTTGGTTTTGAAAACAGCCCATGGTCACAGTGAATAACTGACCTTGCCTTACCTTACTCTGCAGTTCACAGTCAGTCGTTCATGTTGCCAACAATAAACATAACAAAATAAAGCTAACCAAACATGGAGTGAACTGAAGAACAAACTGTTTAATGAAAACAGTAAAAAAACATTTGAGAGTAACAGATAATGGAACTTAGCATGGAAGCAAATCATGTGACTCTAAATATTAAATGGTGATTGCCATAAACAGGGGTCAGGTAGGGATGTGAGGCATTGAACTTTACAATACTATTACAGCTCTTTGGATATCAGGCAGTGAAAGAGATGCATGAAAGACAAAATTAAAAAGATTTAGTCTGCAGGCTGTAAAAAGAACAACTTACGACTAAGTGCAGATTTGAATGGTTTTTGGCACAGATGGGGTTAGGAAGTAGGTGCAGAAAAAAAAAAGACTTCAAACTGAATTCTTGATGTTTGAGCAGCCGTGCTGCCTAGGAGGTGGCCATGCGAGTTGATTCCATTTTTTTGTACCATCGATATGCCGTACCACTGATGGTATAACAACAGCATGACGACACATCGATGGTACAACAACGCTGGTAAAAGATGAAATTTCACTAGTAACTGTGTTCTACCATACACTATAAGCCTTTCTCAGAGTCTCCCACATGGAGTAACAGCCTACCAAGCAAGGGGCCTACTTTTACATCTACTTGAAACTGCGTACAGTGGCTATCATAACGAATGCATTCATAAACTTATATTTGAGTGCTAGTAAGAACAGAAGAGTGTTTAAGGGTAAGGAGATAACTAAATTAACAATCTTTTAAAAGTAAGGATTCATTAGACTGTTGTATTTGTATTTTTTAGAGAATTGAGATTGTTTTCTTCTTTTTTGTTATTCATTTATCTATTTAATTCACAAAGGTAATTAACATAAAGTTTACTGTGCAAATATTCTGAATGTGTGTGACCGAATGTTTTTGTTAGGAGTGTGGTTTGGCCTATTAAATGGGGGTAGAGGGAGCTGCTAGATTGTGAAATGATGGACAGAGGAATTTGGATTGGAAAACTGATCTTTTTACAGACTGCTACTCCAAAATGAATAGTACTGAATCAGACTTTTCTGAAAAAGAAAGAATCACAAAGATCATAAGTAATTTAATTATTTCTATAGAGTTAAACATTAATTTGTACCAGTTTATATGGAGGAGAAGTGGGAAATAGCAGTCAAACTTAGGAAAAATGATGTAAAGCAAGTTTGAAATGTATTGCTAAACTACAGCACTCTGTTACCATATTAGTATGTGGAGACATCAACCCCAGCCCTGGACTAGAAATGATTACTTTTGATCTCAAATTTGACAAAAAAGGAATGTTGTTCTTACATACTAATGTGAGGAGTTTATTACCTAAACTGGAAATAATTAGACATTTTGCAGTACAAAATTCAACAAGTATTATGATGTTAACAGAATCCTGGTTAAATAAAAAAGGTGGTGATATGCTGAAAATAGAAGGCTACAGTTTGAAAAGACAAGATAGGAATGGGGGCGGGGGTGGTGGTAATTATTTATTGTCAAAGCAGATTTGTCTACAAGAAACTGGATTGCAAAAATCCCTACTGAAGTATGTGAATGGTTGATAGTAGTAAATTTGCAGGGGACAAACCACAACTTTTGTCTGCACTGTATAGACTACTCACAGTTTCATCCACTAAAATTGCTGAACTAACTGATATTCTGTCTCCCTGCATCACATTTTCATGAATTACTCTTGACAGGGGATTTTAACCTTTATTTGATGAACCCTGAAGAATCCACACACCCGCAGAAAGTTGCCCTATCCCTGGGACTTGACCAATTAATTACTGAGCCAAAACATTTAAAAGTAAAATCCCCTGCAACAGCATCAGTGCTGGACCTAATCTTCATGAATTCTCCACATCTTTATAGGAAATCTGGCATTATGACATATTTTGCCAGTGATCACCATACTATCTTCTGTATTAAGGGGAAACAAAAGAAACAGGGCGTGTCCATGTTTGTGCAATTTAGATCACCAAGTCATTCAACTATTTTAAACTGATGGCTGACTTGGACAACTTTAACTGGCATAGGTTCTGACTAATCCCAGATATAAATGATGTGTGGAATTATCGCTCAGCCAGTCTAAATATACTGAATGAGCGTCACTTTCCTTTAAAATCAAAGAAAGTAAAACTATTCTGCAGTCTGGTTTAACTCTTATTTAACAAAGCTGAAACAAGACAATACAGACAATGGTAATGGCTTGGAAGTCAGGCAAGTGTGTAGACTGGCAAACATATAGAACTGCAAGGAACAAATATGCAAATGAGATGAAGTCCACAAAAGAAAATGAGTTTAAGAATAAGACCAATGAGCTGGCAGGCAACCATAAAACATTCTGGGAAGCCATAAGACTATTAAATGGAATGGAAAATAATAGGGAGGATATTTTAATCTTAAAGGATGAGAAGGTATTTATCAGAGAGGCTGAGTTACCGGATAAATCCAATAATTTTTTGGTGGTTGTGGGGAAATCTGAAAATGAGTGAAATCAAGGGAATGGAAGGGATATAAAGGAACCCACTCAAAAGAGCAGTCAGCAGTTTGCATTTCAAGAGATTGCTGTAGCAGAGGATTGAGATCAACTTCTTAAACTAAGAGTGGGCAAAAGGAGTGAGCTAGCTAACCTAATACCAACATTTATGAGGATTTTGGCCTTACAGCTTTTGGAACATCTGGCCTATACATTCAATTGGTCCTTGAGGGAAGGTGAGATACCACTGACAAAACACACAAATGGTGAGGGGGGCTCTGGCAAACCAATAGAAGTGTCCAATACCCAGGGGATTTATATGTACAAAACAAACTGCTGCCCTGTGTCCTCAATTGCAGGTTAGCACCTTCAGCTCAGTTTCATCTAGTTTCACATTGATTACATTTAATAAATGCTCAAATAATTTTTCTCTTGTCAGTTTTCATGTATCACTAACACATTTCATTATGATTCAAAAAGTTAACTCAGTTTAAAAAAGCATACATACTGTAATTATTATAATTATGCAAGACAGACAAAGCAGGAGCTATTAAGGGAAATCAAAATGTGAATGTCTTAAATGAATGGGTACCTATGTATGTTTGTAACCCAGTTTAACTGACAGGCTATAAAAATAGGCAATGTGACTCAAAAACATTGGCCCATGTTCAGTGTGGATCCTAGACCTAACAATTTAACAGAAAAGAATCCTAGAGTGACATACCCGAGAGGACACAACGTTAAAGACATGGTTGTTCACAATGTACTACTGAAACCCCAAACTGAAACTTGGATACCACCACCCCTTGTTGACAACCATAAGTGTGTATACTGCAGTGTCTGTTCAAATATTTATAATACCGACTCTTTTGCACAGCCCAGATCTGGAAAATGTTTTAAAATAAATCAGTTTATTAACAGCAGTGCAACAGGGGTTATGTATGTCCTGCTGTGCCCTTGTGATCTGCTATATGTAGGAAAGACTAAACAGGAATTGAAATTATGGCTGGGGGAACATAAAACTGCAATAAGAACAAACAATATACAATATGCTATGGCAAAACATTTTGCGGAGATGCAACATGGATCAGTAACATTTGTAAAGTTTACAGGAAGTGAAAAGGCAGAACTGAGTGTTTGTGGAGGTGACGTGGAAAACTTTTACAATGTGAAGCATACCGGATATTCACTTTGGGAACTGTGCAACCTTATGGGCTTAACAATAAGATGTCTTTACGTGTGTATTTATGATTTATTTAAGTGTATTTATGATCTGCATAATGTTTGCATGATCTGAGCAATATTTATAAACAGTTCTCTCTCCACAGATTGTTTTTAACTTAACTTTATATTCTCCTATTTTTTAAATAGTGTTTGTTTTCTCATTGTCTATTTTTGATTGTTTATGTGGTTTGTAAGTCTTTGCATTTGGGGGGAGTTTTAGCAGAAGAGTTTCCAGTCCGGAGGGTTGGGAGGTAGCTGCATGCTGAGTCACTGTGGAGAAGTGGTTTCTAGAAGGAGACTGGAAAGGCTCTTTTTCTATATATGTCAGGTAAACCACCACTGCCTGAAATTTTTCTAAATTTATTCCAGTTCTCTTTCCAGTAGTTCTTGTTCTGCCTGTGCATTGATGCCCTGTTTTCTGCTCTGTTTTCACTACAGGGAGCCAGGAGCTGGAAGTCCTGCTGGTGGGGGAGCCTGCCTCATGAAATGAAGTGCAGGATCCCCATGGAGGGCTGAATGCTGAAAACACTTCACCGCCCAGTCTCCATGGGAGCCATCCCAAGCTAAATCAGTGAATATTCCCTTCCCTAGAACCCAGAAATATAAAAAGATAAAGAAAGTAGTGCTTTTTACATAAATTTTTATATACGTTGGCCCAGATATTCAAAGGAGTTGTTCCGGTGCATCTCCAAAATTCGCCCCTGGGCCATATTCAAAGGGCAGGGATATGCCACAGCACAAAGATAATGTATGCAGCACATCCAGATGGGGCGTTCCCTTACATATGCGGCACATCTTGATATTCAGTTGAGATGTGCAGTGCAGTTGCCCGCACATCTCTGTAATGTGCCGCACAAAGTTAGGCATGGAAGAACCATGCCTAAGTCATAGCCATCCACAGGTGGGCTGCTGTACTGTACTGCACAGCGCAACACAGCAGCTGCCAGCCCCTGGGTAGCTCCCCCGCAGCCCTGAATGTATAATAAAAGTAAGAAGCCCCTCTGTCCCTGGTAGTCTAGTGGCCCCCCTCCCATTCCCGACCCTGATGTATGATACATGTTGTCCTATGTATCTGAATCATACCTTCCTGTAGTCTCCCGGGTTGTACCTGAAAATAGGCAAATGTCTTGTCTAGTGTACTTACCCGGTTAACAAAAGCTAAATAAATAAATAAACAAATGCCGTGTCAGCAATCCCCTGGTAGTGTAGTAGTCCCCCTCCCATCCGCAATCAAATAATATATAAAATCATCCCTCCTTCTCTGGTAGTCTAGTGGCCCCTCTCCCATTCCCAACCATGAGGTATTATAAAACTGCCATGTCACCAATCCCCTGGTAGTCCAGTGGACCCCCCTTCCATACCCAACCCTGATGTAATAAAAAATAAGCCTGCCTGATGCACACTGGTAGTCCAGTAGTACCCTCCTCCCAACCCATAACCCTGACCATGGAAAAAAGTGTAAACCCGACCCCTCCCTGGTAGTCCAGTGGACCCCCTGCCCACTGAGAAACCCCCACGCCACCCCACTCCCCCTTTCCTACAGTATCAAGGAGTTGGTGAGCAGCACAACCCACCTGCATGCCACCACAGCTGCCCACCAACTGAACTGTCATGAATGACAGTGTACTGTACTTACTACAATCCTATTGGTCAACACTGTGGACCAATGGGCTTGCAGTGTGTACCGTCATTCTGCGACTGCGGACTGATCCTGTCCCACTTGGGATTTCCTGGACCGAATAGAGGACACCCTGTCAGAGAAGAACTGAGCAAACTCTTCTCATAAAGTGTCTAAAAATGCTCCTTTCAGCTGTAGACAGGCAGGATGAAGTAACCTGCCCACAGTGCGAAAGAGCTGAACTGGTCTGTTCTTCACTGCAACAATCTCCTAGTACAGGAGCTCTGCCTTCTTATGGTCAATTGCCCTTTGAATGATCACTGTAGTGAGTTTTCAAAGTCAGTCTGTCCTCCTCAGACCTGGTCCTCTGCCAGCAATGCAAAGGATAACAGATAGGATCCTTCAGGGCAGAAATGATCAAGGAAGACTTACCCCTTTTGACAACAGAATGGACCACAAGTAGTCACTGATACCCAGCAAGGGCCTGAAATATATTGGCAATGGTTGTGAATGACAAAGTTGTGAATGACGGCGGACAATACACACTGCAAGCCCATTGGTCGACAGTGTCAACCAATAGGATTGTATTAAGTGCAGTACGCTGTCATTCATGATAGTTGGATCGGTGGGCAGCTGTGGTGGCATGTGGTTGGGCTGTGCTGCCTGCTGACCCCTTGACACTGCTGGGATGGGGGAGCAGGGTGGGTTGGGGGTTCCTTAGTGGATGAGGAATCCACTGAACTAACAGGGAGGGTTTAGGTTTACTCTTTTAACCATGGTCAGGGTTTGGGGTTGGGAGGGGGGTACCACTGGATTACCAGGGAGATTTGTAACATATTCCCCATTTGGACAGGATTCAGGGATGGGAGGTAGGTACCACTGGACTACCAGGGTGTATTGGGCAGGCTTATCTTTTATTATATCGGGCTTGGGAATGGCAAGGGGGCCACTAGACTACCAGGGGATCACCAACACAGCATTTTTATAATAAATCAGGGTCAGGAACAGGAGGGGGGCCAGTATACCAGGGGATTGCCAACACAGAATTTTTATCATACATCAGGGTTGGGAATGGGAGGGGGGGCCACTAGACTACCAGGCATCACCGACACAGCATCTATATAACACCTTGGGGTTGGGAACAGGAGGAGACCACTAGACTACCAGGGATAGAGGGGATGTTTTTATTTATTATAAGATCGGGGATGGGGGGCCACTAGACTGCCAAGGAAACTGTTTCATTCGCAGGATCGAGTCTCACTTGCAGGGTGCTCAGAGCATCCTGCCAGGCACATCCCTGCACAGGATATGCAAATGGAGCCATAATGACATGCAAATTGTCCCATTAGTGCCTTGAATGCCTGATGGTCCCATTTGCATGTTTTGGTCTGAATATCTGGAATTTGCACTCGGTGCATCCCAAAGATGTGCCACGCATCCCCATTCCAGGCATTCAGACCGATCAGGGGGATGCGCCGGTGCATCCTTGGTGGTCACCATTTGCACTGATCACATTATTTGGTATATTCAGACAGGATGTGCATTTGCGCATGTCATTTGAATATATCACTTTTTTGCTCCGACACAACTCAGTTGCCTGGAGCAACCACTTGCATCCTTTCCGGGTGCGGTTTGAATATCCTGTCCATTATTATTCCTATTTTTTATTTGTGGTTTTCATTTGGATTTTTTTTTTAGTTGAGTGGTGTTTTTTTTCTGCTTTACAGGGTCGCTGTTTTTTTTTTTAATTTAAAATTTGATGCACTTCCCTATTTAAAATCTTTCCTTTATATTTTATTGTTTGAGCTCCTTGTTGTATTTTGTTTTTCACATCATTCTTCCCATGTGACCTGATAGTACTTGTAGGGTGCAGGTGCTGGCGTCTTACTGGAAACCCTGGAAGATGCTCTCTGAAGTTGTGCCGTCTGAGAATGCTCTCTCACAAAAATCAGCATTTTTTGGAGCGTTTTAGCTTTCTCTCCAGAATCATGTTGGTGGAGAGCATCCGAGCTTCAAAAATGCAATTTTTACACCATACTGACCTACTTCAATATGTGTAAGTAACTAATCATCTTTATTACTATGTAAGACTGTAGAGCACTGTGCACCTCTTAAGTATTTTTTATTTTTTTGTTTTCATATATGTTTCTTGTGTTTCAAAAAAAATCCGTTTTTATAAATTTTTTTCTTATTTGTTTTGGTTTAGTTACTAAAGTTAAATTGGTTATTTTGGTAAAATCTGGATCTTCTTGTACAGTACCCTTATTCTCTGGTTTATTTTTATTTTTCAGTCTCCTATACGGCAGACTGGAGGTGGAGGGCATCCTTGCAAGCCTTGATTTTGTGGATTTGTAACTTTCTGAATTTTACATATTTAACCTAAAGAAATATTCAGCCATCCTTAAAGAGCTGCTTCCAAGATAACTTTAAAAAACATAATAATCGGGTACAATTCAGCTTGCATTTCATATATATTCTACAGATTTCTCCTCCTATTTATTTATTACTGAGTACATTTGCATAAATATATGATCTTTATCCCTTAGAATGCATCTGACTGTATAGCATACTCCCTACTTCAAGTCACAATCTTCTGTTGTTACATCACAATCTGTTGCCATGGGAGCAACTGTGATGTCACAATCAGTGCATTATACCCTGAGGTAGGAGAAAGCAGATGAACTACATTAAATGTTTAGGAGCAAAGCTCCTCTTTACATGCAGATGTCCTCAATAATAAATAATGGGGAGGAGACATACAGAACTAGTGAGAAATACAAGCTGAACTGTGTCTAAACATTATTTTTTTTTTTTTTAGTCTTTTGGTAACCGGGTAAGGCCCACTAAGTTCAAGTGCCTGTTTTCACAGGTGACCTGGAAGCACTGGGCGGTTAAGTGACTTGCTCAGAGTCACACAGTATGCAAGTGGAGGTTGTGAGAATCAAACTCATTATGTTTTGTGAAAGTTCTGTTTAAGGCATCAGCTGCTCTTTAAGTGATTTAAAAAAAAAATGAGAGTTCAAGATCCTTAAAGAGATTGGCCAGCCTCTAATGGGTGGTTTTGCTCCATTTGTTATTTTTGCACAGAATTGCTGCTAATAATTTTTCCTTTGCATATATCAGTTACTGATGCTAATAAGTACTTTTTTCACACATATCAGAAACTGCTGCTGCTATACAGTTTTTATTTTGTACAAAAGATTCTTCACGTACAAGGATTACTTATTGCTTGACATAATCTTATTTACTGATGAACATTGTTCTACAGATTATTTTTGCCACCAACTAATTCATTAAGAATGAAGAAGGGCTGGCCCAGCAGCGTTGAGGCTCTGGACACCACACATTGCGTCACGCCAGGTGACTTGAGTTCGGGAATGGACTCAGGTTGCTCGGGGGCTGGCAGGGTGAGGAAGGATTGAGTGTCCATAGACAGCACTCCTTCCATGGGGAAGGGGGTATCATGTGGCATGCTGTAGACCGACTCCCAGCAGTGGCTGGGTGTCAGCACAAGCGTGCCACCAAGAACGGGGAGGTCCCACATCCAGGGCATTAGGCTGCCTCCATGGAGGTGGAGCCAGGCATTCTACCCATTGCACGGCCATTGGCCTGGGGGCAAAACAACAAAAGTGGGAGCTTACAGGGTCTATGATGACCTGGCTATTGGGTCAGAAGATGAGTCCCTCCAAAGGAGGGACTGGAGCTCCCTTTCAGCATCCCACAAAAAAAAGGAAGCTTCATCAAGGCCATATTTTAAGTTGTAGCACTTTTTAGACTTCATTGCTTCTGATATTGCTCTGAGGACTTACTCTGGATTTTAATGATTTGAGTTCAAAGGACAATATTTAATATATTTGGTATATAGTACTTCATTTTACATACATATTTATATTTCTATATGTGTCTTCTATATATTTTGTATTTATAAATATTGCTATCTACTATTGTATTGTTGCAGTCTCTTTTAATAGCACTTTTATCCTGTGAAACCTTGTTCAGGCATCTTGGTAGGTGCTCCTTTGGGCTCATTTAATAATTATTATATTATCATTCCCAGGATAAAATGCTATAAATTTCAGCTTGGCACAATTCATATTATTATTTGGTTCTTTACCATGGTACTGACAAAAGGGCCAGATGGCTGAAATATTTGTAGGTAATTCAGAATTAATGGATATGCCAGGTAATATTTATCAGTCTAAAGAGAATATTGGAAAAAAGGGAAAAAATCAGAGAGTTGCCTTAAACAATATGGGTGAAGAAAAAGGAACACTAAAACTGGCTAAGCGGTGTGCTAATAAGAAAAGCTGTAATTCAGAAAGCTCTTCTCAACCTAAACTTATGGAGCATTTAAAACAGGTAAAAGAGTTACACCCTTAGAACCTATCTGGTTTACGGATCAATAAGTCTGATTCTAAGCATTTAATGTCAATTCCTTAATTAAATCCAGAGTTTTTTTTTCAATAGGTTACCTCTAGTCCACCAGAGAATCTTCCTAATGTGGAGCAAATTCAAACTGCTGTGGCAGTCCCCCAGACACATAATGGTAGTGTCCATGATTCTTCTAGACAATTAAATTGCTTGTTTAATAGCTTTTAACAACTCCAAGGTCATACCCCACCTAAATGAGTCTGAGAGATCTAGTAAGTCCAAGAGCCCAATTTCAATTGGTGCTAAAGTTATTTCTGATGTAGATAATACCACTGAAACCTTGAAAAAATTAGACAAATCAAGACAGTTACATTCAGAGTTTGGGACTCTTCATGTTTCTCAAGACAAAAATGGTAATTTCACTAATGATGATGCCTCTTCAGAAATGTTTAAGGCATCCATTTTACTGGATGACAAAATCAAACCACTTCCCTATTTCCCCTCATAACTTAGTGAAGACATCATTAATGTTATGTCCAACCCCT
Source organism: Neoceratodus forsteri (assembly GCA_016271365.2). NCBI lineage: Eukaryota > Metazoa > Chordata > Ceratodontiformes > Ceratodontidae > Neoceratodus > Neoceratodus forsteri. The sequence continues at coordinate 606,442,180 of CM057452.1, forward strand.
ATGCAGCAAATCTTATGATAATGGAACAATTGGTAATCATGCACAGAGAATTAGATACAATTAGAGAAGACTTGGCTATTAATGGGGCTAGAATGGATGACATACTTAGACTATTTCACAAATATATGCTTTAAATGATACTTCCTCTGAAACAAGTGTGGATCATATGGAACCAAATGCAGGCTCTGGTATGAGACCTTACTTTACTTCTATTATCATTGTGGATTCCTATTCTAATGGCCCTCTCAAAAGAAAGTATTCAGCAAAAAGGAAAAAGAGGAAGAAAGGAGGCAGTAGGGGAAACAAATTATTGATTGGCCCTCTTTGTAGCCCTATTAAGGAGAACAACTTCATAGAAGATCCAGGTTGTCCTAATACGAAAAGGCCCCCTAGAGAAAAAGGGTGTTATTGAGGAAAAGGAAGGCAAAAAGGAAAAAATATCCCTTTAGATAGTGATCAAAAGAGCTGCTTTTTGGCCTCAAAATTGCAAGCTACCTGTGCAGACATTATAGCTATTAAAGACAACTGTCAGGTTTTGATGGGGAAGGTCACTAGTGTAGATTCCATACATATTAGGCCTCAGGAACATTTTTCTAATGAACCCGCAATTGTGTTAGCAAAACCTCTCAAAAAAGAGGAAAAAAATGTCCCCATTGAAAAAGAAAATTTTGCCAATCCTAATATCTCAAGTAAACACGATGAGAGCCCTCATTCTTTGATCTCATTTTCCCCAGTACAAGAGTTTGGAATGCTAAGGCTTTATGGCTATGATATGGATGAACATGTGGGAGACCATTTAGAGAATATTGTGTCTTTTTTTTGTTCAAAGCTGGGTGTTCAGTTAGAAATTGGTGACATTGTCCAAGCACAGTTCAGAAAGGATGATGTAGAGAGGGACTGTGTTCATATTACTTATGTTAATCATACAATTGCCAACTATCTTTGGAATAATAGTCATCATTTGGATAGGGAGAATTTTGTCTTAATTTATGTAAATAGAAGAGATGCTCCCTGTGCTTCTTTGGCATCTGAACCTTTCTCTCTGGGCATTTTTGGCCTAAAAACCCTGTGTGTGTGTGTGTGTGTGTGTGATGGGGGGGGGGGCTGTGGAGGACAGACTTTAAATTAGCTCTAAGCTTTAAATTTAAGCTCTTTCGTTGCTATTTGAAAATTTCTCTAGGTTTTTATGGTATTATTAAGGCCAAGAGAAGAGAGGATCATGATGGTGCTCAGCTGGGTGTTTTATTCAAATTTCATTTAATATCGGATAGGGTATTAGATAAGTGCCATATAGTGGATAATGTTGGAATATATGTTGTGATCAGCTCTTTATGTGATCCTGCTTTTTCCTACAAAAAAAAACAGCACATGTCAGAGCCAGTGATTACCTCAGATTCAGTCCCCATTGCCAATATATGTCAGGCCCTTGCTGTGTATCAGTGACTACTTGTGGTCCATTCTGTTATCAAAGGGGGTAATTCTTCCTTAATCATTTCTGCCCTGAAGGATCCTATCTGTTATCCTTTGCATTGCTGGCAGAGGACCAGGTCTGAGGAGGACAGACTGGCTTTGAAAGCTCACTACAGTGACCATTCAAAGGGCAATTAACCATAAGAAGGCAGAGTTCCTGTCTTAGGAGATTGTTGCAGGGAAGAACAGACCAGCTCAGCTCTTTCGCACTGTGGACAGGTTACTTCATCCTGTCTGTCTACAGCTGAAAGGAGCATTTTTAGACACTTTATGTGAAGAGTTTGCTCAGTTCTTCTCTGACAGGGTGTCCTCTGTTCGGTCCGGGAAATCCCCAGTGGGACTGGATCAGTCCTGCAGTTGCAGGCCTTGTGGAAACAGAGGCACTTCTATTGTTTGGGAGGAGTGTCGGCCAGTGGGGTTGGCTGAGGTCATTGAGGTAATCTCGAAGCTGCGGCCCACATTTTGTGAACTGGACCCGGGCCCAACTCATCTCCTAGTGGGATATGCCAAGTCCATTGTTCCAGTGATTGCCAAGATTGTCCGATGCTCACTGTCAGAGGTGTTCTTTCCCGACACCTTGAAGGAAGCATTTGTGAAGACCTTTCTGAAGAAACCATCTCTAGACCCCGACATCTTGGTGAATTATTGACCAGTCTCCAACCTACCATTCCTGGTGAAGGTTGTCAAGAAAGTAGTGGCTCTGCAGCTCAAGGAACACCTTATGGCCTTTGACATCTATGAACCATTCCAGTCTGAGTATAGGGCTAGGCATAGCACTGAAATGGCATTGGTCAGAATGCAAAATGACCTTCTCAGGGCGAGGGATAGAGGAGACTGATCAATTCTTATTCTCCTAGATCTCTCTTCAGCATTTGACACCATGGATCACACTGTGCTTCTTGATCACCTTAGAGAGTATTGTGGACTTGCTGGTACTGTTATCAAGTGGTTTGAGTCCTATCTCTTGGGCAGAACACAACGGGTAGTGATGTGGACTTTCTCCTCCTGTCCAAAGCTCCTGCCATGTGGAGTTCCTCAGGGCTTGATCCTGTCACTGATGTTGTTCATGGTGTACATGCTACTCCTGGGGGAGCTCACTATATGCTACAGTCTGGGTTTTCACTGTTATGCAGATGATACTTAGCTGTATACTGTATGTCTTTTGCCCCCAGGACAAATAATGCTGTAGAAGTGCTAAATAATTGCTTGTCTGAGATCCAAGATGAGATGTCCTCTAACTGGCTGAGACTGAACCCAGACAAGATGGAGGTACTGATGATTAAGCCTGGTCACAGGCATGATGTGGATGCCACCGGAGCAGTAACAGGGTTGTTCCTGGGAGCTACCCAATTGATGGCATCTACTAGGGTGAGAGTCTGGGCATCATCCTGGACAATGGACTGATGCTCGATGCCCAGGAGTCATCCATCATCCAAAATCATTTTTACCAGTTAAGGAATGACGCCCAGGTTAAACCCCTAATTCTCCCTGAGGACCTGCCTGTATTGGTACATGCCTTTGTTACATCAAGGCTGGACTACTATAATGCCACATACTTCAGAGTCAGTGGATGGAACCTCTGTTGACTACAGCTGGTGCAGAATGCAGCAGCCAGGTTGCTGACAGGCCTACCTAGGTCCTGTCATGTGAACCCAGTCCTGTGAAATCTGCACTGGCAGCCTGTCAGATAGAGGATCCTCTTCAATGTGGGCTTGCTCACCTGTAAGGCACTATACAAACCAGGTCCTGGCTATCTGAGTGACCTCCTTACTCCTGCCTGTCCAGTGCGCACCCTCTGCTCCTCCACTGAGGGCCTCCTAGTGGTTCCAAGGTCTAGGCTGAAAACCTCAGGAGATCGTGCATTTGAGGTGGCTGGACCAGTCCTCTGGAACTCACTACCTAGATCTCTAAGGGAGGCCCCTTCAATGGAGGCTTTTAAGACGGGCCTGAAGGCCTATCTTTTTAAAAAAGTGTTTCAGGACTAACTGCAGCTGATTTTAGTGTTATTTATTTTATTGTTATTTAATTTTATGTTTGTATAGTCACTATGTATTCCTGCCTTGTTTTTTATACTTTGTCCTATACCACTTGAAAGGTGCCCAGAGCCCCTGGGATTGGGTGCCATATAAATAAAGTTTTGCTTACTTACTTTACTTACTATTTGTTATCTTGGAATATTGCAGGTACTTGCACTAACATGGTTGAGTTTTGTCTCTTCATATTTGATACTTTGCTTCCAAGAAACGTAGCATCTACATACAAGAGTCTGCAATTTCCTAATGTAATTTTTAATTTTTTCATGTTCCTGCTAAAAAAGATAATAGATCTGGCAGGGTGTCAGGTGGCCTAGCATGTTTTGTGAAAATATACAGTTCACTGTCTGTCAAATTAGTGAAATTTGTTGATTTTTGTTTAGCTCTTTTCATAACATCTTTAAATTTTAATTTTCTGCTTTTGAATCTGTATATTCCCCCATCTCATCAAACTTTGCAGTAAGTGATTCATGGGATGCTTTGGGTGATTTTTTGGAGGAGATATTTTTAGTTTTTGGATACTCCTATTTTGATAGTGAGGACTTCAATGCCAGAACTGGGTGTTTAGATGGGTTGTTGAATAATGCGGCTTTGGGTACAATTTGTAACATTGATCCCCTACCGAATAGGTCACCTAAGGACCAGAATTCAAGAAAGGTTTATTTGCTCGGCTGTAGCCTTTACAAAACATGCAGACATATAAACATAAACATACTGTTTGTACACATTCCACTGATGTATTCCATACATGTTTACATCAATACTTAATTTACAATAAATAGTCTTCTTATGTTAAAATATCCATTTTACTTACAAATAGTTCCATCAGTTAAGAGTGAAAATTTCTCCAAAACAGATTCTATAGACAAGTATTATACCTGTAAACTCTTAAACCATTTACAAATGAGTTGCTTATATATATCCTATGAGTCTGTTTAATATTCTAATCTCCATGTTTGAGACCAAGTAATTATTGCCGGGCCAGGATGAAGGCCAAGACTTACCAAGATTTCCCCAAGCCATTTCTTTCAGTCTTTTTCATAGATAGGGCACAATAAAATAATATGTTTTAAGTCATCTTCTACTTTATTCCTAAAGCCACATAAAGGATCCATGATACCTTCCCTCTTCTGTCTAAAGTGTATATATTTATCTGTATAAAGTTCCAGCCGAAATCTTGTAATCAGCTGCCTGTAGTGAGAGTTTAAAATTTTAAGCAGATATGGTTCTAGCTGGTGGACTAATTTAATTTCTTTATACCATCAATAATTTTTAAGGCAAGGCAAATTGTATTTATATAGTACCCTATCCAGTGGCTCAGAGTGCTTAAAAAAAAAATAATAAATGCAATAGTCGAAGACACTGGATTCTCTTTAAATCTTTTGTTATTGTCAGATCCCTAATCCTTGTTTTAACCACCATAGAGATTTCCTCTTTTGGTCTCAAGTAAATCTCATGCAGAAGATAACCCAGTCCCATTGGATAAAGTTCCTTTTTTTATTTTCTATTGTTACCCCCTCCCCAACCCAGCACTGTCACTCAACTGCCTTACCTGTTGGCTGCCTCTTTCCATCGAGGACTCCCCCCACAGAGCCTGGCTTTCCCCCCAGGTGGGGACACAGTAGGGGGGCACCCCAAGCCCCCTCCCCAGAAGAATCTATTCATTGTCAGGGATCCAGGCAGTACTGCAGCCGCAGGCAGGTGAGGACCCACTATCGGGCCCTCGCATCAATGTCATGCTGGGAGAGGCATTTTTCCATGTACATCCTCCCAGAGCATGATGTGCCATGATGCCAAGGCTTTTGCCAGTGTCCATCATGCTCTCCCACCAGGTGCGGCCGTTGGGGCTGCAATACCTCCAGCTGTCACCAGAGGTCAGGCCACCCCTGAGCCAGTGTGCCTCCCTCCCCCCACAGGAGCTGAGCAGTCCATTGGATGCTTGACATCCCCTCCCCAGCTGGCCCTCTGACTCCCGGGTCTGCCATGAACCCAGGTCACCAGCGTCAGAAGCGGAAATCCAACAGCTGCACCAGCAGGCCAGTGGATAAAGTTCTTTTTGAATCAGTTTAATGTTTGGAGAGATAAAACTGAGACTTGCATAAGTAATTTCTTCTTCCAGACACCATCTAGGTATCCTAGTTTTAGGAAGTTGGAAGAATCCTAACATGAATAGCACTCATCTTTCCAGGACCATTGACTCCTGTGAAAACTGCTCCAGTTCCATCTATAAAATTTCAGCAGGTACCAATTGTGGTATAATCAAAATATAACACTATAGTTTATTTATAATACATTCAAGATCATTTAAGTTGGTGGTATCTCATAAGAACATAAGAAAAGTGTTGGCAGATGGGGACTGTGTGGTCCATCTAATCTGCCCAAGAGGGCTACTCCCCCAATAATACTTTTTTCCTAAGCTGCCCACATTGCCTGTCCCAAGTGAGTTTGAATTCCCTTACTGATCTCCCCATACTTGGTATACTGGCCTTCAGTTTTGCATTTAAGACCCTAATAATTCCTTTCACTGTTCCTTTACCCAGTTTGGAATTAAACAGCTTTAATGTATTAGATGCTATTTTCATTTTAGTCTGAATAAGTATAGTATGACTCTTCCAAGTATAATTTTGAGCAAAACGTAAGCCCAAAAAATCATAATACTTATCAGTTATGATTCTTTCATGATTTATGATTGCTGTAGGTGTTAATTTTGATTTATTACTAAAAATTACTACTTTTGTTTTTTCCCTGTTAATCACTGGTCCGTTAGTCTTACACATTTCTGCGAAACTGTCCAGTTTTCCTTTGGCGTCCTCAAAAAGATGTAGAAATTAAAACCAGATTATCCGCATATGCTAGAAGTGGAATTCTATTATTTTCAGTCTTTGGTGAGTGAAAATCAGAACTATGAAGATTATTCCAAATGGAATTAATATACAGATTAAACAAGGTTGGTGCCAATATGCAGCCCTGACGTGCCCCTAAATTTGTGTCAGTTCTTGCAGTTGTCTGCTCCTGTTGGTTATATTATACTTTCATCCAAGTATCTTTATGTAATCTAATAAGAATATTGAAGAGAGCACTGTCAATTCCGAGATCTTTCAGTTTTTCCCATTAACGTGTCCTGCTGATGCTGTTAAATGCTGCCGATAGGTCTACAAAGCAGCAGAATAACTTACTTTTTTTGACTGTAACATATTTCCAGATTAAATGTTTTAAAACATAACAATGCTGAACCATAGATCTTCTGGCTGTAAAGCCATTTTGATATTCACTTACTATGGAATTTTCATTAATCCAAGCTTGAAGTTGATAAAATAAAATATTACATAATGCTTTCTGTGAGACATCAGTCAGACTTATTTTTGGGGTTCATTGGCTCTCCTTTTTATGTTTGCGTGCACGCATGTGCAAGAAACATAGTGCCATCATCGGAGATTTCGGACGTGTGTCACCTCCTCCTACAATTCAGTCAGTGTGTTGGCAGGCGCGGCTCCTGTAAGCCAATGCATGCTGGAGCTGTCTATGACAAGCTCCAAAATGCAGTGGCATACAGTTGAAAGGGGAAGCTACGCTTGAGTGAGCAGCGATAAGATATCGGCTGCTCACGTGCAGCTTCCCCCACACACACACAGAGGCATGCACGCGGGAGTGCAGGCGCCGCATTTCGCACACTGTATAGCCAACGGGGTGCCCAATCCCGTTGGCTGTGCTGCTTCCCACCTCCCCCAAGCCTTTCAAAATGCCACTGGGTGCCCACCCAACATGGCAAGTAATGATAGAGCTGACTGGGGTGCCCAATCCCATCGCTGAACACCCCTAACTGTCCTTGTGCCACACTGGGAGCTCACTCACCGTGGCAGAAACATCCCATCGTCAGTCCGTTTTTTGTACTCTGTAAAGAAAAACGGTCCCAATGAGTCTCCTGCCCTCCCACAACCCACACCCACCCACTGCGCAACCCTGCCTCCCCACACACCCCAACCCCTCACCCCATACTTACCTCTGGAGCTCGACGTGACGATCTTCGGTGGACTGGGAACATGTCTGCACTCTTCAAAGCTGACCGCAAACTGAGGAAATGCCGGTAAGCTGTATAATGGGCTAGATGGGGGTTTCAACTTTGTTGCATGTCTCAGGATTTTTGGAATTTTTGCGCCAATTTCAGCATGGGTGGGACCTCCTTCATGAGTGATGTCACTGTCATGGAGGTTATTGCGCCCGGCGGTGATTTCAAAGTCACTAAGGTAGTCACTCGCACAGTCACTGCGCAGTCACTGTGTGAAATCACCCTTTGGGCCTGAATAATGCCATGACAGTGACATCATTCATGAGAAGGGGTCCCAAAACCTATGTTGAAAAATTTGTGCCAAAATTCAAAATGACTGTTTTATTTAGCCATGCTAGCAGTTCTACACGCTAGGCTCGTAAGTTCACAAATTTTCAATATTTTCACCCAGATTTTCAACTTTGCCATTTTACCACACCTTCTTATGAGTAGTACAACTGCCATTTTTCACATCTCACCCAAAATGTGTTTCCGCCCATGTAGGGCACAATGGTGCAGTCGGTGTGCAAATTCAATGTATGGGACAAATTAAGAAAATCACAGTGACACTGTTCATGAGCAGAGGTCTTTAAATGGCTATGTTGAAAATCTGGTGAAAATTCCTCAAATGACTGTTTTACAGTGTTGCTAGGCCAGTTCCCTATATGCGATAAGTTTCAGGAATTTTCAATATTTTCCTCCAGATTTCCAACATTGCCATTTTGCCACACCTTCTTATGAGCAGTATAGCTGTCATTTTCATCTCACCTAAAGCAGCCTTACTGCGAAGCATAAATGGCGCAGTCAGTGTGCGAAATCAATGCAAGGGATAAATTAAAAAAATCTCCAGTGACACTGTTCATGAGCAAAGGTCTTAAATGGCTATGTTGAAATTTGGTGAAAAAATTCAAAATGACTGTTTCTACGACGTCGTTGTACAGTTCCTACACCATGCAGCAGTTCGGCCCAATTTTCAATATTTTCACTCCAGATTTTCAACATTGCCATTTTACCACACCTTTTCATGAGTAGTACAACTGTCATTTTTCACATCTCACCCAAAACGTGTTTCCGCCCATGTAGCGCACAATGGCGCAGTCAGTGTGTGAAATCAATGTACGGGATAAATTAAGAAAATCACAGTGACACTGTTCATGAGCAAAGGTCTTAAAATGGCTATGTTAAAAATTTGGTGAAAAAATTCCAAAAAATGACTGTTTTACGAGCGTGCGTTGTACAGTTCCTACGCATGCTTGTAAGTTCGCAAATTTTCAATATTTTCACTCCAGATTTTCAACATTGCCATTTTATTACACTTCCTTATGAGCAGTACAGCTGCAATTTTTCATGTGTCGCCCAAAATGAGTTTTCACACATGTAGCGCACAATGGTGCTATTGATGTGCGAAAGCAATGTTTAGGACAGATTAAGAAAATGCCAGTTACACTGTTCATGAGTAGAGGTCTTAAAATGGCTATGTTGAAAATTTGTGATTAAAGTCCATAAAATGACTGTGATATGAGTGAGCATTGGCAGTTCCACGCCCTCGTTACTTCATGACTTTGTAATATTTTCAGTCCAGATTTTCACCAGTGACATTTTTCCACACTTCCTTATGAACAGTACAGCTGTCATTTTTCACAACATGGCTGAAGTGTGTGTTTACAGTTTCAAGCATAGAGATGTGGTCGCTGTGGGAAATCATTGTTCGCACAGATAAAGAAAACACAGTGACACTGTTCATGATAGGAGGCACCAAAATGCCTTGAGTTGACAATCTGCTGTAAAAATCCCAACCTAATTATATTACGGTGTGCGTTGCACAGTTTCTATGTACGCCGTGACTTCACCATTTTTTAAATATTTTAGTACAGATTTGCAACATTGCCATTTTACACCTCCCCATGAACAGTACAGCTGTCATTTTTACATCCTGTTGAATGTTTTTGCACCTGTGGTGCTAACTGCCGTAGTCACTGTGCATAAGCAGCTTTCGGCTAACAAACTGATATTCCCATGTTCATGAGGTGGGGTCACAAAACAAACATGTTGAAGATTTGGGTGAAAATACCAGCAGAATACCTAAGTGATAGGGTTCCAACTATGCGCCAACCCTGTAGAGAATGACAGGCATCAGGGGTGTGGCTTGGGATTCTTGCCTGTGATGCTCATGCCATTCCACCCCTGCAGTCAGTGGCGGCATCGAGGTATGCCTTGGGACATTCACCCCAAGCTTCACCCATCCTCCTATATAAGCACCCATCTCACCATATTTCCTAATGAAGCTAAGTCATAAAACAAAGACCCCGAGGAACACCGTGACACTTGTCAGTGTCTGGGGTAGGGTGTGGTGAAATGGTGTGGCAGACAGCCCTACGCACACCTCAATGCCTGTCACTCTCTGCAGGGTGGTGGTGGGGTTGGCTTCAGTTCAATACTTCACTGCCATTCCTATTATGCAGCTCTGTAACTTCTACACTACCACTGCCAATGCCAGCAAGCAAACATTCGGCATTGGCAAATGCTTGTTTTTAGTATGGGAAAAACAGTGCTCTCTTTCCAGCTATCTGGAATATCTTGTGCTTGTATCAGAGAATTAAATAGAATTTTGAAAATTAGTATCCAACAATTTGGAAAAGTTTTATATATAGTTGCAGTCATTACATGGTCAGATATTTCCAAATATTTCTCAAAATATCTAAACAGATTCTCTCTGGTGGCCCATAGGAGTACTGCAGACAGGCAGAAAATTTCTAGAAATATCACAGACATTTCAGGAAATATCTGACCATGTCTATAACAGCCACATTATATCTCCCAGAATACGATCAGATCCAGGGGCTTTATTAGACATTATTGTGACTAATGCTAAATATATTTCTTCTTCCTGTATATATATTGAATTTGGAAAGTATGTATTTACTTCAAGCAAGTTATTCATTGCCTTATTATTTATCTTGTTTTCCTCTTCTCCCAAGAAATATAATTTCTGATGATAGGGCTTCCAGATTTCTGGTGTCTCATAGGCTTCAATCTTAGCTGAATATTGACCATAGCCTCTGCTGACAATTTTCCAAAATGTTTTATTATCTTTTGCAATAGCAGCTTTTCTCAATTTCTCCCACTGATTGATACTATATTTATTCTTTTCTTGTTCTAGCAGTTGTTTATAAGACTTCCTTGCTCTATTTAAGTCCTTGATTTCCCTTCGTGTTTTCCTTTGTCTTATGGCTCTAACCTTTCGATTTCGATTTTGCTTATTTTTTTTACAGATGTTATTAAACCATGTTTTTGTCCTTGTCTCTGTATCCTACTTGTTTTACAAAAAGGTCTTCTATATGTATTTATATCTTGCCATTCTTTAATTATATTTGTATAGCTAGCATTTTCCGATACATTTTGTTGCTGCTTTTCCAGACTACTTTCCGTGAATAATTCATTAAATATATTACTCCCCGGTTACTTGCTGGTGGTCAGGCAAATTGCCCCCTGCCCCACCAAAAATCTCCTGGCAACGTAGACTTAAAAGAGGAGGTATAAAGAACCTCAAAGCCCATCTAACTAACAGCAACTGGCTCCCCATTTATACTGCCCAGTCAGTTAACCTAGCTCTCGCCCACTTTATAACCACCTTCAACAAAGCCTGCGATTTATTAGCTTCCTTCTCTAAGCAAGTTGTGAAAATCAAAACCACCCCATGGATCACACCCCCACTACTAAACCTGCTGCAGCAAAGGGACAACCTCTGGCACAAGGCCCTTGACTCCCAACATACCCAGGATAGACAACTCTACCGGGAGGCACGCAATAAATGTACATGGGCATTGCAGCAGGCGAAAGCTAATTACTACCAACAAACCCTTACCTCCTCCTGGGGTGATGGGAAAAAATTTTGGAACAACATAAAAGAACTCAGTGGTAAATCCTGCTCCCCCACCCCACCCAACTTAATCTAAATGGTGATGTCACTCAGGATTGCTCCACTATCGCAGTAGCCCTTAACTCAGCCTTCTCGGACCTCTCCCACATCCTCCTTCCAAATTTCTCCCACCCTCCAAAACCTCATGTAATGTCAACTTGCCTCCCTTCCAGCTTCGAGTCATCCCCTGCAATGAGGCAAAACACTATATTACCAAAGCTATCTCCAGTACCCACTACAGCAATGACTCCTTAGATCTTAAACTCCTTCGGTTCACCCTGGATGTCACATTACCACACCTTACTAAAATTCTTAACCTTTCGCTATGCCTCGGTCAGTTCCCCTCAACCTGGAAGAGAGCCATAATCACTCACATTCTGAAGAGCGGTGACCCCACTAACACCAGCAACTATAGACCTATCTCAATACTTCCACCTCTCTCCAAAGCACTTGAAAGAATAGTATCTGACCAGATAACCGAACACCTAACTAAACATAAACTTCTCAGCCAGGAACAGCATGGTTTCCGGATGGGCCATAGTACCATCACGGCACTCTCAGAGCTCACCGCGTTCATCCATGAGGCCCTCGACCAAGGCTCAATCGCAGGGATGATTTATGTGGATCTAACCAAGGCTTTTGACACGGTCAGTCACGAGCTACTGCTTCGTGTCCTCCCAAAACTAAATGTGGTCCCAGAGGCTATGGCCTGGTTCAAGGATTACCTCTCAGGCCGGTCACAGCAAGTCAGGATAAATACCACCCTCTCCACCCCCAAAACAGTTTGCTCTGGGGTCCCACAGGGGTCAATTCTGGGCCCACTGCTGTTCACCCTCTTTTTAAACTCTCTCCCTAAGGTATGCAGTGGTCATCTGCTACTGTACGCTGATGATGCAGTACTGTTTTGGAAACACCCCCAACCGAGCGCCCTCCAACAGGCCCTTCAGAGTCATTTCTGGGAACTAGAGACCTGGTTCACTGAACACCGCCTAATCATTAACTATAATAAAACTAAGCCCATGATTTTTGCGCATCGCCAAAGCCCTCATAGTCAGTCTACACTCCTAATCAAGAACACACTAGGCGCCCCACTGGAACACGTTACCAACTTCAAATACCTGGGTATCACATTAGACACCTCCCTCTCCTACCAGAGACATATCCAAATTCTCACTTCCACTGTCAATACTAGAGTGGGCATCCTCTACAGGCTTAAGCACTGCTTACCCGCACAGGCCATGCAGCTTGCAGTCACCTCCTCCATCCTCTCCCTAGTTGACTATGGGATTGTTATATTCGGCTCTGCAGAACCCACTTCGCTTAACAGTATAAACACTGCCTTGAATAAAGCCTGCCACCTAGTCACAGGCAGTGATAGACTAACCCACACCTGTGATCTTTATGCTTTGACTGGTTGGCTAAATTTCCAACAAAGATTAAAGTACCACACCTGCATCCTAGCAAAAAAGATACATCTTCACCTAGCCCCCGTCGGCCTTCTCTCCATAATCAGTGCAGCACCCTGTAGGCGCAATACAAGACTCGCAGCAAGCTCATCATTTCTGGTCCCCCTATGTAGAACTTCCCTTGGACAAAGATCCTTCCACTACCGAGATCCTCTCTGGCTCAATGCGTTACCACCCTCACTCTCCCAGACCCACATCATCTCACTATTTAAAACAGGCCTCAAGGCTCAACTACTTGAGAGCGCAAAATGTGTCTGTGGCTAACATTGCCCACCCATTATTATTCCACATCCTCCCATTCTCGACTCAGGGTCTCTGGGCCCCATGTATGCATCCATACAAGTCCCTGGCCTGGGACACTAAGATTGCTGCCTAATACCCTCACCGGTATATAAGTTTTAGCCTGACTGCTCCTCAGTACAGTAACTGTAAATACTGCCTGTCTATGTATGTCTTTTACTGTATTTGTTTACCCTCCACCCCCTGTAACCGACGTGGAGCCTTTGCAAAAGAGTCTGTGACTCAAAGGTTTGTAATTCCGATTGTATTTCAATAAATAAATCAATAAAATAAAATAATATTGTCTCTCTGCTACTTGATCCACTTGAGATTCAAAATTTCCATATTGTTATTATGATTACAAACATTAACTTGTTCTAAACTAAAATTCTGTATCTGAATTGTAGTTAGAACTGGAAAATGAGAAGAATCTGGGCGGTCAAGGACCATAAAGTTCTATAATATTCTAAGTGCCTTGACATTGGCCCAGACAAAAGCAATAATGGAGGAACCTATAGTCCCTATGTATGTATAACTTCCCTTCTGGTCCCCGGATAATCGGCCATTTATAAGTACAAAGTTATGTTCTGAGAGAAAAGTGATCAGATCCTTCCCTCTTTTGTTGCATTTTGTATCTTCAGATTTCTTAAAATAGTCTACTTTAGGATTAATAACTGGAAGAATTGGTAAGAGGTCCTTCCATAGGTCTCTTATATGTTTTCCTTCTGGAATTCTGGCATAAAAATTCCCCATTATCTTAACTGGGCAAGACTCCTGTTCCTCTAATAAAGTTTCCAGAGCCTCTTTGCCACTCATCCATTCATCTACTGAGTTATTATTTGTAGGTGGTATATACACGTTAAATATTATGAAGTTGGTTTTATCATTTTCCAGCTTTAATGGTAAAACATTATTTCCAGGACATTTCAATTGTTATTCTGAAATTTTTGAGAAGTCCTAACATAAGTAATAAGACCAGCTTTTAGATGTCCCTGCTTTTTATCTCTACCTCTAATTGCAGAAACTCCATGGACTGCAAATCCAGGTATCAAACATGTTTCAAACATGTTTCAAAGTGACTGCTCCATGTTTCCTGCAGACACAAGACATCATGGATTTCTAAGAAATCCTTGATCTCCTTGTCCGCTAACTTATATTTAATTCCTTCTGTGTTCCAGGATAAGATTTTTTTAGTTCTGAATGATTTTCCCTATCCCTTATCTCCTGTCATTTAATTCTTGATTCTTGTTCTTGTGCAGTTGGATTTTCTGTTTCTAAATGTAGACCTCCATCTATTTTAATTTCTCTATTTTTCTTTCTAGGTGCCAAGTCCTTGTTTATTTCACTGCTATATTTCTCATAGTTTTCTCCTCTCTGATTATTTGCTGTTTCTGAGGCAAACATTTTTGGGATTGTTATAAGAATACTAGATTTATTCAGTAATGCTGCCTTGTCCAAAATTGTCATAATTGCACATGCATTTTTAAATATTGTATCTATTTGTGATGTATCCAAATTCTTATCCTGAATCCGAATATGATCAGTTGCATAAGAGGGAATCTCAATAGTAAGAGACCATATTAAAAATGTGATAATCTCTTTCTCAATTTTCCCTATTGATCTTTCTCCCATGGTGTTCCGTCCAAAGACCAAAATAATTTTACCTTCCCAGTCCAGATATTGTTTCTTTTCATATTTGTTATTGTTTTAATGAGATTTTATATTGCTGTGTCATCTTTCCATGTGTTCTGTCCCATATTTTGTTCCAAGCTATTTCCTGATACCGTATCTGAGATAATAGGAACCATCTGTGGCTGTCTTATAGTGTAGCCTTTTACTCTTAAATATTCCTGCCTGTGCCCATATTTTTTCCATCAATGTCCAAGATTGCGAATATATTAAAATATAGTCTGGACTTGTGGGGTTTGATAGTCTCATAATACATATTGTTTTCACTTGCTAATTAAGATTTATTTTTTTATTTCAGTCTTGGAATTAATACCTTTGAGCCAAAGGCCTTTTTACATAGGCTCCACATCATATCAAAGAACAGAACAAACAGTATATTGAGAAAATATATAGCGATCCAAGGAGTAAAGGTAACAATAAAATACGCACATATGGATTTAAGTTACAAAAATAGGTATTTTGCAAACATACAGCAGCTAGGAGTAAGCTTAACTAGCAAGGAAGGGCATTAGGGTTGGGAAGCCAGGAGGAAAAAGATGCAGCCAAGTGGCATTGTCAGAGACAAAATGAGGGAAAGACAACAACTAGGGACATGGTCTTACAGGATAGACAGAAGCTAAGGGCTAGAGTCTAACATTATTCCAGAGTAGGGATATAGCCAAAGGCATTGCGTGAGTGAGGGGGGGCATTGCCAGGAGGGAATATCAGCAGACAAACGTGAGCTGTGTCATTCAGTTTAAGCGTGCACTCCAGTGGGGCAATCAGTGCAGGAACTGATGATGCCCTCTATAGAGCAGCAATCATAGTTTGATGCTGGGATTGGTTAATGGGGACCTCAGTAAGGCAGGTAAGTTATAGGGTAGTAGCAAGGGTAGGATGGTAGGGTGGGGTAGGGTGTGGGCAATGGAGAGGAAACAGGCCCAAGTTGTTTTATGCATGGCAGTCACAGGAGACATTGGCAACTAGTGTTGGCGAGGTTTCTTTTTGAAGGAACACAGTGTTTGTTCTTTGGTAACATCACAGATGAGTGAATTATACCACAGTGGTGCTCTGTATGCAAATGAGCATTGCCCTTGGGTGGTATGGCAGTGAGGCACTATGAACACATGGTTCAAGGTGCTTCTAGTATGTCAGGTGTGGTTTGGTGACCTAAACACTGACTGTACACCAGGAGGCAAGAGACCAAGGGAGGCCTTTCTCACTATTAGGCATGACTGATAGCATAGTCTGCCTTTGAGCTGAAGCCAGTTTGCTTGTTCATATAAGTCACATGTGTGTCAGGCGGGTGGCCTCAGTCAGAAGATGACAGGACTTGTTAAGGGCAGTGGTGACATGGCACAGGGTGGTGTTGGAGGTGGATCCATAGATCACAAGTCCATAATCGATTACAGAGACTATTGAACTATGTATAAAAATAAAAATTGTCTCAAATACCAAACTTGCCTGATGGTCAAGAAAATAACCTTAGGCCTCTTGCCAGCTGGAGTACAAGATCTTCTAAGCCCCCCTTGTAATCCACTCTGCACCCGAGGTTCTGAATCTCAGTTCCTACAGGTCCCTCATTGCTGAACCACCCAGGGGCAACAATCATTTGCCTACAGGGCCCCCCTCTGGATGAATGCTTTCAACAGTGCCATCACCTCTGAAACTAACCTAGGCCCATTCAAAGTCAAGCTTCATTCACTACTCTCTATAGCTAGCACATGTGACTGTCTTCCTTAACCATGTTTTCCCAAACCTCAACCTTAGCACTCAACCTCTTTCATAGTAACTTAGCACTTTTGCCTCCTATCCCTCCTCCTGCATCCCCCTTTCCCCTATTCACCTGTCCTCCCTCTCCCTTGACCCACCTCTCTTCCGTCCTCCACTCCCACTCCTCTCTTTACTCTTCCCAGCCCACCCTCCCACATCCTTCCTACACCCTGTGCCCTGTTTGTCTTGACAAATCCTGCGGGCCGATATCAATGTATTGTATGTATTTTCCTGTGCCTGAAACTGGTTACCATAATGTGTCTCTGTTGTTTTACATTGACTGACCTTTATGATTTTGTGTCCATTATGAGTTTTGTACCTCCTATTTACATTTTATTGTACCGTACTTTACTGTCCTGTTTAATCTGTTGTCCTTTCTACTGAAGTAGAACCTTTGTAAAAGAGCTCTTAGCTAAAAGACATATGTAATCTGAGACTTGAATAAATAAAATAAATAAAAAATGTATAGCAAGCTTGAGGGCTTCCTGGGTAAGGCAGTGTCTATGTTTGTAAAGTAGCCCAATATGGGTATTCACTGTTTTGGTAACATTGTCAATATGGCTGAAGAATGACAGAGTGCTGTCAATTGTCACACCCAAATACTTAAAAAGTCGAATCTGTTCTAGGATAATGCCTGGGCTATTTCTGATTTACAGCTGGTGGGAGCGGAACCTGTTTTGTACACTATGAAACAACATTGTTTTTGTGTAGTTAAGGACTAGCTTCTGTTAGTGGAACCAGGCCTCAGCGTTTGTAAAGCTAGTCTGCAATTGATTAGCCAGGAGTGTGGGATCAGTATTACTTGAGTAAAGAACCACTTTGTCTGCCTAGAGTAGGATCTGACCATGACAGGAGACTGGGAGCTGATTCAGGAATATGGTGAAAAGTAGTGGGCCCAGGATAGACCCTTGTGGGACACCTGAATGAACCAGTTGTTTTGTGGAGCATGTATCACAAATCTTGACTTGTTGAGTGCATCCACTGAGGTAGCTGTTGAACCAGTTGGCGGTGTCCATGGATACAACTAGATCAGATAATTGTTTGATAAGTAGGGAGTGAGTTACAGTATCAAACACCTTGGAAAGGTCAATGAACATTGCTCCAACTAATTGACCTTGATCCAAGGCACGATGTATATAGTTTAAAAATTCGAGCAGGGCAGTACTAGTGCTGTGCCCTATGTGAAACCCGTGTTGCTGACTACAGTGAAGATTATACTTCTCCATGTATTCTACCAATTGATCAGACATTATTCGCTCTAACACTTTGGAAAGTGGTGGGAGGATTAATATGAGCTTGTAGTTTCCATGCAATGCCCTGTCCCCAGACTTATGTACTGGTGTAACTAAGGCAGCTTTCCATTTTTGTGGGAATTGGGAGAGCAAGAGGGAGCGGTTAAGGATCTTTGTCAAAGGGGACAGTACTTCATCAATGGTGAGGGTGATGAGTTTTAGGTCAAGAGAATCCCGGTTTAGCCTAGTTTTCTCAAGTTCTTTGAGAATGTATTTCTTTGCTTCTTCTTTGCTCAACACTTTAAAGTGGATTGATGGGTGTGACCTCATATTTTCTGCTGACTGCAAATTACAGGAAGAGGGGGTGGGGTCGAAGAAGTTAGGGGGTAGGACATGACTGAGAGCTGTAAAAGCCTCATTGAAAGTGTTAGCTATGGTCTGAGGATCAATGGTTGTAGTGCCATTTATGTTGAGCATGGACGGGGTCTCTTTGGGGACCTTCCCTATCACCTCAGAGATGTTGTGCCAAAATTTGTATCCATCTTTCCAGGAATTGGTTAAGGCTTCCTTATAGTATTTAGCTTTTTTGGCCTGAATTTGTCTTGTGTAGGCATTCCTTGCTGTTTTGTATGCTGTATATCCACTTGGTTGCCAGTGGCCCTGGCTCAGTACCAGAGGTGATCGCTGGATTTCATTTGCTTAAGTAGGTCACGTGTAATCCAGGGATTGCTGTAACCCTTGATCTTTCTTGTTTTGTGAGGAGCATGGAGATCGCACGCTGTGTTGAAGGTAATAATAAAGTAATCCAAGGTAGTATCGATATCCGGGGCTGCGTCGATTTGGGACCAGGACACCTGTCAGAGCTGTGTCTTTAGAGGTTCTAGGTGCCCTCTGATGAACACCCTATGTTAATGGTCTGAGCTGGAGGTTTGATGTACTTGTTAGACCAGGTACATAGGATGGGTGAGTGATCACTAATTGCATGTGGTAGGACTTCAGTGTGGGTAATATGATCTGGACTGTTGGTGACTACCCAGTCCAGCAGAGTACTGGTCCCAGATTTGTAGTTCACCCGTGGGGCTGACTATACCAGCTGTATGAAATTATCTGTTGTTAGAGCATCCTTATAATGGCTTGCACTGTTAGAGAACCAGTTGATGTTGAAATCACCGAGTAGTATGGTTTCCGACTTGTGACCTAGGTCTCTGATATAGTCAAAGAGGGGCATTAGGTCCACAGTTGTTCAGTTTGGTGGGATATAAATTTACGCCACTGTTAATATTTTATTGTGTGCGCCAAGCATTATTCTGGTGGCAAGGATCTGTGCATCAACCCTGGACTCAGGGAGTGTGAGGACTTGACCCATGAGAGGCTGTTTGATATATAGGGCACATACACCTCCCTTTTTGGAGAGACTGTCCTTCCTAAAAACAGCATAGCCCTGCATTGCGATGTCAGTGTCGGGGTATCAGAATCCAACCAGGTCTCTTACACTGCTATGACATCAGGGTGGTGCAGATCAGCCCATGCGGTAAGAGCATGGCAAGATCTAAAATCTTTTTAATATATTTATCCAGTTTTTCTATTGTTTCCTCCTCCTCCAATATCTCAATACCATACATTTCAACCAGATATTCTGTTTCCTTGTCCATCCCATCTTTAAAGGTGCAGAAAGAAGTATATTCATTCCTATTCCCATTTGTATAGTTATTCATTATTCCAAGTGACTCACCAGAGTCCTTTTCTGGGGTCTCAATTTCCTGGGTCTTGGCCTTCCTTCTAGCCCATCCTTTATTCACACTACCATAATTTCCTTCAGCTCTTTCAATATAAAATCCTTTTTTTTTTTTTTGTATTATTTCTTTATCTCCCCTTCGGGCCTCGCGCCCCACCACTCCTTCGGGCTTACTTAGGTCAGACTTCCATTGCTGCCTGTCCCATCCTGAGTCCTCTCCAGCCGCATATCCCAGCCTCCCTGGGGTAATCTGGACATAACCCTTTGCCGGGCAGGTCTCCCTCCTCTGAGGGGGAAGGCACCAGAGGGGGCAGCCAGCACATACTTGGCCCAGGGTGCTGCTGTAGCTGAGAGACTCGTTCAGGGCATCAGCAGTGATGGAGGACCGGTAGCCATCATCCGGTCGGTCGCCAGGCGAGTTTCAGCTTTTCTGCAATGTTCCCCAGCGTCCGCACTGATCCCAAATACTCCACCGGGGGTCACGCAGAGTGACGCTAACCCACACCCTTTAAGCAGAGGAGAGCAGTCCTACGACACTCAATCCCTCTCCTCCTGCCAACCTCCAGCGTCCCAAATAAAATCCTTTCTTAATAGAAATACAATGGTTTAAGACTTTAGTTGGATCATTCTCTTCAATTTCAGGGTCATTTTTTCCACTCCTCTGCCCTTTCTTTAGATCATCTTGTACATTTTCCTCTGCATCTATTTTTCCTTCTTCATTTCTTTTTTTATTAATGTCCTTATTTTTGCTTTTGTTTTAATTTTTATTGTTGTTTTTCTTTCCTCACTTCCTTCCTCTACTCAAAGTCTTTCCCTTAGTCAGAGTTTTATCCGAGAAGGGGGAGGAGGGACATTGATTTCCAAAGGGTGGAGGCAGGTTTACCTGAATACCCCGATTCATTTCTTACCACTGTACTTCCTGTGTGACTCTAATTCCATGCTTGAGTTAAGTTCATCATGCTCCCCAGCATTACCTATCTGATCCAACAGTATTTTATCTCTGAAAACATCAGTCCTCAGAGAGGCAATCTCTTCCTTAAGTGCTTTAATATTTTCCAAAATTAATGCATTTGCATGGTAGAGATTTTTTATCATTTCAAGCATCTGTTTAGATAGAATTGAGTTAGATGTAAACTCACCTTCATCAGTAAAATATTCTTTATTGTTTTCTTGGGTGTGCAGTTTGATTTGGATCTATGTTTAACTCTTCCTGTCCTGAAATTTTTGGCACAGGATCCCATTTCAGCTTGAGACTCCCTAAGATGTTTAAGATGCCCCATATCTAACTTCTTTAAAGCATCTATAGTATTGCTTAGTTTTTGTATTACTGAGGCCAATTTGTCAACTCTATTTTTTCCTTCCAATTCTCTTCTATCTCCTCTCCCCCTTTGTAGTGGGGGGGGGGAGACTGGGATAAAAGAGTTGTTTGTTATATTATTGGAAGTTACTTCACCTTATGTAGAATATTCAGGGGAAAAGACCACCTCGAAGGAGTCTAGATCAGAATTAACCACCTCCACTATTTGAAATTCTGGGGTCTCCCACCCATCTGCAAGTAGGGAAATAGTCCCTACCAGTACTTCATGAATATTATAAGTGTTTTTTGGTGTCTATTGGATTTTCTTAGGAGACCAGCTTTATTATTTCCCCTTCTTCTTCTTGTTTGGAATATTCTTTGGATACCAACCTTATAATGTCTCCTTCCTCTTGTGTTTTTTTTTTTTGAGTTAATTTTGGATGTTAATAATTTTATTGGGGCATCTATATGTTCGGAAAAAAAAGGTAGCTATTTTAGAATGTTTGATGTTCACCTCCTGAGGTATCTTTACAGATATTTTCCCGTCAGTTGTGTTTTTTTACATCTTTTTTAACTTTTTCCCTTTTCCTACTATTTTTTCCTCTGCAATGCTTAAATTTAAAGAACTATTTTTGCCACTTCTTGTTGAAACCATATTAATATAGTTATTAAATAGATCACCTGAATATTTAACTGTATCAGAGATCCAAGTGCAAAATATCTAGTCTTCAAATATAAAATAATGCCAATGCAGTTCAGAAATATAGTGCATACACTGAATTATCTAGGGTTAGATTAACCTGATAATCCTTAAAATTCAATATTATAAATGTAAGTAAATATACCAATCAGGAAATGTTTTAAGAGAAAATCCTTCAAAAAAGTCCAAAATTAAGTCACCATCAGTTCTTTGCAGATCCTGTGAGGTAAATTCTGCACAAATAGGTAAATACAGTCTTTATGTAATTTGTTTTTCTGGGGAATTCACACTCCATTTCTCAAGTCCATCTTGCTCTTGTTAAATTTCTGGATTCAGTCTCATAGTTTCTCATTGAAAACAGGCAAACAAAGCCTTTCCCTTCTCTTTTTATAACATTTTCCCATAGCTGATTCCTCTGCTTGTATAAAAAGAAGATTTTAAAATCTAAAAATAGTGTAAAATAAACTTATAAACATACATTTTCATATACTTCCTTAAAACTCTCAAGTTGTATAAAACTTTCCTTTAAAGTTGGGCTGGCAGTATAGCCTAGAGGTTAGAGGAATGAGGTGTGAACAAGCTTGATACATCCAGCAGACCAGACCTGCGTTTGATTCTCACAACCTCCACTTGCATACTGTGTGACTCTGAGCAAGTCACTTAACCGCCCAGTGCTCCCAGGTCACCCCTGAAAACAGGTACTTGTGCCTAGTTGGCATTACCTGGTTACCAAAAGACTAAAAAAAAAAGTAGTAAGGGCTTTTAAATTTTAGCTCAGTGCCTTAAATAATGAACCAATAATCAAATAGTCAAGGCCAATACAGATATTCAGGTTCACAGACACCCTAAAAGCAATCAAACCTGTGTTGGTAAATTCCAATTTACCTTGCTTTAGCGGGATACTCCATTTGGAATCCAAGTGTTGCCTGAAAATGTAATAAGCGAACCCCGATCTTCAAAAAGACTACCCTCAGGTCATCCTTCAGTGGTAGAAGATTTGTTGTTTTGAACATCTATTAAGAGACACAGGTTTCAAATCCCAACTCTGTTCCAAGTTTTGACTAATTTATAAGCTTAGAAGTCAAACCTAAATTCAAGTAAAAAATAAATAAATAAATACATTTTACCTTTCATATTAGACTCCAATTTAATTTTGATTAAGTTCAGCATTCCCCCAGAATTTCCACCAAGGTTTTGTACCAGGAGCTAGAAAAATACCTCATCTCCAGCGTTTAATATCTTTGCTTTGGACTGGTGGCTTCTGATGCACTTTAAAAATGGTGCTGCTTCTAGTGAAACACCAGCACATATGCTGTATACTCTGGGCCAGATATTCAAAGCAGTTGTGCATTGTGCAACCGAGTTGCAATGGCACAAGTCCCGAGTTGTGTCGCCGGGCGATATTGAAAGCGACCCGCAGCACAGCATAAATCCCGTTGCACCAATGTACAACTGTAATGTATGTGGCGCAAGTGCATGGAGGCATGCCCATGAATATATGGCGCAATGGCATATTCAAAGGGAAAGTAAGGCACAAGTGTGGAGCAAACACCATGTTGGGCCAGGCAGACTCAAGCATATAAAAACAGGCTCAAATACACAGACAGCAGATGCACAACAGTGTGCGCAGAGAGAGAGATGGAGTGAGAGAATGCAAGAGAGAAAGAAAGAGAGAAAGAGTGTGGGAGAGATAAAGACAGAGTGGGAGAGAGACACACACACCGACAGATGGATGAATGGAGGGACAGCGTGCCACAGGAAGCCAGGGACAGGCATAGTGACTGAGAGATGGACAGTGGCCCATTCCTAATGGACTCCATAATGAGGGGTGTGAGGAGGCAGGAGGAACACCTGCATGGCCGATGAAGGGCCCAGCAGTGGAATGCCTGACACAGGTGGTATCATGCCAGGGTCATGTGTAAGAACTTCAGGGACACAGAGATAGTGGGCTGGTACCATCTAAACAGAGCAGTTCTGAGGGAGGTATGTGAACTGTGCAGTGAGGAGATGCAGGCACCCACCAGACGTAGTCATGCCATGTCAGTGGAGACCAAGGTGACTGCTGTGATATGCTTGCTCATCACAGGCACCTTCCAAAGACCCATGGGGGACCCCATGGGTATCACCCAGTCAGCCACATCCTGCCTCCTCACCCAGTTCCTCAACACTCTGCTGCCTTATGCTTCAGAGTACATACATGTCCCCAGCACACAGGCAGAGCATACAGCAAACATGCAGTAGTTCTACCTGGTGGCATGCATGGCAGGCAGATCAGGGCCATTGACTGCACTTATATCAGCATCCGCACACCACCTGGCCCAGAAGGCCTGGTGGACGTAAAGCGGAAGGGGTATCCTTCCATCAATTGCCAGGTGGTGTGTGATGCCATGGGGTGCATCATCAATGTCTGCACCACACACCCCGGGAGTGCACATGATGCCTTCATATGGCACAGCTCCACGCTGTGCCATAGGTTTGAGTGGGGAGACATCCCCATGGGTCACCTTGTCAGTGAGTAGGACATGTGTCATTGTGTCTGTGAGCCACGGGGGGGAGGGCAGGCCATTGCCATGGCAGAGGGTGAACATGGGGCAGCACAGCACTGGACTAACCAAATGTCCTCTCCCACCCAGGTGACAGCATATACCCCCTAAGGGTATGGCTGCTCACTCCTACCGGAGACCATCATCCCCTGTGGAAGACAGATATAACGAGGCACACGCCAGCATGCGCAATATCATCGAGCATGTCTTTGGCATGCTTAAATCACAATTCCATTGCCTAGACAGGTCAGGCAGTGCCCTACAATACAGCACAACAAAGGCCTGTGGCATATTCCTGGCCTGCTGCATCCTGCACAACATGGCCATTGACTATGTAATAGTTGCCGAGGCTGAGGAGGGCAACAGTAGCGGGGATGATGGCGATGAAGGGCCAGAGAGTGGTGGGCAGCTGCCCCCTGGAAGAAGGGACCCCAGAGTAGCGCAGGAGGCAAGAAGGCGGCACAGGGACACAATTGCAAGGGAGCATTTCGGTCAACGCAAGTGAGTGTACAAACACACTAGCATGGACATCACAGGACAGCACTCCACACTGGCAGGGGTGTACACAGTGGATGGCATGCAAACACCGGTGCGCACTACACACAGCGGAGCCACTGGAACACAGGTGCATGGCAACACACACGCAGCACTGGCATACACACAAGGAGACACACACGTGCACACACACACACACACACATATGCTGTGGGACATGGCATGGATCAGAAGCATGACCCCAGGTCACAGGCACCACCAGTGCTGAACAGCCCTCATCACCTCCATGCCACATGTCCCAGCAGCATGGTACACACACGCGGGGGTCATATGGCACAACACACATGAGCGCCACCACAAGCATTCTGCACCAGCACTGCCCACATGTGCGTGTGGCAACAGCAGTGGATGGCAGGGCCGGGCAGCACACATGGGACTATGACTGCACAGTCCCACGACTGCCACAGCCACATGGACAGCCACGCCATGGCTGAGCGGCAGCTGCATGCTGTGCATCAGCTTTGGTGAGTGTGTCTGACGCCCCCAGCAGGGTTGAAGTGTGGGACTGCAGCCATGTCCATGCAGGGGTGTAGAGGCGGCCAAACAGGCCTGCTCTTGGGGTGTCTGGGATGCTGATGTCTGACCCCAGCATGTACTGTGCTGAGGTTGCCAGATGCCGGAATCGTGGGGTGGAGAGTACACTGCATGGTGTCCCCTGTGCACAGCCAAGCCCAGTGGCCACCAGTGATGCCAGCCCAGTCTCAATGGCACCAGTCATGCAGTCCAAAGCCATAGTCGTGGCCTCCCGCATCTGCCTGAGCTCATCATTAATCTGCGCAGTGCCTCTGTCCTGCCATTTGACCATGAGATGCACATCAGACCGCAGTGCATGCACCTCAGAGGCAAGCAACACCTGGTTGTCCATGGATGCCCACAGTAACCGGGTGTGCTCTGCCAGCCACTCAGCATCCAGGGCCACCTGGGCTATCTGTCGAGCTGCAGAGGGTATCTTAGAATGCTGCACAGCCTCCTGCTCAGGTGGATGCTGCACAGTGGGCTGTACAGGGGGTATGCTTGTGTCAGGCACACTAGCGGTGTGCACTGTGCCTCACTGCCCAGTGTCACCTGCATCCAGCCACTGCTGCCTGACCATCTTCTGGACAGTGCCCTGCACCTCCGCTGTGCCACTAGCACCTCGCCACCCACACTGGACATGACCGTGGCACCACACACCGCAGCCCCAGCATGGCTGGGGGGTGGCTGTGAAGCCACTGGGGCAGCGCTGGGCCCTGATGGTGCCTGTGTAGTAGGTAGGGCATTTCTGCCACCACTAGTCCTATGCTGTCCATGATCATAGTGATGTCATCATTGGTGTTTGACAACAACCCTAGCTGGGTCTCTGTACACAGCACTTCTAGGCTCTCAGTGTCCAGGATCCCAGCAAGGGTGTCATCAGACACCATGTCCAGCATGTTCACATGACCTACACTGCCAAGACAGGACCCGTCCCTGCTCCAGATGCCCGCTGATGTTGACGGTTGGGCATTCATGTCAGCGTTCACCTCCACCTCATCCCCTGCCAGGATGCATGCTGGTGCTGCAAGACAATAACAGAGGGTCAGTGTTGCTACATTTTCCAGGGCCCCCCATGGCCCCCCACCATCCTCCCCATGGCTCCCCCACCATGCCTCCCAGCATGCAGATGTTGCCAACTGGCACTGCAGTCCACTGTGCATCCATAGACATACACGCAAGTGGCCAGTGACATGTCAACAGGCAAACACACACAGCACACACACAGGCCCGCTCGTACTCACCATGCAGTGAGCGCCTTCCACCCATCTAAAACCCACCACTGGGCACACCCTCCACCAATGCTCAGCTAATGCTGGGCACCATCAGCTCCTCTGAGGCTGTCAGTGGAGGCATTGCTGCTGGCCCACCACTGGTCAACCTGTGGGATGCCCGGATAGCAGCTATCTTCTCCTTAATGTGCCTCCTGTCAGTACTGATCTTTTTCTTGGACTTCTGGGGGTGCAATGGTGTCAGCCATGGGTGTTGACATACCATGCCACCTCATGCCAGCCCACAACCTACTCCTGTGGCATGCCCATGGCACGACTGAGAATGCCCTCTCTGTCCATGTTGGCCTCATATAGGGCAGTGGTCTCTGAAGCAGTAAAGTTGGGCCTGTGCTTGCATGCAAGCCCCTGAGTCTCCACACCTTCCTCACCCAACATTCTGCCACCTGTGGGAATGGACACCAGTATGGGTTAGTGGCAGCAATGAATGGGACACCTCTCAGTTGCAGAGTTCCTATAGGCCCCTGTTGATCCATGTTTTCAGTCACTTACCTGAAAGATTGCAATACCAGTCTGTGGCCTGTGCTGTTCATTGGTGCTTTTATGGCTCAATGCATGCAAATGAGGGCGAGCACAATTGTAATGATATACTAATATTCCCCACTGCACCATGCATTGACTCATGAGGTGATTTGCATACCATACTATGACTGAATATCACATACTTGCGCCGTGCACATTCGTGTTGCGCTGGAGCAACCCCAAAGCACAATACTCATGCATGTGTGGTGCACGTGCCTGCAGTGTGCATGTGCATGACACATCCCACAGTGCAATCGCACAACATGCGTGGAACACGTGATGCAATGGCACTGCGCATGCGGCGCATGTACAGCTTCGCGCATGCTCATGCATCCTGGCATGCATACTATCACGCAAGTGCACACTGCATGCTGGGTGTTGACCTGTGACCCACGGGTTGCCTACATGACCCCGTGACCCCACTAGGCCACGGCGTAGTGCACGTGCCCATCATTGTGCAATGGTCCTACACTGCACATCCTGGCATGCATCCACGTGCTGCACAATAGCGGTCATACATAGCCTATCACGCATCCTACACCTGTAGCAGACACGTGCACTTTTCACTACTATTTTCATTGCCGATCTGAATGATGACCATGGTGCAAGGGACTGGCAGACATGCCCTTAACTGGTCAGACGTCAAAGTTGTGAACCTTGTTGCTGTTGTCCAGCCCTATGAGGGGGAAGCTTTATGGGCAGGTGCCTCTGCAGCAGGCCAGGGGCCTAGTGTGACAGTCTGTTGCGGAGGCCTTGGAGGGGAGGATGGGTGTTCCACCTGCACCCGAACAGTGCAGTCACCATTATAGTAACCTGCAGCAGAGGGACCTTGATTGCCTCCGGAGGCTGCAGACCCACGTCCAGTGTGGTGCAGTGCCACAACCAGGTAGGTGTTCGTGTGTTGCATGTCTGCCCTGGCACAGTACTGTGGTGTTAGCATTGCTGCCTGGCATGTCCTGCAGTGGGTTACATTGTTGTCCTGCCCACCACAGTGCATCATGCTCAGCTGATGCATGCATTGCAGCTGTGCTGGTGTGCAGGCCACAGGATGGACAGGGGCATGCCCAGTGCATAGCGGGCTGTGTGGTGATAGGGGAACAGCTGGCATTATCATGTACTGATGTCCACCTCTCTTCTTTCCTTTCTCAGGGCCAGAGGACCACAGGCAGGCCAAGGCAGAGGCGGAGCAGAACCGGGGCGGCATGCCCTGATGGTGGTCAACCAGTGCCAGCTGTACCACAGGGGCAGGTAAGCAATGTCATGGTCATTCTCACTGTACATGGGGGGTAGCAGTGGGGAGTGGGTATGGCCATGACTGCCTGTGCCATGTACCTTGACAGCTGTGTGTGTCGCACAGTCCATCGTTCACGCCACTGTGGCCTGTCCATTGGCCCCATATGACAGCTGTTGGTGGGGTAGGCATGCACACAGATGCCACCGGCAGTGCTGCGGTGCTGGTGTTGCTGTGTGCCATGTGACCATCACTGTGCAGTCGTGAGGCCGCTGTGCGGCGACCTTCACCTCCCTGCACCACCGTGGTGTACCGTGTTGTTGGCTGGCATTGACCACTCCTGCGGGTGTCCAAACCAGGCTCTCCAGGGGTGTGTGCTCACACTGACCACTGTGCACTGTGGGTGGGCATGGTTTCCGGGGCCATTGCATTGATCATCTGTCCTTTCCCATGCCATAGGTGTCAGGCTGCCAGCAGCCCGACGGCCTCAGAGGGCTCAGACAAGGCTCCTGCATCAGATCCTGCTTGTGCTCTCCAGTGTCTGGGAAGCAGTGGTTGCAATCAGAAGGATCATGGCAGAAAACAGGTGCAGACGGAGGTGTAGTGGGGCATCCGGCTGTGGATGCCATTGATGTCCGATGTCCATACACCCAGTTACCCTTGTTGCCCCTCTTCCCCTACAGTCCTCCTTCCTGCTGTACAGACCCTGTTCTCTGTCCCCATCCACTGTTGTACCTACCCTGTCCCTGACCCCTGTTGCTTTGTATTGTTGTTCACTTTCTACTTTTATAAACCATTTTCACCTACATGTCTGTGTCTTCTTTGCAGGTGGCACGTGGAGCCAAGCTGCAGTGATCCGGTGTCTGTCCATGGTGTTCGCACAGGGGGTGGGGGATGCATGTGGTGCTACCATAGTTCCCTGCTGTGTAGTGGTGTGTTACATTGTGGTGGGAGCCATCCCCCGGTTGGGTGGGTGTGCTGTGTGGCTTCAGGTCTCCATGGGGCTGTGGTCAGGGGTGGGTGGCAGGTGTGTGCATGGTGGTGGCACACAGCCATGGTCATCATTCTGGTCATGTCTGCATGCTGGGGTGGGGACTTCTGCATCCCATGTTGGGCACCTCATCCCATGTGGTCTGGCACTCTGCCTAGGTCCTGGCTCATTCACTGCCCAGCGTGTAGGCTACCTGTGTGCATGTGGGGCATGGGTGTGTTTGGCTCCATGGTCCTGGAGGTGGACTGCCAGTGCTACATGGTGGTGGGCATGGCAGACTGGCTGATGGCCAGGGGGAGCACCCTTGGCTGCCTTGAGCTGGCCATTGTCCCCTCCTGTCGCCTGCTGGCTGTGCCACCATTGTGTTCTGGGGGACAGTTCCTGGGTGCCTGTGCATGCACTGGTGTGCCCTGCTGGTGGGGGTCCTGTGACCATTATCACTGTGCTTCTCTGGCTGTGTCCCTGGGTCTCTTCTTTGTGCGCTGCCCCCCAGTGTTGATGCACATGTCTACTCTATGCTTCCAAGGTTGTGCCGGCGCATCTCAGGTTGTGCCGTGGTGCATATGTGCCATATTCAGCTGAGTTGCACTGGTGCAGTGCAGCCTGTGCAACTTCTGAATATGGCACCTGCGGAGCCATGGTACATCTGATTTGCACTGCGCTGGACTTGCGTCTGCCTTTGGTGCATTTTTGAATATCTGGCCCTCTGTGTATTTCTTCATGGTATACCTCGTCTGGTGATTCCAATTAGTCCAATCAATCACATTTGGTACAGAATGAATTCCCTCCTGTGCCTCATGTCTTAAGGTCAAAACAATGAGTAGCTGATTCATTTTATTAAGCCCACATCTGAAGTCACTTGTTACCACTGCTAATTATCTGGTGGAGCAAGCAAAACAGGCAAAGTTAGAGTGGCAGAAAAAACACAGCCTATCTGACCATTAATTGGCAGATATTTTGCCAGATTATCTCCACTAGATCTTTAATATTTAAGCAATAAGGCACGACAGGATGTGTGTCATTGTGTAATAATGTCACTCCTCAGGTGGGTTGAAGCATGAGGCGAAGCCGAGTGCTTCCACCACCTGAGGAGTAATGTAATTACACAATAACACACACCCTGGAGTGCCCTATTGCTATTATACAATGGCTCATTTGTTAATTTAAACAAAAAAGAAAGAAAAAAATACTTTTTTATTTATTTTTTCTTTGATTTGTGTGGGTGTAAGTGTATCTTTTGAAAAAAAGAGTCCGGAATATTTCTTCCACCAGAAGGTGGAGCTGCTGCTAGAATGAGCTTAACTGTTGAGTCCCCCAACATTTATCTTGATTTTCCTGCCTCTGCTGTTATGTGCAAATTGGCCTCTGCTCTTACCTGCCATTGGCTTCTATCCAGTAGTGGACAGTGCTGGAAGTGGACTGTGCTTGTGATTGTAGTTATTTTAAACCAAATATTTTTTTCTGTGGGCCTCAAGCCATTCAGCAAATGTTCCACAGCAGGACTGTAGATTCTACATGCTGAGAGGATCTTGGTGCTGAGGGGGAAGAGCTGTTTCTTCCTTTCTTTTTTCTTCAGCAGCATTCAGTTTAATTGAAATGTTTTTTTCTTTATTTTTTTTGTTTAACGTGTGTGTGTGTTCTGGTGAGTGGGCGGTCAAAGCACGAGCATCCCTCAAGTCCATTGTGTGAAAGCCAGAGTCATACGGAGTGGCAATTTTAATTTCAGGTACGAGTTTTACATTTAGAAGATTGCAGTCTGGTGATTTTCCGGGGAGATGCTGTGATTTTTCCTAAAGGTGGGCTTCTTGAAATAAAATTACATTTGGAGAGAGGCTGCTGATTTCTCTGTGACATGTAACTTGGAGGGAGAAATCAAGGGAGCTGTGTGGATGTGCAGGCAAGTCATCTTGGCTAAAAAATGCTCGGTGCACATTATTTATGGAAGGTGGGTGACTGCTTTGTTGCAGCCAGTATTTGTTGTAACTGGCTGAGTTGCAGAAATAATTGCTGTTTGTGGGCTGGTAAGTCTTGGGGGGGGCGGAGCTGAAGTAATTTAGTGTGATGGCCCATAGCAGCAGTAACTTGTGGAGGGGAGCTGTGATTTGTGTGTTTGTTATGCGGTCAAGTGTTTGCCTGGTCTTCATACAGTGATGTTATAGTGTAATAACATCACTGTTCCAGGCACCCACTGACCAATCAGAGGACATCAGATTTCCTTGCCACTGTATAATATATCTTAATCTCAGGTTTTATAGCCTGCTTTATATCATTCAGTTTCCTTTACCCTTTTTCATGGGCTTCTATGCACCTTAATATGATGACACTGGACAATCTTAAAATATTCTAACCAGTCTATGCCCTAGCTCTACTTCAAAGAAAATAAATAAAATAGATGTCCAAAACAGAACAGCTTTCCCAAGTCACTTGTTCAGTTTGGTAGTACCGTAGAAAATAATTCTGGAGCACTTACAATATTATCACAAAGCACCTTAGCACTTTACCGCGATTGCTCTCAGCACTTTAACATTTTAGCACCTTAGCTCCTTAGCACTTCCAGTACTCTAACTCTCAGCGCTTTCAAAGAAATGCACTTTTGCACGTGTGCACTTTATATATTTCATGTACTCTATGCACTTTATTTCACTTTGTGGCTTTGTATACTTTATATACTTTAGTATTGGCACTTAATTTTATAACTTTGTAACCAACATTCAATGCTAAGGCACACTGAACTTTGTACTTTTGCACTTGGCACTTTTCCCATTTCTTCACTTGAGCTTTAACACCCTTTGGTGCTATAATATACTATGCCCTAGCACCTTAAAACCTTAGCACTTTATCAGCTTAGCACTTCAGCACTTAGCACTTAATGCTTTGTTCTCTGGGATTTTCAGTTCTTAGTGCTATAATGTTAACTCTTTTGGACCATGCTTTGTCAGTTCAAATCAAATAACAATTTGCTACTTGTATTTCCCCAGGAATTATAACCTGGTTACTTAAATTAGAAAGTTTAAAAACTTTAGTTGAGGCTTAACAATAAAGTCTTCTCAATTTATTTATTTATTATTTATTTATTTCAGTTTGGGATTAATACCTTTGAGTCAAGGACTAATTTTCAAAGGTTCCACGTCAGTATTGAACAAACATTACAAAAATACAAGGTTTACAGTGGAAAAAAAAAGAGCAAAAACATTGAAGCATATACATAGGCAGTAATAGTAAAATATGAACTTATACACATCAAATTAGTAAATATTAACAGATAGACTGGTTAGATTAGAGGGGGTTGGGGGGATCAGCCGAAGGTGGCATCATCTGAGGTGGAACGTTCAACCAAGTGAGGTCATCGTCAGGTAACTGGGGTAGGGGAGCAGGTTAAGAAAAAAGTGGTATATAGCAGAAAGATGTAGAGGGGGTAGGTAAATGGAAAACTGGGGGCAAGGTACTATCACATTAGTGAAGGCAGTGACATCATCTGAGGTGGGAGAGAGGTAGAACTTTCAACCAAGTGAGGCCATTGTCAGGTAATTGGGGGTAGGGGAGTGGGTTAAGAAAAAAAGTGGTATATAGTTGAAAGATGTAGAGGGGGTAGGTAAATGGAAAACTGGGGGCGAGGTACTATCACATTAGTGCAGGCAGGTACAATTCATTTTAGAGTCAAGGAGAGATTTGAGATAAAGTAATATGAAGCAGAACTTGATGTTTTCCACAGATTCCAGGAGAAAAAATGGCTTTCCTTGATTTATCTTGCTTTCCCCAAACTTCTGCTGCATTCACCCTCTGCAGGGTTTTACCACAGTACTATCACCCCAGAGAACTCCTGCCACCTCCATGCTCCTTGCCCTGAGTAGATGTCTGGGAAGCTCACAGAGTCAGAGTGCAATTTCTAGTTACCCAGGCAGGACTGGAAAGACTATATAAAAATTGCTGATGGAAAAACACTTCCAGAACAGTTTACTAGGCTAGTAATGAGGCAACAGTGGCATACTTTCTGTAGAACAATATAGCACCTTTACACAGTCCTGCTTCCACAGTAGTGTAACATGTACTAAACAGTTCTCCCCATCTAGGGACCATAAAATTAATACCACTGGTTTATTTACAGGCTTGGACCCATTTTAATTGCGAGTAAGTCTTCCGGGGGGTAATTTTTTTGAAAATGTATTTGTCAATCTACATAGGATACTTTATTCCTCTCACAGACTCAAGAAAAATAGGGATTTTCGATGGTTTGATCAAGCTTGTCGACAAGAAAATGTTAAGTTACTATCAGTGGTAAAGGTAACTAAAGCCAATCCATCTAGAGATAACTGTAGATTTCTAAATTATTAGAGAAAACAGTATAAGAACTTTTTGGCCACCAAAAAGCAAGAGATCTATTGTAAACAATGGGAACTCATGCTTAAAATCATAGATAGAAATGGCACCAAAGCTTTCTGGTACTTGGTGGCAAAAGGCAATTCTAATTTGTCCTATGCAAGTGACATTTTTATTTCTTCACAAACTTGGGTAGGGCCTTTCTTCCTGTTTTTTTATCCTATTTTGAATATGCTGCTGCTTCGCTAGTATATTATCCAAGTACTCCTTTTTATGTTGGCTTGCGCTTGCGCAGCTAACATATTGCAGTAGTAGCACATTTGGAGGTGCAGTCAATGTGGGCGAATGGAGGGCATGCACCAGTAGGTGCACCCTCATTCCCCAATAAGGCAGCTGCAGGCGCTGACACCAGCAGCATGTAAACTGGCCACCAGATCAAAGAAAAGGTCCACTGCAATGAAAGCCAAGCTTCTCATGCAGCAGCGTGCCTTTTCTGGTGATCAGTTTACAATAAAAACATGGCGGCATGCCACTGCAGAGTGCCCCGACCCAGTTCATTTGTCGATGGGGGAGCCCATTCCCTGTTGGCATAATGCAACCCTCCCTCCCATTTACAGTGTGTGCTGGGGGGGTGCCCAGTCCCCCTGTGCATCATGCCACCCCTTCCTAGTTTAATTTGCTGATGGGGAACCCACTCCCTATTAGCATAATGCCCCCCCCATTTGTTGCGTGCTGACGGGGGGGGGTGCCCAATCCCCCATCGGCTACAGAACCCCCCCAAAAAAATAAACACTCAGGTGGCATGCTGGGAGCCCACCCCAGCATGCCAAATAAATGCCCCTGTAAAAGAAAAACCATCCCGTAATTTTTTTTTTGTTTTACACCTGCAAAGCAGAAAATGGTCCTTCTTTGACTCCAGTAGCCCTCCCACAACCTGTGCCCACTGTCTGCACACCCTGCCTCCCCACACTCCCCCCTCACCCTATACTTACCTTCGGAGCCTGGTGCGACGATCTTCAATGTACTGGGAACACGTCTGCACTCTTCAAAGCTGACCGCAAACTGAAGAAATGCCGGTGAGCTGTAAAATGGCATAAATAGGGTTTTTTCAACTTTGGTGAGTATCTCGGGCACTTTTGGGAATTTTGGCACCCAATTTTCAACATGGGGTTATTGGGACCTCTCCTCATGAACTCAGTCACTGTCATGGCATTATTCAGCCCCAAAAGGTGATTTCGTGGTCACTGCATGGAATCACCTTTTGGGACTGATTAATGAAACGACAGTGCCATTTTTCATGAGGTGGGCTCTCAAAAAGCCTATGTTGCAAATTTGGTGAAAAAAATCCAACAAATGGCTGTTTTAAGAGCATGCATTGTGCAGTTTCCACGCACGCTAGTAACTTCGTGAATTTGAAATATTTTCATTCCAGATTTTCAAAATTGGCATTTTTCCACACCTCCTTATGAACAGTACAGCTGTCATTTTCCGTATCCTGACCAAAATGTGTTTTTGCACGTCCAGCACTGAATAGCGTGGTCGCTATGCGAAATCAGTTTTTGGGACAGTTTGAGAAAATGATGATGACACTGTTCATTAGCAGAGGTCCTACAATGCCTATGTTGAAAATTTGATGATGAAAGTCCATAAAATGACTGTGTTACAAGCGTGCGTTGCGCAGTTTCCATGCACCCTTGTAACTTCGCAAATCTGCAATATTTTCATGCTAGATTTTCAACACTGGCATTTTTTCATATCTCCTTATGAACACTACAGCTGTCATTTTTCACATCCTGCCCAAAATGTGTTTTTGCACCTGTGGCACAGAATGGCGTGGTCACTGTGGGAAATCAACTTTTGGGACAGATTAACAAAATCACAGTGCCACTGTTCATGAGAGGGAGGTCCCAAAACGCCTATGTTGAAAATGTGTCTCTTCAGGGTGGGGGTGAAGTTGGCATCAGTTCAATACTTCACTGCCATTCCTATTATTCATCTCTAACTCCTGCACTACCAATGCCAATGCCAGCAAGACAACATTCGGCACTGACAAATACTTGTTTCTATTTATGAGGTGTTAGAGGCTATTTTCCCCTTAAAGAAAGAAAAAGCTCCAGACCTGGATTTAATTCTGGCTGAGGTTTATCTACAGGATCCATTAATATGGGTGGATTTTTTTCCTTCTTTTTTAATTCAATTCATCAATTTTGGAGGTGGCTATTCCAGCCGGGTTCTCGGTGATACACCACTCGAGATTGGATCGCAGGGCCGGGGGTGTAGCTATCAGTTTTAGAATGGAATTGGGCCTTGCAGCGGTTCCAGTTGAGGGTTCCAGATTGTTTGAGTGTACTGCAGCTGCAGGTGTGGGGTGCAGGTTCATTCTCATCTACCGTCCACTTGGGGGTAAGGGTATGTTCCTGCAGGAAGTCATGGGCTTCGTCACCGATATGGTGTTGGAGTCACCCAGGTTGATGGTGCTGGGCGACTTCAATGCCTGGGTTGATGACGAACTCTTGCAGTTTGGTCAGGACTTCCTTCAACTTATGAATATGTTGGGCCTCACACAGGTTGTTGCCTCTGCTATCCATGTTCATGGTCACTCGCTCGACCTGGTTTTCCTCCTGGGAATGGAAGCCACCGACCTGGTGGTGGAACGGATTGGATGGTCTGACCATTGCACTGTAAGATTCAATTTCAGAGCTCCACCTTACGGGCCTGCCCCTGTGGAGATGGTCAGATACAGCCATTTGAGGGATGTTACTCCAACTGGCCTCTTGGCAGTGCTTGACCTATCTGGATGCATGGCTGTCAGCATAGGACCAGAGCACTTAGTCCAGGCCTATAATAAGGCCTTGGGTGATGCCCTGATTCCATTGCTCCTGTTCACATTCACCCCCTTACTCTCTGCCCTCGGTTCCCTTGGTTTGATGGGGCCTTGAGGGAGTTGAGACTTGTGGGGTGAAGGCTAGAGCGTTGCTGGCAAAGATCAACCCTTGATGCCGACTACCTTAGATTGGTGGAACATTATCGAGTCTATTAATCAATAATCTCCCATAAGAAGGCAGAGTTCCTGTCCAGGAAGATTAATGTGGCTCAGAATCAATTGGCTCAGCTCTTCTGAACTGTGGACAGACTGTGCAATCCAGCCTGTCTTCAGGTTCGGAGAGCATTTTCACAAGATAAGTGTGATGTGTTTGTTCAGTTCTTTGCCAATAGGGTGGCTGACATCAGGGCTGAAATTCATTCAGCACATTCTATGGAGGTTTGTGGTGGTTGGTGTAGGGTCAGTACACCTCAGTCCTCTTGGGATCACTTTGACTGGTTGGCAATCAATGATGTTGTGCGAATTGTCCAAAGTATGCAGCCTACTTGCTGTAGTCTTGACACAGGCCCTACATGCCTCATTTAGCGGTGTGTAGATGTCATCGGCCCTGTCCTGGTGGAGATAGTCTGGTGTTCCTTAGAGTTAGGCGAGTTTCCAAACTCCCTAAAGGAGGTGGTGGTTACACCTCTCCTTAAAAAATCTTCTCTGAACCCAAACTGTCCTGCTAACTACAGGCCAATATCTAACCTTCCCTTTATCGGGAAGTTGATAGAGAAAGTAGTTGCTCTTCAGTTGGATAACCACTTAACCATCCATGACATCTATGATTCCCTCCAGTCTGGTTTTCAGAAAAGGCATATTAAGGAGACCACTCTGGTTAGGGTGTTCAATGATCTCCTGATTGCAAGAGATCGGAAGTGTCTTTTAATCTTGGTCCTTCTTGATCTCGCTTCAGCCTTTGACACCGTGGACCATGGGGGGCTGCTTGAGAGCCTGAGAGACATCTGTGGCCTGTCAGGCATGGTCCTCAGTTGGTTTAGATCTTTCCTCACTGGCAGAACTCAGAGAGTGGTGTTGGGGATTTATTGCTCGGCCTCATTTTCTCTGCCATGTGGGGTTTCTCAGGGCTCTGTGCTGTCCCCTATGTTATTTGCGGTGTATTTGCTGCTGTTGGGAGACATTGTAAGATGGTATGGGCTGCGGTTTCACTGTTATGTAAATGATACCCAGCTCTACCTGTTTTTTGCCCCAGACCAGGATAGTGCACTCTCTGTTTTTAATAGCTGCCTCGTGGAGCTCCAGGACTGGATGTGGGCCAGCTGGTTAAGGTTGAATCCTGAAAAGACTGAGGTGTTGGTGGTGGAGCCAGGTCATGGGATAGAGAGGACAGGAGTGCAGTCTGCCTCCGGGCTTTGGCTTGGGGGTAGCCAGCACCTGTCCTCTGTTCAGGTGCGGAATCTGGGCATGATATTTGACGAAGGGCTGACACTTCATTCACTAGTGTTGACTGTAGTCAAATCCTCTTTTTACCATCTGAGGAATATCACCTGGATTAAGCACCTTGTTCCATCTTGCGATCTTCTGACACTGACCCACGCCTTTGTGACCTCTCACCTTGACTACTGTAACTCCCTATACCTAGGGCTTCCGGGGGTTGACATCCGCCGCTTACAGCTGGTGCAGAACACTGCGACCAGGTAACTGGTAGGAGTTTCCCGGACCAGTCATATTATCCCTGAGCTGCACAAACTGCACTGGCTGCCTGTTCAGTGGCGGATCACCTTCAAGGTCAGTTTATTGACCTACAAGGCCCTACACAGTCAGGGCCCTGGCTACCTGCAAGAGCTCCTGGCTCCTTATTGACCCCTCTGACCCCTCTGTTCAGCTGAGGAGGAATTGCTAGAGGTTCTCAGGGTCCAATTGAAAACTTCTGGTGTGAAAGCTTTAGTTATGCAGCCCCGACCCTGTGGAATTCTCCACCTCTTTGGATTAGAGAGTGCCTGACCCTGGAGAGCTTCAAGACAGCCTTAAAAACGTATTTATTCAGCTGTGTTTTTTGAGACTAGTGTATTTAATCTGTAACTTCATTTTACTGACTTATTTCAGATATTTTATTGTTCTATTTATGTTTTTTTAGTTATGTTTTAACTTTGTACAGTGTTCCGATACTTGTTGAACTTCGCTTTATAAATACATTTTATTATTACTATTTATTTTACCAGGAAAATGCTCTATTGAGCAAGCTCATTTACAAGGAGGTCCTGGATAGGATAAATGTCTAAAAGAAAGCTATACTGTATTTCTTATTTATGGAAAGGTTCTCTGATTGTGCTAATTTTTAAGAAAGGTAGCAAAACTGACCCTAAAATGTACTGACCAAATACAGTAGTCTTTTAGACATCTCAGGAAAAATCTTCTCCAAGATTATTCTCATAAACTTGTATAAGGAGATTATGAAATCTGGTGGACTGCCCCCCCCCCCCCACACACACACACAATTTGGCTTTAGGGTACATTGCTCTGCCTTAGACAACTGTTTTATTTTGCTCCACCTATGGGAGAAATATTGTTGGTTACATGGACAAAAACTGTACATGGCCTTTATAGATTTTTATTCTGTCTTTATTTATTATTTATTTAAAAGCTTCACCAGAAAAAGGCACACTGAGCACTGCATGCTCATTTCCAGATGTATCTGGGGGGGGGATACACACAAAGTATCACAGTAAGACAAAATACAAGGAATACAGAATACTAATAGATACAAAACAACAACAGGAAATGTCAACTTAAATGTTATACATTAACAAACCCAGAAAAAGTGCTAGAAGAACTACAAGCAATCATTTTCAAAACAGTGTACCTGGAAACCAGCTTTGGCTTAGTGTGCTTTTCCTGGTTAAACAATTTCCCCATTTCCTTTCCCTTCAATGCTTAGAATAAGTACTAACAATTAAACTGAAACAGAGTGCAGAAAGTGGAGGGTAAACATTTAAACACATCTACAGGAAGGGGGGTCCATAAGGAGGGAGGAAGGGAGTTTTGGACCCAATGGGAGGCAGTACAATGGATGAGAGGAGGGAGGGTGTTCAAATTTTTGGAAAACGGTGAGGGAATGCTGCATAGCCAACCAAGGTAGGTGTACCTGGGTGGGATGGATAAGGTGCAGTGGTCATGGTTTCTAAGCGAGTGAAAAACAGGGGGTTTGAGGGAAATAGAGGAGGAGAGATAGGAGGGGAGACAATGAAACCAGAATTTAGCAAGAAAGTTTGTGCAGTAAATATGGCGTCTGTCTGCCAAGAAAGAAAAGAAGAGAGACTGGTATGGGGAGAACAGTCAAGAGCAAAATAGCAGAAGGAATGGAAAAGTGGGTCCAGCCTG
Organism: Neoceratodus forsteri; assembly: GCA_016271365.2. NCBI lineage: Eukaryota > Metazoa > Chordata > Ceratodontiformes > Ceratodontidae > Neoceratodus > Neoceratodus forsteri. The sequence goes on from CM057452.1 coordinate 606,481,963, forward strand.
TTTAGAGAAGATTTGGGAGCAGCACTGTAAACAACATCACTACAGTCAAAAATTGGAAGGATCATTTTCTGGATCAGAACTCAGAGAGCCAGCAATGGAGTACATCCATGATTTCTGTACAGGGCACCCAGTTTGGTGTGCAGCAGTTTGTAGTAGGCATCAATGTGCCCAGAAAAGGTGAAGTTTTGGTCAAGCCAGACACCAACGTACCTGAGGGAGGGGTTGTCCACAGGTGAAATCCCATCTAAGGTGTGGAAAGAAGGGAAAGATTTGAGCCAAGAGAGTTTCTGCCTCATGCCAAAGGTCATGGAGACTGTCTTTTTGGCATTCAGAAATAACACAGAAGCAAAATCAGAGCTGAACATTGTCAAAGTCATGCTGAAGTCTGGGCTGTACCTCTGAGGGGGGGGGTGGGACCAGATGCATACAGGACAGTATCGTCTACATACATGTGGATGGAGGAGAGTGGGCAGGCAGTGGTAAGGTCATTAAGGAAGATAGAGAACAGAAGTGGGCTTAGCACAGAGCCCCCTGAGGAACTCCAGTGTTGATGGGAAGGAAGGGAGATGTTGCTTCATTTCATTTTCATTTTTTTCTCATTTATTTATTTTTATACTGGTAAGTCTGTGGGACAAGCCCATTTTCACAAACGACCAGTTTAGACAAACATACAAATAAGTTAAAACAATACCACAACATAAATACACATTACATGTAACATTTACAATTTGACTTTTCTAACAAAGTTTTCCTAAGTTCATACTTAAAAGTAGACAATTTCGGTTGTCTTAATACATTTTTAGGAAGTTGATTATACATCTTAACATATGTAAAATCCAGTGAATTTTGACCAAAAGCTGTCTGACAAAAAGGAACCTGAAACCCTTCCTTACTCTGAGATCTTGTACAATCAGGAATATTCTTTGAAAACAAATTAAGAATACTAGGCGGAGAAATACCTAAGAAAACCTTATGCAAAAACACCAAAGCCCTAAAATTAAATCTGCCCTGTAACGATAAAAAACCTAATTGTTTACAAAGTAAGCAGTGATGAGTAAGCCTTGATTGTCCAGTAGCAAAGCACAGAATAGAATGATATGTAACTTGGAGTCTAGCCAAAACCTTTTCAGAAGTGAATGAATATACTATAGACCCATAATCCATCATAGTTAATAATAGACTATGTGTAAGCAGTGATCTAACATCATAGGTCAGATTGTCCTTAATTCGATACAGAAATCCTAGCCTTTTATGTACCCTACTAATTAACTCTATTACATGACAATCAAATGCTAAATGACAATCAATAAGTGCCCCCAAATATTTAAACTGCCTAACCTGTTCAATTTCTATACCTAAATTATCAATAATTTTTAATTCTTGACTTTGTACTCTCCTAGGATGGGAAAATATAATTGTCTTAGTTTTTATTGAATTTAACACCAATTAATGTTTATCAAACCAAAAATGAAGCAAACTAAAATCATACTGTAATGTTTTCTGTAGTGACTGAAAGACTGAACCAGAACAAAACAAAACTGAGTCATCTGCATATAACAATAACTCTGACTTTTTAAAATTAAAAGCTAATGAATTTAAAAATAAAGAAAAAAGCAAAGGACCTAAAATAGAGCCTTGAGGGACTCCACATTTCAAAGGAGATGAATCAGATAAGATGCCATTAATTAAAGTCTTTTGATTCCTATTAACCAAATAATCCCTAAACCATGAAATAACCCCTTCAGACAAATGTAAATTAAACAACTGTTTCAAAAGCACCTCATGATTCACTAGGTCGAAAGCCTTGGTGAGGTCCACAAAAGCCGCCACAACAGTGTCCCCACTATCAACATCCCTATTAACTCGACTAATGAACCTCATCAAGGCTGTCTCTGTGTTGTGATTGGACCTAAAACCATGTTGTGAATCTGACCAAAGTTTGTATTTAGTTAAATAATCAATTAACTGAACTGAAACTATTTTCTCCAATATTTTTGAAAGAGGAGCAAGCATTGAAATTGGACGATAATTATTTGGATCAAGTCTCAAACCAGATTTATAAATAGGCATTACCACTGCACTCTTCCACACTTCAGGGAAAACTCCATTACATAAAGAGTAATTAAACAATTTTGTCAACTGTCCTGCAACAGTACTAATATCTCTTTTTAATACCCTATAATCAAGATCATCAGATCCCCTGTATGGCCTTCATTTATCCGAACAGGCTGAGTGCTACCCACTAGATAAAATGGAACCAGCTGGTGGCTGTGATTGAGAGCCCCACAGCAGTGAGGCTGGCATGCAGGGGAGGGTGAGAGACCATATCGGATGCCATGGCTAGGTCAATAAAGATAGCAGATGTAATGAAGACCTGGTCCATATCAGTGAGTATAGAGTCTGTGAGTCTCAGGAGGAAGGAAGAGGTGGTAGAGTGGTGTTTATGGAACCCAGACTGGTAAGAGGTAAGAAAAGAGGAGGAGACAAGGTAGGAGGAGAGTTGGGATAGCACCAGGCATTCTTGGAGTTAGGCGAGAATAGGAAGCAACGAGATAGGCCAGTAGTTCCAAGGAGAGGAGGGATCACCTCCTTTTGTGAGAAGGATAACAGTGGAATGTTTTCAAACAGATGGAACAGATGCAAGATTGAAAGAGAGATTTAGTAGAGAAGCAAGGGGAACAGCAATAGCAGGAGCAGAGAGGTATAGGATTCTGAAGTCAAGACCAGACGGGCACTTGCCCTTAGATGGGTTAAGGGCAAGGAGAGCATTGAGGGCATCAGCAGGGGAAACAGAACAGAAGGAGAAAGGTGGGGATGAGACGGATTTCAATTTGGAGGGACTGGGGGGGAGGACAACTCAGAGGAGGAAGGGAGGGTGGAGAGAAGAGAAGATGCACAGGAGGTAAAGAATGTGTTAAACTCAATAGCCACAGACAGGGGATCAGCTAGGGGGGTATCACCCACTTTAAGAACAGGTGGCGGGGGATGTGAAGCAGGGGAAAACAAGGAATGAACTACCTGTCAAAATTTGGACCGATGGTTAATGTTTGATTTGAATGCGGCTGAGAAGTATTCAACTTTGGCCTACCTAATTGTTCTGATACAAGCATTTCTGAGAGTGCAATACTTCTGGAGTGCTATTAAGGAGCAAGTTGATTTGTACAAGTCCCAGGCCTGATCCCTTGCACACTGGCATGCCAACAGCTCAGCAGAGACCCATGGGAGGTGGGAAGCACGCATGCGGGTACGTCTTAAAGGAGCATAGTGATCCCAGATAACAAGTAGCTTGGAATGGAAATATTTCAGGGTGGAGTCAATTGAGGAAGCAAGAGGGATGGGGGACCAATCAATGTTAGATAGGTCGTGTAATATAGAGGCCAGATCCAAGGATTTACACGAGCGGATCAACAAGATTCTTGGGGGAGATTTTGGGGGATGGATTTTATGAATGGTGTATGTCAGATGGTGGTCACTTAGGGCATCAGGCAATATATCAGCTGCAATAATGTGATGAGGGTGGGAGAGGCCAATCAATTAGGGAGTGCTTTAAAGATTTAGTGTTTAAACAGGTGGGTTCACTTATTAACTGCATTGAGTTTAGTGAAGCTATCTAATTCCAAATTTTATTTTGGGTGGCCGAGAGCCAGTTCACATTAAAGACACCCAGTATATGCAGTATATGGTCAACCAATGGGCTTGTAGTGTATGCTGTATGCTGTCATTGGCAGTTCAGTTTGCAGGCAGCCGTGGAGGTGTGAGGAAAGCTGTGCTGCTTGCCATCGATCAGCAGCCATGCTGGGGCAGGAGGAGTGCGGAGTTATGTAATTATTGGAGTGGGTGGGGGGTTAGGGGGACCACTACACTATGGAAAGATATGAATTTTCATATCGGGTGGGAGATCGGGCAATGGGGTGGGTCCCTTCACTATGGAAAATATTTGTCCTATGAACAGGTGAGGGATCAGAGGATCGAGCAATGGGGTGGGACCCTACACTATGGAAACTTATTTTTTTATTCTCAGTAAGGTGATCGGGGTCTGGGTTGGGACCTTACGCTATGGAAAAGTGTTCATTTTTACAATACAGTACAGTGATCGGTGATGGGGAGGGGGGAGGGACACTATGTCATGGAAAAGGGGGTATAATTTTATTACAGCTCGGTGATCGGTGATGGGGAGGGACACTGCACTATTGAATATTATTTGTATCATTAACAGGTGGGGATCAGGTGATCGGGGACTGGGTTGGGACTCTACACTATGGAAAACTATTTTTATTATTAAGGGGTGCGACATCATGAGATTGGGGACTGAGGAGGGACCATACACTATGAAATAACGTTTTTTAAATTATTACAACTGTGGCCGGCAATCGACGGGGGGTGAGGGGGACCACTAGACACCAGGATTTAATTTAAAAACATATTTTTTACACTGTGGCCAACTGACCAGTGATCATGGGAGGGGGCAATCGGACAATCAGGGATTTAATTAAAATATATACTTTTTTCCGCAATCGTGGGGCACTAGATACCAGGGATTTGGGGCGCCGACATGTAACTTTTTCGCTTTGTTTTTTTTAAGTGCAATTTGCACTTAAAAAAACCCCAAAGCAATGCAAAGTTACAAATGGCAAATTCTCATTATACCAGGCAACTTCAGAAACTGATTTGCAGAGGTGAATTTGGCGACTTCACCAAAAATTCGCCAGTGAAGTAAAACTTTGCTGCATCTCTAATCATATACTTAACCACCCAGTGCTCCCAGGTCGCCCCTGAAAACAGGCACTTGTCCCTAGTGGGTCTTACCCAGTTACCAAAGACTAAAAAAAAAAATATATATATATATATATATATGATCACTGTACACAGGATATGCTGTCTACGTTTGATGCCCTATATAATAGAACAGCAAGACTTATCTGTAACAGCCCCTATGGTATGTATAAATGTAAGTTATATAATCAGTAGGGATGGACATCATTGTGTGAGAGGCAAAAGTTCCAGACTATTTGCTTGAGCATCTTATGTTAAGAGAAAGACAAGGGTATTTAAGGAAAGCAGATCTTGTAGAATTAGTGACATCCAGGATAAACATCTTAAGGACTACCCATTACTACAGTAGTATGATTCCACTGGAGTGAAACTCCTTACCCATTAGTTTTCATTCTAAGAGTAAAAAAAAACCCAGTTTATAGGTCTATTAAAAATTGCTTTTTGCCAATCCCACAATCTTGTGATAAATGTAGAGGGACTTTGAAAGAGATAACGTGACCCTAGAACATACTTACACACCTTTTATGACTAATGTTCTCTTACTTGATGTATTTAAAAGACTGGATTTGTGTGTTGTATGAATGTGTATTTATGATTATCTATTTTTATTTGAACTTTGATGTAATATAATGAACTGTAACATGTACTGTACCTCTCCTTTTTAATTGATGGGTGTCACTGTAAATAAGCTATGCTCAATGACTTTACCCAAATAAACAAACTAAACTATTTCAACCACACTGCAGCTCACCTCAGGAACCAACACCACACTGTTCATCAGCTGTGAAACAAAATAGAGGAGCTAGAGAACCACAGTAGGTGGAAGAACGCCAGGATCCTAGGCTTACTGGAGAATGTTGTAGGCAGGGATATGAACAGCTTTTTACAAAACGTGCTCCCAGTACATCCTAAACAACAATGACCTGCTCCTCTGGAGATCAAATGGCCCTACCCCTTCCTTGCACCTACTCAAAACCTGGAAAAGCATTCGTCTATTCTGGCCAAATTTCTAAGGTTTCAGAGTAAAGAAAGCATTATGCAGCCGGCTGACTTGGAATGGACATATAATACAAATATTCCCTGTTTCCTCTCATACCCTCATTGAGAGATACAGGGCCTACACAGCTACCCATAAGCACTCCAGAAGCTGGAAATACCCTACAGCCTCTGCTACCCAGCTATGCTGCATATAGCCCAAAATGGAGCATTCCACTCCTTCCACACACCAGATGCCACTGAGGACTTCATTTGCTGATCATGGCCAGGAACAGAAATCCCCAGTCTAGCCTTGGAATGGACCACCACATGGACACGACCTCAGATCTGGAAGATTTGAGCCCACATGCCTATGAAACCAGTCTGCCATCTCACTTCCAGGACCATGATGGAAAGGCCTACCAACTGACTTTCCATCACCAAGGCCAGGGCTCTTCTGGAAAGAAAGGCAAAGTGGGCCACCTCAACCCTCCACATTTCCCTTGACCATGCAGCAGAAGCAGAATCAATGAAAGGGAGGCTTCCTCAGACATCTCAACTGAACTCACCCCAGGAGTGGATTTGCACCACTCAGGAAGCTATCAAGGAAGCCCCAGCCATAAGGCCCTCAGCCACAGCGCTCTCCACAAAAGAGGTCCCAAGCTGCACAGCTGATTGAAATGCCTACATGTCCCTCTGTCCCATCACAAGCCCTGGCTAAGAACACTCTGCTGCCAGGACCCCCCCCCCCCAAACTCTGAAGATTTAAAACTGCACACTTATGTGGCAGCAACAGCTTCTCCCTCCAAGACCACAGCAACAGCTACTTTTGTCTTGGACTTGCATGACCTGGACTGATCAAACTGAACAATCAGCATGATTTTATATGCCCCAACTTTATTGGTTGTCCTCCCCCTCCAAGACTCTTCCAGCATGAATCAGAGTCAATGACTAGTTAACTCAGAGCAATAGTTCAACAGACTTAAAAAGGCAAGGCAATTTAGTCCTGCAGTCTTTATATTTTTTCACGTTTTACTGGTACTACTATATTAAGGTTTTCGGCACCTCACTCCTTAAGATATCCTGGGAGGGGCTCCAATGCGTCTCTGTGTCCTTTCTGTTTCAAACCCCCTCAGGTCATGGAGCTACAGCACTCCTGCCATATCACCTGGAATTGGGCTTTTAGCCTAAGCCTAAGTCCAGTATGGGCTAGGGGTAATGTATATGAGTGCGAGTTTCCAATATGCCATTCTTCCAATCCCAGAGGAGTCCTAGCTGCACAACAGGCTGTTTGACATGAAATGGAAATTGTGACAAGATGGGAAGGGGAATGGATGGGGCCTTCCCCCAATTCTTCTGATATGTCCTATCACACTTCATCCTCTAGCACCTATCTGCTCACAAATGGCTTTAAATAGGTAGCTTACTGTCTGGCTATTCTTACAGCTGGTTTCTCTATCAGAGTTCTGCTTCAAGATCAAAATGTTACAGGGCTTGAGTTTTTGATAAAAAGGTGGCTGGGGGATCAATGAACATCCCTGAACCTACACTTTCTGCTTGGGTAACCATGCTGCAGAGATGACAATGGAACTGAGGTAAATGTTTCCAATGGAGATTGCACAAATTGTTTCAATACACCCCATTTCTGGTTCAGGACAGGGTTTTCTGTGGCCCCTGTCAGGAAAATGGTTTTTGTTATCAAGTTTTTAGTGTTTGTTTTTGTAGTAACTAAGAACAATCACAATGTTAACTTGCAATGTCAGACATAGCTTACCCACAGTATGTGGGGACATGCCACCTTTACCCACATAGATCTCAGACAACCTCTGGGCTTCTGCACAGGCAGGGTCGGGAACTTACGGTTCCAGTTATCCTTCACAGCATATATCTCCTTACTAGGCTTCCAGTATGATATATACTACTTTTATATCATGGAATGTGCAGGGTTTAAACTATCCTATAAAACATAAAAAAGTCCTCACATATTTCAAAAAGCTGGGGGTGAAAGTGAATTTCTCCAGGAAACTATACTGCCTAAGTAAGCTGCCGAGCTTACAAGGGAGTTCCTTCCAGTCTGAGAAATGAGGAGTCTCCATCCTATGGCACCAAACTGTTCAGTGGCAGGTCATAGATTTAAAATCTGATGTTGGTGGACTGGTGGATAATGGGTAAGTTTTCCACACCCAGGGCCCCATTATCATATTCAATTTACTGTATATGTCCAGAATTAAGATTCTCCTGACTTTTTCAACCACGTTCAACAAAGCCCTTTCTGAATTTTGTACCCATCTGCTCCCTGTATTCTGCAGAGGTGATTTCAACCTCACCATAGAGCCCACTTTAGACAGATCTTCATCCCAGACTGAACTACATCAGAAATCCCAAGCCAGCCTCAAGGACATCTTACATGAACATGTCTGGTGCCTGGAGACTGGCTAACACCAATGACAGGGATTACACCTACTTTTCCCACTTGCACCTGCCACCAGAATCAGTATCAGTACCAGAAGTGGTACCAGAGTTTGTATGACAAAATATGAGCACTCAGTTTTACATGTATTTTATAGAACAGACCTGAGCATAATGATATTGTTCAAATGGATTTTATTATTACTGCATAATTATATCATAATCTCATATAAAAAAAAATCATTACAAAAGTCACGACACATTTATTCTTTTCTTTACCAAGTAAAAGCAACAACAACAAAAGTTATTTCCCCTTTGCATGGTGCCTTTTGGGCTAAATGCCCAGGCTTCTAATCTGAGGTACAGTAAACAATCTACTATGACTAAGCTGTATAGACATTCAATTTCATACCATAAGGCAGTATCATGAAACAGTGTTCCTATTATAAAGCTGTTACCCTAAGTTAGTCTATGCTGTAATATTTACATGTATGCCATAAAACAGCTATCCCTAAAATGTAATCTTTAGTTGCCTATAGCCTGTGGCTACTAGGTTTTGCAAGAGAGGACTGTCAATGCCTGAAAGAAGAGCCGATCCAGTTTCTTACCCAGTGTGGTCTTGTCACCAGCCTGCAGCCAATGCCCACTAAGACAACCAGCAATGGTTTCCCAGGATCCTGCTCGCAGTGTCCTCTCTATCATCCCAAGTCTTCAAGTTTTTATTCTTTTTCACTACAGCTATCACAAAATTGTTGAGTTTTAAAGTCTAGTAGTTTTCTTACTGGTGAAAACAGCTACCACATTGTTGTTGGGCCAGAGAGTTTGGGGCTTTCTAAATTCTTCTTGTGGGAGCTTTCCTGGGGGGAACAGCCACTACCTGGCCATTAGGCTAGAAAGTTTTGGGGCTTTCTGACTTATAAAACATGGTATAAAAAATATCAGATAGAGCATCATAAGAAATGACATTAAGCAGTAGAATAAAATGGTTGCTCTGTGGTTTTCTTTTTCAGTTTGTAGCTAGGTAAGCTGTCTTTTGCCTCTCTTTAGATAAGCTCTGCATTTTGTCATTATAACTTTTTTAACTCTTTATTACTTATAGAGATGAGTCTTGGTAAACTTTGCTCCAGGCCAGTATCTGTTCCCATGCAGCTAAGTCTTGCTGAAGAATTCTGAGGCCAAGATCCCTGGGAAGAACTTCCCTGATAACACAACAATCCTTTAGCAGACTGGACCTTTGGCTCACTTCCCCTCATCTTACACAGCCCATACTGAATACTATCATACACCCTTTTGTGATCTTTGATCACAGTCCAATATCCCTCAACATATTGTGGGGCCCTTATGTTCCTAAGTCTTCCTCCTGGAGGCTTGATCCTCTCTTGCTAAATAATTCTAAAGTTCTGCCATGAATCAAAGCAGAGATACAAAATTTCTTGCTCAATAATGACAACAGGTAGGTCACTCAGTTGACTCTGTGGCAGGCAGTGAATGCTTACTTGAGAGGTCAAATTATATACGTTACGTGACACATAGAAGGAAAGACAGGGAGACAGAGGCAAAAGACTTGAGACCCAACTGAAATCTGTGGAGGCAGCCCTAAAGGCAGATCCAAGCTGAGACTCATATAGGGTGGTTAAGCTTCATACTCAACTAAATCGACTATACTCCAGAAAAGCAAAACTGGCCCTCTCTCAAACTCGCCACAAGTTCTGATAGGGAGGTGAATGTTCCAGCAAAATGTTATCTTATAAGTTTAGGAAAATGCAAGCAGAGAGATATATCCCTGGACTTAGGGACCTAATTATGGGCCTTCTGCAGATCAAACCCAGCATAGGCGGTGGAACTAGTGGGTCAGGGGAGGGTCATCAGACCCTCACCTTTCAAGCCGGAGGGCTAGACAATTAATTTTGACCGCCCCCCACACACACACACATTTCAATCAGTGGAGCAGCATTACAATGAGATTGGTGGGATTTCTCCAGTGACAGCAGGGAGACTACTTTTAAACCTTATGGTACTACATTGAAAGTCCAGGCAACCAAAATGATATTTTTGGAAAGCTCTATGGAATATTTTGTCTTTTATTATTGCATGAGTTGTACTGCAAGTATATACTGTAGTTACTTTTGTCTTCCTGTCTCCTCTCAAACCTCTTCAAAAGCTTCAATTCCTGACACTGTTCTTGCTTGATTATCATGAATAACCCATACATTTCTGTTAGTAAATCATAGATTATTCATTGAAATGTATGGATTATTCAGGATTATCAATAGCTAGGTAGGTTGGCTAAAGGGTATTTAAGAAGACTATTGTTTTCCCGGAGCCCTGGACTAAAGTGTTCTGTGCAATTCTGACCCCCATGTTTCGGTACACTACTCTGCCACTGAAACCCAGGGAGCTCAACCAGGTCATGAGACACTTTGATGCCAAATTATACTCATCTCCTACTCCTCCCTCATGAGAGAATATCAAGAGATTCCTCAACTATTTAAAAGACTGGATTTGTGTGTTGTATGAATATGTATTTATGATTATCTTTTTTTATTTGAAATTTGATGTAATATAATGAACTGTAACATGTACTGTACCTCTCCTTTTTAATTGATGGGTGTCACTGTAAATAAGCTATGCTCAATGACTTTACCCAAATAAACAAACTAAACTATTTCAACCACACTACAGCTCACCTCAGGAACCAACACCACACTGTTCATCAGCTGTGGGACAAAATAGAGTAGCTAGAGAACCACAGTAGGTGGAAGAACGCCAGGATCCTAGGCTTCCTGGAGGATGTTGTAGGCAGGGATATGAACAGCTTTTTACAAAACGTGCTCCCAGTACATCCTAAACAACAATGACCTGCCCCTCTGGAGATCAAAGGGCCCTACCCCTTCCTTGCACCTACTCAAAACCTGGAAAAGCATTCGTCTATTCTGGCCAAATTTCTAAGGTTTCAGACTAAAGAAAGCATTATGCAGCTGGCTGACTTGGAATGGAAATATATTACAAATATTCCCTGATTCCTCTCCTATCCTCATTGAGAGATACAGGGCCTACACAGCTACCCATAAGCACTCCAGAAGCTGGAAATAGCCTACAGCCTCTGCTACTCAGCTATGCTGCATATAGCCCAAAATGGGTGTTCCACCTTCCACACACCAGATGCCACTGAGGACTTCATTTGCTGATCATTGCCAGGAACAGAAATCCCCAGTCTAGCCTTGGGATGGACTACCACATGGACACAACCTCAGATCTGGAAGATTTGAGCCCACATGCCTATCAAACCAGTCTGCCATCTCACTTCCAGGACGATGATGGAAAGGCCTACCAACTGATTTTCCATCACCAAGGCCAGGGTTCTTCTGGAAAGAAAGGCAAAGTGGGCCACCTCAACCCTCCACATTTCCCTTGACCATGCAGCAGAAGCAGAATCAATGAAAGGGAGGCTTCCTCAGACATCTCAACTGAACTCACCCCAGGAGTGGGTTTGCACCACTCAGGAAGCTATCAAGGAAGCCCCAGCTATAAGGCCCTCAGCCACAGCGCTCCACAAAGAGGTCCCAAGCTGCACAGCTGATTGAAATGCCTAATGTCCCTCTGTCCCATCACAAGCCCTGGCTAAGAACACTCTGCTGCCAGAACCCCCCAACCTCTGAAGATTTAAACTGCACACTTATGTGGCAGCAACAGCTTCTCCTCCAAGACCACAGCAACAGCTACTTTTGTCTTGGACTTGCATGACCTGGGCTGATCAAACTGAACTTTATATGCCCCAACCTTTATTGGTTGTCCTCCCTCCAAGACTCTTCCAGCATGAATCAGAGTCAATGACTAATTAACTCAGAGCGATAGTTCAACAGACTTAAAAAAGGCAAGGCAATTTAGTCCTGCAGTCTTTATATTTTTTCACATGTTTTACTGGAACTCCTATTTTAAGGTTTCCGGCACCTTGCTCCTTAAGATATCCTGGGAGGGGCTCCAATGCATCTCTGTGTCCATCCTGTTTCAAACTCCCTCAGGTCATGGAGCTACAGCGCTCCTGCCATATCACCTGGAATTGGGCTTTTAGCCTAAGCCTAAGTCCAGTATGGGCTAGGGGTAATGTATATAAGTGCGAGCTTCCAATATGCCATTCTTCCAATCCCAAAAGGGTCCTAGCTGCACAACAGGCTGTTTGATGTGAAATAGAAATTGTGACAAGATGGGAAGGGGAATGGATGGGGCCTTCCCCCAATTCTTCTGATATGTCCTATCACAATTCATCCTCTAGCACCTAGCTGCTCACAAATGGCTTTAAATAGATAGCTTACTGTCTAGCTATTCTTACAGCTGGTTTCTCTATCAGAGTTCTGCTTCAAGTTCAAAATGTTACAGGGCTTGAGTTTTTGATAAAAAGTTGGTTGGGGGATCAATGAACATCCCTGAACCTACACTTTCTGCTTGGGTAACCATGCTGCAGAGATGACAGTGGGACTGAGGTAAATGATTCCAATGGAGATTGCACAAACTGTTTCAATGCACCCCATTTCTGGTTCTGGAGAGGTTTTTCTGTGGCCTCTGTCGGGAAAATGGTTTGTGTTATCAAGTTTTAGTGTTTGTTTCGTAGTAACTAGAATCACACAATGTTAACTTGCAATGTCAGACATAGCTTACCCACAGTATGTGGGGACATGCCACCTCTTCCCACATAGATCTCAGACAACCTCTGGGCTTCTGCACAGGCAGGGTCAGGAACTTATGGTTCCAGTTATCCTTCACAGCATATATCTCCTTACTAGGCTTCCAGTATGATGGATACTACTTTTATATCATGGAATGAGCAGGGTTTAAACTATCCTATAAAACATAAAAAAGTCCTCACATATTTCAAAAAGCTGGGGCCGAAAGTGAATTTCTCCAGGAAACTGTACTGCCTAAGTAAGCTGCTGAGCTTACAAGGGAGTTCCTTCCAGCCTGAAAAATGAGGAGTCTTCATCCTATGGCACCAAACTCTTCATTGGCAGGTCATAGATTTAAAATCTGATGTTGGTGGACTGGTGGATAATGGGTAAGTTTTCCACACCCAGGGCCCCATTATCATATTCAATTTAATGTATATGACCAGAATTAAGATTCCCTGACTTTTTCAACCACGCCAACAAAGCCTCTTCTGAATTTTGTACCCATCTGCTCCTGTTTTCTGCAGAGGTGATTTCAACCTCACCATAGAGCCCACTTTAGACAGATCTTCATCCCAGACTGAACTACATCAGAAATCCCAAGCCAGCCTCAAGGGACATCTTACATGAACATGTCTGGTGCCTGGAGACTGGCTAACACCAATGACAGGGATTACACCTACTTTTTCCCACTTGCACCTGCCACCAGAATCAGTATCAGTACCAGAAGTGGTACCAGAGTTTGTATGACAAAAATATGAGCACTCAGTTTTACATGTATTTTATAGAACAGACCTGAGCATAATGATATTGTTCAAATGGATTTTATTATTACTGCATAATTATATCATAATCTCATATAAAAAAAAATCATTACAAAAGTCACGACACATTTATTCTTTTCTTTACCAAGTAAAAGCAACAACAACAAAAGTTATTTCCCCTTTGCATGGTGCCTTTTGGGCTAAATGCCCAGGCTTCTAATCTGAGGTACAGTAAACAATCTACTATGACTAAGCTGTATAGACATTCAATTTCATACCATAAGGCAGTATCATGAAACAGTGTTCCTATTATAAAGCTGTTACCCTAAGTTAGTCTATGCTGTAATATTTACATGTATGCCATAAAACAGCTATCCCTAAAATGTAATCTTTAGTTGCCTATAGCCTGAGGCTACTAGGTTTTGCAAGAGAGGACTGTCAATGCCTGAAAGAAGAGCCGATCCAGTTTCTTACCCAGTGTGGTCTTGTCACCAGCCTGCAGCCAATGCCCACTAAGACAACCAGCAATGGTTTCCCAGGATCCTGCTCGCAGTGTCCTCTCTATCATCCCAAGTCTTCAAGTTTTTATTCTTTTTCACTACAGCTATCACAAAATTGTTGAGTTTTAAAGTCTAGTAGTTTTCTTACTGGTGAAAACAGCTACCACATTGTTGTTGGGCCGAGAGTTTGGGCTTTCTAAATTCTTCTTGTGGAGTTCTGGGGAACAGCCACTACCTGGCCATTAGGCTAGAAAGTTTTGTGGGCTTTCTGACTTATAAAACATGGTATAAAAATATCAGATAGAGCATCATAAGAAATGACATTAAGCAGTAGAATAAAATGGTTGCTCTGTGGTTTTCTTTTTTCAGTTTGTAGCTAGGTAAGCTGTCTTTGCCTCTCTTTAGATAAGCTCTGCATTTTGTCATTATAACTTTTAACTCCTTTATTACTTATAGAGATGAGTCTTGGTAAACTTTGCTCCAGGCCAGTATCTGTTCTCATGCAGCTAAGTCTTGCTGAAGAATTTCTGAGGCCAAGATCCCTGGGAAGAACTTCCCGATAACACAACAATCATTGGTAGACTGGACCTTGGCTCACTTCCCTCATCTTTACAGCCCATACTGAATACTATCATACACCCTTTTGTGATCATTGATCACAGTCCAATATCCCTCAACATATTGTGGGGCCCTTATGTTCTAAGTCTTCCTCCTGAGGCTTGATCCTCTTGCTAAATAATTCTAAAGTTCTGCCATGAATCAAAGCAGAGATACAAAATTTCTTGCTCAATAATGACAACAGGTAGGTCACTCAGTTGACTCTGTGGCAGGCAGTGAATGTTACTTGAGAGGTCAAATTATATACATTAGCGTGCACATAGAAGGAAAGACAGGGAGACAGAGGCAAAAGACTTGAGACCCAACTGAAATCTGTGGAGGCAGCCCTAAAGGCAGATCCAAGCTGAGACTCATATGGTGGTTAAGCTTCATACTCAACTAAATCGACTATACTCCAGAAAAGCAAAACTGGCTCTCTCTCAAACTCGCCACAAGTTCTGATAGGGAGGTGAATGTTCCAGCAAAATGTTATCTTATAAGTTTAGGAAATGCAAGCAGAGAGATATATCCCTGGACTTAGGGACCTAATTATGGGCCTTCTGCAGATCAAACCCAGCATAGGCGGTGGAACTAGTGGGTCAGGAGGGTCATCAGACCCCTCACCTTCAACGGAAGGGCCAGACAGTTACTTTTGACCGCCCCCCACACACACACACATTTCAATCAGTGGAGCAGCATTACAATGAGATTGGTGGGATTTCTCCAGTGACAGCAGGGAGACTACTTTAAACCTTATGGTACTCCATTGAAAGTCCAGGCAACCAAAATGATATTTTTTGGAAAAGCTCTATGGAATATTTTGTCTTTTATTATTGCATGAGTTGTACTGCAAGTATATACTGTAGTTACTTTTGTCTTCCTGTCTCCTCTCAAACCTCTTCAAAAGCTTCAATTCCTGACACTGTTCTTGCTTGATTATCATGAATAACCCATACATTTCTGTTAGTAAATCATAGATTATTCATTGAAATGTATGGATTATTCAGGATTATCAATAGCTAGGTAGGTTGGCTAAAGGGTATTTAAGAAGACTATTGTTTCCCGAGCCCTGACTAAAGTGTTCTGTGCAATTCTGACCCCCATGTTTCGGTACACTACTCTGCCACTGAAACCCAGGGAGCTCAACCAGGTCATGAGACACTTTGATGCCAAATTATACTCATCTCCTACTCCTCCCTCATGAGAGAATATCAAGAGATTCCTCAACTATTTAAAAGACTGGATTTGTGTGTTGTATGAATATGTATTTATGATTATCTTTTTTTATTTGAACTTTGATGTAATATAATGAACTGTAACATGTACTGTACCTCTCCTTTTTAATTGATGGGTGTCACTGTAAATAAGCTATGCTCAATGACTTTACCCAAATAAACAAACTAAACTATTTCAACCACACTACAGCTCACCTCAGGAACCAACACCACACTGTTCATCAGCTGTGGGACAAAATAGAGTAGCTAGAGAACCACAGTAGGTGGAAGAACGCCAGGATCCTAGGCTTCCTGGAGGATGTTGTAGGCAGGGATATGAACAGCTTTTTACAAAACGTGTCTCAGTACATCCTAAACAACAATGACCTGCCCCTCTGGAGATCAAAGGGCCCTACCCCTTCCTTGCACCTACTCAAAACCTGGAAAAGCATTCGTCTATTCTGGCCAAATTTCTAAGGTTTCAGACTAAAGAAAGCATTATGCAGCTGGCTGACTTGGAATGGAAATATATTACAAATATTCCCTGATTCCTCTCCTATCCTCATTGAGAGATACAGGGCCTACACAGCTACCCATAAGCACTCCAGAAGCTGGAAATAGCCTACAGCCTCTGCTACTCAGCTATGCTGCATATAGCCCAAAATGGAGTGTTCCACTCCTTCCACACACCAGATGCCACTGAGGACTTCATTTGCTGATTTGCCAGGAACAGAAATCCCTGTGTCTAGCCTTGGATGGACTACCACATGGACACAACCTCGGATCTGGAAGATTTGAGCTCATGCCTATCAAACCAGTCTGCCATCTCACTTAGGACCATGATGGAAGGCCTACCAACTGATTTTCCATCACCAAGCCAGGGTTCTTCTGGAAAGAAAGGCAAAGTGGGCTACCTCAACCTCCACATTTCCTTGACCATGCAGCAGAAGCAGAATCAATGAAAGGGAGGCTCCTCAGAATCTCAACTGAACTCACTCCCAGGAGTGGGTTTGCACCACTCAGGAAGCTATCAAGGAAGCCCCAGCCATAAGGCCTCAGCCACAGCGCTTCCACAAAGAGGTCCCAAGCTGCACAGCTGATTGAAATGCCTACATGTCCCTCTGTCCCATCACAAGCCCTGGCTAAGAACACTCTGCCAGAACCCCCAACCTCTGAAGATTTAAAACTGCACACTTGTGGCAGCAACAGCTTCTCCTCCAAGACCACAGCAACAGCTACTTTTGTCTTGGACTTGTATGACCTGGGCTGATCAAACTGAACTTTTATATGCCCCAACTTTATTGGTTGTCCTCCTCCAAGACTCTTCCAGCATGAATCAGAGTCAATGACTAATTAACTCAGAGTTATAGTTCAACAGACTTAAAAGGCAAGGCAATTTAGTCCTGCAGTCTTTATATTTTTCATATGTTTTACTGAACCCTATTTTAAGGTTTCTCGCACCTTGCTCCTTAAGATATCCTGGAGGGCTCCATGCATCTCTGTGTCCATCCTGTTTCAAACTCCTCAGGTCATGGAGCTAGCGTTCCTGCCATATCACCTGGAATTGGGCTTTTTAGCCTAAGTCCAGTATGGCTAGGGGTAATGTATATAAGTGCGAGCTCCAATATGCCATTTTTCCAATCCCAAAGGTCCTAGCTGCACAACAGGCTGTTTGATGAAATGAAATGTGACAAGATGGAAGGGAATGGATGGGGCCTTCCCCAATTCTTCTGATATGTCCTATCACAATTCATCCTCTAGCACCTAGCTGCTCACCAAATGGTTTTAAATAGATAGCTTACTGTCTAGCTATTCTTACAGCTGGTTCTCTATCAGAGTTCTGCTTCAAGTTCAAAATGTTACAGGGCTTGAGTTTTTGATAAAAAGTTGGTTGGGGGATCAATGAACATCCCTGAACCTACACTTTCTGCTTGGGTAACCATGCTGCAGAGATGACAGTGGGACTGAGGTAAATATTTCCAATGGAGATTGCACAAACTGTTTCAATGCACCCCATTTCTGGTTCTGGAGAGGTTTTTCTGTGGCCTCTGTCGGAAAAATGGTTTGTGTTATCAAGTTTTAGTGTTTGTTTCTGTAGTAACTAAGAACAATCACAATGTTAACTTGCAATGTCAGACATAGTTTACCCACAGTATGTGGGGACATGCCACCTCTTCCCACATAGATCTCAGACAACCTCTGGGCTTGCACAGGCAGGTCAGAACTTATGGTTCCAGTTATCCTTCACAGCATATATCTCCTTACTAGGCTTCCAGTATGATGGATACTACTTTATATCATGGAATGAGCAGGGTTTAAACTATCCTATAAAACATAAAAAGTCCTCACATATTTCAAAAGCTGGGGCTAAAGTGAATTTCTCCAGGAAACTGTATTGTTCTAAGCTGCTGAGCTTACAAGGGAGTTCCTTCCAGTCTGAGAAATGAGGAGTCTTCATCCATGGCACCAAACTCTTCATTGGCAGGTCATAGATTTAAATCTGATGTTGGTGGACTGGTGGATAATGGGTAAGTTTTCCACACCTAGGGCCCCATTATCATATTCAATTTAATGTATATGACCAGAATTAGATTCCCTGACTTTTTTCAACCACGTCAACAAAGCCCTTTTTGAATTTTGTACCCATCTGCTCCTGTTTTCTGCAGAGGTATTTCAACCTCACCATAGAGCCCACTTTAGACAGATTCTTCATCCCAGACTGAACTACATCAGAAATCCCAAGCCAGCCTCAAGGACATCTTACATGAACATGTCTGGTGCCTGAGACTGGCTAACACCAATGACAGGGATTACACCTACTTTTCCCATTTGCACCTGCCACCAGAATCAGTATCAGTACCAGAAGTGGTACCAGAGTTTGTATGACAAAATATGAGCACTCAGTTTTACATGTATTTTATAGAACAGACCTGAGCATAATGATATTGTTCAAATGGATTTTATTATTACTGCATAATTATATCATAATCTCATATAAAAAAAATCATTACAAAGTCACGACACATTTATTCTTTTTCTTTACCAAGTAAAAGCAACAACAACAAAGTTATTTCCCCTTTGCATGGTACCTTTTGGGCTAAATGCCCAGGCTTCTAATCTGAGGTACAGTAAAACAATCTACTATGACTAAGCTGTATAGACATTCAATTTCATACCATAAGGCAGTATCATGAAACAGTGTTCCTATTATAAAGCTGTTACCCTAAGTTAGTCTATGCTGTAATATTTACAGTATGCCATAAAACAGCTATCCCTAAAATGTAATCTTTAGTTGCCTATAGCCTGTGGCTACTAGGTTTGCAAGAGAGGACTGTCAATGCCTGAAAGAAGAGCCGATCCAGTTCTTACCCAGTGTGGTCTTGCTCACCAGCCTGCAGCCAATGCCCACTAAGACAACCAGCAATGGTTTCCAGGATCCTGCTCGCAGTGTCCTCTATCATCCCAAGTCTTCAAGTTTTATTCTTTTTCACTACAGCTATCACAAATTGTTGAGTTTTAAAGTCTAGTAGTTTTTCTTACTGGTGAAAACAGCTACCACATTGTTGTTGGGCCAGAGTTTGGGGCTTTCTAAATTCTTCTGTGGAGCTTCCGGGGAAACAGCCACTACCTGGCCATTAGGCTGAAAGTTTTGGGGCTTTCTGACTTATAAAACATGGTATAAAAATATCAGATAGAGCATCATGAAATGACATTAAGCAGTAGAATAAAATGGTTGCTCTGTGGTTTTCTTTTCAGTTTGTAGCTAGGTAAGCTGTCTTTTGCTCTCTTTAGATAAGCTCTGCATTTTGTCATTATAACTTTTAACTCTTTGTACTTATAGAAGATAGTCTTGGTAAACTTTGCTCCAGGCCAGTATCTGTTCCCATGCAGCTAAGTCTTGCTGAAGAATTCTGAGGCCAGATCCCCGGAAAGAACTTCCCTGATAACACAACAATCCTTTAGCAGACTGGACCTTTGGCTCACTTCCCCTCATCTTACACAGCCCATACTGAATACTAACATCATTACACCTTTTGTGATCTTTGATCACAGTCCAATATCCTCAACATATTGTGGGCCCTTATGTTCCTAAGTCTTCCTCCTGGAGGCTTGATCCTCTCTGCTAAATAATTCTAAAGTTCTGCCATGAATCAAAGCAGAGATACAAAATTTCTTGCTCAATAATGACAACAGGTAGGTCACTCAGTTGACTTGTGGCAGGCAGTGAATGCTTACTTGAGAGGTCAAATTATATCGTTCACTGACACATAGAAGGAAAGACAGGAGACAGAGGCAAAGACTTGAGACCCAACTGAAATCTGTGGAGGCAGCCTAAAGGCAGATTCAAGCTGAGACTCATATGAAGTGGTTAAGCTTATACTCAACTAAATCGACTATACTCCAGAGAAAAGCAAAACTGGCCCTCTCAAACTCGCCTACAAGTTCTGATAGGGAGTGAATGTTCAACAAAATGTTATCTTATAAGTTTAGGAAAATGCAAGCAGAGAATATATCCCTGACTTAGGGACCTAATTTGGGCCTTCTGCAGATCAAACCAACATAGGCGGTGGAACTAGTGGGTCAGGGAGGGTCATCAGACCCTCACCTTTCAAGCGGAAGGGCCAGACAATTAATTTGACCGCCCCCACACACACACACACACATTTCAATCAGTGGAGCAGCATTACAATGAGATTGGTGGGATTTCTCCAGTGACAGCAGGAGACTACTTTAAACCTTATGGTACTCACATTGAAAGTCCAGGCAACCAAAATGATATTTTTGGAAAAGCTCTATGGAATATTTTGTCTTTATTATTGCATGAGTTGTACTGCAAGTATATACTGTAGTTACTTTTGTCTTCCTGTCTCCTCTCAAACCTCTTCAAAAGCTTCAATTCCTGACACTGTTCTTGCCTGATTATCATGAATAACCCATACATTTCATTAGTAAATCATAGATTATTCATTGGAAATGTATGGATTATTCAGGATTATCAATAACTAAATGAGTTAGCTAAAGGGTATTTAAAAACTATTGTTTTCCGGAGCCTGGACTAAAGTGTTCTGTGCAATTCTGACCCCCATGTTTACGACATTACTCTGCCACTGAAACCCAGGGAGCTCAACCAGGTCATGAGACACTTTGATGCCAAATTATACTCATCTCCTACTCCTCCCTCATGAGAGAATATAAAGATTCTCAACTATTTAAAAGACTGGATTGTGTGTTGTATGAATATGTATTTATGATTATCTTTTTATTTGAACTTTGATGTAATATAATGAACTGTAACATGTACTGTACCTCTCCTTTTTAATTGATGGGTGTCACTGTAAATAAGCTATGCTCAACATGACTTTACCCAAATAAACAAACTAAACTATTTCAACCACACTACAGCTCACCTCAGGAACCAACACCACACTGTTCATCAGCTGTGGGACAAAATAGAGTAGCTAGAAGAACCACAGTAGGTGGAAGAACGCCAGGATCCTAGGCTTCCTGGAGGATGTTGTAGGCAGGGATATGAACAGCTTTTACAAAACGTGCTCCCAGTACATCCTAAACAACAATGACCTGCCCCTCTGGAGATCAAGGGCCTACCCCTTCCTTGCACCTACTCTCAAAACCTGGAAAAGCATTCGTCTATTCTGGCCCAAATTTCTAAGGTTTCAGACTAAAGAAAGCATTATGCAGCTGGCTGACTTGGAATGGAAATATATTACAAATATTCCTGATTCCTCTCCTATCTCATTGAGAGATACAGGGCCTACACAGCTACCCATAAGCACCTCCAGAAGCTGGAAATAGCCCACAGCCTCTGCTACTCAGCTATGCTGCATATAGCCCAAAATGGAGTGTTCCACCTTCCACACACCAGATGCCACTGAGGACTTCATTTGCTGATCATTGCCAGGAACAGAAATCCCCAGTCTAGCCTTGGGATGGACTACCACATGGACACAACCTCGGATCTGGAAGATTTGAGCCCACATGCCTATCAAACCAGTCTGCCATCTCACTTCCAGGACCATGATGGAAAGGCCTACCAACTGATTTTCCATCACCAAGGCCAGGGTTCTTCTGGAAAGAAAGGCAAAGTGGGCCACCTCAACCCTCCACATTTCCCTTGACCATGCAGCAGAAGCAGAATCAATGAAAGGGAGGCTTCCTCAGACATCTCAACTGAACTCACCCCAGGAGTGGGTTTGCACCACTCAGGAAGCTATCAAGGAAGCCCCAGCCATAAGGCCCTCAGCCACAGCGCTCTCCACAAAAGAGGTCCCAAGCTGCACAGCTGATTGAAATGCCTACATGTCCCTCTGTCCCATCACAAGCCCTGGCTAAGAACACTCTGCTGCCAGAACCCCCCCCAACCTCTGAAGATTTAAAACTGCACACTTATGTGGCAGCAACAGCTTCTCCCTCCAAGACCACAGCAACAGCTACTTTTGTCTTGGACTTGCATGACCTGGGCTGATCAAACTGAACTTTTATATGCCCCAACTTTATTGGTTGTCCTCCCCTTCCAAGACTCTTCCAGCATGAATCAGAGTCAATGACTAATTAACTCAGAGCGATAGTTCAACAGACTTAAAAAGGCAAGGCAATTTAGTCCTGCAGTCTTTATATTTTTTCACATGTTTTACTGGAACTCCTATTTTAAGGTTTCCGGCACCTGCTCATAAGATATCCTGGGAGGCTCAATGCATCTCTGTGTCCATCCTGTTTCAAACTCCTCAGGTCATGGAGCTACAAGCGTTCCTGCCATATCACCTGGGTGGAGCTTTAGCCTAAGCCTAAGTCCAGTATGGCTAGGGGTAATGTATATAAGTGCGAGCTCAATATGCCATTCTTCCAATCCCAAAAGGGTCCTAGCTGCACAACAGGCTGTTTGATGTGAAATAGAAATGTGACAAGATGGGAAGGGAATGGAGGCCTTCAATTCTTCTGATATGTCCTATCACAATTCATCCTCTAGCACCTAGCTGCTCACAAATAGCTTTAAATAGATAGCTTACTGTCTAGCTATTCTTACAGCTAGGTTCTCTATCAGAGTTCTGCTTCAAGTTCAAAATGTTACAGGGCTTGAGTTTTGATAAAAGTTGGTTGGGGATCAATGAACATCCCGAACCTACACTTTCTGCTTAGTAACCATGCTGCAGAGATGACAGTGGGACTGAGTAAATGATTCCAATGGAGATTGCACAAACTGTTTCAATGCACCCATTTCTGGTTCTGGAGAGTTTTCTGTGGCCTCTGTCGGAAAAATGGTTTGTGTTATCAAGTTTTTAGTGTTTGTTTCTGTAGTAACTAAGAACAATCACAATGTTAACTTGCAATGTCAGACATAGCTTACCCACAGTATGTGGGGACATGCCACCTCTTCCCACATAGATCTCAGACAACCTCTGGGCTTCTGCACAGGCAGGGTCAGGAACTTATGGTTCCAGTTATCCTTCACAGCATATATCTCCTTACTAGGCTTCCAGTATGATGGATACTACTTTATATCATGGAATGAGCAGGGTTTAAACTATCCTATAAAACATAAAAAGTCCTCCATGTTTCAAAAGCTGGGCGAAGTGAATTTCTCCAGGAAACTGTACTGCCTAAGTAAGCTGCTGAGCTTACAAGGAGTTCCTTCCAGTCTGAGAAATGAGAGTCTTCAATCCTATGGCACCAAACTCTTCATTGGCAGGTCATAGATTTAAAATCTGATGTTGGTGGACTGGTGGATAATGGGTAAGTTTTCCACACCCAGGGCCCCATTATCATATTCAATTTAATGTATATGACCAGAATTAAGATTCCCCTGACTTTTTCAACCACGTCAACAAAGCCCTTTCTGAATTTTGTACCCATCTGCTCCTGTTTTCTGCAGAGGTGATTTCAACCTCACCATAGAGCCCACTTTAGACAGATCTTCATCCCAGACTGAACTACATCAGAAATCCCAAGCCAGCCTCAAGGACATCTTACATGAACATGTCTGGTGCCTGGAGACTGGCTAACACCAATGACAGGGATTACACCTACTTTTCCCACTTGCACCTGCCACCAGAATCAGTATCAGTACCAGAAGTGGTACCAGAGTTTGTATGACAAAATATGAGCACTCAGTTTTACATGTATTTTTATAGAACAGACCTGAGCATAATGATATTGTTCAAATGGATTTTATTATTACTGCATAATTATCATAATCTCATATAAAAAAAATCATTACAAAAGTCACGACACATTTATTCTTTTCTTTACCAAGTAAAAGCAACAACAACAAAAGTTATTTCCCTTTGCATGGTGCCTTTTGGGCTAAAATGCCCAGGCTTCTAATCTGAGGTACAGTAAACAATCTACTATGACTAACTGTATAGACATTCAATTTCATACCATAGGCAGTATCATGAAACAGTGTTCCTATTATAAGCTGTTACCCTAAGTTAGTCTATGCTGTAATATTTACATGTATGCCATAAAACAGCTATCCCTAAAATGTAATCTTTAGTTGCCTATAGCCTGTGGCTACTAGGTTTTGCAAGAGAGGACTGTCAATGCCTGAAAGAAGAGCCGATCCAGTTTCTTACCCAGTGTGGTCTTGTCACCAGCCTGCAGCCAATGCCCACTAAGACAACCAGCAATGGTTTCCCAGGATCCTGCTCGCAGTGTCCTCTCTATCATCCCAAGTCTTCAAGTTTTTATTCTTTTTCACTACAGCTATCACAAAATTGTTGAGTTTTAAAGTCTAGTAGTTTTCTTACTGGTGAAAACAGCTACCACATTGTTGTTGGGCCAGAGAGTTTGGGGCTTTCTAAATTCTTCTTGTGGGAGCTTTCCTGGGGGGAACAGCCACTACCTGGCCATTAGGCTAGAAAGTTTTGGGGCTTTCTGACTTATAAAACATGGTATAAAAAATATCAGATAGAGCATCATAAGAAATGACATTAAGCAGTAGAATAAAATGGTTGCTCTGTGGTTTTCTTTTCAGTTTGTAGCTAGGTAAGCTGTTTTGCCTCTCTTTAGATAAGCTCTGCATTTTGTCATTATAACTTTTAACTCTTTATTACTTATAGAGATGAGTCTTGGTAAACTTTGCTCCAGGCCAGTATCTGTTCCCATGCAGCTAAGTCTTGCTGAAGAATTCTGAGGCCAAGATCCCTGGGAAGAACTTCCCTGATAACACAACAATCCTTTAGCAGACTGGACCTTTGGCTCACTTCCCCTCATCTTACACAGCCCATACTGAATACTATCATACACCCTTTTGTGATCTTTGATCACAGTCCAATATCCCTCAACATATTGTGGGGCCCTTATGTTCCTAAGTCTTCCTCCTGGAGGCTTGATCCTCTCTTGCTAAATAATTCTAAAGTTCTGCCATGAATCAAAGCAGAGATACAAAATTTCTTGCTCAATAATGACAACAGGTAGGTCACTCAGTTGACTCTGTGGCAGGCAGTGAATGCTTACTTGAGAGGTCAAATTATACGTTACGTGACACATAGAGAAGAAAGACAGGAGACAGAGGCAAAAGACTTGAGACCCAACTGAAATCTGTGGAGGCAGCCCTAAAGGCAGATCCAAGCTGAGACTCATATAGGTGGTTAAGCTTCATACTCAACTAAATCGACTATACTCCAGAAAAGCAAAACTGGCCCTCTCTCAAACTCGCCACAAGTTCTGATAGGGAGGTGAATGTTCCAGCAAAATGTTATCTTATAAGTTTAGGAAAATGCAAGCAGAGAGATATATCCCTGGACTTAGGGACCTAATTATGGGCCTTCTGCAGATCAAACCCAGCATAGGCGGTGGAACTAGTGGGTCAGGGGAGGGTCATCAGACCCCTCACCTTTCAAGCGGAAGGGCCAGACAATTAATTTTGACCGCCCCCACACACACACACACACATTTCAATCAGTGGAGCAGCATTACAATGAGATTGGTGGGATTTCTCCAGTGACAGCAGGGAGACTACTTTTAAACCTTATGGTACTCACATTGAAAGTCCAGGCAACCAAAATGATATTTTTTGGAAAAGCTCTATGGAATATTTTGTCTTTTATTATTGCATGAGTTGTACTGCAAGTATATACTGTAGTTACTTTTGTCTTCCTGTCTCCTCTCAAACCTCTTCAAAAGCTTCAATTCCTGACACTGTTCTTGCTTGATTATCATGAATAACCCATACATTTCTGTTAGTAAATCATAGATTATTCATTGAAATGTATGGATTATTCAGGATTATCAATAACTAAATAAGTTGGCTAAAGGGTATTTAAGAAGACTATTGTTTTCCCGGAGCCCTGGACTAAAGTGTTCTGTGCAATTCTGACCCCATGTTTCGGCACACTACTCTGCCACAGAAACCCAGGGAGCTCAACCAGGTCATGAGACACTTTGATGCCAAATTATACTCATCTCCTACTCCTCCCTCATGAGAGAATATCAAGAGATTCCTCAACTATTTAAAAGACTGGATTTGTGTGTTGTATGAATATGTATTTATGATTATCTTTTTTTATTTGAACTTTGATGTAATATAATGAACTGTAACATGTACTGTACCTCTCCTTTTTAATTGATGGGTGTCACTGTAAATAAGCTATGCTCAATGACTTTACCCAAATAAACAAACTAAACTTATTTCAACCACACTACAGCTCACCTCAGGAACCAACACCACACTGTTCATCAGCTGTGGGACAAAATAAGTAGCTAGAGAACCACAGTAGGTGGAAGAGCGCCAGGATCCTAGGCTTCCTGGAGGATGTTGTAAAGCAGGGATATGAACAGCTTTTTACAAAACGTGCTCCCAGTACATCCTAAACAACAATGACCTGCCCCTCTGGAGATCAAAAGGAGCCCTACTTCCTTGCACCTACTCAAAACCTGGAAAAGCATTCGTCTATTCTGGCCAAATTTCTAAGGTTTCAGACTAAAGAAAGCATTATGCAGCTGGCTGACTTGGAATGGAAATATATTACAAATATTCCCTGATTCCTCTCCTATCCTCATTGAGAGATACAGGGCCTACACAGCTACCCATAAGCACTCCAGAAGCTGGAAATAGCCTACAGCCTCTGCTACTCAGCTATGCTGCATATAGCCCAAAATGGAGTGTTCCACTCCTTCCACACACCAGATGCCACTGAGGACTTCATTTGCTGATCATTGCCAGGAACAGAAATCCCCAGTCTAGCCTTGGGATGGACTACCACATGGACACAACCTCGGATCTGGAAGATTTGAGCCCACATGCCTATCAAACCAGTCTGCCATCTCACTTCCAGGACCATGATGGAAAGGCCTACCAACTGATTTTCCATCACCAAGGCCAGGGTTCTTCTGGAAAGAAAGGCAAAGTGGGCCACCTCAACCCTCCACATTTCCCTTGACCATGCAGCAGAAGCAGAATCAATGAAAGGGAGGCTTCCTCAGACATCTCAACTGAACTCACCCCAGGGTGGGTTGCACCACTCAGGAAGCTATCAAGGAAGCCCCAAGCCATAGGCCCCTCAGCCACAGCGCTCTCCACAAAAGAGGTCCCAAGCTGCACAGCTGATTGAAATGCCTACATGTCCCTCTGTCCCATCACAAGCCCTGGCTAAGAACACTCTGCTGCCAGAACCCCCAACCTCTGAAGATTTAAAACTGCACACTTATGTGGCAGCAACAGCTTCTCCCTCCAAGACCACAGCAACAGCTACTTTTGTCTTGGACTTGCATGACCTGGGCTGATCAAACTGAACTTTTATATGCCCCAACTTTATTGGTTGTCCTCCCCCTCCAAGACTCTTCCAGCATGAATCAGAGTCAATGACTAATTAACTCAGAGCGATAGTTCAACAGACTTAAAAAGGCAAGGCAATTTAGTCCTGCAGTCTTTATATTTTTTCACATGTTTTACTGGAACTCCTATTTTAAGGTTTCCGGCACCTTGCTCCTTAAGATATCCTGGGAGGGGCTCCAATGCATCTCTGTGTCCATCCTGTTTCAAACTCCCTCAGGTCATGGAGCTACAGCGTTCCTGCCATATCACCTGGAATTGGGCTTTAGCCCAAGCCTAAGTCCAGTATGGGCTAGGGGTAATGTATATAAGTGCTGAGCTTCCAATATGCCATTCTTCCAATCCCAAAAGGGTCCTAGCTGCACAACAGGCTGTTTGATGTGAAATAGAAATTGTGACAAGATGGGAAGGGAATGGATGAGGCCTTCCCAATTCTTCTTGATATGTCCCTATCACAATTCATCCTCTAGCACCTAGCTGCTCACAAATGGCTTTAAATAGATAGCTTACTGTCTAGCTATTCTTACAGCTGGTTTCTCTATCAGAGTTCTGCTTCAAGTTCAAAATGTTACAGGGCTTGAGTTTTTGATAAAAAGTTGGTTGGGGGATCAATGAACATCCCTGAACCTACACTTTCTGCTTGGGTAACCATGCTGCAGAGATGACAGTGGGACTGAGGTAAATGATTCCAATGGAGATTGCACAAACTGTTTCAATGCACCCCATTTCTGGTTCTGGAGAGGTTTTTCTGTGGCCTCTGTCGGAAAAATGGTTTGTGTTATCAAGTTTTTAGTGTTTGTTTCTGTAGTAACTAAGAACAATCACAATGTTAACTTGCAATGTCAGACATAGCTTACCCACAGTATGTGGGGACATGCCACCTCTTCCCACATAGATCTCAGACAACCTCTGGGCTTCTGCACAGGCAGGGTCAGGAACTTATGGTTCCAGTTATCCTTCACAGCATATATATCTCATACTAGGCTTCAGTATGATGGATACTACTTTTATATCATGGAATGAGCAGGGTTTAAACTATCCTATAAAACATAAAAAAGTCCTCACATATTTCAAAAAGCTGGGGCAGTGAATTTCTCCAGGAAACTGTACTGCCTAAGTAAGCTGCTGAGCTTACAAGGAGTTCCTTCCAGTCTGAGAAATGAGGAGCTTCATCCTATGACAAACTCTTCATTGGCAGGTCATAGATTTAAAATCTGATGTTGGTGGACTGGTGGATAATGGGTAAGTTTTCCACACCCAGGGCCCCATTATCATATTCAATTTAATGTATATGACCAGAATTAAGATTCCCCTGACTTTTTCAACCACGTCAACAAAGCCCTTTCTGAATTTTGTACCCATCTGCTCCTGTTTTCTGCAGAGGTGATTTCAACCTCACCATAGAGCCCACTTTAGACAGATCTTCATCCCAGACTGAACTACATCCGAAATCCCAAGCCAGCCTCAAGGACATCTTACATGAACATGTCTGGTGCCTGGAGACTGGCTAACACCAATGACAGGGATTACACCTACTTTTCCCACTTGCACCTGCCACCAGAATCAGTATCAGTACCAGAAGTGGTACCAGAGTTTGTATGACAAAATATGAGCACTCAGTTTTACATGTATTTTATAGAACAGACCTGAGCATAATGATATTGTTCAAATGGATTTTATTATTACTGCATAATTATATCATAATCTCATATAAAAAAAAATCATTACAAAAGTCACGACACATTTATTCTTTTCTTTACCAAGTAAAAGCAACAACAACAAAAGTTATTTCCCCTTTGCATGGTGCCTTTTGGGCTAAATGCCCAGGCTTCTAATCTGAGGTACAGTAAACAATCTACTATGACTAAGCTGTATAGACATTCAATTTCATACCATAAGGCAGTATCATGAAACAGTGTTCTATTATAAAGCTGTTACCCTGTTAGTCTATGCTGTAATATTTACATGTATGCCATAAAACAGCTATCCCTAAAATGTAATCTTTAGTTGCCTATAGCCTGTGGCTACTAGGTTTTGCAAAGAGGACTGTCAATGCCTGAAAGAAGAGCCGATCCAGTTTCTACCCAGTGTGGTCTTGTCACCAGCCTGCAGCCAATGCCCACTAAGACAACCAGCAATGGTTTCCCAGGATCCTGCTCGCAGTGTCCTCTATCATCCCAAGTCTTCAAGTTTTTATTCTTTTCACTACAGCTATCACAAAATTGTTGAGTTTTAAAGTCTAGTAGTTTTCTTACTGGTGAAAACAGCTACCACATTGTTGTTGGGCCAGAGTTTGGGGCTTTCTAAATTCTTCTTGTGGGAGCTTTCCTGGGGAACAGCCACTACCTGGCCATTAGGCTAGAAAGTTTTGGGGCTTTCTGACTTATAAACATGGTATAAAAATATCAGATAGAGCATCATAAGAAATGACATTAAGCAGTGAATAAAATGGTTGCTCTGTGGTTTTCTTTTTCAGTTTGTAGCTAGGTAAGCTGTCTTTTGCCTCTTTTAGATAATGCTCTGCATTTGTCATTATAACTTTTAACTCTTTATTACTTATAGAGATGAGTCTTGGTAAACTTTGCTCCAGGCCAGTATCTGTTCCCATGCAGCTAAGTCTGCTGAAGAATTCTGAGGCCAAGATCCTGGGAAGAACTCCTGATAACAAACAACCTTTAGCAGACTGGACCTTTGGCTCACTTCCCTCATCTTACACAGCCCATACTGAATACTATATACACCTTTTGTGATCTTTGATCACAGTCCAATATCCTCAACATATTGTGGGGCCCTTATGTTCCTAAGTCTCCTCCTGGAGGCTTGATCCTCTCTCATAAATAATTCTAAAGTTCTGCCATGAATCAAAGCAGAGATACAAATTTCTTGCTCAATAATGACAACAGGTAGGTCACTCAGTTGACTCTGTGGCAGGCAGTGAATGCTTACTTGAGAGGTCAAATTATATACGTTACGTGACACATAGAAGGAAAGACAGGAGACAGAGGCAAAGACTTGAGACCAACTGAAATCTGTGGAGGCAGCCCTAAAGGCAGATCCAAGCTGAGACTCATATAGGGTGGTTAAGCTTCATACTCAACTAAATCGATTATACCCAGAAAAGCAAAACTGGCCCTTCTCAAACTCGCCACAAGTTCTGATAGGGAGGTGAATGTTCCAGCAAATGTTATCTTATAAGTTTAGGAAAATGCAAGCAGAGAGATATATCCCTGACTTAGGGACCTAATTATGGGCCTTCTGCAGATCAAACCCAGCATAGGCGGTGGAACTAGTGGGTCAGGGGAGGGTCATCAGACCCCTCACCTTTCAAGCGGAAGGGCCAGACAATTAATTTTGACCGCCCCCACACACACACACACACACACATTTCAATCAGTGGAGCAGCATTACAATGAGATTGGTGGGATTTCTCCAGTGACAGCAGGGAGACTACTTTTAAACCTTATGGTACTCACATTGAAAGTCCAGGCAACCAAATGATATTTTTGAAAAGCTCTATAGAATATTTTGTCTTTATTATTGCATGAGTTGTACTGCAAGTATATACTGTAGTTACTTTTGTCTTCCTGTCTCCTCTCAAACCTCTTCAAAAGCTTCAATTCCTGACACTGTTCTTGCTTGATTATCATGAATAACCCATATATTTCTGTTAGTAAATCATAGATTATTCATTGAAATGTATGGATTATTCAGGATTATCAATAGCTAGGTAGGTTGGCTAAAGGGTATTTAAGAAGACTATTGTTTTCCCGGAGCCCTGGACTAAAGTGTTCTGTGCAATTCTGACCTCCATGTTTGCACATTTTCCTGCCACTGAAACCCAGGAGCTCAACCAGGTCATGAGACACTTTGATGCCAAATTATACTCATCTCTACTCCTCCCTCATGAGAGAATATCAAGAGATTCCTCAACTATTTAAAAGACTGGATTTGTGTGTTGTATGAATATGTATTTATGATTATCTTTTATTTGAACTTTGATGTAATATAATGAACTGTATCATGTACTGTACCTCCTTTTTAATTGATGGGTGTCACTGTAAATAAGCTTATGCTCAATGACTTTACCCAAATAAACAAACTAAACTATTTCAACCACACTACAGCTCACCTCAGGAACCAACACCACACTGTTCATCAGCTGTGGGACAAAATAGAGTAGCTAGAGAACCACAGTAGGTGGAAGAACGCCAGGATCCTAGGCTTCCTGGAGGATGTTGTAGGCAGGGATATGAACAGCTTTTTACAAAACGTGCTCCCAGTACATCCTAAACAACAATGACCTGCCCCTCTGGAGATCAAAGGGCCCTACCCCTTCCTTGCACCTACCCAAAACCTGGAAAAGCATCTGTCTATTCTGGCCAAATTTCTAAGGTTCAGACTAAAGAAAGCATTATGCAGCTGGCTGACTTGAATGGAAATATATTACAAATATTCCCTGATTCCTCTCTCATCCTCATTGAGAGATACAGGCCTACACATACCCATAAGCACTCCAGAAGCTGGAAATAGCCTCACAGCCTCTGCTACTCAGCTATGCTGCATATAGCCCAAATGGAGTGTTCCCATTCTTCCACACCCAGATGCCACTGAGGACTTCATTTGCTGATCATTGCCAGGAACAGAAATCCCAGTCTAGCCTTGGGATGGACTACACATGGACACAACCTCGGATCTGGAAGATTTGAGCCCACATGCCCTATCAAACCAGTCTGCCATCTCACTTCTAGGACCATGATGGAAAGGCCTACCAACTGATTTTCCATCACCAAGGCCAGGGTTCTTCTGGAAAGAAAGGCAAAGTGGGCCACCTCAACCCTCCACATTTCCTTGACCATGCAGCAGAAGCAGAATCAATGAAAGGAGGCTTCCCAGACATCTCAACTGAATCTCACTCCCAGGAGTGGGTTTGCACCACTCAGGAAGCTATCAGGAAGCCCCAGCCATAAGGCCCTCAGCCACAGCGCTCTCCACAAAAGAGGTCCCAAGCTGCTAGCTGATTGAAATGGTACATGTCCCTCTGTCCCATCACAAGCCCTGGCTAAGAACATCTGCTGCCAGAACCCCCCAACCTCTGAAGATTTAAAACTGCACACTTGTGGCTGCAACAGCTTCTCCTCCAAGACCACAGCAACAGCTACTACTTTGTCTTGGACTTGCATGACCTGGGCTGATCAAACTGAACTTTTATATGCCCCAACTTTATTGGTTGTCCTCCCCCTCCAAGACTCTTCCAGCATGAATCAGAGTCAATGACTAATTAACTCAGAGCGATAGTTCAACAGACTTAAAAAGGCAAGGCAATTTAGTCCTGCAGTCTTTATATTTTTTCACATGTTTTACTGGAACTCCTATTTTAAGGTTTCCGGCACCTTGCTCCTTAAGATATCCTGGGAGGGGCTCCAATGCATCTCTGTGTCCATCCTGTTTCAAACTCCCTCAGGTCATGGAGCTACAGCGCTCCTGCCATATCACCTGGAATTGGGCTTTTAGCCTAAGCCTAAGTCCAGTATGGGCTAGGGGTAATGTATATAAGTGCGAGCTTCCAATATGCCATTCTTCCAATCCCAAAAGGGTCCTAGCTGCACAACAGGCTGTTTGATGTGAAATAGAAATTGTGACAAGATGGGAAGGGGAATGGATGGGGCCTTCCCCCAATTCTTCTGATATGTCCTATCACAATTCATCCTCTAGCACCTAGCTGCTCACAAATGGCTTTAAATAGATAGCTTACTGTCTAGCTATTCTTACAGCTGGTTTCTATCAGAGTTCTGTCAAGTTCAAAATGTTACAGGGCTTGAGTTTTGATAAAAAGTTGGTTGGGGATCAATGGACATCCCTGAACCTACACTTTCTGCTTGGGTAACCATGCTGCAGAGATGACAGTGGACTGAGGTAAATGATTCCAATGGAGATTGCACAAACTGTTCAATGCACCCCATTTCTGGTTCTGGAGAGGTTTTCTCAGGCCTCTGTCGAGAAAATGGTTTGTGTTATCAAGTTTTTAGTGTTTGTTTCTGTAGTAACTAAGAACAATCACAATGTTAACTTGCAATGTCAGACATAGCTTACCCACAGTATGTGTGGGACATGCCACCCTTCCCACATAGATCTCAGACAACCTCTGGGCTTCTGCACTGGCAGGTCAGGAACTTATGGTTCCAGTTATCCTTCACAGCATATATCTCCTTACTAGGCTTCCAGTATGATGGATACTACTTTTTATATCATGGAATGAGCAGGGTTTAAACTATCCTATAAAACATAAAAGTCCTCACATATTTCAAAAGCTGGGGCTTGAAGTGAATTTCTCCAGGAAACTGTACTGCTCAGTAAGCTGCTGAGCTACAAGGGAGTTCCTTCCAGTCTGAGAAATGAGGAGTCTTCATCCTATGGCACCAAACTCTTCATTGGCAGGTCATAGATTTAAAATCTGATGTTGGTGGACTGGTGGATAATGGGTAAGTTTTCCACACCCAGGGCCCCATTATCATATTCAATTTAATGTATATGTCCAGAATTAAGATTCCCCTGACTTTTTCAACCACGTCAACAAAGCCCTTTCTGAATTTTGTACCCATCTGCTCCTGTTTTCTGCAGAGGTGATTTCAACCTCACCATAGAGCCCACTTTAGACAGATCTTCATCCCAGACTGAACTACATCAGAAATCCCTGCCAGCCTCAAGGACATCTTACATGAACATAGTCTGGTGCCTGAGACTGGCTAACACCAATGACAGGGATTACAACTTACTTTTCCCACTTGCACCTGCCATTGTGAACTGAGTATCAGTACCAGAAGTGGTACCAGAGTTTGTATGACAAAATATGAGCACTCAGTTTTACATGTATTTTATAGAACAGACCTGAGCATAATGATATTGTTCAAATGGATTTATTATTACTGCATAATTATATCATAATCTCATATAAAAAAATCATTACAAAATCACACATTTTTCTTTTCTTTACCAAGTAAAAGCAACAACAACAAAAGTTATTTCCCTTAGATGGTGCCTTTTTGGGCTAAATGCCCAGGCTTCTAATCTGAGGTACAGTAAACAATCTACTATGACTAAGCTGTATAGACATTCAATTTCATACCATAAGGCAGTATCATGAAACAGTGTTCCATTATAAAGCTGTTACCCTGGTTAGTCTATGCTGTAATATTTACATGTATGCCATAAAACAGCTATCCCTAAAATGTAATCTTTAGTGCCTATAGCCTGTGGCTACTAGGTTTTGCAAGAGAGACTGTCAATGCCTGGAAGAAGAGCCAGATCCAGTTTCACCCAGTGTGGTCTTGTCACCAGCCTGCAGCCAATGCCCACTAAGACAACCAGCAATGGTTTCCCAGGATCCTGCTCGCAGTGTCCTCTCTATCATCCCAAGTCTTCAAGTTTTTATTCTTTTCACTACAGCTATCACAAAATTGTTGAGTTTAAAGTCTAGTAGTTTCTTACTGGTGAAAACAGCTACCACATTGTTGTTGGGCCAGAAGTTTGGGGCTTTCAAATTCTTCTTGTGGGAGCTTTCCTGGGGAACAGCCACTACCTGGCCATTAGGCTAGAAAGTTTTGGGGCTTTCTGACTTATAAACATGGTATAAAAAATATCAGATAGAGCATCATAAGAAATGACATTAAGCAGTAGAATAAAATGGTTTGCTCTGTGGTTTCTTTTCTGTTTGTAGCTAGGTAAGCTGTCTTTTGCCTCTTTAGATAAGCTCTGCATTTTGTCATTATAACTTTTAACTCTTTATTACTTATAGAGATGAGTCTTGGTAAACTTTGCTCCAGGCCAGTATCTGTTCCCATGCAGCTAAGTCTTGCTGAAGAATTCTGAGGCCAAGATCCCTTGGGAAGAACTTCCTGATAACACAACAATCCTTTAGCAGACTGGACCTTTGGCTCACTTCTCATCTTACACAGCCCATACTGAATACTATCATACACCTTTGTGATCTTTGATCACAGTCCAATATCCCTCAACATATTGTGGGGCCCCTTATGTTCCTAAGTCTTCCTCCTGAGGCTTGATCCTCTCTTGCAATAATTCTAAAGTTCTGCCATGAATCAAAGCAGAGATACAAAATTTCTTGCTCAATAATGACAACAGGTAGGTCACTCAGTTGACTCTGTGGCAGGCAGTGAATGCTTACTTGAGAGGTCAAATTATATACGTTCATGTGACACATAGAAGGAAAGACAGGGAGACAGAGGCAAAGACTTGAGACCCAACTGAAATCTGTGGAGGCAGCCCTAAAGGCAGATCCAAGCTGAGACTCATATAGGGTGGTTAAGCTTCATACTCAACCAAACCTACTATACTCCAGAAAAGCAAAACTGGCCCTCTCTCAAACTCGCCACAAGTTCTGATAGGAGGTGAATGTTCCAGCAAAATGTTATCTTATAAGTTTAGGAAAATGCAAGCAGAGATATATCCCTGGACTTAGGGACCTAATTATGGGCCTTCTGCAGATCAAACCCAGCATAGGCGGTGGAACTAGTGGGTCAGGGAGGGTCATCAGACCCCTCACCTTTCATGCGGAAGGGCCAGACAATTAATTTTGACCGCCCCCCACACACACACACACACACATTTTCAATCAGTGGAGCAGCATTACAATGAGATTGGTGGGATTTCTCAGTGACAGCAGGAGACTACTTTTAAACCTTATGGTACTACATTGAAAGTCCAGGCAACCAAAATGATATTTTTTGGAAAAGCTCTATGGAATATTTTGTCTTTTATTATTGCATGAGTTGTACTAGTATATACTGTAGTTACTTTTGTCTTCCTGTCTCCTCTCAAACCTCTTCAAAAGCTTCAATTCCTGACACTGTTCTTGCTTGATTATCATGAATAACCCATATATTTCTGTTAGTAAATCATAGATTATTCATTGAAATGTATGGATTATTCAGGATTATCAATAGCTAAATGAGTTGGCTAAAAGGGTATTTAAGAAGACTATTGTTTTCCCGGAGCCCTGGACAAAGTGTTCTGTGCAATTCTGACCCCCATGTTTCGCACACTACTCTGCCACTGAAACCCAGGGAGCTCAACCAGGTCATGAGACACTTTGATGCCAAATTATACTCATCTCCTACTCCTCCTCATGAGAGAATATCAAGAGATTCCTCAACTATTTAAAAGACTGGATTTGTGTGTTGTATGAATATGTATTTATGATTATCTTTTTTATTTGAACTTTGATGTAATATAATGAACTGTAACATGTACTGTACCTCTCCTTTTAATTGATGGGTGTCACTGTAAATAAGCTATGCTCAATGACTTTACCCAAATAAACAAACTAAACTATTTCAACCACACTACAGCTCACCTCAGGAACCAACACCACACTGTTCATCAGCTGTGGGACAAAATAGAGTAGCTAGAGAACCACAGTAGGTGGAAGAGCATGGGATCCTAGGCTTCCTGGAGGATGTTGTAGGCAGGATATGAACAGCTTTTTACAAAACGTGCTCCCAGTACATCCTAAACAACAATGACCTGCCCCTCTGGAGATCAAAGGCCCCTACCCTTCCTTGCACCTACTCAAAACCTGGAAAAGCATTCGTCTATTCTGGCCAAATTCTAAGGTTTCAGACTAAAGAAAGCATTATGCTGGCTGACTTGAATGGAAATATATTACAAATATTCCCTGATTCCTCTCCTATCCTCATTGAGAGATACAGGGCCTACACAGCTACCCATAAGCACTCCAGAAGCTGGAAATAGCCTACAGCCTCTGCTACTCAGCTATGCTGCATATAGCCCAAAATGGAGTGTTCCACTCCTTCCACACACCAGATGCCACTGAGGACTTCATTTGCTGATCATTGCCAGGAACAGAAATCCCCAGTCTAGCCTTGGGATGGACTACCACATGGACACAACCTCGGATCTGGAAGATTTGAGCCCACATGCCTATCAAACCAGTCTGCCATCTCACTTCCAGGACCATGATGGAAAGGCCTACCAACTGATTTTCCATCACCAAGGCCAGGGTTCTTCTGGAAAGAAAGGCAAAGTGGGCCACCTCAACCCTCCACATTTCCCTTGACCATGCAGCAGAAGCAGAATCAATGAAGGAGGCTTCCTCAGACATCTCAACTGAACTCACCCCAGGAGTGGGTTTCCACCACTCAGGAAGCTATCAAGGAAGCCCCAGCCATAAGGCCCTCAGCCACAGCGCTCTCCACAAAAGAGGTCCCAAGCTGCACAGCTGATTGAAATGCCTACATGTCCCTCTGTCCCATCACAAGCCCTGGCTAAGAACACTCTGCTGCCAGAACCCCCCCCAACCTCTGAAGATTTAAAACTGCACACTTATGTGGCAGCAACAGCTTCTCCCTCCAAGACCACAGCAACAGCTACTTTTGTCTTGGACTTGCATGACCTGGGCTGATCAAACTGAACTTTTATATGCCCCAACTTTATTGGTTGTCCTCCCCCTCCAAGACTCTTCCAGCATGAATCAGAGTCAATGACTAATTAACTCAGAGCGATAGTTCAACAGACTTAAAAAGGCAAGGCAATTTAGTCCTGCAGTCTTTATATTTTTTCCATGTTTACTGGAACTCCTAT
Organism: Neoceratodus forsteri; assembly: GCA_016271365.2. NCBI lineage: Eukaryota > Metazoa > Chordata > Ceratodontiformes > Ceratodontidae > Neoceratodus > Neoceratodus forsteri. The sequence goes on from CM057452.1 coordinate 606,520,264, forward strand.
TTTAAGTTTCGGCACCTTGCTCCTTAAGATATCCTGGGAGGGCTCAATGCATCTCTGTGTCCATCCTGTTTCAAACTCCCTCAGGTCATGGAGCTACAGCGCCCTGCCATATCACCTGGAATGGGCTTTTAGCCTAAGCCTAAGTCCAGTATGGGCTAGGGTAATGTATATAAGTCGAGCTTCAATATGCCATTCTTCCAATCCCAAAGGGTCTAAGCTGCACAACAGGCTGTTTGATGTGAAATAGAAATTGTGACAAGATGGGAAGGGGAATGGATGGGGCCTTCCCCCAATTCTTCTGATATGTCCTATCACAATTCATCCTCTAGCACCTAGCTGCTCACAAATGGCTTTAAATAGATAGCTTACTGTCTAGCTATTCTTACAGCTGGTTTCTCTATCAGAGTTCTGCTTCAAGTTCAAAATGTTACAGGGCTTGAGTTTTTGATAAAAAGTTGGTTGGGGGATCAATGAACATCCCTGAACCTACACTTTCTGCTTGGGTAACCATGCTGCAGAGATGACAGTGGGACTGAGGTAAATGATTCCAATGGAGATTGCACAAACTGTTTCAATGCACCCCATTTCTGGTTCTGGAGAGGTTTTTCTGTGGCCTCTGTCGGGAAAATGGTTTGTGTTATCAAGTTTTGAGTGTTTGTTTCTGTAGTAACTAAGAACAATCACAATGTTAACTTGCAATGTCAGACATAGCTTACCCACAGTATGTGGGGACATGCCACCTCTTCCCACATAGATCTCAGACAACCTCTGGGCTTCTGCACAGGCAGGGTCAGGAACTTATGGTTCCAGTTATCCTTCACAGCATATATCTCCTTACTAGGCTTCCAGTATGATGGATACTACTTTTATATCATGGAATGAGCAGGGTTTAAACTATCCTATAAAACATAAAAAAGTCCTCACATATTTCAAAAAGCTGGGGGCGAAAGTGAATTTCTCCAGGAAACTGTACTGCCTAAGTAAGCTGCTGAGCTTACAAGGGAGTTCCTTCCAGTCTGAGAAATGAGGAGTCTTCATCCTATGGCACCAAACTCTTCATTGGCAGGTCATAGATTTAAAATCTGATGTTGGTGGACTGGTGGATAATGGGTAAGTTTTCCACACCCAGGGCCCCATTATCATATTCAATTTAATGTATATGTCCAGAATTAAGATTCCCCTGACTTTTTCAACCACGTCAACAAAGCCCTTTCTGAATTTTGTACCCATCTGCTCCTGTTTTCTGCAGAGGTGATTTCAACCTCACCATAGAGCCCACTTTAGACAGATCTTCATCCCAGACTGAACTACATCAGAAATCCCAAGCCAGCCTCAAGGACATCTTACATGAACATGTCTGGTGCCTGGAGACTGGCTAACACCAATGACAGGGATTACACCTACTTTTCCCACATGCACCTGCCACCAGAATCAGTATCAGTACCAGAAGTGGTACCAGAGTTTGTATGACAAAATATGAGCACTCAGTTTTACATGTATTTTATAGAACAGACCTGAGCATAATGGTATTATTCAAATGGATTTTATTATTACTGCATAATTCTATCATAATCTCATATAAAAAAAAAATCATTACAAAAGTCATGACACATTTATTCTTTTCTTTACCCAGTAAAAGCAACAACAACAAAAATTATTTCCCCTTTGCATGGTGCCTTTTGGGCTAAATGCCCAGGCTTCTAATCTGAGGTACAGTAAACAATCTGCTATAACTAAGCTGTATAGACATTCACTTTCATACCATAAGGCAGTATCATGAAACATTGTTCCTATTATAAAGCTGTTACCCTAAGATAGTCTATACTGTAATATTTGCATGTATGCCATAAAACAGCTATCCCTAAAATGTAATCTTTAGTGGCCTATAGCCTGTGGCTACTAGGTTTTGCATGAGAGGACTGTCAATGCCTGAAAGAAGAGCTGATCCAGTTTCTTACCCAGTGTGGCCTTGTCACCAGCCTGCAGCCAATGCCCACTAAGACAACCAGCTGTCGTTTCCCAGGATCCTGCTTGCAGTGTCCTCTCTATCATCCTAAGTCTTCAAGTTTTTATTCTTTTTCACTACAGCTATCACAAAATTGTTGAGTTTTAAAGTCTAGTAGTTTTCTTACTGGAGAAAACAGCTACCACATTGTTGTTGGGCCAGAGAGTTTGGGGCTTTCTAAATTCTTCTTGTGGGAGCTTTCCTGGGGGGAACAGCCACTACCTGGCCATTAGGCTAGAAAGTTTTGGGACTTTCTGACTTATAAAACATGGTTTAAAAATATCAGATAAAGCATCATAAGAAATGACATTAAGCAGTAGAATAAAATGGTTGCTCTGTGGTTTTCTTTTTCAGTTTGTAGCTAGGTAAGCTGTCTTTTGCCTCTCTTTAGACAAGCTCTGCATTTTGTCATTATATCTTTTTAACTCTTTATTGCTTATAGAGATGAGTCTTGGTAAGCTTTGCTCCAGGCCAGTATCTGTTCCCATGCAGCTAAGTCTTGCTGAAGAATTCTGAGGCCAAGATCCCTGGAAAGAACTTCCCTGGTAACACACCAATCCTTTTGCAGAGTGGACCTTTGGCTCACTTCCCCTCATCTTACAAAGCCCATACTGAATACTACCATACACCCTTTTGTGATCTTTGATCACAGTCCAATATCCCTCAACATATTGTGGGGCCCTTATATTCCTAAGTCTTCCTCCTGGAGGCTTGATCCTCTCTTGCTAAATAATTCTAAAGTTCTGCCATGAATCAAAGCAGAGATACAAAATTTCTTGCTCAATAATGACAACAGGTAGGTCACTCAGTTGACTCTGTGGCAGGCAGTGAATCTTACTTGAGAGGTCAAATTATATACGTTAGTGACACATAGAAGGAAATACAGGAGACAGAGGCAAAAGACTTGAGACCCAACTGAAATCTGTGGAGGCAGCCCTAAAGGCAGATCCAAGCTGAGACTCATATAGGGTGGTTAAGCTTCATACTCAACTAAATCGACTATACTCCAGAAAAGCAGAACTGGCCCTCTCTCACACTCACCACAAATTCTGTTAGGGAGGTGAATGTTCCAGCAACATTTTATCTTATAAGATTAGGAAAATGCAAGCAGAGAGATATATCCCTGGACTAAGGGACCTAATTGTGGGCCTTCTGCAGATCAAACCCAGCATAGGCAGTGGAACTAGTGGGTCAGGGGAGGGTCATCAGACCCCTCACTTTTGAAGCGGAAGGGTCAGACAATTAATTTTGACTGCCCCCCCCCACACACACACCCACACACACATATTTCAATCAGTGGAGCAGCATTACAATGAGGTTGGTTGGATTTCTCTAGTGACAGCAGGGAGACTACTTTTAAACCTTATGGTACTCACATTGAAAGTCCAGGCAACCAAAATGATACTTTTTGGAAAAGTTTTATGGCGTATTTTGTCTTTTATTATTGCATGAGTTGTACTGCAAGTATATACACTGTAGTTATTTTTGTCTTCCTGCCTCCTCTCAAACCTCTTCAAAAGCTTCTATTCCTGACACTGTTCTTGCTTGATTTTCATGAATAACCCATACTTTTCTGTTAGTAAATCATAGATTATTCATCGAAATGTGTGGATTATTCAGGATTATAAATAGCTAGGTAGGTTGGCTAAAGGATATTTAAAGATCATGTGTAACGGTTTTTACATATTTTTAATAAAAGCTTAAAGAGTTGCAGTTCATGTCCCTGTGTCATGATTAGTGTTTCCTGAAAATTTCACACTGTTTGGTTTTGTGGTTTTCTTTAAATCAGCATGTATTAACTTGCTCTGTAGTGGCTGAAAACAGTGGCGTTATTTCTGTCCTCTCAGTCAAACTTAGAGTGAGATTACTCCATTTTGGAGTAGCTTGCTATTTCAGATTCCCAATCAGAGCAGCACTCTGTAGAATTTATGGTCTGCTGAGCTCTCAAGGTTTCTTACAAACCTAGTCTCTGGTTTGTGTTTAGATAGATCAGCTTAAAATATGTAATTCTCTTCCTTTAAAAAGCTGTCCATTTCAGTTTCAATGCTGAATTGAAATAGCGGAAATCTTTTTCTGTGAGAGATCAGCATGTCTGTATCACAGCTCTGTTCTTTCTAATCAAACCTAATTTTTTTTCTAACTATATAACAGAGGGCTATTTAATGAATATAAAATAAATCTAAATTTTGTTCATTCACAGAAAGTTTGTTTGTGATGTAGCCTTCATAAATATAATCATGTAAGACCATTTTTTGTCATGTCAGATTAACAAACAGGTGCTTGTCACATTCTGCTACAGTATTTCAAGCACATGTACTGTCAGAACTCACAAATTTCAGTTCTTTGGTGGTTTCTGTGTGAAAATACATCATGTATGTGTATAACTAAAAACACTGTGTGGCTTCCTGATGCACCATGTCTCTGTCCCACAGTTGAGGCAGCTGCAGTCTACTGTCACCAGTTCCCTGCCCCACAAGCCCCTTGCTTTCTGCTCCACATTTGAGGCTGCTGCACCCTGCTGCCCACTGTCTTCTCCCACACAAGGATTGTGCACCCTGCTGCCTCCACCCCTTGCCTAAAGAATCAGGACTACTGCACCCTGCCACCCCCTGCCCAAACAATTGGGGTTGCTGCACCCTGCTGCCCTCTCTCCCCTCCCTCACAGTTAGGGATACTGCACCTGTTGCCCCATTCCTCTCTCCACAGTCAGGGCTGCTGTGCTGTGCTAAGCCTTAGAGTGCCAGATTCCTTACCTCCACAGCTGGGGCTGCTGCACCATGCTATCCTAACACCAGAGGTGGGGCTTTGCTGCACCCTGCTACCCACTTCCATTGTCCCAAATGGTCAGGGCTGCTGCACCACATGTACCCCATCTCACAGTCAGGGCTGCTGTACCCTGATGCTCCATGTGTCCTGCCCCACAGTTGAGGCTTCTGTGCCATGCTGTCTTCTATCCATGTCACCACTGACAGTGCTGCTGCACCTTCTCCTTTCAACACAGTTGAGGTTGCTGTGGCCTGCTGTGCCCTAGAGCCCCAATGCCTCTACAGTTAGGGCTGCTGCACCATGCTGCCACTTGCCACAAGATTCAGGGCATTTGCTACACCCTGTTGCATGTCCTCCACAGTTGAGTCAGTTCACCCTGCTGTCTCCCTGCCATCAGAGTCAGATCCTTTGCTAGACCCTGCTGAGACAGGAACAGGGGGCAACATGTGCAGTATCCCTGACTGTGAGGGTGAGAGAGGGAGGGAGTGTAGCAGGGTGCAGCAACCAAAGCTGTTCAGGAAGGGCGCAGAACAAGAGTAAGGGCATTTGCTGCATCCTGTCCCCTGCCTGTGGAGGCAAAGGGCTCTGTGATGCAGCAGGGCACAATGGTGGCAGGGGACAAAGGACACCGTGGTGCAGAAGCCCTGACTGTGGGGCAGGACACAGGTGGGCATCAGGGTACAGCATCCCTGACAATAGCATAGGGTACACATTGTGCAGCAGCCCAGACCATTTGGGGCAATGGAAGTGCGTAGCAGGGTTCAGCAGCCCCAACTGTGGATGAAGGCAGCATGAGACTCTAGGGTGTAGTGCAGCAGAGCAGCCCTGACTGTGTAGATAGGAACAGGGGGCTACAGGGTGCCGTGGCCCTGACTGTGGGTGTGGAGACAGAGGGCAGCAGGGTGCAGCAGCCCTGAATGATCAGGCAGAAGATAGGGGTGGCAACAGGATACAGCAGCCCAAACTGTGGGACAGGGTGCAGCAGTCATGACTTTTTGGGACAAGGGATGTGGGGAGCAGGGTATAGCAAAAGATTTGACTCTGATGGCAGGGAGACTGCGGGGTGCAACTGCCTTAACTGTGGAGGCATGCAACAGGGTGCAGCAAATGCCCTGAATCTTGTGGCAAGTGGCAGCATGGTGCAGCAGCCCTAACTGCAGAAGCATGAGGATCTAGAGTACAGCAGGCCATAGCAACCCCAACTGTGTAGAAAGGAGCAGGGTGTAGCTGCCCTATCTCTGGTGACAGGGGATAGAGAACAGCATGGTGCAGAAGCCTCAACTGTGGTGCAGAACACAGGGGGCATCAAGGTACAGCAGCCCTTACTGTGAGATAGGGTACATGTGGTGCAGCAGCTCTGACCATTTGGGGCAATGGAAGTGAATAGCAGGGTGATCAGCTTTTTATGAGAAGATAATGTTATATTTTAAGCTGATCTATCTAAACACAAGCCAAAGACTGTGTTTGTAAGAAACATGGAGAGCTCTGCAAACCATTAACTCTACAAACTACTTCTCTGATTGGGAATCTGAAACAGCAAGCTACTCCAAAATGATGTCATTGCACTCTAAGTTTGACTGAGAGGACAGAAATAACTCCACTGTTTTCAGCCACTGTAGAGCAAGTTAATAAATGCTGATTTAAAGAAAACCACAAAACCAAACAGCATGAAATTCTCAGGAAACACTAATTATGACATAAGGGCTTGAATTTCAGCGTTTCAAGCTTTTATACAAAATATGTAAAAACCGTGCCCAGTCTGTATAAGGCTGGGGAAGCTAGAGAAAAAAGTACTAAGGCTAAAGGGGGAAGTGTCAAAAATGATGAAGGGGCATATTAGGTTAGGTGGAGAAGGGAATGTGGAAAGCACAAAAGACATCTAGGAAAAGAAAAAAGATGGGTGGGACAAGAGGGATGGGGTGGTCAGGACAAGGGGGCAGTGGGGGTGACACAGGTACAGGAGACAAATGCGCAAGGAGAATAGGAGAAGGAGTACAGGGATTTGGTAACGCAGTAAGCTCAGATGGGGGCAGACCTCTAACAGAGGAGTCAAATGAGGGGAAGGAGGAAGTGGAAGTACAGTCCATGGGTACAAAGAACAAAATGGCTGGGGAGGGTGATGGAGAAATAGGTGAATTGGGGGAAGAAGGGTTGAGTACTGCAGAGAACATGGGGGAGAAACAGCGACAATAGGATGGAACACTGTGCAGGAGAAAGAAGGAGAGGAGAAGGGGGAAGATGAGGAGGGGAAGAAGGGAGGTGTCTTTTTGTTAGGGAACTCAATACTAAGAGGTAAGAGGGGTCAGGTGGGGCAGCAAAGGGGAGAGGTACAGTAGAATTTGGGTGGTAGCCATGCCAGGAATGAAGGCAGAAAGGGTGGGACAATCCATGCTAAGGTATGCAAGCAGGGGAAGGGAAGGGCCTCACCTAATAATACACTTGGGGACTAATGACCTGACTGATGGGATGTATGGGAGGTTAAGAGGAGGTTTGAGGAACTGGGGCCTCTATGTGAGGGAGAGAGCAGATTTGTCACCTTCTCGGAGGTACTTCCTGTTCCCAGGGCAAGTATGGCAAGAAAAAGGAGAATTCAGGAGTTTAACGAATGGCTGGGGGCCTGGTGTCGGGAAAAGGAGTACGGGCTGGTAGGAGGGTGGGTGGGGGGTACCTGGGAGAACAGTGGTCTGTACACGAAAGATAGACTGCACCTAAATGAGGAAGGAAAAAAATGTACTGAAGGCAAGAATAGGGAAGCACGTTGAGGAGCATTTAAACTAGGAGAGGGGGATAGCAGGATGGATAGAGGTGTTCAGAGGCCTAGTGATGTGAAACCAAATGGGCTTACCCCCTGTGATAGCAAGGTAAGGAGGAAGACAACTACTAAGGGAGCAGACATAAGGGGAGAGAGGCGGGGGGAGGGTAGAGACAAGGGTTGGAGGATGGTAACACTAAATGCTAGGAGTCTGGGGAATAAGGTGGAAGGGGGCCTGCAGGCTCTCCTGGAGGAGGGGCCGTGGACTTGGCAGCTATAACCGAGACATAGATCACCTAAACCCACGACTGGGACTTGACGGTTCTGGGGTACAGATTACACCGGATGGATAGGGAAAAGGGGAAGGGGGAGGTGGGGTGGTGCTGTACGTAAAGGAAGGATTAAAATGTGTAAGGGAGGAGGGAGATGAGAGAAATACAGAAGCACTGTGGGTGCAACTACATGATCCCAAAAATAGATTACTAAGACTAGGGGTGGTGTACAGGACACCATCTCAATCTGGAGGGATGGACAGGGTACTGGCAGATCATATCAGGAGGAACTGCAGGAAAGTGGGGGGTGGTGATAGTAGGGGCCTTCAACCTGCCGGGGGTGGAGTGGGACACACCTACCACACAGAGCAGAAAGGAGCAGGTAATGCTGGACGCCTTCCAGGAAAGCTTTCTAGTACAGTTGGTCAAGGAACCAACTAGGGAAAGGAAAGCCTTGACCTTGTATTGATGAACGGAGAGCGGATGATGGATGTGAGGGTAGAGGAACCATTGGAGAGAATGACCACTGGACAGTATGGTTCCAGTTACAGATGGCTAAAGAGAGGGGACATCTGACACAAAGGTGCTGGATTTCAGGAACACCAGCTTTAAGATGTTGAGGGAAGTGGTGCAGGGGTTCCTGTGCAAAATTCAACTGGGTATGGACACACAACAAAGGTGGGAACTGATAAGACAGGGGATAGCGGAGGCAACAGAAACTTGCTGTAGGGCCCAGACTAAGAAGGCTAGGGGAAAGAAACCCAGCTGGATAAGTAAAGGGGTGCTAGACTGGGTGAGGAAGAAAAGGGCAGCTTATAGGAGATACAGAAAATCGGGAAGGGAGGAGGATAGGGAGGAATATCTGAAAGAAGCAAAGGAAGTGACCAGGGGGGTAAGGGCAGCCAAGGCAGCAAGGGAACTCAGGCTGGCACAGTGCATAAAAAAAGGAGAAAGACTTCTTTAGGTACATCAGGGAGAAAAGAAGCTATAAGGACCAAATTGTAAGAATTAAGAATGAGTGGGGATGGGTGGAAGAGGGGGGTGATAAGGCAGAAGTGCTCAACGACTACTTCTGTTTAGTCTTTATGAAAGAAAAGGAGGGGGTGCTACCCATAGTAGGATGGAGGATAGAAACAGATGGGTGAGAGGTGACGGATGGAGAAATCACAGTGGGAAGGGTGCTGGAGGGTTTAAGGGCACTGAGGGTAGACAAGGCGCCGGGACCAGATGAAGTACATCCAAGAGTGCTGAAGGAGCTGGCAGAGGTCCTGGCAGGACCCTTGGCAGATGTATTTAATTGATCTCTAGACACAGGATGCATAGCGCAGGACTGGAGACTGGTTCACATGGTTCCCCTCCACAAGAGTGGACCTCAGGATGAACCAGGGAACTATAGGCCAGCAAGTCTAATGTCCATAGTGGGGAAGCTAACAGAGACAATTCTAAAGGAGATTCTAGTGACACTACTGGAGGTGAAGGGGTGCAGGACAGGAGGCAGCATGGCTTCGTCAAGGGCAGGTCATGCCAGACCAACCTGGTGGAATACTATGACTGGGTGACTAGGCAAATTGACGGGGGCCATGCGGTGGATGTCCTGTACCTAGACTTCAGTAAGACCTTCGATTCAGTACTGCTTGGGAGACTTGGAAGCAAGCTACAGGGTACAGGGGCAGGAACAAAACTGGTGGGGTGGGTGGAGAACTGGCTGAAAGATAGGCAGCAGAGGGTGGTGGTAGGTGGAGAATACTCATCAGCTAAGCCTGTGACAAGTGGTGTTCCACAGGGGTCAGTGTTGGACCCAGTGCTGTTTGGCATATTTATTGCAGACATCTCGGATGGCATCAGCAGCAGAATCAGTCTATTTGCGGATGACACCAAGATGGGAGTGGTGGTGGATGACCGGGGGGGGTGGTGGTGGCCAGGGTTACAGGAGGATCTGGCAAGGCTGGAGGCATGGTCTGACAGATAGCAGCTGAGGTTCAATGCAAAAATGCAAGGTGCTGCACTTTGGAACACAAAATCTGAGGAGAAGCTACCATCTGGGGGGGGGGTGCAGCTGGAAGTAACAGAAGAATAGAAGGATCTGGGGGTGCTCATCACAGGAGCAATGAACAATTCCACACAATGCAAAAAAGGCAGCAGCAATAGCTAACAAAATGCTGGGGTGCATTGCAAGCGGCATTGCCTCAAAAAGAAGGGAGGTTATTCTACCATTATACAGATCGTTGGTCAGACCCCACCTGGAATACTGCGTGCAGTACTGGCACCCATACCTACAAAAGGAGATTAGACTGCTGGAGGGGGTGCAGCGTAGGGCAACCAAGATGATTCAGGGCCTGGGGGAATTGCCATATGAGGTCAGACTAAGATAGTTTAACAAGTACACACTGGAGGAGAGGAGGGATGGGGGGACATGATTGAAACCTTCAAATATATGACAGGATATTCAAAACAAACACAGAGGGTCTATTCAGAAGGAAGGTGGGGAGAGACTTTAGGGGCCATGACATAAGACTGGAGGGGGGTTGATTCAGGAGGAAGGTGGGAAGGCATTTCTTTACATAGAGGGTGGTGGCAAAGTGGAACGCACTACCAGCTGAGGTGGCAGCATGTAACTCAGTGGAATGCTTCAAGAAGGGGTGAGACAGGGCAAAAAGGAGGGTAAAGGGAGGTAAGGGGAGGGGGAGTGGGGCAGCTGCTGAATAGGGAGCTAGCTGCAATCTCGAGCAGCCTAAACAGACCATGATGGCCTTTTGCTGCTGGCAGTTTTTGTATGTTCGTAACAATAGTCTCAGTAAGCAACATTTGCACCTTTATATTGTGCAATTTCAGAAGTCTGCATTGGTCAGCTGAAAAAAAGTTGCACTTTTAAAAGTGAGTCTACTTTGTGTTTAGTGCAAACAATTTAATAAAGATTTGGTACATTCTGTGAACACAAAAAAAAGATGCATTTTGCCCAGCTGTAGTATTAGGAACACTGCTACAGTGCCTGTATTATATTGATGCACTGTGCTGGTGCCTACATTCGAATGGTACAGTACACTGCTCTGGTGCCTATGTCACATAATGGTACTTCTATGATGTCTATATTACACCAAGATACTGCTCTGCTGCCTATATCACATAATGATACTGCCCTGGAGCCTATATCGTATAAGGGCACTGCATTGCTGTATATGTCACATAAAAGTACTGCTCCGGTGCCTATATCACATAAGGGCACTGCTTAGGTGCCTATAGCAGTATCAGTGGCTCAGCAGGTTGCACACTTATCTCTGTGGCCAGAAGAACAGAAAGTGTGTGTTCTAGCCTCACACAAGGAACTTGTGGTAAAACCCAATACTGATATTGTAGTGCAGCATGAGGGGGATACTATCCTGCTGCGGTGCCATTTTTCAGATAAGACTGTAAACCGAGGTCCCATCTGCCTTTTCTGGTGGCTGTTCAGGTGGATGTTAAAGATCCCATGGCACTTCTTGACAAGAGTATGGGAATTTCCCTGGTGCCCTGGCCAAATTTCCCCATCCACAAAAAAATACCACCACCAGCTTAATCTTGTTCAATTTCACTTGGTTTCCATCTCTGGCCCCTCCAGGATGAAACTGAAAACAGGAAGAATTGCCTAGCTATCCTTTCCCAGACATCTAAATAAATAATTATATATATATATATATATATATATAGGATATGTGAGGGCGTTTGTGGGATAAAGCAGTTATCTGTACAGTAGCCTGTGACCTCGAATAACCTCACGGTGGTGAAGCCACGGTGAGGGTTCTAAGAACATGGTTACTGTACAGATAACTCTTTATCCGAAATGCCTTATATTAATTATGCAATAGGCTTTTTGGGGGCACTGTGAGTGTGTTTTTGTCAATTTTGGTGGGGCCTTATTTGTGGCGGTGTGTGGTGGTGTGTTCTAATGCTTTACTTTTCAGTTATTTTAAGTGGGGAATTAATTTGAGTTGTTTTTGTCAATGGGTGTTGTTGGTGGATTGGGATTGGTGGGTTGATGTGGCGTGTATGTTCCGATTGCTTGAGTTAAGGTGCTGGCATGGTGTGTATGGAGTTTGAGTGACAGGTGTTAGTGTGTTGCGATTGGTTGGGGGCGTGGTTTGTTTGGTGTTTTGTGTTGCGATTGGTTAATGGGCGAGTTTTTTGTTTGGGTTTGAGTGACAAGGGTATTGGTATTCTGATTGGTTGGGGGCATGACTTATGTGGGCGAGTGTTTTTATTGGATCGAGGGTGTGACATTGGTTTGTGGCATAGTTGAGTTGGCGGCTTCAGCGACAAACCAGCGTGTGGACCTGGGAGTGGTAGAGAGTGGCATCGAGTGGCGGGCGTTGGCAGTTTGGAGTTGGAACTGGAGCATCGAGGATTTGTGCTGCCTTCTTATTCTTCAGAGGATATTGGAGCCAGGATCCTATTGATGCTGTATTTGGTACTCGATGTTTGGCGGTCATGCCGTTGGGTTGGAAGGAGTCGTCGGCATTGTGTAGATGTTTTTTTTTAGGGGATGTGTTTTTTTTTTCGCACTGTGGAGTAGGACATGAAGAGTCCATTAGTGGAGTTGCTGGCTGCTGCAGTTGATTATGATGAGGACAGCCCTCTGTATTTGGATTTCTTTTGTTTACTTTTTGGGATGGCACTGTTTTATTTGGATACAAAGGAAGAGTCGCACCGATCTTTTTTTGTTCGGGGAACACATGGAGTCAAGGAGAAAAAAGGTACAGAAGTTTTAAATTGTTTATTTGCAGTTCAGGAGAAAAGACAGGGTTTAAGCAGTGCATAAGTAGGTAAACTAGTGAAATCTTACATAGTAACCAGTGATAATTTATGAAACAGTAGATATTTACATATTGTAGTAGTTTTTGCTGAGTTTTGAAAAGTTATGCTGTTTATTTTTTGTTAGAAATTGCTTTATTGCTGAAAAGAATATGGAGGGAGGATCAGGTAGAGGTATGAGGAAAAAAGATTGCTTTTATTGTTTGAAAATTGTAGAGGGGCAGTAGAATGGTATGGGAAAGAAGATACAGAGTTGTAGAAACATTTACATTTTAGAATGTTAGAAACAGTATGGTAGAATCAATCTTCACCTTATCTGTGTTACTTTGCTACTTTTTGTGGTTTGGAGATATTTTTTTTAACAGTGAAATAGAGTGATAAAGAATCAGTCTTCACTTTTCTGTGATGTCCATGGCCCAAGTTTGGTGTTCTGTTGCTTGCAGTACTTTAGGTTGGAATCGTTCTTCACCCTGTAGGGCCTTTAGTAATGCTGTGATGCTTTTTTTTCTAATCTGTCACTGTCGTAGTCCAGTACTTGAGGTCTCTTTTTGGTGTAGGAATCATATTTATTGCCTGTGGGAAATAGAGGGAGAAGTTGTAAGCATTAGGTAGGTTGGGGGGAACTTAGTTTTGGAGTACAGTGGGAATTGTTTGACTCACCTTGAAAGATGGTGAAATTGGTTGTCTTGGCTTGTATGGAGGGCTTGTAAAAGCAGGTTCCCAGGATGTCAGAGTAGTTTTCAGGGATTGTGGCTAGTGGTGCCTGTGGAATAGGAGTAGTTACTTGTTGGTTGCTTGGCTCGCTGCTTAGTGTGCTAGAGATTGTATTCTGCTTTTCTTCATTTATTTTGGAGTAGTCATTTAAACTTTGGAGCTGCTTATGTCCAGAAATCTGTACTATGTCCATCGGAGGGATTCCACTGTCTGTCAATTTTTGAATAAGATGCTTTCGGACGGAATGGTTGGTTAGGTGCTTGTCTGTCTGAATAGAGGATTTTGCTATCATTGTTTTAACTTTTGATGCCAGTTTGTGTATTCCTACTGGCTGGTTTTTGTACCAGGCATTGGGTGGGCCTTCTTTAGCGTGGAAGTTTGTTGCTAGAAAGAATGGGGAGTCATCCGAAAGGCACTGTTGTGGTCTTTTGCTTTTGTAAATTAGGTAGTTTTGTACTGGGCATTTGTGGGTGTTGCTGGTGAGCTGGTAGGCTTTAGGTTTAACTTTTTGACAGTCTTTAGGATTTGCTCCAGTGCGGGTTTTGGTTTGCCTTTTCTGGTCTAGCTGTATGTATGTCTGGCAGTTTTCATCAGTTCTTAGTATTATGTCTCTCCATTTGAGATTGCGCATCTCGGTGTTGCCCCTTACACCAAAATACATACTCATTGTGAGCCATATAGTGTTGAGGAGTGATTCGGGGGTGTAGGATCCCAGTAGTTGTTGTTCATAGAGTTTGCCTATGTTGGAGTCTGTGAGTTTGTCTACTGCTTTTGGTTTGGAATCCTTGCCCTGGCTTTTTAAGTGTTTTTGTTTGGAAAGCAGTACTTGACGTGCCTTTTCAAAAGCTGGTGATGTGGAGAGGGAGTCGCTGTATTCTTTGTTTCTTAGGTACCGTTCAACACTTTGAAATGTTGCTCTTAAGGTGAGAGGTTCATAGTCTGCGCCATCTTTTTTAGAGCAGTTGATGAAATAGTGGCAGAAGTAGCTGTTTGGTTGAGCTGGAGGACTGGCCTGAAGATGGTGTTGTTCTCCAAAGGTTTCGCAGAGGTAATTGGTGAACATTTTAGTATCTATTTGGGTTTTCTTTGCTGTGTTGATATGCCAGGCTTTTTCAATATAGAGGTCTATATCTTCCTGGTCGTTAATGTTTGTGTAGATGTCAGTGGCTGATGTGGAAGCGTTTGTGCCTGGCTGAGGGTTTTTGTCTTTATTCACTGGTAGAAGTGCTGTGGATGTTGCTGGCTGAATGGTGTTGATTGCAGATGGGTCTTCCAGTGGGTCAAGATTGTTTTCGAGTTGTGTCATTATTTGTTCCATTTCTAGTTCAAAGTTTGTGCTTCCATAGTTATTATTTGCCATGTTTTAAAGAGTTTGAGGCTGTATGGCTTTGTAGTTTATTCCGGCAGTAGCGTGGTGTTCGCACTGTCATGTAGAGTGGTCTGTGTAGCAGCTCGAGCTGGGGGTTTAGTATGCATGAGATTTTCATGCGTTTAATTAATGGTTTATGTGAGGTAGGTGTGCTGTACAGGTGTGTCATTTGGGGTGCATTAGTGTGGTGTGTGGTGTGGAAGTTGTTCGGCTGTGGCTAGAAAAGATGTAATCACTATGAGGATAAATGAGTGATGATGATGTAATCACTATGTGGATAACTTGGAGTTATGTTCATAGTGATTATGTCATGGTTTTTTATTTGTACAGTGTGCTAGATAAATGCTGTTATGTTCCTGTTTTTATCCTGACACCTGTTGCATAAATATATATATCAATCACACATAAGGATACAGCTCTGGTGCCTGTATTACAATTGGTCTTTGCTGTGTTGTACACAGAATGCCTCACTTGGGCCTATAATGCATTGCTTCTCTTCTCTGGGACCTGCAGTGCTCTCCAGCAATGCACCACTTTGCAGAATTTATATGGGCTCTTCTCTCTGCATTAAATTTTGCAATCAGCTCCATGCCAGCAGGTCAAAGTCTCACCACAGGTAGAAAGGAGCTAATGAAGTGTTAAGCCAACATAGTTTCCTGAAGTGGGATCATGATCTGTGATAATCCTTAATGTCCTTTATTGGCACACCCCATTATATAGAACCTCTTCTCAGAACTTATGTCTGTTTACTCTCATGTGTCACGTTAAGACTGTGGCCAGCCATACAGCCCTGAAGGAGAAGTGTTGTCTTTCATCACACTGTCTGTGTTCAAAGTTTCAGCTTACATGCAAAATGGATAGGTTTGGGAAGACTTTCAATGCTTTTTCCATGTTTACAATTATTAATTTTGTACTTTTCCATTTAACTGCATTCCAAATTCTAAAAGTGCAGTTGACTTACCCTTACTTAAAAAAAACACTTTTTATACAGCCTAAGTGCAAAAGCTAGAAGCATTAAATATATCTCCACAACTGCTGCAGAAAATTAAAATTACTATGGCAACTGTCAGACCTTTGCTGAAGGCATATATCAGCACAGATGAGCAGGCTGCACACAGCGCCCATGGAATATTGTCAAGATCATAAATCAGGGAGCAACACTCTCTTTCCCAAACTGCAGACAATTTATTAAGGGCCTGGTGCATTGCCTAGCAATGTTGGCTGACAGATCTGATTGCATGATTAAAGACGGCCTGTCATACCTCCCCAGGAGAGAGGTCTCAAAGTGCATGCAGTGTGGCGGTTTATTGGGACAAGCTGAGATTTAGGAAGGAAGCAGAGCAAATATCCACAAACTAAACACAAAACAACAGCTTGTTCCTGACACTTCACCATCTTGAAACACAGTCAATCATAGCCACTTTGCTGTTTTACTGTTAAGAAGATCTGGTGGGTAGGGGAGGCAGCAGCTTATTCTGTGTTATCTTTTTCACTGCGAACTGGGCTGAAAAACCCACCCACGTTGGCCCATATTTACTGGGAAAAGGGATATTTGCCATCCTTTCACCTTGAACTTGATTGTGAAGTTAAAGCTGAAGCAGCAACCTGTAGGTCCTGTGCCCAGCACTCTTCAAGCAGTAGTAAGCCATGTTTTATCTGGACTGGAGTTAGACCATTTAAATTATGGCAGCTGTGATGGTGCTGCAGTGTGGGTGGAACACCCATCATACCCACTTCAGACAGACTGTAGACAGATTTTATATCTACAGCAACCTCCCAGTGATCATAGCATACGTCTACAGGAACAGAATACAGAAAGATAGCAGAAGTTAGCACTTGCAGTAAATAAATATATAAATGGATTTATAAATCATCTCAAAACATTGCAGTATAGCTTAGAGGTTAGAGTAATGAGCTGTGCATGAGCTTGGTACATCCAGCAGACCTGGGTTTGATTCCCACATCCTCCACTTGCATACTGTGTTATTCTGAGCAAGTCACTTAGCCACCCCAGTGCTCCCAGGTCACCCCTGAAAACAGACACTTGTGCCTAGTGGGCCTTACGTGGTTACCAAAAAACAATAAGAAAAAAAAAATTTAAAATATTCTGTTTGATAACTACATTGGGGAGGCTTGCAGGAACAAAGTACCACAGTTTGATCTTTAGGGTGGAAAGGGAGGGAGCCAAAGTCAGATCTGTTGGGAAAGAACTCCAGTGTTTGGGGCTGCTGCTGGGAAAGTGTGGTCTCCCACAGATTTTAACCTAGAGATTGGACCATAGAGCAGCCCTCTGTTAACTGAGTGCAAGGCTCTTCCTGAGACATGGGAGACAAGTAGCTTCCAGAGATGGGTGGTCCAATCTGTTAAGGGTTTTAAATGGCCTTTGATTTCAGGTAAATTTTTTTCAAGAGTTGTCCAGAAATGCAACTGAGCTAAAAGGTCCATTTACAGGTATGTCCAGGAAAAAGAGGATGGGATACATTATATAGTGGATAATAATTAATATATACAGTTAAGAACAATTTAAAAGGATTAAATGCATCACTGAATAGTACCAAATTAATTAAGACCATTAACCCTTGCTGTGCTGCAGACTGAAATATCAGTCCAGAATTCCTAAACGTTCTAATTGTGTCGGCAGCCTAATAGTTAAATGCTTTACAAAAATGCAAAGCATAAACATGTAATTTTGAACAGCACAAAACAGAAACAGCTATACAAGAAGAACCAATGTAAAACTAGTAAGTGCCACATAAACTTTAGTTAGTGGATCACCAGAGTCAGCCACTTGCACACAAATCAATTTTAGCAGGTGGCTCAGCAGGTAATTAGCATTAATGATACGTAGTTAGCTGCTCATTAGAATGGTTACTTAAAGAGCTCCTGACAATATTTGTCTAGTGTGTGAATTGTGACACTCTGAGACAGACTTTATAGGGTAGCTGGTGTCTTAGTCTTTTACAGAGCATTTTAAATAAAGCATTGATGGGGATCAACATCCCCAGTAAAGGGGGGTTGGGGGTTCACTATACTTCTCAAGCATTCAGTAGTCTGCCAAATTTGTGAGTGTCTATCAGTTTTATTTATACCCAGCATAGTTCAACTGTGATGGCAGTGTATAAAGTTCGGTTTGGTGCTGCCTTTTGCTCATTTCTATAGCTGGACAGATTAAGGGCCGCTCCTCGACAGGCCAGCAGCCACTTCTGAGTGCCACAGAGTCTACTCAGCAGCTCAGTGTACACCTACATATGACATCACTTGCAGTTTAGCCTGGCAGCACTGGCAAACTGTGGGAAAACATCAGAGGTCATGGGTGGCATGGCAATTGCAGTTAGAACTAGGAATACAGGATCTGTAAAAGACTAAGATGGCAACTACCCTATCTCAAAGTGTCACACTCCACACACTAGACAAATAGCATCAGGAGCTCTTTAAGGCATTGTCTGTGAAAGCCTTTAGAAGTGCTGCCAGCTTTGAACTACCTTGTCTCACCTGCTCCTGCTGAAAATATCCATTTACAAGTGACGCCCAGAGTCAAGGCAAGTGAAACTTTGATTTTTTAAATGAAGTAAGCCCTACTAATTTATCAGAGCATGCTAGTATTAACATTGCTATAGCAGGCCAGCCTGGTGGTGCTGAGAGTTGAGGTGCTGGATGCCACACCTCACACCATGCCAGTGACCCAGGTTCAGGAATGGACTCGGGCTCGGCAGTGGAGGGAAGGGATTGAGCATCCAGAGGACTGCTCTCCCTTCCAGGTGAGAGGGGATCTGGGTCAAGCATTGCTCCTTAGTGGCTCCTCATGGAGATTGGGGGCAGCGCAGGGAACATTTGGTGCAGTGACTAGGGGTGGAGTGGCGATGGATGTCGGCACATTTGTGCCAGGAGATCATTGCATGACCATGCTCCAGGAGGGGAAACCATCATGCTAAGATACCCCAGATGACCAGGGAGGTGACGAAGGCTCTAGGGACCTAGCCCACATCTCCAGCAGTGGAACATCCCTTCAATGGTCCCTCAAGGCCCTAGACCAGGACTGACCCTCTAATCACAGATAGGCTGCCAGGTAGGTGGGGTGGGCCCTCCCCTGGAGGGGTGATCTGGGGGGCTGGAAGGTCCTAGGAAGAGGGTCTCAGAGGAGGGAGATCTCAGTGGGGAGTAGAGGTGATGGTTGAGTGGTCACTTCTGAGAGATCAAAAAAAAAACAAGAGGGTGGTTGCGTAGCACCAATAGCGGGGCCAAAAATCAAACTTTTTACTCACAAGACTAGGACCATAAGGTTCAGCTCCTCATCACTGCTCCAAAACCACAGATAAATCCACACAGGATGTAGTTAGGATAAAAGCCATTTATTCCAAAATGTAGGCAACCAGTCGATGTAGATTCACAGTGTCCCTCCCCCAGAAAACAGCCAAATGTTTTCACGCTATACTGTGCTTTTTCAAGGCTGAAGGTGGCCATTGATAATGCATCTTAAATAGGCATCTAAGTTAAAGGGTACCTAAACAAGCAGTTTTTTAAAACTGTAAACTCCAAAATCTGGCTTCATAGGGAGGTAAAGTAAAGGCTGCTGTTTATATTTATGCTAAAACTGCATTTATGTAAATAACATAAATGCAGTTTCATAGCTTTTGAAAAAATGTAAACATCAGCCTTTCACTTTCACAAAACAACCTTGGTTTCTCCCTAATATGTCTGCCAAGTGTGTTAAGTGATGAGTCACGATGACATCATCGGAAGCAGAGACAGAGACACACCTATATTCCTATATAGTGCTAACTAGTTCTTCTTTCCCTCTTTGTTTTGAATTGTTGTACCTGAATGATCAACACCATGTGTTAAATCATGGATTACTTTGATCAGTACACATGTTAGGCTATCAGATTGTTCATTTTGTTTGCTTTAACTTGCTGAAAATGTTTTGCAACCCAGCTGACTTTCTCTTTGGCAAATCACAGTACAGTACAAGACTTCAAATACCTGATGATCTAGTGGTAATGTGATGCCCTGAATTTTGTTTTTTTGTTAACCAGGAGAGGCACACTAAGGTGTGGCCTGGGAGCACAAGGAAGTTTAGTCACTTGCTCAGGGTCATACAGCAAAGTACTGGTCTGGTTCAATTCCAAAGCTCATGCTCTCTTATTAATCCACAAATAAGGCTTTCTTTTTCCACGTGAACCACCTGCACATAGTCTGCCTTCTGTTGAATGCCCCACCATCCGTACCATGTTCTTAGTACTGCCTGGGGCCGCATATGTGCTTACGGTCTTATAAAGAGAATTATCACACCTCAGATTGCATTCTTGTACCTTAGAAAGTTGTGCACACCTACACCGATACGCACCATCAGCTGGCCCTGTTAAAAAATGCTTCCCAAATCACTCTCCAGTCAACTTTCTCAATGTTTTTGACTTCTACTCCCACAGTAAACAATGAATGGATCACCACCCTTCTGCACAGTGAAGGTAGTATGCACAATTCCCCTGTTGTGTTTTTTCCCACCTCATTAACCAAAAACTAGGTCTTCCTGGAGGGCCAAGCAATAAAGCATCATGACCCACCAGAAAAATTGCTGTTCATGCCCTCATAAGGGCTGCACTTACAATGGATAACAATATTATTAGCAGGACAGGCATACTAATACCTTGAGTGAATCCACCCGACTTCCAGTGTCAGTCTATTCCTTTACCTGTGATCTGAAGAACCCCGCCAGACAGTTCCCATCAATTTTTTCTTCAGTGCTTTTCTTCTCCACAATGCAAGTCGGCTGGCTACCACCCTTCCAAATCTTAAATGTGCTATACACAACTGCCTCAATACTGTCCTAACAAACATCAATATCCCCCCCCCCACCCAAGGGTAATCTCCCTACACTGAATTCAAGTAACAGTTTAGGTGCAGCCCTGCCACTCTGAGTATTTGTCATTGCTGGCTACTCTTATCCACAGTCAGGTAGTGATCACGATGCTGGCAGCCTCACAGTTTAGATCTCACAGTGATCTGCTCAACGTCCTCCTTTCTGTCTTCAGCTAACCTGAATAAAGCTATACCCTGCTGGAATGGCTTCTTCAGTCCCTCTCCGGCATTCATTTTTCTCACCTGATCCCCACACCAAAAACTGGTGAGTTCACTACCCTTCCGCATCATGAATGTGGTTAGTACAGTCGCCCGTGTTATTTTTACATATTAATAATACACATGATCTTCTGGTAAGCCAGGCTGATAGCAGCATGGCACAAGTGGAAAATAGGCTTTCCTACCCATATAAGATCTAAGCTACAGTACCTATGATTAGGCACTATTAAATGACGTGCATAATGATGTGCACACCCATCATTTAATAGTGCACAATCAAAGGTAACCTAGATCTTTTGAGGATAGGAAAGACCATCCATTCCCCTTGTTTCCTGTTGCTATCAGGCTGACTTACTGGAAAGATATGTTTATATTTGATATGTCAAAAAAAATGGGGACTGTACTACTTGCATTCATGATGCAGAAGTGTGATGAGCTCACCAGTTTTCGGTGTGAGGAGTAGTGAAGAATGAATACCAGAGACTGACTGAGAAGGCCACTCCTGCAAGGTACTACTATATTCAGGGAAGGGAGAAGACAGAAGGGGAGAAATATGAGCAGATCACTGTGAACAAAAAGATGTGGGGCTGCCAGCACCATAATCACTACTTGACCCCATTGTCCTGGCCAACATTCCTCTTCCCAAACAACCAGTTCATGCAATTGTCCAAGGCTGTGTGTGGGTATTAATGTGTGAACTGGCTGCTACTACATGCTCAGTCACTTCACTACCAGTCTAGCATTGCTTGTAAAGCACTTTGGGATACAGTGTGTATGAAAACCATTATATAAATGCTGATTCTTATTATTATTATTATTATTTGCCATGGAAAAAGAAGACAAGACAAGCATATATTTGAACTCTAACATTGGGCTGCACAAAAACTTTGCTACAAAAAAGTGGTGGATCTAGGGGTTGGTGAAGGGTGTGCCTGCAACCCCCCCCCCACACACACACACATTGTAAAGTACTTGTTTGCTATTGCTGCATTTCACTTTGTTGAAGAAGTCTGATTTATTGATTGTACAAATGTTTACATTCAAACTATGGATTTTAGTTGTAGGGTCTGTCAATAATGTACTAGAAAAGAATAATGGCAGAAAATATTAAGGTTTAATAAAAATGTTAAAAAGTCCATATTAAGTATGCACACCACCCCAGCACCCCCATTGTAGCATCCTGTATCCATCATAGCCACTAGACCACCAAGTTATTCAAGATTTGTATTGCACTGTGGTTTGCCACAGAGACAGTCAGTTGGATTAAAACACAATTTCAGCATGTTAATGTAAACAAAATGAACAGGACCATAGCCTAACATGCGTATTATACAAAATAATGCACATGGTTTTGACCATTTGGGTGAAACAGTTCTATACAAATGGAAAAAAGAACTAGTTAACACTACAGAGAGCCATATATCTCTCTGACTTTGGATCCAATGATGTCATCACATAACACATTTGGCGGCCATTTTAGGAAACAAGTAAGACAGTTGTTTTTGAAATTGGAAGGCTGATTTTACAATTTTCAAATGCTCTGGAACCACATTTAGATAAATTATATAAATGTAGTTTTAACATTAATAAACACAGCGGCCTTTCCTTTACTCACTTACGGAGTCAGATTTTTGAATAGTTTGTTGTCAAAATGTTGTTTAGGTATCCTTTAAAGATAAAGTTTAAAGTTACCATGTGGCATAAAAGTGCCTAGTGCAAAATTTGAGGGACTCCCTGGTACATAGTGCATTTGAAGAAATTATGATGGAGAAAGAAAGGGAAACCGAGAGCACTTTACCGAAGGGAACCTTCACATGTGGATATTGTCAGTTCTGTAAATTTTTATAAACACCAGTAAGGAATATGTGCATCTCATCACCAGGAAACGATATGACAGCAGAATTTTTGGCAACTGCAACACCTAGGATGTGGTTTATGGGGCTACATGCAGGGTATGCCCTAGTTTCTATGTGGGGGAAACCACACAAAAATTTAAACAATGAATAGGACAGCACATAAGAAACATAGCCAATGCAGATGGAAAAAGTGCCTTATTGCAACATATCCTATCCAAAGGAGAGAAATGTTATTTTGGTTTTCAAATTTTGGAGAACGTGTGCAATGATACACAGAGGGGATCTGGATTTAAAACTTTACCAAAGAGAAACATTTTGGCAGTATACTACAAAATCTTACATATATCAAGGATTAAATGATTTCTTTCATTTATCCCCTTTTCTATAGTGTTCATTTGATTATGAGACTGAAACATTTTTGAATGGGCTCACAGTACCTTTTTACATATATATGTATAGGGAAATCTAAAACATGTCATCTTGTTAAAATTATAATTGAATAATGTTTTTTTAACAAGAAATAGCAGGGTTTAGTAAATTGAAGTAAACTGTATTTAAATGGTTGGAGGGGAAAAAGAGGAAGGGGCAGGAATTTATCATGTATTTTTAGGTTCCTTCCTTCCTTCCTCTGCCCCCCCCATTCCTGTTTTATTTTATCTCCACCTTTAACTTTAAATCACACCTCATATATGGTACATTTGCACTTGTTAACTATATGAATATATACAAATATTAGGATTGATGGTATATAATTTTAGTGATAGGGGAATATACGGAATAGGTGCTTTCCTGCATGTATTAAACTTTAGGTTATTATATTATATTTTTATATATATGTATTACGGAATATTTCATTATTACTGATTTTATTAGCCTGCACTTTTTTAGGTGACTTTTGTTGTATGGGGGAAATTAATTGTGTTACTTACATAGCTTAGTATGATGAATTAAGAACTTTAACAGTTTCAAGCAATGTTTTGCACTAGGCAGTCTTACACCACATGGTACCTTTAAACTTTACCTTTAACTTAGATGCCTATTTAAGATGCATTACCCCTGGCCACCTTCAACCTTGAGAAAGCACAGTATCATGTGAAAACGTCTGGCTGTTTTCCGGGGAGGGGCACTGCAAATCTATGTCGACTGGTTGTCTATGTTTTGGAATAAACGGCTTTTATCCTAACTACGTCATGTGTGGAGTTATCTGTGGTTCTTGAGCAGTGACGAGGGGCCGAACCTTATGGTTCTGAGCTTCTGAGAGATGCCCTGGTCCACCGGAGCACATAAATAGAATATATATATATATCTATATACACACACATATACACATATATATAAAGCATTGCTGTAGCAGGCAATGTTGTTTCTGGGTTACAGTTAGCAACCCATCTCCACCATTCGAGAAGAGACAGACTGAATATGCTGCATCCTCACCCCAGGTACGTTATGAGTTGGGAGAATATGCAGCAGGCAATGGGGTCATGAAATGTGTCTGTTACTATCAGGGAAAGCCCCAGAATGATGTAAATGAAAGCATTGTTTGTAATTTTAAAGAAGATTACCTTCAGAGCCTGAAACTTATTCCCGATCTCAGTCAGCAGTTTCCTTAACTGGCAGGAAAACTGAGGGGTACACCTCCAATGCTGATGCAGGATGTTGAGGAATAGCTAAAACAATTCTCCAAATTCTGAGACTGGTGGGTGTAGTACTAAAATGCCAGGGTGATGGTGGCCATAGCAACTGGTGTAGTGAAAACCAGCAATGCACTGCTACTAAGTGAGAACGAGGGCAATTTAAGTTTTTCTTATCAGTGGGCATGGTTGCTGTTAAATTGCATGGGGTTTTCAAAGAGAAAAGGGACTAAACCTTTTTGAAAGACACCACAGACTTTGATGAACTCAAAGAAACGTTTCTTGAACATGTACAAAATGCAGTTGTTCAGGAGTTGATTACACCTAAATTAATCATCAGTTCAGATGAAACTGGAATCAGCTTAGTCTCAGTGCCAGAGTGGGCTATGGAGGAGACAGAATCCAAGCAGGTTGGTGTGGCAAGGTTAGGTGATGAATGACAGGTATCCATGGTGCTCTTATGTACCACTGCTGGTGATTCTTTAGCCCCTCTGGTGATATACAAGGGCCAGACAAGTGCCTGTCACCCTGCTTTTACATTCTCTTCAGATTGGGACATTACTCAGTTCAGTAATCACTGGGTCAGGGCAGACATGATGATAAGGACAGAGAAAGTTTTGGTTCCCTATATCAAATTTGTCATTCAGAAAAATGGACTGTCTAAAGAACAATAGGCTTTGCTCAGTCTTGATTTATTTCATGCCAACAAAACAGAAGCAGTAATAAAACACTTCAAAGAACACAATATTATATTGGTTCTTATACCACCAGCGTACACAGATTTATTACAACCCCTCAATGTTAGCATTAATAAACTGCTGAAAGATGAAATGAAAATCAAATTCACTAACTGGTATGCCATGCTGATAGCAAAGCAACTGGCTGAAGGAGCTTGCCCAAACAAATTAAGGTGGACTTAAGAATGACTACTATTAAAGTAAAACATTCCCAGTGGCTCAAGGCAAGCTTTGAGAGATTACGGCAGAGGCGAGCAGACTACCTCAGGGGAGTTGAACAAGCCAAGCTACTGGGAGCATACCACAGAATATCTAGTTCAAAGGTAAGCCTGTCACATACTGCCACACACAGCCACAAATACTGTTATTTCTCTGTGCTGACATAATGCTGACAGGTACTGACAGGATTTTATCATTCTTTGTAGATTTCACTTGGTTTCACTGGCAGTACGAAGCACTACAAGAATGAAATCAGCCTGCAAACGGAGCTTTGTCAACACTGCAGCCCAAACGATGCAGTTCAGAGCAACATGTTTTAATTAAATGGATCTTGTATAAATTGTCTACCAAAGTATAAATGTTTTATTTACTGTTTTATGGCAACATTTAATTAGTGACTGCTACATATACATACAGTAAATAAAGAATCTGTAGTCTCTGTTTGATGGATGTGTTTATTAATGGTAGATACGAACTCTGATAAATAATTTTATGATGTAGTAGTAAAACATCTTTGTTTATACAGGCATTATATTAATTTGACAAAGAAAATTCATCATTAGGGCCACAAAAGCCCTGTTTCCAAGGTGGTCCTGTGGATTTTATTCATGAAAATACATGTATTAAAAACAAACCTATGACATATCAAGACAGGAACTATGTAAATGTTCAAAGTGCATGTAATCCTTTTTTTCGTGGGTCACACCTAGCCTGCAAACATAGTGAACATTTATTTATAGCAAACAATTAGAGTTTTACAGCTTTCCGTGTAAGCATCACAGATGAGAGGATTTAACCTGGGAAGGCAAGTTGTACAGTCTCAGTTGGATCATATTACATTACTATTGATTTACTGAATGCCCTGGTTCCACCCATAGCTGGGTCACCATTTCCTTTCCTTGTAGCCTGATATTTTTTAACTAGTGTCCTTTAACAACAGGTCATATAAAATAAAACATGCAAATTTATATATTGTGGTTCTGAATCCATTTTATACATGCTTATTTCACAAAACAAAAATAATTTTCCCCCTCTTGGATGATTTTTACACTCATCGTGTATGTATCTTTTTCAACTCTGTTTATCACCATATAGCTGTATTTCAAGGCATTTCCTTATGTTCCAACATTAATTACCCTTGGGGTGAGAAATACCACCTATAGTATCCATTTATTGTCAAATGCATCCTTCAGCAGTCTCTAATTTGTGTGTCAGCTTCTCTTTATGAGAAATGTCAGGCACCATTCCTTCCTTCTTAATGTGAAGGAAATTAACCACTTGCTGGTTTTACATTTCTTTTCTATAATTGCCAGAATGGAAAATCAATATTTCTGTACTTTATACAGTTTATCTTGTGAATACCCAATAAAAGATGATTTAATAAATTGTCTGTTACAGGTCCTAAAATCTCCCCTCCGTCCTCTGCCAACAACTCTGTATAGTTTACAAGCTAGCATCATGGCATCTTGTCACAGACCGCACATCCTCAATGTCCCAACACCACTTTCACATCAGCTTGTCACAGACCTCCATCCTTGTATTCTCCACTCTGTGTACCATTCCTGTAGTTGCCTCTTTGTGTAGTTGGTACATCTCAAACACCTGGATCCCTGAGTCCAGTCACCAGTCCCCCTTGACCACTTTGACCAGGCAGAGGGAAATAAGGCTCCCGATGCATTGAAGCTGAATATAGCCATGGTAACTCAAACCAAAAGTGAAACAAGCAAACAAAAATGAGCCACACTGAAATTAAGATCACTGGAGACAACCTCTGCTTGTGAATGTGCAGTTTATTGAACACTAAGCTGCAAGGACAAAACAAAGAAACACTGGCACTAGTACCCAGGCATGTCAAACCTTATGGCTATTCCTCAAGGGATGGGGACTCACCAACCTGTTGCTTCTTAAATACAAGTGCCTTAAAGGTGAATAACCCAATGGATAATGTGACTGTTAAAAATATATAAATAGTCTGAGACCTAATCACATATTACATTACAATACCCTGTGCTATTGAGTAAAATATGAATACAATTACTGATACCACTTACCAGGATGGACAACATTGATTAAAGACATTAAACATCATATAATAAATAACTGTCCATGTGTAAATACATAAATGCAATTAGTAAATCTTCAGAAATGTCCCAATTCATTGACTCATAGCTAAGCTCCAAGCACAGAACTGGTGGTAAAAAAGAACCAGCATATAATTCAAATAGCTAATCTGATAAGTAACAAATCAAACCAACAGAAAAAAACACAGGTCAATACATCAATGACAAAAGGTATATAGAGCAGCATTAGAACAAAAGGAGAAAAATGATGGAAGAAGTAAGGAAAGAAAAGAAGTACTGAAAACAGTAACACAGTTATTTAACAAAGGGAGTAATGTCCCAGTCATTATTCAACCCCATAGAGGTTAAAGCACCTAGCACGTAAATCAGATGACTCTCACATTTGAGGAGGTCATTATGTCTGTCTCCTCAACATTGCCTGAAAGGGATATGGTCAATCCCCATAAAACACAAAACTTTGGGATCACTGTTAGGGTGTCTAGACTAATGCAACCTTACTGGAGTTATTTATTATTAATAATAGAAGACTGTACATGTTCTTGTATCCTATCTTTCAGAGGTTTTATTGTTCTGCCTATGTAAAGAAAGGGTCACAGGCACCATAAAGCATATACCACATACTCAGTTTGTGTAAACATTGATTAAAAACATTAAACATCACAGAAAATAACATCATATTAAATAACTGTCAATATGTAAATACATAAATGCAATTAGTAAATCTTCAAAAATGTCCCAATTCATTGACTCGTAGCTAAGCTCCAAGTACAGAACCTGTGGGAAAAAGAACCAGCATATAATTCAAATAGCTAATCTGATAAGTAACAAATTAAACCAAAAGAAAAAAAACACAGGTCAATACATCAATGACAAAAGGTATATAGAGCAGCACTAGAGCAAAAGGAGAAAAATGGTAGAAGAAGTAAGGAAACAAAAGCAGTGCTGAAAACAGTAACACAGTTACTTAACAAAGGGAGTAATGTCCCAGTCATTATTCAACCCCATAGGGGTTAAAACACCTAGTGTGTAAATCAGATGACTCTCACATTTGAGGAGGTCATTATGTCTGTCTTCTCAACATTGTCTGAAAGGGATATGGTCAATCCCCATAAAACACAACGCTTTGGAATCACTGTTGTGGTGCCTAGACTAATATAACCTTCCTGGAGTTACTTATTATTAATGATAGAATGTATATGTTCTTGTATCCTATCTTTCAGAGATTATATTGTTTTGCCTATATAAAGAGAGGGTCATGGGTACCAGAATGCATATACCACATACTCAATATAGCACGTGACAAGATGTCGACTATCATAGGTAGCCTGATTTGTGGGACTGATAAGGGAACCTCCTCATTTAGGAAATTGCAAACATTGTAGAAAAAAGGAGGTGGTAATACCACTGTACAAATCATTGGTGAGACCCCATCTGGAGTACTGTGTCCAGTTCTGGAGACCACATCTCCAGAAGGACATAGACAGAGTAGAAGCAGTTCAGAGAAGGGAAACAAAAATGATACAAGGTCTGCACCAAAAGTCATATAAGGAGAGACTAGAGGACCTCAATGTGCATACCCTGGAAGAGAGGAGAGAGAGGAGGGATATAATAGAGACCTTCAAATACCTCAAGGGCATAAATAAGTTACAAGAGGGAAGCATCTTTCAGAAAAAAAAGATGTTCAAGAACAAGAGGTCATGATATGAGACTGGAGGGGGTAGACTCACAGGTAATGTGAGGAAGTATTTTTTCACAGAAAGGGTGGTGGATGCATGGAACAGCCTCTCAGCAAAGGTGGGGTGGCAAAAATGATAGAGGAGTTCAAGGATATATGGGATAGGCACAAGGAAACCCTAGCATTAGGAAAGATGGTAAAAGCTGGAGATAAACTAGGATCTGTGGTATTGCAGTAGGTAGGGAAAATGGGCAGACTAGGTGGGCCAAGCGGTCCTTATCTGCCATGAATTTCTATGTTTCTATGTTTCTATTGCAGGTGCTACATTTGTAGAAACCTACAGGACATAAAGGAAATCCAGGGGGAACTTAACGTGACACTATCTTATTTACAAAATTGGTTCTCACAAGGCTATCTCTATGGCTGGAATTTCTCCTACAGACTACATGTGGAGTTGACCCCCAGTGGAAGGTCCATATCTGTATCTTCTGATAATACACTGCAATGTTTTTAAAGAATGTCTGTTACAATTAGGGCTGCAGCACTGAAATCCAATATAAAATTAACTGGTCCTGTCTCGTGAACATTATACTTGGGTTTGGATGATAGGAGCTCTGTCCTATTTCTATTGCTAGCATGAGTTTTGGCTTTATCAAGAAGGACTGAATCATAGCCTCTGTCTATAAACCTTCGCCTGAGGTCAACTGCATATTTTTCAAAAGTATACTAATCTGAGCAATTTCTGTAAATATGCAGGGATTTACCATATGGTGTCCCATTTGTAAGATGTTTAGGATGGGAGCTTTCAGCACATAACAGGGTATTCCCAGAAGTAGATTTATGATTGTTCTCAGTTTGGACTATACAACTGGGAATGCCTTTCAAAGTGAATACAGGGAATTAATGGCAGACGGATGCTACATATGTGTAAAGTTTAAATTCTA
This sequence comes from Neoceratodus forsteri, assembly GCA_016271365.2. Lineage (NCBI taxonomy): Eukaryota > Metazoa > Chordata > Ceratodontiformes > Ceratodontidae > Neoceratodus > Neoceratodus forsteri. The sequence goes on from CM057452.1 coordinate 606,550,145, forward strand.
GTTTTTATTAAGGTGGTTGACAAAATTCACAGCCTTCTGTATAGTCTCCCACCATATGACAATAAATGTTATCTATATATTGCCCCAGTGGGCAAGTTGGGGACCAAAGGGGTTAGTGAGGTAAACTCACTAATCTCTAGATTGAACCCTTCTCCCACCACACTACAAAAAGGTTAGCATAGGAGAGTGCTATCGAGGACCCCACCACTGTGCCACATATCTGTAGAAAAAATTGCTTGTTAAATGTGAAAAAATGTATTGTTAGAATTATAGGGGCGATATAGTTCCCCTATAGTTAGGGTGGTTGGTGAGTTTTATGTTAAACTCGATTTCTGTTTACTTCATGCAGGAAAAACAGTTTTTCAAATTGACATGACATTTTTAGGATTAGTTGTATATGAAAGAATCCACAATCCCTGAAAGTCTCATGTAAATCGGTTCAGTAGTTTTAGAGATATTAACCCTTAGGCTGCCAACAGATTTAGAACATATAGGAATTCTGGACTGATATATCAGTCCGCGGGCACAGCAAGGCTCCTGGATTTTAAGAAGGCTGACTTTACTCAAATGAGGGCTTCCATAAAACAAATGTTTAGCAAGGAAAAAGGGCACACAGTGGAACAGAGGTAGAAAGCCCTGAAGGAAGCTTTACTCACAGTAACTGTCCAGTGCATGAAGCAGATCTCTAAGTCAAGAAAAAGGAGGAAACCACTATGGTATACCAAGGATGTAGCATCAAAAATAAAGGATAAAAGGAAAGCATTCAAGAGATCCAAAGATACTAACAATGAGGAAGATATGGAAGTTTGCAAAACCAAGCTAAAAGAAGCAGGGGAAGGCAGTAAGGGTAGCCAAAGCCGAGACAGAAGAGAGAATCACATGGGGAATGAAGAAGGGTGACAAAATGTTTTATAGATACATCAAAGAAGAAAGGGAAAATAAATTATAAGAATTGCAACCAAGTACGACAAACAGGCAGAAAATGATGACGAAAAAGTGGAGATTCTAAACAGTTTCTTCTGCTCAGTCTTCACAAAAGAAGACAATGGTAATGTACTCAAAATGCAGAACATAGGCAGACTCACCATAGAAGCAGATGCTAGACCATTTACAAAAGACAGTGTCCTAAAAGAGCTTCTCAAATTAAAAGCAAATAAAGCAATGGGCCCAGATAAAATCCACCATAGAATTCTGAAGGAGCTGGCACAGGAAATTGCAAGCTCATTGGCAGAATTATTCTCTAGAGCACAGGGAAATACCTCGGACTGGAGAAGGGCCACAGTGGTACCCTTGCACAAAAGTGGAAGCAGGGGGGAGGAGGATGGAAACTACCGGCAAGTGAGTTTGACTTTGGTAATGGGGAAGCTTATGGAGTCCCTATTTAAGCAAAGAATAGTGAAGTTCCTTACAGAAACAGGGCAGTTAGATACTAAACAGCATGGATTTACAGCAGGATGGTCATGTCAAATGAATATGATTGAATTCTTTAACTGGGTCTCCAAAATAGTGGACCAGGGAGGGGTGGTAGACATAGTCTATCTGTATTTCAGCAAGACTTTTGACTCTGTTCCCCTTAGAAGATTGGTCAGTAATCTAGAGCACTCTGGGTTAGGGTGCAAAACAGTCAAGTGGGTTCAAAACTGGCTCCACAATAGAATGCAGAGGGTCATAGTCAATGGAACACTGTCTAACGAGTGAAGGGTGATCAGTGATGTGCCTCAAGGATCTGTCCTTGGCCCAATCCTCTTCAATATATTCATCAGCGACATTGCTAATGGCTTGCAGGGCAAGGTATGCCTGTTCAAAAATGTCACAAAGCTCTGCAACAGGATAGACACAATTGAAGGAACGTCAGCAATGGAAGCAGATCTAAAGAGCCTAGAAGCATGGCCTAGGGACTGACAGTTAAAATTCAATGCCAAAAAGTGCAAGGTTATGCACCTAGGTAAAAGAAACCCTAAGGAAAACATACACACACAATGGTGAACAAGTAACAGAAACAAAACTCGAACAGGACCTTGGAGTGCTTATTTCTGATGATTTAAAAGTGGGTAGACAATGTGAAAAGGCGGTGCAGAAAGCTAGTAGCATCCTAGGATGTGTTGGCAGGGGCATTACAAATAGGAAGTGAGAAGTCATGCTCCCTCTGTACAGGTCCTTGGTGAGACCACGTCTTGAGTACTGCATACAGTTCTGGAGGCCACACCTTAAAATGGACATAGACTACTTGGAGGCTATACAGAGGAGAGCTACTAAAATGGTTCAGGAAATGCACCAGGAGCAACATGAATCTAGACTACAGCAACTGCAAATGTACTCCCTTGAACAAAGGAGAAACAGGGTGGGGGGGATATGCTAGAAACCTTCAAATACATAAAGGGTATAAATAAGGTACAAGCAGAAAACCTCTTTCACAAAAAGGAGACCACACGGACAAGGGGGCACAGTTTGAGACTAACAGGGGGTAAGTTTAAAACCAACATTCATAAGTTCTAATTCACAAAGAGGGTGGTGGACCATTGGAAAAGCTTACCACCAGAGGTTGTGGAGACCAAAACAGTCACTTCTTTTAAGATAGCATGGGACAAGTATTGCGGTAATCTTGGAAGAAGAACAGAATGGGGGTTGGTGATCTGGGCAGATTAGATAGATCATATGGTCCCCTTCTGCTGACATGTTCTTATGTTTTAAAGTGTGAAAAAAAAGTTTACAATTGACTTCAATGGTGTTTTTTTTTAAAACGTTGCTCTCATCTACATAAAAACCAAAAAAATCCTTAAACTGTGAAATTTTGTAGGGTCGTGTAGGTTGATGGGGAAGAATTTCCTAGGTTGGTTTGATGTTTGGGAGTTTTGTAGTTTTTAAGCTATTTACGTTTCAAAAATTGTGTTTTTGCCATTTCCACATCTGCTCGCAATCAGGCTCTGAGATAATGTACCACATGCACAAAACAGTGTCAATGTTGTTGAATTGGGATCAGAAAAGTGAAATGAGTCAGGCGGTAGCTAAAGTATGACATGTGCAGAAGGGCTTCAATGGACTTGATTAGAAACTGTTTTTTGGTGTCAGTATATTGAAGGTCGAATGGTATGCTCAGGTGTAGAGACAAAAATAACTAATAAGGTAACTGAGCTATACAGGGGAGAATATTTGTAAATGAACATTAAGTATCTCCTCAGCTGGCCAGCCTGGTGGCGCTGGGGGTTGAGGCACTGGAGTCCACACCTCGCGCCACACTGGTGACCCAGGTTTGGGAACAAGCCCGAGCAGCTGGGGGTCAGCAGGGGGAAGAGACTGAGCATCCGGAGGACTGCTCTCTCTTCCCTAGGGAGGGGCCGGGAGATGACCGCTCATGGAGCGACCTCTGGTGGAGGCTGGAGGTGGCCAAAAGTAGCATCCAGGGGGGTGGAGCCATGGTAGTACATTGCTTTGGTAGCCGGGCTCTATAGGGGCATAATTAAGCAAGATACCCCCTCCTCCCTCCAATAGGTGAAAGCGCCTCCCACCCATGTACCACACTCCTGTAGTCAGGCATGGCTTTCCTCATCCTGTCTCCTCCTCAGCCAGGTGCTCAACCCTACAGAAAGAGCACCCCGGGTGGGGGTGGCCCCTCCCCAAAGAATAGACCCGGGGGATGCCTGGTGCCAGATAAGAGAGCTTAAGCCACAAAAGGAGGTAGAGTCCATGGTGTTGGGTATTCGCTGGAGAGAGTTTGGTGGGATACAAGGAAGGGGAGCAAAAATAGAATAAAAAAAAAAAGTATCTCCTCAGCTCATATACCGATCCAGAAGCAAATAGTTTGATACCTTTTATTGGACCAACATAGATGTTACAAAAAGAAAACAATGTCTAAGCTTTCAGACCAACCAAGTCCTTCCTCAGAGACTTATGACAGTTGTTCAGAGAGTCACATTCTATTAACACCCAGATCATACATAAAAAAATACATAAAAAACAGAAACAATTCTCATTAGCTTAAAGTACCTATTTCAAAAAATCACAGATTTAAATGGAATGAAGAGCATTCCATTAACTTGTTACTGTTGAGAATCTTTTCAAGGTCAAATAACATCCACAGCAGATAAGCTGAACACTCAAGTTGACAAAACTTCTGAATGAAATGATTAATGAATGAGTGTGTTATGAGACAGCATTCAAAATTAAAAATAAGACCTTTAGATTAAATACAACAAATCTCCAGGTTAGAACTTGATAGTACTGTATGATAAAAAACTGTACAACAGAAATTTATGTATGGCAATAAGAGGGAATAATATATATATATAGTATATAGATACTTATGCAATAGGTATGGAGATAAACAGAGTGTGATAAATCCATTTATCTGAGTCACTGTGTGTATAAATTTATACACACAGTTACTCATTTATACACACAGTTTCTATGTCACAAATCTCTTTGGAATTCATTTAGAATGTTTGGCCTCAGAAGCAGTACTGACCATGTTCAAATGGGAATAACTTTAAAATGAAAAAAGATAGCATGCTACTGTGAGCACGAAAATTGTTCAGCACAAAATTATCTACAAAATGAGTTGTGTTTCATTAATAGATACCTTCTAGATTTTTATAATTAGCAAAAAAAATTAAAAAATAAGAACATGTTATTTTTTGTTCACTTTTTTGACAACAAAATGTGAATAACTTTAAAACAGAAAATGATAGCATGGTACTGTGAGCATGAAAAATGTTCAGCACACAAATATCTACAAAATGAGTGATGTTTCATTTATAGATACCTTTTAGTTTTTTTTATAATTAGCAAAAAACAGCATCAAATTAAATTTTCTTTTCCCTTTTTAACAAACAAATGTGAATAATTTTAAAATCAAAAAGGCAGCATATTACTGGAAGCATGACATTTGTTCAGTAAGAAGCTTTCTGCAAAATGAGTGGTGTTTCATTTAATAGCAACCACTATGCTAGGTGGACATACTCTAGGAAAGTTAACCAAAATTCCCAGAAATTATCATGTAAAATAAAGATAAACAGTCAAAACAAATGTTTCTGCACTGATAGAATGCATCCCTATTGCATAAATGAAATATACAATGGTGAGCTGTCAGATAAATGATTTATCTACACTTGTGCTGTTTGACCTCGGACACCTCACTCGTGGCTTACGCCACTCGTGAGGTTACCCAAGGTCAAATAGCACTTGTGTAGATAAATCATTTATCTGACAGCTCACCATTGTATATCCCATATGTATATATATATATATGTACAGTATATATATACTGTATATATATATATATATATATATATATATATATATATAGTATATGTATATACACCTTGTATGAACAACTGTTTAAAACATTCATACAGAATTAAACCTGTCTGGAGGTATTTTGTAAACTATAGTCTTAACCAGTAAACACTCTCCATAAACATTAAAACCTACAGTGCTGTAACAATATTTTTTACAAGATAATATCAATTGTCAGTATTATTGCCAAACAAACAAAAATCTCTCAGGGTCCACCTAAAAAATAAGTCCATGCATGTTAAAATGTTCAGAGTTCAATAATGAGTCAGTATATAATCAATTAATGATATGAACAGAAACAGTCTTAAGAATCTGAATAAAACCTAAATGGAATCCCTTCCCCTCAGAAAAGATAGCTAGAAAGGAAGTGTATATTCGCTATGTATATCAGCCAATAGTCCTAACACACTGTAGCATAATTATGACATGTACCTGAATATAAGCCTACTCAAATGTTAACAACACCCCACCCCTTCCTCCCACAAATCCCCTCCCAAACCCCAAAACACCATCCTTCAACTCCTCCCAAAACACACACAGAGTTACCCCACACACACTATACTCCCCTCATAAACACTCACCCAAGACAACCCAACCTCCCCCCCACACACACATGTATATATGTTGACAAACCAACAATGTTGATAACCAGTTAAAAAGGACTCTACAAAAATAAAAACAACAACAACACACTGAAGTCCTATTAAATGTCCATCTTATGAAATAAAAATCTATGTAAGTTTAAGTGGGGTAATGTGTCATGAAACCGAAATCAATATGCATGCCATCTGCTACCATATTAAGAAGTAAAATAAGCTTAATCTCAAAAGTACGTCTCTGTTGCATATTTTTTAAATGTTCTTTTAAGACCGTTACTGACATATCCGAGATAGAGTGGTCATTCTGAGAGAAGTGCTGCCCCACTGCTCATATAGAAGTGTTGCCCCACAGCTCATAGAGTCACACAGCACTAAAAAGGTTGACAGCTCATGTGAAGTGTGGTGGCATATTTAATATCTTGATTCTGAATATTTTGTATTAAGTTGCATTTGGGTCCTCTGTTAGATTCCAATTTAATTTTATACATATAACGTATGTACTTAATATTCTAGTTCTGATTTTTTCCTATAGGGGATTCTGATTGACAACAGACCTCTCTTTCTCTTTGAAGTCTGAGGAATGCATCCCGGAGCACCTCAGAAGAAAAATGTATTTATATCTGTTTTTTAAGTTGTGTACTGTTGTGGCATTGTACATGGTGAGTTATTTATGCAACATCACTACACTGTTTTAATGATTAATCATTGTGTGTTAATTTTGTATTTCTTATTAAAATTGTAGTTGCATTTACTGATGACATATGTTTGTAACATTATAGTTTTATACTGTATGTATATAAAGTGACCCAGTTTTGTATCAAACATGCCTTTTGAAAAAGGAACAACTTCCGAAATGTGTCCTGGCATGTTTGTTGGCATTATTTTGCACCTCAATAAAACTGGCACAGATTTATTATTTATTTTTAATTTTTTATTTATCAAGTCTAGGATTACAAATACCTTTGAGCCAAGGCTCTTTTACAATGGTTCCACGTCAGAGAAATACAAATTATGGGGAACATCAAGACAGACATTACAACAATGTGGACATTGCAAACAGAGTACAGATTAATACAATTCAAGGGTAGCGTTGTAAGCAAGGCAGCCAGCGGCATTTGTCAGAGAAAATAGACAACAGATAAGAAATGCCAGAGTCATAGGGAGAGGGGGAGAAGAAATGCAGGTAGGGTGGAGAGAGGGTGAAAAATGCAGCATTGGGTATACCAAGATGTGAAGGTAGAATCCAGTGAGGAGGGGAGGGGGGACCACTAGAGCAGGCAGGGAAGTGGAGAAACAAGGTTAAGTTGGGCAGTCACAGGAGCTGTTGGTAGTGAGATAGTCCTGGAGCCTAGTTTTAAACATACCAGTTGTTGGGGCAGAGGAGATGGTGGGGCTGAGGCCATTGAACCAGAGTGGAGCTCGATAAGCAAAAGAGCATTGTCCCTGTGAAGTGTGACAGTGGGGGACCTTCAGTGGCTGTAGCGTGGATCTCCGAAGGCACCATTTGTTAATTCGGTGTTGTAACAGAGTTGAGACCCCAGGGGGTGCAAGGCCAAGGTAGATTTTTTTCACCATGGAGCAGGTGAGAAACTTTATGCAGTTTGATAGTTGGAGCGAGCCGGTCTGGGTGTACAGGTCCCATGTGTGGGTGAGACGGTGAGCACCAGTGATGAGCCGACATGCCTTATTTAAGGCAGTTGAGAGGCGTCTAAGGGTTGTAGTTGTGGCCAAGCCATAAATGATGAGACCATAGCCTATTACAGAGATTGCAGAACTCAGGACTGCAACCTTCAAAGCTTCTGGCATGAGGTGTTGTCTGTGTTTGTAGAGGAGACCAAGCCGTGTATTAGCAGCTCTAGCTACATTATCTACGTGAGGTCCATAGGAGAGATTAGGGTCAAGCTATATCCCTAAGTATTTGAAGGACCCCACCTGATGTAGAGTGTTCCCTTGGGTGGTGTAGATAGCCAAGTGGTGTAGCTTGTGTGGGTTATGAGAGCTGCAGAATAGCATAGATTTGGTTTTCTTGTCATTGAGGACCAGTTTATGATTAAGAAACCATGTCTCTTCAGAACTGAAACCAAGTTGAAGGTTGTGTTGAAGAGTTGCAGGATCTTTGTGAGTGGAGAATACAAGAGCATCATCAGCATATAGTATGATCTGCTCAGAGCAGTGGTAAGGCAGGGAGTTTAAGAAAAGGCTAAAAAGGAGGGGCCCCAGTATGGATCCCTGTGGGACACCCGAGCGAACAGGCAGGGTGTCAGAAAGAGCGTCTTCAATTTTTACTCTCTGTGACCGATTTTCTAAGTAGCTTTTAAACCAGAGAGAAGAGTCAGGTGATAGCCCAGCATTCAGTAGTTGGTCAATTAGTAGTCCATGGTGTACTGTATCGAAGGCCTTGGAGAGGTCAACGAAAACAGCCCCTGTGAGAAGGCCGTTGTCAAGGGATTTGTTCAAAGCTCCAGTGAACTCAAGAAGGGCTGTGGTGGTGCTGTGACCTTTCTGGAAACCATGTTGTTGTGGACAAAGTGTATTGTATTTATCCAAGTGGTTGGTAAGTTGATCAGCCACGATGCACTCAAGTGCCTTAGAGAGTGGGGGCAGTATGGAGATAGGGCGATAATTTGAGTGATTCGTCTTATCCCCACTTTTATGGATGGGTGTCATGGTGGCTGTTTTCCATAAGTCCAGGAATTTTCCACAGCTGAGAGAGAGGTTTAGGATTTTTGTTAATGGATGAATTACCTCATCAAGGGTGAGCAACAGAAGCTTAAGGTCCAGGGTGTAGCTACTAGATCTAGATTTAGAGATAGCTGCAGTAACATAGCAGTGAGCTTCATTCAGCCTTACCTCCCTGAAGTAGAAGAGCATATGGTTAGACTGGAGGGGCTGAGGTATTTGGAGAGTAGGCCCTGTTTTCGAAAAAGTCATGGGGTAGGACAGCACTACGGTCTGAAAAAGCCGTGTTAAAGATGTTTGCGATCACCTTGGGGTCGAGGGTTGAGGATCCATCAACCATTAACATGGCCGGAGAGGTTTTTGGCTGTTTCCCCTGTGACATCCTTGATATTGTCCCAGAAAGCACGGCCATTTCCCTATGTATTGGTGAGAGCATCTTTGTAATAGGTGGATTTCATTAGCCAGATGGCTTTTGTTCAGGCATTTCATGCTTGTTTGTAATTTCGGATGTCCAGTTGTTTGCCGGTGGCCCTGGCAACTGCCCAGAGGTGGTCCCTTAGTTTCAGCTGTGAGAGAAGAGCCACAGTTAGCCATGGGTTAGAGAGAGATTTTGTTTTGTGCCTTTTAGCAGGGGCAAAGAGGTCGCAGGCTTTGTTGAAAATTGAGATGAAGTGATCAAGAGCCAAGTTAACATCTGTTGCTTCATAGATGGGTAGCCAGTCTTGTAGAAGCAGGTATTGTTTGAGATGTGGAAGTTTTCCATGAGAAAGGATTCTGCTAGTGATAATTTTGGGAGGGGGCTTAAGGAATTTGTTAGACCATGCACACATGACTGGGGAGTGGTCACTGAGAGAGTCTGGGAGAACGGTCGTACGAGAAATCCATGTGGGGTGAGTGGTGAGGACCCAATCCAAGAGGGCACTGGTGCCAGTCTTGTAGTTAATCCTAGTAGGGGAGTTTACCATTTGCGTGAGGTTAGCAGCTGCGATGGAGTCTTTATAGGCACTGGCGCTCGATGCTAACCAGTTTATGTTGAAATCCCCTAGTAGAATAAGTTCAGCTTCAGGAGGATAAGAGTTGATAAAGTTTAGGATGTTGTTGAAGCCATGTTTAGGGTCCCTGGGTGGGATGTATATGGAGACAATAGTCAGGGCTTTATGATTGCGACCTAGGATGATTTTTATTGGCAGAATCTGGGCTGAGACAGAAAGTGATGGAGTTGCTTATTATTTTGAGAGCAGCATCATATTCATGTTTGGGTGGTGAGTGATGGATATTCTTGTTGTTGATATAGTAGGATCAGATTGTAATTCACAATAAAAATTCACATCAGTCAATTTTCTCAATACTTATGCATCATGTTTGAGGCAGTCCTATACAACAATAGACCTGCCTTTGTCCGCAGGTTTAATGACTATTGGCCAGATTCACCAAACAAAATGGGACTTAGTTCCACTCTGCAACTCCATCTGCACACCAAAATCTCTGCAACTGTGGAGATTTATATTCACAGTACCTTGCAGCTGCAGAGATGTTACGCCTGGTCCCACTGGCCATAACATTTTTCCGCAGCTGCGAGGAAAGAAAACACTTGCAAGCTGCTGTAAATCATGGAGTCAGTCATAAACCGCTCCACCTTTGTGAATACCATAGCTGTGGGAAAAACTGTGGCTCCACAAGTGGCAATCAACTTGCACCGGGTTTTTCCCAAAGCTGTGGGATTTTTAGGGCCTTAGTGAATCTAGCCTTATATCTTTATTGGCCTAAGGATTCTTAAATGCCTGCTTTTCTTGATAATTGTTTAAGTTTCCCATTTGCCCTCTTATTCTCTTTTAATTACTCTCCCTTTCCTTCCTCCCCTTCCCTCCTTTTAGCTGCTTGCACCACAGTGAACATACATATTTATATTATAAAATACATGTTTCATTTAATTTAGTTGTTTAACCAGGAGTAGCACACTAAGGTGTGACCTGGGAGCACAGGGAAGTTAAGTGACTTGCTCAGGGTCACAGAGTGTGCAAGTGGAAGCTGTGGGATTCAAACCCAGGTCTAGTCTGCTGGATGTCACCAGATTTGCAGCTCAGAGCCTTAAACCACTGCGCTATACTGCCTCCAGTAGTGTAAGTATAGATATATTGCAATTATGTTAACAACTTTGATTATTATCTCATACAGTATGTATTATTATATAGGAAAGCCTTGATAAACACAGGTTAATGAAATCAAAAAATGTAGGACAATTTAAAGCAGGTATTGACATAATGTGGAAAGATAAGTGTCTCTGCTTAGGGTAGCATTTATGGGAATTTTATGGTGAGGTGGTGGTGGGGGGTTGTGAGGGTGGGATGGTTGTACAATTTTTTGCTTCTCGTGATCATGCTGTCTTTTGACCATATCTTGCATAATTCTATTGCTGAGTTACTTGTAATGCTTAACTAATATGTATATGTCTCTGTAAAAATCGAGGCTCAACATGTATTATTTCTTTGTTCCTTAATGTTTATTCTGTCCATGTGAAATCGATATGTTTCTAAGCATGTAACCTTTTTATGTAACTGCTTGCTTAAACAGGACAACTTTGTAAAACAGGGTCTCACAGTCCTAAAAGTTACTTCCTGTCAAAAATAAAGGTTCTTATCTATCATCTATCTATCTAATGTTCTTACTTTTTTAAGCCCCATTACAGACCCAAATCCAATCCAAATTAGTAGCAGGGTGGGGCAGGACAGCTTGCTGGAAAACATCCCCAAAGATCAAAAAGAGTAGGGAAAACTTTATTGCAAAATAAAAAGTACAGAAACTGGTACCAATCATGAAACATACAAAATTACAAATCCTGAAACAATATAATCGAAAAGAAATGAATTAAGTATGAAACCACACATTCTGTACTGAGCATCATAAGGAAACACAGCAATACAACTTCTGGGGGATGTCATACCTATAGAAGGGAAAAAGGAAAAAAGGAAAAAAAAACACAGATAGTAAAACACACAGTCTACAATGTTCAATTAATCTTCAGAGTATCATGTACTGATATCCAACAACCACAGCAAAAACTTCCCTTCCTTATGCCATTAGTCCAAACTAAGAAAGTGCACTGCCTTCCATCTCTTTTTCCACTGTTCCCAAGTCAACAATTTTTATCATATTGCATTTGTGTAACTATTTCTTTCTCAGTCATTAAAACCAAAATTTCAGGTGCAATAATTTTTTGTTGTAAAACATATCTGCAGCGAGTCTGCCATAAAAGAAACTTTATGCATGTAAACAATAATCAAATAGTGCCGGCTTCGATAGTAACTGATAAAGGAATAGTGCCTGTAATGACATTTTCATAGGTAGCTGAAATCCAGGTCTCATCTCCCACCTTTGAGCAATCACTCTCCACATTTCCTTAGCGTAGCTACATGTAATAAAAAAATGCTCCATGGTGGAAGGCTAGGTTTTCTGGCCAAAGCACCTAGCTTCACCTGAGCTCTTTCCTTCTAGCTTGCTTGAAAGAACAGAACTAAGAACCTTACCAGAGTAAGGGAAAGGATTAAGACTTTTGGCTAGGCAGATTTACTGTGTGTTGTTGTTTTTATTTTGTACTCACAGGGATTGTTACTGTTTGTTGCTAACATTTTATTGCTTTATTTTTCACTGATTCAAATTGCTGTTGGTAGGTATATCTTCTGCTGCATTATTACAAGGTGTGCCTACTGGTGTGTGCTAACAGATTACTGCTGTAAGCTTCTGATTCAAATTGTCTTTTGCAAGGTATATCTTCTGTTACTGCTTTATTTTTCTCTGTAGCAAAGTGTTTCTTACAGGGTATATCTTCTGTGAAATTATTACAGGTGGTGCTTAAATTTTTGTGATTTTTTATCATTAGGCTAAGCAAAATTACTGTTTGCCCCTATTTATTTATTTATTTTTTGCTGAAAAGGTTTTTTTGTCTCAGAGGTGTTGCAGTCTCCTTCTCACAATGAAGACAGGGAGAGTGAGAAAGCAGCCACAGCTTCCTTGAATCAAGGAGGTTATTTTCTAGACTACACTGAACCAAATTATTACTTTTTGGATCTGTGTAAGTAACTAGTATTGATTCTGTTTTTGGAGTAGACTTTTCTTAGTTTTAACTTTAATTTGCCAGGGAGGAACTGTAGCTGGGAGATATTTGCAGTCAGTTGTGACTAGACCTGTTATTTAGCCTTTGTGAAATAGGTGTCTGAAAGGAAGGAAGGCACTCCCCGGGGTGGAGGATAGGAGTTACAGGTGATTGTTTCTGGACAGCATGGTTTACTCCCACCCACCCTTCCCTCACCTCACCCACCCCAAGTGCAAAACTTCCTTTATAGCAGGGGCTCTGACATCACTTCCTCAAAACTGCTAACAACATATACCTGCTCATATTCTTAAAGGCACAGCACACTGAATAGGGGGTAGAGACACTCACAAGCTTGCACACACTAAAACAAGAACAAAAAACAAAACAGCATCTATAACTGGAAGGGACACAGACATGTGGGGAGTGGTGCAATCCACTGGCTGTGGAGCAGCAGTTGTCCAGTAGACATTCTGGAAACTGCATTGCTGCCCTATTTGCAGGCCGCTCTCTGGTCTAAGGAAGGAGGTTGTTCGTCTCCATGCTGACCTGGCAAGGATTTGGGAAACCTGCTCTCCCACCCAGGGACCACCCAGGCCACCACCACTACCTCAGAGGTTGCCAAGAAAGAGGAGTGGTTGGACCACGGTGGGCTCAGGGAGGGTGAGGGTGGTGGAACAGAGGTGCATCCCTCCAGTTGTGCCTCTCCACAATTCATTCACCACTCTGGTGAAGCATGGTTCCCCTATGGAGGCACCTGCAGTAGAGACCAAGGAGGATGCTGGGAACCTCCACAATGGAGACCCACAGGAGGGTGGCCCAGGACCCCACGGGGGAAGGAAACAACTCCTGGTGGGGGACTCAATTGTTGGGGGGGTAGAACTGGTGGAGGGAGAGGAAAGGGAGGTAAGGTGCCTGCCTGGTGCCAAGGCTTGGAGGGACAGGAAATGAGTCCTCAGGATTGTGGGAGCAGTGGCAAGGGGAAGGGAGCTGGATGTCATTATCCACCTAGGGACAAATGACCTGGCTGAGAATGGGATCAGAGCAGTGCAACAGGAGTTTGTGGAGTTGGGGAGGGGCCTTAGACAAGTAGCACACATGGTAACTTTTTCAGAAGTGCTACCTGTCTATGGCATGGATGAGGCTAGAGCACTCTGCACCACGGGATTCAATGACTGGTTGAAAAGCTGGTGCAGAGCTCAGGGATTTGGCTTCATTGGGGACTGGGGCTCCACCTGGAGGGATGCAGGCCTATACATGCGCGATGGTCTGTATCTATCCTGGAGGAGAACCAGGATCCTAGGTGATAGGTTTAAATGCTTCAGTGGCAAGCATTTAAACTTGCTAAGGGGGGAGGCACTGAAGAGGAGAATGGAAATCCTAGCCCCCAAAAATCAGGGTAATTAGTGAGGTAAACACCAAAATAGAGCAGTCGCTAAGGAGAAGGGCAGGGGTAAATGGAGGAAAAGACAAAGGCAGTAGGGACAGGGATGGAGCAAAAAGAAATAAAGCCATAAAAAATGGAGGCTAATGAGTACCAATGCCCATAGTCTAGGTAAAAAGCTCCCTGAAATGGTGGCCTTGATGGAAGAGGGATACCTGGATATTGTGGCAGTCACAGAAACATGGTACACAGAGAACCATGACTGGGATGTCAACATACCAGGGTACACAATCTACAGGAGGGACAAGGAGGGAAGAAGAGGAGGAGGAGTAGCTCTCTATGTAAGGGAAGGGATAAAAGCAACAGAACTAAATGGTAAACAGGGAGGAGAGGAGGCACTGTGGGTCACCCTGGAGACTGGAAATGGCTCCACATACCGCACAGGGGTTGTATACAGACCCCCATCTCAGGGGGAGGAAATGGGCAAGGAAATGATAGAAGGCATCCTTGGAATGGCAGAGAAAGGGGAGATATTGCTGATGGGGGACCTGAATATGCTAGATGTTGACTGGAGCACCTTTGCTGCAGCCACATCCAAGAGCAGGGCCATTCTCAATGCCCTACAGGGGGCATGCCTCAGACAGCTAGTTTTGGAACCCACTCGGGAGAGAGCAATCTTAGACCTGGTACTCTCAAATGGGGATGAAGAGAGGATCTCTGATCTTGAAGTGGGTAGTCATCTGGGAACAAGAGACCACCGAACAGTGTGGTTCACGATAAACTTAACTGTAGAGTCAAGCCACACAAAAGTGAAGGTATTGGACTTCAGGAGGGCAGATTTTGTCAAAATGGGAGCGTGCCTCAGAAAAGCACTAGCAAACAGGAAAGAAGGTGGGGTGGAGCAACAATGGGGAATCATCAAAACTGCCATCACAAAGGCAACAACTCTTTGTGTGAAGCAAATAAACAAATCAAAATGAAAGAAAAAACCACTATGGTTCTCAAAAGAAGTGGTGGGGAAGGTAAGGGAAAAAAAGATAGCATTCAGGAAGTATAAGGAAACACAGAAGGAGCAGGACAGAGAACTGTATCAGTTAAATCAGAAGGAAGCGGGTAAGACAGTCAGAATAGCAAACGCCCAAACCGAGGAAAAAATAGCCAAATCAGTTAAGAAGGGGGATAAAACCTTTTATAGGTACATTAGGGAGCAAAGAAAGACTAAGGCAGGGATACTGAGGCTGAACAAAGAGGAAGATGGTTGGGCAGAGAGCAACAGTGAAAAAGCAGGGATACTGAACGAATAATTCTGCTCAGTATTCACAATGGAAAAGCAGGGGGAAATACCTAATCTGGTCAATAGAAGCACTCTGGATAGGGGGGTTGATATTAGTCCTTTCACAAAAGAAAGGGTTCTGATAGAACTCTTAAAACTGAAGGTGGATAACGTAATGGGGCCTGATGGGATTCACCCCAGAATTTTAAAAGAACTACGGGAAGAACTAGTAACACCACTGACTACCCTTTTTAATAAAACGTGGGAGGATGGGGTGGTATCTGAGGACTGGAGGAGGGCGGATGTGATTCCCCTTCACAAAAGTGGGAGCAAGACAGAGGCAGGAAACTACAGACCTGTCAGTTTGACCTCAGTGGTAGGGAAAATGATGGAATCACTTCTGAAGGAAAGAATTGTTGAGTACCTAGAAGCCAGTGGGGCACAGGACCCAAGGCAGCATGGATTCACAGCAGGAGGGTCATGTCAGACAAATCTAATTAATTTCTTTGACTGGGTGACCAAAGCAGTAGACCAGGGAGGGGCTGTGTACATGGTCTACCTAGACTTTAGCAAGGCATTTGACACAGTCCCGCACAAAAGATTAATAAACAAATTAGCCAGCCTGGGAGTGGGTCCTAGGGTGGTAGCCTGGGTAAAACACCGGTTGGACAACAGGACGCAGCGGGTAATAGTAAATGGAGTCCACAGTGAAGAAAGGAGGGTTACTAGTGGGGTACCGAAGGGTTCAGTACTGGGGCCAGTCCTTTTTAATGTCTTTATAAGTGACATTGCAGAGGGACTGGAAGGGAAAGTATGTCTCTTTGCAGATGACACAAAGATCTGCAACAGGGTTGATACACAAGGTGGGGTGGAAAGGATGAAAAGGGACTTGGCAAGGTTGGAGGAATGGTCAAAAGTATGGCAGCTTAGATTCAATGCAAACAAGTGCAAAGTAATGCATCTGGGAAACAAAAACCCAGGGGAAGAGTACGCAATGGGGGGTGAGATACTGACAACAACAAAAATGGAAAGGGACCTGGGGGTAGTCATATCAGATGACCTAAAGGTGGGCCAGCAATGCGAGAAGGCAGTAAGGAGGACTGGGGATACTGGGATGCATAGGGAGGCATCACCAGTAGAAAACAGGAAGTTGTTGGCCCTCTGTACAGACAGTAAGACCACATCTGAGCTACTGTGTACAGTTCTGGAGACCCCATCTCCACAAAGACATAGACAGGGTGGAGGCTGTCCAGAGGAGGGCAATCAAAATGATGCAGGGTCTGCATCAGAAGACATATGAAGAAAGACTAAAGGAACTAAAGATGTATAGCCTAGAGGAAAGGAGGGAGAGGGGGGACATGATAGAAACTTTCAAATACCTCAAGGGAATCAACAAAGTCCAAGAGGGTAGCATCTTTCAGAAAAAGAGATGTGCAAAAACAAGGGGGTACAATTTGAAGATAGAGGGGGGACGGCTCAGAGGTAATGTGAGGAAGTATTTCTTCACAGAGAGGGTTGTGGATACATGGAACAGCCTTCCTGAGGAGGTCGTAGAGTCAAAAGCAGTGGGTGAATTCAGTAATGCATGGGACAGACATAAGGCAATTCTAGTGGGGGGTAGGAGGAAGTAGGCTGTTGGTTAACTAGGATCTGCTGCTTATCTGTTAGGTAGGGAAATGGGCAGACTAGGTGGGACAAGCGGTCCTTATCTGCTGTCAAATTCTATGTTTCTATGTTTCATGGTCTCAAGTTGTACATCACATTGCTCCCTAGGACACATCCGTTCTTCCATGCATTTGTACTTTGAATTACCCTTTACCCTCCAATGGCCATGCACACTTAACCACACCACGTCCCACATACAGTACATGGAGGGGTGTGTTTATCTACAAGATAAAGTTCCAGTAATTGATGCCTATTCTGAGAAATATTGGGATAAACTATAGGGATCAAGTAGGAGCCTGATTGTATCCCCTCATAAATCAGTTTACTATGCAGGACAGCCACCTGCGAGAAAGTAAGCTTCCAACGTCTCAATTTATCTAGCGAATATACCACAAATAGAGGCCAATGGTCCTGCTTAGTCACTTTTAAAGGTCCTTGTCTCCATAACTGAAGCAAGGGGTTCAACCATATAGCCACTACTTGTTTCCAGGTCTCTCCCCCTGGCAACAAAAATGTCGAGACTGTGTTATATAAAAACAAGCTAAAAGAATAGCTAATCGGGTTCAATAAAGTCAGGCCCCCAAGTTTGTAATACTGATACAATACCTCTCTTTTTATTGGGTTTAGCCTACTACCTCATACTAAGTGAAATGTTTGGCTAAGGAGAGTAACATCCAAAAAAACAGGGAGTGGGAAAACAGCCCCTACATATGTCAACTGTGGGGAAAAAAAGGTTTTGATTATTGACACTTTTGTTTTTCTTTGTTTGCTGCCATCTCTTCCAAATCTGAATTTTTTCATTAGTTTTGGCCAATACAGCTTGACAATTTTCCTTAGCCATATCTATATTCCCAATTTTCAACCCCAAAATAGTAATATAAGTATTTGTCATAGAAGTATTTTGTATGTCTTCCAGCCATACAGTATCATCACTAAAGATAAACCCCCTACATTTACTATGATTTAAAGCAGAACCCATCAATTGAGAAAAATGGTGAACCACATCCAATGCACATTCAACTGAACTTCTATCTGCTATGAGAAGACACATGTCATCTGCATAAGCCAAGGTTTTTGTCAACCCCACTACTTCCGGTATCTGAATACTCTTAATTTGGCTGGTGTGCTGTATCAATTTTAATAATGAGTCTAAACAAAAAATATATAAACTCGACTCATCGGGCATCCTTGTTGGACTCCCCGATTGATATGCACAGGCTGTCCCATATATCCGTTTATCAGCAGATTTGAGGAGGCTATTGCATATAACCTCATGAGCCAGGTAACAAAAAAATTTTGGAATACCATATTTTTCTAATATCAGTTGTAAATAAAGATGGGGAATCCTATCAAAGGCTTGCTCTTGATCGAGACTGATTATATACCGGTGTAATTTTTTTTGTTGTCCTTGTGAAAAAATCTCCGCAACAAAATGAGGTTGTTAGTAATCTTCCTCCCCTTAATAGTACAAACTTGGCTAGGGTCAATAACAAAAGGAGCAACAGTTCCCAACCGAAGAGTTAAAATGTTCATTAAAATTTTGAGATACGTATTCATCAAACTAAGTGGTCGCCAGTTTTTCAACAGTTTCCGATCCTCTTTTTATACAAAAAAATTTGAATGGCTTGTACGAATTGTGGTGCTATGTCAATTCCATCCAAGATTAAATTGAAGACAACACGGAGAATCTCCACCAAATCAGACATGAAGGTTTTATAAAATTCCGAAGTGAGGCCATCTGGTCCTGGAGTGACATTGTTTTGCAGCGAACAAATAACTCCTCGGATCTCTAAATCTGTGATAAGTTTTATAAGACTTGTTAGTAAGTCCTGTGGAATCATTGGAACATGACAAGGGGCCAACAGTTGTGAGACCATATCCCTTCTAACATCCGCTGTGGTATACAGTTGTTCCATATGAGTAGTGACTACAGTCAGTATATTTATTGTACTCCGTACCACCTCCCCCTCCCCTGTAATGAGGGAGTCCATGGATCCCCGATGAAGTCTTGCTTTACAGCTTTCATAAATATCTCCTACTGTTGATTTTCTGGGTGGACCTATTCTGTGTTCATACAGCAGAGATGTCACTCTGCAGTATTGTAAGGCCTCCATTTGTGTTTGTAACAGCTTTAACTGGTCACCATATTAGCCATAACCTTCATTTATGTGTGAGACCACTCTCATGTACTGACCTTGTAGGGTCAAATACTGCAAATATTTTTCAGAGTGGATGTGAAAGCCCCATGATTTTAGAGCGTGTTTTATATCACATTTTGTCTGAATCCACCACCTGGTAATATTATCTTCTAAAAACTTAATAGACTGTCGTGCCCGCAATAGCTGTTGTACCTTCGCAGCACACACTACATCTGTCAAGGTGGTGTTATTTAGTTTCCATACACCCCAACCTCTCTGAGCCTCTCCCCCCAAGGAGAACCGAACCTTGACCATTAAGTGGTCCGAAGTTTCAAAGGGTACAGTTAATGCAGAAACACAGCTCAGGGAAGGGGAAGAAAAAACATGATCGATCCTGGTCGCAAGATGTGCCCTATAAAATGTGTACCCCCAGTAGCATGAATGCTCCGATAAACATCAGTCAGACCAGTCAAAGAATACTTTGTAGTGCATTAACATCACAGAAGGTTTTTTTTGTGGTACCCACTTTATCCAATTTTGTCAGACCACAATTAAAATCCCCTGCTCAAATTAGGAGACGTGAGGTAAACAAAAATGGCTTAATTTACATAAACAGATCTACCCTTTCTTTTTTTGTCTGAGGTGCGTAAATAGTGATTATACACCACTGTCTATGAAGGTGCGTAAAGTCTATTAGCATTTTACCCATACACAATTCCAGCACCCTAGTGATAAAGAAATCCCATCCAGAAAAAAGGATCTCCACCCCCCAACACGTTCTAAAGTGAGAGAAAAAAAGCGGGATCCCAGCACCATAACTTTCTAGCATTTTCAATATCATTAACAGTGTATAAATGAACATTCTGTAAGAAGGTAATATCAATGCAATAATCTTTCAGAATAGAAAAGGCAACCAGGCATCTCCGGCTATTCCTAATGCTGTTCACATTAATAGTGGCAACACTGTAATTATAAAAATCAGCCATGGAGACAAAAAAATGTTCAACTTTCCTTACAGATACTCCAACCCCTTTCAAGTAACAGCCTGTTTACCCAGGCGTTGGCTATGCCTGTGTTTCGTCCCTAGCTGTTTAGATTTTATCCGAACAGCTGTTTAGATTTTATCTGAACAGCTTGTACAGTTGCCATAGAGCACTCCTCATCTGAATCAGTGGAAAAACCTTTCTGAGAAGAGACCGTAGAAGAAGATTCAGAGTGGTCACCTCCATCTGAATCATAGGTTTGCAATACCTCATGGGCATTGGAAAGTTTCATTGTCCCTTTCTGTTCTCCCATATGTTGTACTTTGGCTTTAGGTTTAATGTTCTTCAGCTGTCATTTTTTTGATGCCACGACTATGGTCTCAGGTGGTGGCATATCTTGCAAAGTCTGTTCCAAGTCAATCCATGGGCCAGCAGCTTCCGCAGCCTGAGAAAGTTCATCTGGTACTAAAGTCTGTAGCATAGTTTGCTCTATCCCAGTCTGGGTTGAAGGATCGCATGTTACTGCCTTGTCAACATCACCAGTGGGAAGAGGGGGGAAATTACAAGGAGCTGGGGCTAAATCCACTATATGAGTCAGGTTTGGCAGTTGCACTTCTAACACAGCCGCTGCATTCTGTTCATGGACCTTTTTCTGTGCAGCGATGCTAGCATTTTGGGCTTTTTCCGCCATAAGTTCTTGGTTTGGTCTGTCCGATCTGTTATGCATAGCCCACTCACAAGAGTGGTACACATGGCCTGGAAGATCACAAAGGTTACAGGCTTGGTCGTTCATGCAGTCTTGGTTAGAGTGGCCACACTCCATGCAGAGAGGACACTTCACCCTGTCTCAGACATTACTTAGGTGCTGTTGTGATCCGGAGCAGAAGCAAGTTTTCGGCTGCCCTTGATAAAAACAATGACCCCTCTCAGTGCCCCAAAAAAAGGCACTAGGAAGGTGCTTTGGGCCCAGTAGGCCAGATTTTAGACGCACCTTAAATTTCCATCCTCCTGTCCAGATGTGCTCATCATCCAGGATCGGGGTAGGATCTTCTAGAACATTGCATTGTTTCTGGAGCCAATATCTAACTTCATGCACTGATACCCCCTCATTTTGGAACAGCACAGTGATGTGTTTAATAGCGGGTCTGGTAATTGGAATAACGTGGAAGGACATCCATAAAGCTGAATGCTTTTTCTTTTCATACATGGACCAAAAGCGGTCCAGGCCAGCTGGAGTTTTAAAATTCACATCGAAATTCATGTCACCAGAAGCATGAATCAAGGCATAAATTTTGTTGTAAAAGAATCGAAAAGACTCTTTAAGCAGTATTTTCCCAATATACAGTCTATCCGGCAGGAGAGGCAGGCCGCCTGTGTATTGAATGTGGACTGCATTCTTCCATTGTGCAGGGATTACACTTGAAAAACCAGCATCCTTCCTCCTGAATTGTCTCCATAATAAGGAAGGCTGTACAGGTTCTGACTGCGGTTCAGGGATAAGGTCCAAGTCATCTGCTTGATCTCCCCAAGATGCCTGTTCTGTGGAGGCTGTGGCCTGAGTTACAGGAGAGGCCTCTAACTCAATATGGGGGGTGGGGTTCAGCCTGTGTCGCAATACCAGAGACAGAGATGTCCTGGTTTTCAGATTGCACTCGCACAGGATCTTGTATATTCTTGACACTCAGTCCAGGAATTGGTAAATCCATTTTGTCCGGAATCCACCACCCTCCTTCAGCCTTTTTCCAACATGCAGCGATCAGGGTTGAATCAATATTGTTAGTTTCTGGTCCAAAAGACCTTGCATCTATAGCCAAACCTCTCATCCCCGGATCGTGCCCCCCCAGGCCTAGCCATATTTAACACAGTCTCTGCAAGCAAGTCTTCTGCATTTTCAGTAGGTATGGTAATTTCAGAAGTATCTACACCCGATGCAACTATATCGTGGTTTGTACTCACTGTGGGAGAACTGTCTATGGAAACCTTCACTGTATCAGTGATCTTCTCAAGCCCGCCCACTCCCATAATAGTTGCCGCATCATCAAGCAGCCGTTCCATAACCATACCCCGAGGAGGGCTTTTACTACACAGATTGACCGCTACCTCAGGTTTTACCTGTGAATGGGTTTTTGCAGTATCCATAACCTCTATCTGTTCCACAAGCGGCTGTTGCCATCCACCGTGACGCGGAGTTGAGAGAACCATCATCAACCAATGTTGCTGTTCTATACTGAGGGACTGCATGAACTCCACTTCGTGCTGCATGCCTGCTGCCTGGAAGTCCAGAAATCCATCATCAGTAGTTTCACTATCCTTCCGCTCTACACACGGATAATCAACCAGCATTTCTTCCATGATCATCTTCTGCTCCAGACCCACAGGAAGGGAGATCTGCACTCCTGTAGGTCCACGATCCAACTGAGCATTCTCAGGATCGTCAGCCATCACACACAATGCTCCCTTCTCCAGCAACCTTTCCCCTGCCACATTAGCATTTCCTCCTCCTCTGTCCGGCTCCCAACAGGGGCCCTCCACTCTGCTCCCAGGAAGTCAAGCCCCCTGCTGGAAGAGTAGGGGAATTTCTCCAGTGTCCTTCCCAAATTTCCCCTAGTCACTAAAAAAAACACCAACAGCTTCATCAGGTTCAATGTCAATTGGCTTCCATCTGTATCCCCGGACCAGGCTGAAGATAGGCAGAATTGCCTAGTCCTCCTTTTCCAGTTAACAAAAACTAACTAACTAACTAACTAACTAAAGCTGCAGTTCTATGCAAATGGATTAAATCAAGGGACAGAGATCTGTGTCTAGGTTTATACAGTAGGGTCCCCGATTGTTTTGTAGTGTGTATTTTTAGTAGTTTTTCTTACATTATGTTTTCTTTCAAAGGGGATTATTTTGTACTGTGGTGTTCTTGCTCATGCCTGTGTTCCGGGTGTCTGATGTGTTTTTCTTCTATTGGATGGTTTATTTATCTTCTTTTGGGGTTCTTTACCTGGTTACTGATGACGTCAGAGGTTTACGTATGCTGATTGGGTGGTGTACTTTTAGGGTCGGCTTCATTATGTTACAGGGTTTGGAATATTTTGTGGTAGATAGCATATTTTATTTATAATTGTTTATATTTTTATTTGTATTTTTTTTTCTGTGGGATGTGTTTAAGTACTTCATTTTTCCAGGTATGTGTTTTATTTTGTTACAGGGACATTTTTCTCTTTGTTTGGGATGCGTGCTTTACACTTCAAGCAGGTTTATTTGGGTTCTATTTTGTGATATATGTGCTTAGGTGCTTCACTTTTACATCATTATTTTTGTAACATTGTGTGTTCGTGTGTCATATGCTTTGTACTGTGTTGTACATTTTCTTTCTTGTAGTGTTCCGTCTTGTATGTTTCTGTCACTCTGAATTGCTCTCTGTGTCAATTACTCCGGGTCTATTTTTTGTCATGTTCTTGGATGTGTCAGCTGTGCAAGAAAGAAAAATATATTGTTGTTCGACTGTTTGGTGTCCCGCTCAGTTTGTTCCTCTCCCATTTCTGTACTGCACAAGAGGTTTGTGGAATGTGATGTGGGCAAGAAAGAAGATTGGCTGGCTGGAGGGTGACGTATCTGGAGTGGATTATTTTAGCGCTGACGTATCCAGACAGCAGTTTATTTTAAATTATTCCACTGTGGATACATCATGGTTTACTTATACAACGTGGGTGATTTATGCATATATATGTAATGACATATTCATTCACCCTTATTGTATAAACCACACACATGATGTGCGACTCATGAAATTACTCGAGGTCACTCTGCGCTCATGCAAATATTTTCTGCATTCCACAGTTGCCCATTATGTATCCCCTATATCAAATACCAGGATGACTTTTAACTGAACTCTGAAAGGAGATCTGACATCTAACCCTGCATAAATATGGTTTTAAATGGTAGCCTGTGATGTGGGCGACTGTATGTCGGCGACTGGTTGTAAGGGCAATGGCACAACAGCGCCGACAATGTGAGCAACCTGGGATTTCCCCTCTTTCCCCGAGTTGCGCCCGCCCGAGTAGGAATCCTAAGTAAGGGGGGTGTGGGGATGCAGGGTGGTGAAGCCCCCCGCATTAAATAACATACTGTTTTTCAGTCGCCCTGGTGGTTTTGTGCCCTTCTGCGGGTCGCTGTCCTGTAGTCGCCCTTGTCACATAGCACCGTTTTAAACTAAAGTTAGATGGTGGCTTTCAACCAATTAGATTTCTGAATTCTCTCTTGCCATTTTGTAATGAAAATTAATCCAATCTGTATTCAGTGTTCATCTGGAAACAATTTATTTCATTTTCTTTTCTGTATCAGGTAGCTACCTATTCCTTTAGGTTTCTTGGCAAGTCTGTAGGTCAGGTGCTCTGTAGATTTCCAGTACTGTACATTCTTTATATGATTTCTGTAAGTTTACTAAATCATTTGATTTCTTTTCCATTTATTGTTGATGTTTTAAATTGTCCGTCATCGTTGCAGGCTCTTTCAACCTAAACTTGTTAATATCTGTTGCTGTCTGTGTCCAAAACTATCTATAAGCAAATATGACTGCAAAATGGTGATACAGAAAAATATACTGTACCTTGGGTACACCAAATCTCTCAATTACTGGGTAAGCTGTACCTTATTGTGCACTGCAGCCCTTCTCATCATGGCATGTGTGGATGTACAGCAGATTGCAGATGTTTGTTCAATTGCATATCTCTGTTGATTTGAGGGACAACTGAGTTTGTAAACATATTTGTATGTGTATTTGTGCATGCACAGTTATGTGTGTGTGTGTGTGTGTGTGTGTGTGTGTGTGTGTGTGCCATGTATCTCTGGGTGTACATGTGTAGTTGCTGGTGCTTGTATACAGTAGGTGTATACACATAAGTGTGCACATGGAGGCACAAGCACACACAAAGGCCACATGCTTGCCTAGGCATGCCAAGGCACACACATAAACAAAAAATCATGTACATGTAGATACATACACACACACACATATGCATATATATATATACACACACACACATATATTATAGTGGCACGGTAGTGCCACTATAGTTACGGTTGAGTACCCCATTTAACGTTAAATCTGAAATTTGGCAGCTTAATAACTTTGCCACTGTATAATCAATTTGCCTGAAATTTGGCATGCACAGTCTGGTATTATAGGTCTCTGGACCTGCCAAGTTTTGTTATAGTCAGATGTACAGTAGTGGAGCTACAGAGTGCCAAATAACGCACAAATTATGCATTTTTGCTCATTCTTTGCTCACGTCTACAGGTCGCACGGTTTGTGCGACCAGTCTGAAACCTTCATGGAACAAGCAGCTGGGGTCCCCAATGTGCCTTTCAAAGATTTCATGAAAAAATATTAAACGGTTCAAAAGTTACTCAAAAACAAGTTTCCCATTATAGTCAATGGGAAAAATTAACAAAAAGTGCGAAAGTGTCACAAATGCAGTTTTTAGTGTCACAAAGAAAAAAATTACTCATCTTAGTAATTGTGTTTCTTCTAATGGAGTTTAGCTATATTCTGACATTATGCAGTTAGCCCCAGCACTTGAACTGCTTCTGAGAGGAAAGAGTTAACTCTATGCCAAAGCATAGAACGTTGAGCTCGAGCTTGGTTCAAACCTCTGTCTGCTGCACTTTGAAGTGTAACCATCAGATTCTTACAAGCTAACACTAACTAACTACCCCCACTATGTGGAAATTGTAAAATTTACTAGCCAAAAGACAACCAAATATTTTGGATCCCCAAAAGGCTCAAGTCAAGAAATCCAAAACAAAAAACTAGGTAGTGAACAGATATAATTATCAAAAACATATAACATAACCCACTCCCCCTCTCTAAAAAGGGAAGAGTGCCAAGTTGACCCCTGAGGTGCAACACTGTGCCTGCCAGCCCACTTCCCAAAAACCAGGTTCTGAGAGGAGAGGCAGGGAGGGAGGTCAGAATACAGCAAGACTCCATTAGAAGAAACACAATTACTAAGGTGAGTAATTTTTTCTCCAAACAGCATGAAGTCTTGCTGTATTCTGACATTATGCAGACTACCAAGCAGTACCTCCCTGGAGGAAGGTACTGAACCTATTTTGGGAATAGGCTCTGCAGTACTGCTGTACCAAACCTAGCATAACTCCTAGCCTGGATATCCAGAGAGTAATGCTTGGTGAATGTATGGACTGTTTTCCAGGTGGCTGCTTTGCATATCTCTAATAAGGGTATATCTCTGGCAGCAGCCAGAGAAGCAGCTGTACCTCTAGTCGAATGAGCCCTCAGGTCTGAGGGGGGTACTTTGCCTAGCTTTTCATAGCAGAATTGTATACAAGAGACAATCCACCTGGCAATTGTTCTCTTAGTAGCAGGTTTACCCTTCCCCACTTCACCATAAGTGAGGAACAACTGGAGGGAGTCAAACCTAAGTGCCTTTGTACGCTCAGTGTAGTAGCTAAGAGCCCTTTTAACATGCAAACTGTGTAATCTTCTCTCTTCTGAAGAAGAATGATCACTGAAGAGCACAGGAAGAGACATGGATTGGTTCAGATGAAAGTCTGAAACCACTTTGGGTAAGAACCTCCTGTTGGTTCTAAGGACTACCTTATCCCTATGAAATGAGATAAAATCAGGCTCCACTGACAGAGCTTGTTATTCACTGATATGCCTGGCAGAGGTAATAGCTACCAGGAACACAGTTTTCTAAGTCAAGTACTTAAGTTCTGCTGAGGCCAAAGGCTCAAAAGGGGGTTGCATAAGCTGAGCAATGCAAACAATAAGATCCCAAGCAGGAGTAGGATCCCTAAAGGGGGAATTGGTATGAAGCAATCCTTTGAAGAATTTACAGAAAACAGGGAGAGATGCCAATGAGGAGGGCTTTCCCACTGACAGAAATGCAGAAACAGCTGACAAGTGTACTTTGAGGGTAGCTGGTCTGAGGCCTAAGCCATTAAGATGAACCATTTAATCCAGAACTGTAGATAAGTCAGCAGTATCTGGGAATATGTGCTTATTGGAACACCAAATGCTGAATCTTTTCCATTTGCAGTTATAAGTTTTTTCTGCTGGCAGGTTTTTGAGAGGCTTTGAGACTGTCCAGAACCCCTTGAGACAGCTGCAAATTTGCATATTCTAGCTCTTCTAGAGCCATGCCTTGAGATTGAGAGACCGAAGGTTAGGATACCACATCCTCCCCTGAGAGGAGGTTAACAGGTTGTGATTCCTGGTGAGAGATGAGGGAAGATGGACTGCTAGGGACAGCAACAGGGGATAGCAAGGCTGTCTGGCCCAGTCTGAAGCAATCAGGATCACTTTGCAAGATTGTGACCTTATCTTGACCAGAACTTTGAATAGTAGAGGAAAGGGAGGAAAGGCATACAGAAATGTCCCCTCCCAGTCCAGAAGTAGAGCATCCAGGGGGACTGAGCCCAAGAATGGGGGTCTGCAACAAAAGAGAGGAAGTTGGTGATTGTCTGGGGCTGCAAAAAAATCTATCTCTGGAGTGTCTCACTTTGAAAAGATCACTTTTAACACTAGGGGATCCAGGGACCATTCGTGATGTCCCTGGGAAATCCTGCTCAATGCATCTGCTAGCACATTGTCCTTCCCTGGAAGGTGGACTGCTACCAGAGACGTCTGTAGAGAATAAGCCAGGGACCATAATTTCATGGCTTCTGTGCACAAGACCATAGACTGAGTGCCTCCCTGCTTGTTGATGTTCCACATGATGGTGGTGTTGCATGTCCTGACCTGAACCACCTTGTTCTGTACTGAGTCTGAAAAGGCTTGTAGAGCCAGGTACACTGCCCTGAGCTCCAGAAGATTGATGTGGAGAAGAGACTCCTGAGGGGACCACACTCCCTGAGCTGTGAGGACTCCCAAGTGAGCTCCCCACCCCAGGAGATAAGCATCTGTGGTTAGAACCACAGAATGAGACTGAATGATAAATGGGACCCCTTGCCTGAGGTTGTCCTGATCCAACCACCATTGGAGAGCCTGGATCAGAGTCTGAGTCACTGGAATTAGTCTGGTTAGAGGATCTTTTTTCTGAGACCAAAAAGCCCTCAAATGGAACTGGATGTCCCTCATCTGAAATCTGGCCCCTTGGACCACTGCAGTGGAAGCTGCCATGTGGCCCAGGAGTTGAAGGAAATGTCTTGCTTGTCGAGACACCAGAAGGTGAAAAGAAGAAGCCAGCTCTATAAGGGCCTTTACCCTTGCCAGAGGGAGAAAGGCTCTTGCTTTGACAGTATCCAACTCTATCCCTATGAAGGCCAAGAGTTGCACTGGTTCGAGAACTGATTTTGGAAGATTGAGGAGGAATCCTAGAGAAGTGAGCACTTGCTGGGTCACTTGCAGGCTTGACTTGACTTGGTCTGGAGACTGACCCACAATGAGCCAGTCGTCCAGGTATGGGAATATGGAAATGTTTTCTCTCCTTAGAAAGGCCACTACTACTGCTAGGCATTTTGTTAACACCCTTGGTGCTGATGTTAGGCCGAAGAACATTGCTCTGAACTGATAATGGCCTGAAGGCAGTTCAAACCTGAGGTACTTTTTATGGGAGCTCCTGATGAGAATGTGAAAATAGGCATCCTTGAGGTCCAGGGAGACTAGCCAATCCCCTGGCCTTAGAGAGGGAATAATTATTCCCAGAGTCACCATTTTGAATTTTGGCTTTACTAAGCACTTGTTTAAGTATCTTAAATCTAGGATTGGCCACCACTCCCCTGTCTTTTTCGGGGTAAGGAAGTATCTGGAGTACAGACCTTTGCCCTGTGAGATGTAGGAACTTTCTCTATGGCTCTGAGAGCCAGCAGAGATGAAACCTCTGCCTCTAGAGCAACAGTTTCGGAGATGTTTGCAGGTGGAAAATACCTGACCCTCAGCGTTGGAAATTTTTTGAAGCTGAGAGCCAGTCCCTGGCTTACTACCTCCAGAACCCACTTTTCTGAGGTAACAGACATCCAGGCCTGGAAGTAGTAAGCCAGCCTGCTTCCTACAGGAATTGGGGAGTCGACCCAGGCTGACACATCAGGGTGTCTGGTTGGCAGGAGCCTTAGACTGAGAGAAGGATGCAGCCCTGCTCATCCCTCTTCTGCCTCTCCCTCTGAAGAACCCCCTCTGAGGAAAAGGAGAGAAGGCCTGTGCCTGGTAGAAAGGCCTGTGAAAAGGCCTGCCATTGCCCCTAGATTTCTGCTTCTGAGGAGTTGCCTGCCTTTCCTGTAGGTGGTCCTGTACTCATCCATTTTCTTCATATAATTCTCTGTCTGCTTCCCAAACAGAGAATTCTTCAAGATAGGGAAATCCATGGCCTTAGCCTGGGTGTCCTGTGATAGGCTGGTACATCTGAGCCAAGCCAGAAGAGCCACAGATGTAGCCATGACTCATGATGACACATCATTGGAGTCCACAGAAGCATGAAACTGGATTTTTGATGCCTCAATCCCATTAGCAGCCACCTCCTCCAGCTCCTTGGCACACTGGGGGAAGCCTGTTTAGCCAGTTCCAGAACAATATCCCATCTGGACTTCTGGTATTTGGCTGTGTAGGCCATATAGTTAGCCTGCCTGAGTCCCAAGGATGATGCCATGTACTGTTTTTTAGTCATGGCATCAGACTTCCTGGAGTCTTTATCTGGGGGTGTGAAGCCAAGGGTATGTTAGCCTTATCACAGGCTGCAGCCTGCATGACCCCAATATGGCTGCATTGCTGGTACAAGTACTCCGTACCTGGGCCTGACAACATATACCTCTTGTCCATTCATCTGTCCACAGGAGGTAAAGAATTTGGAGTTTTAAGTAACTTTTGTGTCTGCTTCCCAAAAGATTTATGAAGGGGAATAGACAATCTCTTGGACTCTGGGATGTCCATTATCTCCACATAGACAGGCTCCTCTTGCTCCTCGACAGCTTCATCTAGTGGGAGCTGGAGGGTTTCAGCCACTTTTTTGTAGAACATAACGTGGGAAGGGGACTCAGAAAGCCTAGGAGGGGAAACACTAGAAGGTCTTTCTGGGGAGATGTCCGGTTCTATGGGCTCATCCAGACCTTCTACACCATCATCATCATCGTAATGTCAGTGTCAGTGGCTCAGCAAAGTAGCACACTTGCCTCTGAGGCCAGGAGATCAGAAGGCTGTGGGTTCTATCCCCACACCAGACACTTGGGTTAATATCCCAATACTGACACTGAAGTGCAGCACGAGGGGGGGGTGCTGCACTCCTGAGGTGCCTCCTTTTAGATGAGACGTTAAACCGAGGTCCCATCTGCCTGTTCTGGTGGTAGTTCAGGTGGATGTTAAAAATCCCATGGCACTCTCGAAAAGAGTAGGGGAAGTTTTCATGGTGTTCTGGCCAAATTTCCCTCATTCACTAAAAAAAATTACCACCAACAGCTTAATTTGGTTCAAGGTCAGTTGGCATTCATCTGTATCCCCTTCCCCTGGGTCGTGCCTGAAAATAGGCAGAATCTGCCTAGTGCACTTACCCGGGCAACAAAAACTAAATAAATAATAAATAAATAATCTTCATCCCCCTCCAGATCCGGTTCATAAAAGTCTTCTGGGGAATAGTCCAGAACCGGAGGAACTGAAAGAACCGAATGCCTACCGGGAGGTGTCGGATCAGCCGGAACCGAGCGGAACGATTTAACTATACTAATTGCCCTGGCAATTTCCTCAGTGGTTGGACGATGCAGTTCTGGACCTGAACCGGCCGATTTCTCTTTTCTCTTTTTTTTTGCCAGAACCGACCCCTCAGGAACAGCTCTCCTTTTGCCTAAGGGAGTCTCGCGCAGGTCAGTGGGCACTCCCTGAGGTTCAGTCGGAACCAAACCGGGCTGACCATCCGGGTCAGTGGACTTCTTGGCCTCCTTTTCCCTAAGCCTACCCAATCCTTTATCCAGGGTGGCCATAGGAAAATTTTTACATATCTGGCAGTCTGAATCAAGGTGGTCAAAACCCAGACAGTAAACACAGGTGGTGAGGGGATAAGCCTTAGCAAAGGCCTCCCCACACTCACTGCAGTGTTGAAACCCAGTGGGCCCGGTTTTTCTTTTGGGTTTCTCAAACAAAGCCATCCTAAAAACTTACCCTTTACTCAGCAAAAGCCAGGCAAGTCCCCCTTATCGGTTTCTAACCGTGTCATGG
This sequence comes from Neoceratodus forsteri, assembly GCA_016271365.2. Taxonomy (NCBI): domain Eukaryota; kingdom Metazoa; phylum Chordata; order Ceratodontiformes; family Ceratodontidae; genus Neoceratodus; species Neoceratodus forsteri. The sequence continues at coordinate 606,581,397 of CM057452.1, forward strand.
GTATTTGAAAAAAAAAATGTTAAAAATACGTTTTTTTTAGAACCGATAAGGACCGGTACCTCACACTAAATTTAGAAAACCAAAGAAAACGTAAGAGAAAATACAGACAATCGGTTCAGCTGAACCGATTGAAAAATATTGCTTTTACAATTTCCACAGAAAATAGCACTATTCTACTACCTACTGTAAGTACTTACTGTACCGCAGACAGGGATCTGAACTGAAATAAAATAAGAAATAGTGGTTTAAAACCAACGTTTTTACTGTACCGAACCGATAGCGAAGGAGAGATCTCCAGAGCGACTGTTCAGTTAGGCAGAGTAAGGAATCTGATGGTTACACTTCAAAGTGCAGCAGACAGAGGTTTGAACTGAGCTTGAGCTCAGCATTCTATGCTTTGGCATAGAGTTAACTCTTTCCTCTCCAGAACAGTTCAAGTGCTGGGGCTAACTGCATAATGTCAGAATACAGCAAGACTTCATGTTGTTTTAATGACCCTTGTAATGTCGCAAATCCGCCATCTTGTTTTCAGCTGGTGGTCACAGAAATGCTTGACATTTAAATTTGGGACCCTCTAGGGACACAATTATTGCTGTGTTCACCTAGTCGAGTCCCGATGATGCTAGCCATGTCTTTTTTGGGGGGTTAAACACCCCAGAGATATGTTTTTTAATTTTTTGTAAAAAGTAGTGTCACAAAGTAGTGTCACACATGCGACACTTTCGTGATTTATTTTGCAAAAGTGTCGTGATTTGCAACACTACTTTGTGACACTATGCCCAAAATAGTAGGAAATCTTTGCCACCTTGCTGCAAAAGAACGGTTTGGTCTTTTGGCTGAAATTTGGAGGGATGAAAGCCAAGATCCTACAGATGTGCCTTTTGGAGGTTTGGTGACAAAATATTAGAGGGTTGCAAAGGTATGTCATTCTGAAGTTGACGATTTTACCTATAGGCTAACATTACGGTGTCCACCGCGCCTTTCAGGTCCCATATCTCGAAAATGGTTCGAGATATGGACTTTTCGTCAGAAGAATGCTTAGTCCCCCACTAGGGAGCTAAGTACTAAACTAGCCTGGAAAGTCATAAATAATTTGAGATTTTACATTTTTTTCTATGTCGTACGGTTCTTGAGATACAAGGAATTTAGTATTCTAAGTGCTGATTTTCTGCTCCAAGGGCCATTATTACGCATACATTCTTTGTATTCACTGTGCTTTTGAATGCACCATTTGGGGAAAAAAAGGGTGTGCGTTTGCGTTACTGTTACCATTAGCATTTCCGCTTGCGTTTCCATAACCGTTTGCGTTAGCATTTCCCTTTACATCACCATGTGCTTTACCCTTTGGTTTGTACTTGCATTTGTGTTACTGTTACCATTTTTATTTGGGTTTACTTTTGTGTCACCGTGTATCTCACCCTTTGCATTTGCGTTACTGTTACCATTTGCGTTTCCATAACCATTTGCATTGCCATTTACGTCACCGTGTACGTTACCCTTTGCGTTTGTGTTTGCGCTTGTGTTTGCATTTCCATTACTGTTTTTGTTTCCGTTTCCAATTGTGTTACCATGACTGTGCGCGTGACCATTTGCATTTGCGTACGCACTTGCATTTGCGTTTGTGTTAGTGTTCCCTTTGGCATCATCGTTGGTATTACCGTAACCATTTGCATTTCCAGTTACATTACCGTAACTGTTTGCTAGTTCTTTACCATTTGCATTTGTGTTTCGGTTGGCCTTAGCTTTTGCATTTTTCGGTAGCGTTTCCATTGTTGATTGCATTACTGTTTCCTTCTGCATCGCCGTTGCCGTTACCATTTGCATTTCTGTTTGCATTTGTGTTACCGTTTGCATTTTCATTACCATTTGCATTTGCGTTTGCGTTAGCGTTATTGTTTTTGTTAAAATTTGCGTTTCTGTTGCTGTTAGCATTTGCATTACCATTTGCATTACCATTTCAGTTTTCAGTAACGTTTGCACTTGTGTTTCTCTTACCGTTTGCGTTATCATTTACATTTCCATCACCATGTGCGTTACCGTTTGTGCTTGCATTTGCGTTATCGTTAGTGTTACTATTTTATTTTACCTCACTGTTTCCATCACCGATTGCGTTAACATTACCATTTGTGTTTTTGCATTTGCGTACTGCAGTGCAAAACATTATGTTTTTGCTATTTTTCTGCACTGTCATCTGCGACATATAGCACAGCCAGTGTGTGGTTGATTGGTCTGAAACTTGGCAGGTAGAAAGACCTTTGTTCATGGAACATGCCAGTTTCAGTTCGGTGAAAAAATGTTGTTCTGTTCCAGAGTTATGGCCATTTGAAGTTGGCCCCCTTCACAGTTACTGATTTTTTTGGCCTCAAGATCCACCATTTTAGTGCATTTTCAGCTGTGATTTCTGCCATTTTGTGGTGGAAGACTTCTTAAAGGTACAAAAACATAAAAATTGAATATCTCTGGAATGGTTTGGTCTTTTCACATCAAATTTTGAGGGTGTTGAATGGGTGTCCTGGAGATGTGAATTATGTTGTTTACATGTTTGAGAAATAATTAGCTGTGGAGATACTGCATGACATAGTTAATGTTTTGCGCATAGCATTCTGCATGATGCTACTGCCTTTAAATTTATAGCGTAGGTAGCCCTAGTATTATGGAGATGCATTACAGTGGTTTCATGTGTTAAAAATTAACAGGTGCGGAATTATGCCACTCCGATGAATGAAGATTTAGTTCATTATGGTTCAATAATTTCTGAACCGTTTGTCTGATTAGCCTGGCATTTGGAATGTAGAAAGATTTAGAATTCATCTTTCACTGTGCCAATTTGTGCATCACTGGCACTTACGGTTGCTGAATTGTGCATGTTATGTTGTTTGCTTGTGGCGCTTCGCGAACGTTGAACGGGTGTACACACAATTCTGAACACACGGTGTGCCATGGTACATGTCTTCATTTAACAATTTTCATTTCAGTCAGTCATACAGTTTTTGCACAGCTAAGTGACAAAAAAATCACATGGTGGGAGTGTGGGGCCCAAAGGGCCGTGTGCTCTACAATCCATTCACTATTTATGGTGCACATTCTCAAAGATGGAAATTCATGGCTAAAAATCCATTTAATGCATCAGTTAGGGTTGTTGCACTGTGACAAAAGCAAGGAAATTCGAGATACTAATGTTGCCACCCTTGCCCGCCACCCACCCCCACCAGCAGGCATTGGGGTGTGCATGAGGTCATCGGTTCTAACTCTCACCCCATTCTCCTATACTGCAGCTCCTCAGTTTTTACATGGAATGGGGTGAGAGTTAGGGCTAAGACCCAATGCACACCCGATGCCTGTTGATGGGTGGCATGGAGTGCAAGGTGGCAACCCACACTGAATTTCCTTGCTTTTAGTCACTGTGGAATAACCCTAACTGATGCATTAAACAGACTTTTTAGCCATGAATATATCTATTATATATATATATATATATATATATATATATATATATATGCATGCCTACATGAAGAATGCCATGGCTTACTGGGAGTGAAAACAACCTTAGCATGCCTAATCTGCCTGGAATGTCTATCACTAGCTTCTGCACCTCCTGGCCATGACATTTGCTGGGACTGGACCATGGGCATTTACTGGGTGCCTGACCTCCAGACATTATTTTCATTATTTTATATAGGTAGCCCATTACCTCATCTAAAGCTACATAGAATTAGAAATACACAGGGCTATACTATAGCCAGTTGCTGTAAGTTACTAGTAAAGCTAATTAACTACAGTTAGCAAGTAGTGCAGGTAACAGCTTAGTTACAGTAGACTGTATGTAATTGTGTTTTTATTTAAATGCTAGTTCAACTGGCATATCATTATCATTATCATTCATCACAAGCTCTCAGGGATAACTACCCAATAAAGTGGTACCTGAAATGCCTAAAATATGGTGGTGTGCACCACCTGGGGATTGTTGGCCATGAGATTTGCTGGGGTTTGACCATAGGCATGTACGTGGTCACTGTCCTCCAGATATTATTTAATATAGATAGCCAATTACCTCTTCTAAAGCTATATAGAATTAGAAACACACAGTGCTATACTATAGCCAGTTGCTGTGAATTAGTAGTAAAACTAATCAACTACCATCATCAAGTAGTGCAAATAATAGCCAAGGTACGGTAGACTGTGTGTGTTACTGTCAGGGCCCCCAGTGTTCAGCTGTACTTTGTCCTGATTTCTGCAGCAGGGCTCCTAGGTTTCTGAGGCAGCATTTTCTGATTTCTGAGGCATGATTTTTTCATTTCTGTGACCAAATGCAGTCTTGTCATTGGCTAAAATATGATGTGATGTCATCAATGACATCACATGCTGATCATAGAGGAGGGGCTTCAGGTTAAATGAGATGGAGAAGGGAGCTAGGCCCTATGGAAAAACTATATTTCTGAATGAAAATTCACCAAGAACAATGACTTTTGTGGCAGCATATATATTTTACAGCATGAAGCAAATTCTGCAAAAAATTCCACAGCTGTTGAAATGCAGAATTCCAGGAGCCTTGGTTACTGTGTTGTTATTTCAATGCTTATGAAATTGGCATGTCGTTTTCATCCAGACAACTACCCAATAAAGTGGTGTCTAAAATCTCTAAAATGTGTTGGCGTGCACATGCCCAAAAAACCTTGCAACATTATTTAAGTTCAACTATGACACCCTAGCAGCCCAACTGAAGATGAAAAAAAGATGGACAGCTCTCCCTCTTGCATTGATTTACAGCATACAAACAATTCAAAAGAACATTTTACCATGTTTGGCTTTACTTATTTCAAACCCTGCCAATTAAAAACACCCCTGGTGAAATTCAAGGAATGGAACACAATGATTTCTCACTTCACATGGGGGAATCAGCATCCTAGAACTTATCTGCAGACCCTGTCTTTTTGTTGCCTTAGCCAAAGTTTTCAGCATTGTTGCTGACCCCATTCTCCTGGACATGCTTCAGACAGCTGGACTTTCCATCTCCTCAATTAAGTGGTTCCGCTCCTATCTTGAGGGTAGGTCACAAGCTGTCCATATTGGAGACTCCTTCTCTCCGTCTCACTCCCTAATTGCTCAGGCATCCCCCCAAGTGTCTGTTCTTGGCCCAGTTCTTTTCTCCATTTTTCTAAGTGTCCTTCCCACTGTCTGCTCCTTTGTGTCCATTCACCTGTATGCAGATGATATGGTACTCTTTACCTCTGGCTTCTGGGTCCCTGACCCCATGCATCAGCTCCAGCTGGACTTTAACAACATCCCACACTGATTCTGTGAAAACTGGCTTTCCCTCAATGCTAAGAAATGGGATCTATGTATTTTGGCACAAGGCAGAGGCTTGCTAGAGTAACCCCTCTTTCCTCAATACTCTTGAAGGTGCAGCATTTAAAGATGTCACCTCATTCAAGTACCTCGGGGTCTGGCTGGACCATCACTGTGGCATACATATATACTAGTATTTTAATACAATGAATCAGCAGACTGGATGAAGTATCCCAGAAAATACCAGGAGCTCATCAAAGTCAAATTCTAAAAGTTTGCATATGTCACCAAATGGTCCTGCACTCTATCTTAGGGATTATAAGGAAGGTCATTTGGGTAATAAACTTCATCTGTTCCTGGGAGTCTGGCGGGGGCCACCCTGGGATAGTGAAACTGCTGACAAATATTTGATGCCAAAAACATAGAAAATTGGCCAGCCCAGTGTTGAGGAAGGCTAAGGCACTGGGCACCTTACCTCCTGCCTCACCAGCGACCCATTTTCAGGAATGAGCATGGGTTGCTGGGGGTCGGCTGGGGGTCGGGTTGGAAGAAAACTGAGCTGCTACCTGGCAGCTATCTTCTCCTGGATCAGGATGCTTGGCCATTCCAGCTCTTGGCTGCCACCAGGTGGAGGCATGGTGACAACTCATGGGAGCAGCAAGAGGCAGACATACGTCTGGGGGGGAGGGAGCTGCACTCCCCAGATGTATGCGTGTCTCCATGTGAATGTGCCCCCAAGTATGCTATGGCTGCTGGAGAGGAATGACAGCAAAAACCCAGTAGGAAAAAGGAAGACACAGAAGGGGTATATGATGCCCACGCAGCACACCCCCACTCGCCACATCACTGGAAGGCCTGTGGTGACTACTGGATTCAGGAATCAGGGGGAGGATAGCCCTCCCCTTCCTGACCTATCACAAGAGGAATCAATGGGGGTACTGAGCTGACAGGTAAGCCCTGGGATATAGTGGTTGGTGGGGGGATGGTGGAATTCAGCAGAAGGGAGCCCTCACTACTGTGGGCCCAAGGAGGGAAAACAGAATATAGGGGGAAAGAAGCATAGCAAATTGGTGGGCTATCTGAGTATATTTGTTTATTGATAAAATATTGGAACATAGATTTTCCTAATGATGGGACCACAGTGAGAATCTGTTTTCCAGCAAAAGCCTTTATAATCCGGTTTACAGACAAAATGTTTTTTATTTGCAAGAAACATGTCCTATTGAGAAAGGTGAAAAACAGATGTGTACCGAGACACAGAGTTTTCTGGATAAAAGGAGAGCCTCACTGTGATCCAGAAAAGAAGAAGGTCAGTGTGTAGTGCAACAGGCTGATCGATGGTATGAGACTGGAAGGGAGGAACTCTGATGTGGTTAAAGTTCTCCTAAGACAAGAGATTGCACTGTGTCCATATCTTCACCTGTAAGTTTGACCTAGCTATAGGAAAGCTAAGTTTGCATTTTTATGGTTTAACTCTTATTATTTTTAATGTTTTCTCATGTAAGCACTTTGGTTCTATTTAGGCCAATGTGTAAATATGTTGTGTAAATAAAGTAGTCCTTATTTAGCACAGTTTATAAAATGGGTAGAGACAGTAAAGCTACCTGATTGGCTAACAGCCCTTGCCAGGTTTGCCTTTTATTTTGGTTATACCACACCAAAAAACAAGAGCCACCACCAGTGACCCACTAACCAGTGGTATCCATGTACCACCCCTGGCAAGTCCTCTTTCATCCCTCACAGTTCTACATGCTGTACTCCCCAAGTGGCATGAACATGCAAGCTGCTAAAACAACTGCTCTGCTTCTTTGTTAAAAAAAAAACACTTGTGTATCACAAATTATATTTTTTTACAGTAAGCAGTCTATAGCAAGTAGCACTCTGCTTTTTTTCTGTGACTAAAACTTAGTCAAACCACAAAGAAGGACATTTAAAAAAGGCAAAAAAAAAAAAAACAGACAGACAAATTACCTAGAGAAAGCAATGCCTTGTCCGATTTGCCGGTGGTCTCTTGCTCTTGGTTCTGACCAGCAGAGAGTGAGACTGCCAACACTTTTACAAACATGCTGCCACAGATGGAAGCACGCTCCCAGCAAGACCAAAACAAAATTTCTGTCTTGCTGGTGGCCTAGCAACCCTCTACAGTCATGCTTTAGAGCAGTCAGAAAAGTGCCTGGGACTCAGCTGAACAAATGAATGAAAGGGAGTAATGGTGGGTGGGAGAGAAAACCCTGCACAGAATAGAGAAAGGATGTTAGACAAAACTCAGAAAATCATCTCCATCTCCAGCACACCTTTAATTAAGCAGAGGGACTATTTTGCTTCGAAAAAAGAAAAACCTTTGATGCTTGTTATTTTTTTTAAGTGACAATATTTCTCAACATATACTCATTTTATAAGCACAATAACATGCTCCAGGGTGTGGTTTAGTTTGGATAAACACACTTCTAGGGGCAGTAAGGCATGAGGCCTGTGGTCTCATGCCTCACTATGCCCATAGGTGTGCGTTTATCCAGACTAAACCACACTCTATCATGTGTTATTGCAGTGGTGCACAATCTTTTTGGGGCAGGGGGCCAGATGGAAGACTTGAGTCAAGTCTGAGGGCCACTGTTAAATTTTGCACAATGATATCATCAATACAGTAGCTATAATCACACCCAAATTAATCTCGTAAGTCATCTCCCCATGAAATTCAAATAATTCAAATACTCTTTTATATATTCAAATACTCTTCTTGGTGTGTTCCCTGTAAAACAAGCTCCATTCAATTCAAATAAAACAAGAAGATCATAATAAAAATTAGACTTTAACCACTCAGCTCCACAGCATCAATATGAGTCAAAAGGTTCTATACTTAACCTTATTCAAAATGCAAAGAACCTCTGTGCGCAAACACTGAGGCAAGGGTTACCCCAAAGGGCATTTGGCTGGGAAGCCAAGTTTCAAGAAAATACAAAAATCACACATGCCCCCACAATGCAAAGCATCATGGGCTGCATATGCAAATCACCACAGAATGTTACGCTGGTCCAACTTTAAGCAGAATTGCATGGTGCGAAGGCCTCTCACACAGTTGCAAAGGGTGCTAACAGAAGACATAGACACGTGTTTAGATCCTACCAGGACTCCTCAGTATACCTCGTCTGTTTGACACCCCAGTGGAATGGACCAGCTACCCTTAAGGCAGTGTGCCTTGGATATATTGTGGTGAACCCATTAAAATAAAAAACTATTTAAAGACAAAAAGAACCTCTGTGCACAAACACTGAGGCAAGGTTAACCAAAGGGCATTTGGCTGGGAAGCCAAGTTTCAAGAAAATACAAAAATCACACATGCCCCCACAATGCAAAAGCATCATGGGCTGCATATACAAATCACCACAGAATATACGCTGGTCAACTTTAAGCAAATTGCATGGTGCCGAAGGCCTCACACAGTTGCAAGGGTGCTAAAGGTTAGCAGCCTTTGCAAACTATGTGAGCCTTCAGACACCATGCAATTCTGCTTAAAGTCGGACCAGTGTAACATTCTGGTGATTTGCATATGCAGCCATGATGCTTTGCTTCGGCACCATGCAATTCCTGCTTAAAGTCGGACCAGTGAACATTCTGTGGTGATTTGCATATGAGCCCATGATGCTTTGCATTGTGGGGGCATGTGTGATTTTTGTATTTTCTTGAAACTTGGCTTCCCAGCCAAATGCCCTTTTGGTAACCCTTGCCTCAGTGTTTGCACAGAGGTTCTTTGTCTTTTAAATAGTTTTTATTTTAATGGGTTCACCATAATATATCCAAGGCACACTGTTTTAATGGTAGTAGCCATTCCCACTGGGTGTCAAACAGACGAGGCATACTGAGGAGTCCTGGTAGGACCCTTTGCAAACTGTGTGAGAGGCCTTTCGGCACCATGCAATTCTGCTTAAAGTTGGACCAGCGTAACATTCTGTGGTGATTTGCATATGCAGCCCATGATGCTTTGCATTGTGGAGGCATGTGTGATTTTTGTATTTTCTTATTCAAAATGGCCACATGAGGCTGAGTGAGTTAAATTAAAAGTTGCAAAATTGGGGGGCTAGCCACTGGAGTGAGGGAACATGCTTCATGAGAGGTCCTACCACAGGCATTTACTTTTGCTATTTTTTGCAGTAAAAATAATTTGCAAAATTTACATTTTTAGAGCTTGGGGACTTTTAGAAATCCATAATGGCAGCACAGGAACCAGTAGCAGACTTCTTTAAATAAAAGGCATCCACCAGAGTACAGCTGCAACCTGACTGGTGAAAATCAAGAGCTCACTTAAAACATTATGCAAGTTAGTCCAAAACACATTTTTGATTTTCTGTTGTTTTCCCCGCTGCCACTGCTTTTCCTCGGAAGTCCCATCACCTCCCCACCTTCTCTCTTGCTCTGTTCCTGCCCTTCTTGCCTCCATTGTCTGCTTCATTACCTTGCCTGCCCCTCACTTTGCCCAGAAGCTTCCCAGCAGTTTGCTTCAGCTGGTGCTATGCTGACTGCCCGCACCTGGGTCGGCTGTTTGTGTATGTTCCAGAAGCTGCCTGCTATGCCCCTCACTTCCAAGCATGGCTGGTCTCCTCCTCACCATTCCCTGTGCTGGTGTTTTGCCTCTTGCCCATTGCTGGTGCTCCTCCCTTGCTCTTCTCCATTGCCCTATGCTTTTTATGCTGCTCACTGCCTCCATGACTTCAGTCAGACCTCCCAAAGAACCTGTGAAACACACAAAGATAAGTTCAGGTCTGCGTCGCTCCCCTTCAAAGGGGCTCAAGCACTGCAGGCTGTACTGTCTTCGCAGGTAACAGACAGCCTCTGTGTGGGCCGTCTGTGGCCCGCGAGCTGTATGTTGGACACCACTGTGTTATTACTTACATACAGACTGGTTGTGCATTTTAATAAAAGGGGTATAGTTTGTAAATTTCTGTGGTAACTGTCATTCTGAAGAGGCACAGTAAATCTAGTTTAAGCTATCTGAAAAACACATTTCTTACAGAGGGAAAGAAGTGGAGAGAAGTTTGATAAGACAGAATCCACACTTCATCTGGGGTTGAAGCAGTCAGCCATGACTTGATCCATGGGGACTGGTGACTAGGCTCAGAGGGTCCGGGTGTTCAGGGCACACCACCTTCGAAGAAGATCGAGTGTGGGTGCAACGACATGGTGAGGCGTGAACAAGGGCAAATGTCTGTGTCAGCCAGTTGTGACATAGGTGCTGTTTGGGGTGCAGACAGATGGATTTGTCACAGTCACCTTGACTTCTCTGTTCATGTGGATGCAATCCACCAAGAAGCTCTATCCCAAACTTGGTGTGCTTTACCGGAATAAGAGAAGCATCCCACTTCCTGCCCACAGACAGATCCTCACTAAGATGATTCTCCTGATTTTTGATTATGGGGACGTCATTTACAGTGCTGCTCCCAGCAGGATGAATGGGGAGAATACCAAATAAAACCTAGGTGAGCAAGGAGCAGGTCAGGGAGGAAAAGGCAGACATGGAGCTGCATGTTACGGAGGGGACAGTGTGAAGAAAAACTATGCTTCAGATATATTAAATAAAAAAGGACGTTTTGAGTGGGCATTGTTAGGTTACAATAGGGTGAAAGGGTACAGAGGAAGATGAACAAAAAGCAGCCATCCTTAAAAGTGACATCTGCTCTGTCTTCTCAAGGGAAGGCAGTGGGTCCCTTCCTGAAAGTGGCATCAAGGCAGCTGTCGGGAGCATTCCTCTAATGAGGCAATCAGTATTTTCCAGAGAAAGTGTCCAGAAGGAGCTTGATGCCACAAAGGTAAATAAAGCCCCAGGGCCGGAGGGGATGCACCCAAGGGTGCTCAAGGAATTGGCTGTGGAAGTGGCTGAATCCCTAGTAGGGCCATTCAATAGCTCATTTCAGACAGGGGTAATTCCAAAAGACTGGAGGGTAGCAGACATGGTCCTGCTACACAAGGGAGGAAGACAATGAGCAAATGGGAATTACAGATCTGTTAGCCTTACCTCTATAGTGGGTAAACTGATGGAGTCACTGATCAAAGAGGACCTTATGGACTACCTGAAGAGCAACAGTCTACAGGATAGAAAAGAGTATGGGTTTGTGGCAGGGAGGTCTTTTCCATCAAACCTGATAGTTTTCTTTGACTGAATAGCAAAGGTAGTACAGTAGTAAGGGCCACACTGTAGATTTACTCTGCTTCAGTATCAGCAAGGCTTTCAGCTCAATTCCAAACAGAAGATTGCTGAAGAAGCTGGAAGACCTGGGCAAAGCCAGTGACATAGTCAAATGGGTAGGAGACTGGTTGAAGGATAGACAGTAGAGGGCGGTGGTAAACAGGGTCAAATTGAAAACGAGGAAGACCACTTGTGGGGTATTGCAGAGATCTGTCCTGGGTCCTGTCCTCTTCAATATGTTCATCAGTGACATTGGCACGGCCACCCAGGCAGGTTGTGTCTCTTCGCAGTTGACATGAAGCTCTACGGTAGTGGAGATAGTGATGAAGGGATCAGGGAGATGCAGAGGGATCTACAAATGTGAGAGAGGTGGTCTAAAGTTTGGCAGTTGAAATTCAACACCAAAAAATGCAAGGTTATGTACCTAGGGAAAAAAACAGAACAGAATACTGGATAAGAGGGTTTAAATAACACTACAACAAAGGAAAGGGACCTAGGAGTCATTATTAGCGACTCCCTCAAACAATGGAGCCAGTATAACAAGGTCTGTAATAAGGCTAATAGAATGCTGGGGTGTATTGGAAGGGGTACTGCCATCAGAAAAAAGGAGGTACTACTACCTGTATATAGGTCACTAGTGAGGCTACACCGGGAAGAGTGTGATCAGTTCTGGAGTCCTCACATAGGGAAGGACAGGCTGGAGACAGTGCAATGAAGGGTGACCAAGAGGATTCAGAGCCAGTAGGGCAGATCTTATGAAGATCGTCCCAAGGCATTCATGTATTCATTACAGAAAAGGCAAGAGTGGGGCATATGACAGAGAACATCAAATTTCTGAAGTGAATAAACAAGGTGAATTGTTGGGAACTATTTAGCAGGAGTTCAAAACCAAGAAAACCTCTGCACACACTCACGCTGAAATGATCCAAAACAAATACAAGATTCAGTCCTTTATTAAAATTTTCAGCACTCACAGTGCCTCCACCAAACCAACACAGCAAACAAGTCTCAACGTTTCACGCAGACACATTGCGCTTTATCAAGAGATAAGTTACTAACAGCAAACACCATACTAAATAGTGAGTCATTAATTTAAAACATCTGTGAACAATTAATCACATAACATCAATTTAAACTTCACATAATTTATATCTACTCTAAATAGCATACAGTACTATATTTTTTATTTTTATTTATTTGGTTGGGCAGAGGCACTGTGAGTGCTGAAAATTTTAATAAAGGACTGAATCCTGTATTTGTTTTGGATCATTTCAGCATGAGTGTGTGCCGAGGTTTTTTTGGTTTTGAATTTGTGCATTTGCCAAAGGCACCACGAACTGTGAGCGACTCTGTCTTTGTCATAATATTTAGCAGGAGTACAGAGTCAAGAACCTGAGATCACAATGGAAAGTGGCAGGGGAAAGGTTTAAGAGGGATGTGAGAAAGTTCTAATGTATGGAAAGGGTGGGTGGATAAGGGCCTATACAGAGGTGATGACCTACTGTACATCCATCTGGGAGGGGAACCAGAATCATCAGTGGACAGTTTAAATGCTACTTTGATGAACATTTAAACTAGCTGGGGGGGGGGGGTGTTGGAAGGAATCAAGAAGTCAGAAACTGCACTCCCCCCCCATAGGTCGAAGTACAGAGTAAGGAGTACCCAACGGGGGGAGGAATCCCATAGGATGTAAATTAATAAACAAAGCAGGCTGGTAGTGATAAAGGGGAAAGGATTGAGAGCAGTAAAAAAGGAGAGGCAGAAAGGAGGGAGGGCAAAAAATGAAAAATGGGGCAACAAGCAAACCGAAAACAAAATCTGCAAGGCCATGTGTGTGAATGCTATAAGTCTAGGAAATAAGAATCCAGACCAAGAGGCCATCATGGCAGAGGCTGACCTGGATATTGTAGCCATTACCGAGTCATGGTGCTCCAAAAACAATGACTAGGACATGGTCATACCAGGCTATATTCTGTTCAGGAAGGACTGGGTAGGAAGGAAAGGATGGGGTGTGGTGCTTTATGTGAGGAAAGCTAAACATGATGGAGATACAAGGAATACAGGGGGAGGAAGAAGCACTGTGAGTCACCCCAGAAATGGGGAATGAAGCCACTATTCACACTGGAATGATCTGCAGACCTCCAGCACAAGGGGAGGAATTAAATAAGGTACTGGTTGAAGCCATTGACAAGATGGCAGACAAGGGGGAGGTGCTGCTGGTGGGGGACTTCAACCTGCCAGATGTGAAGGGACCTGGCTAGTGCTTAGATATGGCAGCAGCAGAATAGCACAGCTCCCTGGGCATAAATCTACAAATCGTTCGGACTTCAATATTTGCAAAGGTCGAGGGGCCAGATTCACTGAAAAGGTGTGTAAGGGTCCATGGCTGCGGGAAAAGGAAAAAGCAAGCAGCTAAAACTACAATTTGAAACAGCAGAAGGGCTAAAGGATCAGCGGGCTGGGTCTGAGACCAGAACTAGAATTCAGGCCCTCGCAGCCACCGACACTGAAGTGGGGATGTTTGAACTTGAGAAATCCCTGGTGGGAGTCCCAGCGACTTTGCCATGGATGCAATTGGACATGCAAGCTGGTTTCACCAATATTATGGCTCAAATTACACACCTCCAGAGTGTGGTAATGCTGCTGTCAGAGACGTTGGCTTCTCATACCACCCACCTCATGGAATTAGAGCAGTGGATCAGTGATCCTGAGGACACAGTCGGCTCTGTCACTAGGGTCTGCAATCAGCTGAAAGCGGTGGTCACAGTGCTACAGGGCCATGTGGACAACCAAGAAAATACATCACTGTGGTCGAACTTGAGACTGGTGGGGTTACTTGAAGGAGGAGAGGGGGAGGGATCCAGCTGTTGGAATCCACAAATGGCTGATGAAACACCTAAAACTGGCTCCTGAGGCTGCAGGGTTCAAAGTGGAGAGAGCACATTAAGTGGGGCCACTGCCTAGGCTAGGAGAAAAGCCGCAGCACTGCTTAATTAAATAACCTGCCAGATGTGAATTGGAGCCTCCCAGCAGCAACTTCAGCTAGAAGCAGGGACATCCTTGGTTACCTGCTGGGAGTATTCCATAGGGCACTAGTCAGTGAACTCACTTGTTATGGGGCAATACTGGGACCTGGTACTCACTAACAGGGACAGTGTTGCAGACATCAAGGTAGAAGGCCACTTGGGGACCAGTGATCACTGTACAGTGTGGTTCAATATAAAGATTTGAACCCCACAAGAGTGATGGTCCTGGACTTCAGGAAGGCAGATTTTATAAAGATGGGTGAATACCTCAAGGATGACTTGGTGGGGGGCATGAGCTGGGGGTTGAAGGAACAGTGGGCCAAGCTAAAAGGGAGCATAGTAAAGGCAACAAATCTCTGCATCAAACAAGTAAGCAAAAGCAAGAGGAAAAAGAGAGTGCTATGGTTCTTGAAAGAGGGTGGCTGAAAATGTAAAGGCTAAAAGGGTAGCATTCAGGTGATATAAGGAGACACAGAGGGATGAGGATAGGGAGATGTATCAGGGAAACAGAGGGAAGAAGGGAAAGCAGTAAGGAGCACAAAGGCCCAAACTAAAGACAGAATAGCCCAGGAGGTAACGAAAGGAGACAAGACATTTTTAGGTATGTAAATGAAAAGAGGAAGACCAGCAGTGGGATTGTAAGGTTAAAAGGGGAAGGGGGCCTGTGCAGAGGGGAACCAGAAAATTCAGACATCCTGAACAAATACTTTTGTTTAGTGTTCACAGAGGAAGCAGAAGTTTAGGAGCCACAGAAAAGTAACAAAAGCTTTGGTGGGAGGGAAGTGGATACTAGTCCTCCTTTGGAGGTGACAGTCATGAAGGAACTTGCTAATTTGAAGGTGGAGGGATCACAGGAAAATGCTGGCTGCACTTCTGATAGTTCTATTAACAGCTCACTGGAAACAGGAGTGGTTCTGGAAGACTGGAGGAGGGTGGATGTAGTCCCACTACATGAAAGTGGTAGCATGGAGGAGGCTGGCAATTATAGGCCAGTCAGCCTGACATCTGTGGTAGGAAAGTAAATGGAATCACTTCTGAAGGAAAATATTGTGGAATATCTTGAATCCAGTGGGTTACAAGACCTGAGACAGCATGGTTTTACAGGGGGAGGTCATGTCAAATGAATCCGATAGATTTCTTTGACTGGATGACCATGGAACTACTGTACATCAGGGTGGAGCAGTGGACATGGCCTATCTAGACTTCAGTAAAGTGTTCAACACCGTTCCACTTATGAGATGAGTAAGCAAGCTGGGTAGCTTAGGAGTGGGTCCAAAGATGGCAAACTGGATAATTAATTGGTTAGGGGACAGGTGACAGAGGGTGGTGGTAAACAGAGTTCACTCCAAGGAAGAGAGGGTAACCAGTTGCTGCCTCAATGACCAGTGCTGGGACCAGTCCTCTTTAAAGTCTTTGTAAATGACATTGCAGAGGAGCTGGAAGGGAAGGTCTGCCTCTTTGCAGATGATACCAACATCTGCAATAGGTGTGAACACTCTGGGAATGGGATGGAAAGGATGAGCAGAGACTTAAGAAAACTAGAGGAGTGATCAAGTGTATGATGGCTGAGTTTTAATGTGAAAAAGTGCAAAATAATGTACTTAGGGCACAGAAACCAAGAACAGAGTACAAAATGAGTGGAGTGGCATTGATGACCACCAAGCAGGAAAGAAACCTGGGGTAATCAAATCAGATGAGCTACAGGTGGCAAGGCAGTGCGACATGGCAGTAGGGATGGCTATTGGGATGCTTGGAGTGCATATGGAGGGGTAACACCAGCAAAAAGAGGGAGGTGGTGTTGCTTCTGTGTAGATTACTGGTAAGATCCCACCTAGAGTACTGTGTCCATTTCTGGAGACCATTTCTCTGGAAGGACATAGACAGAATGGAGGCAGTCTAGAGGAGGGCAGCTAAAATGGTGCAGGGTCTGCATCAAAAACCCTAGGAGGAGAGACTAAAGGACCTCCATATGTACACCCTGGAACAGAGGAGGGAGAGATGGGATACGGAAGAGACCTTTGGTACAGGAGGGGAGTATTTTTCAGAAGAAAAGGTGCTCAAGAACAAGGGGACATGCTATGAAGCTGGAGGGGGGGTAAATTCAGGAGCGATGTGAGGAAGTACTTCTTCACAGAAAGAGTGGTGGATTCCTATAACAGTCTTCCAGTGGAGGTTGTGGGGGTGAAAACAGTGGTGGGGTTCAAGAATGCATGGGATAAGCACAAGGGAATCATTGTGGAAAGAAAGGGAAGAGAGAGAGGGAGAAAGAGCTGTTGATTGAGCATGGTCTGCAGTAATAGTGTAGATAGGGAGAAATGGGCAGTCTGGATGGGCCAAGTGGTCTATATCTGCCATCGATTTCAATGTTTCTATGTGGAGCCATGGAACAGTCTGCCAGCAGAGGTTGTAGGCACCAAGACCTATGGTTTCATGCATGGCTGGGACAGAGTAAAGGGCCTGGTGGTTGCTAAAGTCAGTAGCAGTAGGAAGGGGAGCAGGGGGTGGACTGAGAGGGAATAAACCCTCTATGGACATAGGTCCTGGGGCAGATAGGGCACTTTGAGCAGACTAGATAGACATTTGGTCTTCTTCTGCCATCATTGTCTATGTTCCTGTGTTTCTCAGGGGCACAAGTACATTCGCCCTTTGATCTAATTCTTAACAACACCTCTGGGACGTGCACCACATATGCTTTAATACACATCTTGTCATGCATCAAGGTTTACTTGCACTTAGTGACCTAGGAGAAGCCAAAGGAAACTGCTGTTTAATGTAATCAGCTGGTGGGTGTGACCAAAATGCGGTAGAATTTAATGGTGAGGAAGATTACTATACAGTACTATATGTTACATGTATGGAAAATTAAGGCAGATTTTGAAAAGTTGAAATGAGAGATAAGAATGTGAAACAGTAATGTGGGGGAAGGAGGTAAATGATGAGCAGTAGATACAAAAGGATATTTTACTGTCATGCCAAGATAAATATGTCTGACTCCCTATTAAGAAAAAAATACAACAGGAAGGGCAAAATGCCAGTATAAAAACTTTAGTCAGAGAGAAAAGCCTATAATGCATTAAACAAATAGGAGAGGTGAGGGGGAAGTCTACAGAAAAAATTCAGGAGTATAAGGAGAGTATTATGTTAAAGTGAGCATTGAGGAAGGTATAGTGAAAGGTATAGTGAAGGAGTTCATGCTAGCAATAAAAAAGTTCTTCAGTTTCTATACAGTATGACAATGGGAAAAGAGATATATATGTATGTCTTTCTCATGAATTTATTTAAGATTTGCATACTCTAGGATCATCTCAAATAAGTGATGTACCTTCTTTCCAAGAAGATCCTTGGTGGTGGTGGGGAAAGTTGAGCCTCAGAGTTGCATAGTCACAATGTATGAATATTCAAAATATATGTTTAATTTAAAAATAAGTTAGGAGGCCATTAATGGTAGAGGGGGAGGCAGTACATGAGGGTGGTCAGATGTTAGAGGGAGCATATGGGGTGTGCACAAGCTAAGACTTGTAGTGTGAGACCTAGGGAGATGTGTGCATGAACAGCACCACAGACAGAGGCAGAGGGGCACAGGTGCTGCAGCATGTCACCCCCCCCCAATCTGAGTTGCACTTTGTGGACTATTTCTGTCCCAGAGTTGTCCCAGCTCTTGGCATCCTCAGCATGACCCTGGTAGTCTAGTGCTTCTTCATGTCTAGGCCCAGTGTCTCTCCCTGGTGTCTAGTGGAACCCCTCCCACCCCAGCCCCATTACCCTGTGTAATGAGGCTATGTGCCCAGTCTCTCACTGATCTCTGTCCCTTGCTAGCTTCTTCAGTTATGGTTGCAATTTAATGGTGCAACCACCACCTATCTGTAACAATTTTGCAAACAGCAGGTGTCCCACAAGTAGTGACTGGGATTACAAGGGCCACAGCAGAGTTAGCGCACATAACGGGAAGGGCTGCAACACCATTTAAGCATAGCATCAGAGATCGCAAGCAAGGGACTTGCATAAAAGTGCTTCTACCACATGTCTGCACCAGTACCTTGCAACTGGGAATCAGACCTAAGGTACCTACAGTACTAAGTAAGAGCAGGCGAGAGGGGTGCACAAGGGCAGTGGCACAGCAGAGCAATAGCTGAATCATCAAGTAGTTTAGAACGTGCACTCACCATCTGCTGTCAGAAATAGTATGTCCAGGCTTGTAAAAGGCTTACAAGTCTGCAGCCAGTTTTTATTCCAAATTCATCAAGATAACAAAGAATGAGCAGTGCAAAAGCACTGCTTTTCAAGCTTACGTTTCTCTCCGAAAACAGGGCTTCATCAGAGCTAATTAAACACAGGCTACTAGGTGCAAAATATACCCCCTTAGTGGATTCAAATACACCAGTCACGGTGCTAAAACACTTATTATGTCGTAATTGCTTGTTCTTTAATCAATTAGTTTGTTGTACTGTTCAAAACACATTGCATAACTTCAATATTGTAAAAAATAAAAAAATTAACTGTTTGTCAACCTCTTGTGCAAGTGCCTCAGGTAATAGGTGGCCAGTGGTTCTGTTATATATTCATTGTATAAATACATTATAATCAATACAGTATTTGAGGCCAAATACATATATTCTGCACTCTCAAAAGGCAGAAGGGAAAAGAGTGTGTGTGTGTGTGTGTGTGCTACAGGTAGGGTCGGGGGGTGGGTATGAAGTGGGCAGGTGGGGGGAAGGAATGGGGTGCTAATGTAAATGCAACACCGAATGGGTCATTTATATGCTAAACTGTTCATGTGGAAGTGTCTACATTGGTAGAACTAAAAGAAAGTTTCAGTTCAGAGTTAACGAACATGTGCTAGCCATTCATAACAAAAGTTCAGAATATGCTATAGCAGTACATGTAATGAACAAACCAGAAACACAATACAGTATAACAGCATTTGGCATTGAGGCTGTAGACAAAAATGCAAGAGGTGGAGACTTGGAAAGCCACCTACATTAAATTGCAAAGTAGGCCTGGGGCTTTGCAACCACCAGGCCTAAGTGGCAAGTTTAATTAGCACCGTTCGTAAAGAAACGGAAATGATACACAGTAATATGTATGTCTAGTTTTTAAGCCTCTTAATTTCCTTCTTGCACCCACAACCCCCCCTTTTCCCTATCCCCCTCCACCCTCTCTCCACCATACTCCTATCACATCCCCCTACCCTACATTAGCACCCCATTTCCTCCCCCACCTGCCCACTTTACACCCCACCAACCCCACCCTGACCCTATCACAACAACCCACACACACACACACCTTTCCATCAGGATTGCAGTGCCTGGCTTTGAGGTGTCACACCACGTGCACTGGATCCATTCCTGGCAGTGAGTAAGGGCTCGCGCCTCCCCACCATGGGGGGCAGCTCTTGAGAATATCACTAGGGTTGAGGCCTCAATAAGAGCCAGGGGTGCACCAGGATGGTGACCAGATGTGGGCCGACTGTGGGGGATAAAGAAATAAACAAAAAAAAAATATCCCTGAAGAAGTGCAACTGAGAGAAGATTTGAGACTTAGGGTGAGAAAGTACTACCTGTATGAACCTAGGAGTCACAAATTACAACTAGAACAGGAAAAGTGGAACACCTTGAAGCGAAAAAATTGGTTTAGCCGGAGGGGTTCAGCTTTGGAACTCCTTGCCAAGAGAAGTGGTAATGAGTAAAACAATGGACTCCTTCAAACTTGGTTAAGATAAGTTCTATAGAAATAAAACACTATACTATAGGATTAACGAGGCAAGCATTAAGGACGCAAGTCTACGTAGCTTGAAAAACCTATGAAAGTGCACGTCTGCACACCGTGTCATGGACTCCACAACATTCCCCCTCAGCTACACCCCTTCCTACTGCACTGCTACCTGTACTCCTACAGGTGGCAGTGACACAGTGAAGTGATGCAGTCCTCCCTTCCCAGAGGAAGAAGAGGGCATCCACTGGGATGCTCAATCCTCCTACCCTCCGCATGACCCCGACGTACCAAGGTTGTTCCCAAACTGGGGTCACCTGCATTGAGAGCAGAAGTTCTACTGCTGCACTGACAGGATGGCTAACATATAAAATAAAACATGGGGTAATATGTGTAATGAGAATTTTACATACACCTGAGCAGTGGGAAGCAACATACCCTGAGAGCAAAGTGAGGGGTTTATACAAGCATCCAACACTGAGGGTATGTGTACAATGTGTGATTCACACACTGCCCCATGTCTTGTTTTATATAATTGCTGGGTCATGTTTTCTCACCTTGAAAACACTATTCAACAATTATAGAAAACAGTGGTTCCATTAATGCAGTTGGGTCGGAGCACAGTTTTACTTTTTTTTTTTTTAACTCTTTGCATGATTGCCCCAAAACTTGACATAAAGGAACTGAACAGCAACTAAATTTTTCACGGAGCTTTAATACTTACTGTGCACTAATCGAAGTGTGTGCTTGAAGGAGCCAATGTGGGCATGCATGGAGAAAGCAGAACCCAACGCGTGTTTGCCATTATAGCCAGCTGGTTATAATGGCGAATTATAACCAGGTTTCCCTCTGGGAGAAAATGCTTCCTAATTATTACAATTATGTTTACTAATAATGTTTTCTAGTTGATTTTACTTTCCAAATTTATCTGTTTTCTAAAGTTGTGAAATAGTGCGGTATTTATTTCACTGTGTATGTTCAAAAAGCATTTCAGTGCCCCCAACTGACTTCTCAGTTGCTGTGTTTATGATATCACAATCTAATGGAAAGCACTGTGTTGTCATACACAAGAAAAATATGAAGTCTTTTGGTTGCAGTCTCATGTTTTTTCCAACAGCAGAGCAGAGCACTGCGTGGTCCCAGTAATTCACACAAGGCATAGAAGTGTTCACCAATCCACTTAAACACACAATCAATCAGAGAGTATGGGCAAAACACCTCTATGTTTTGGTGCACTTCTACTTTGTCAAGGGACCATTGACAAAGGAGAAATACTCCACAAAAGATTGGGGTGCTTGCCTATACTCTTGTGCGATTCGCGTATTTGTGCATCTCACAGAATAAATCAGACTGCAGCATTCTTCTGTGCCTTGTGTGAAGTATTGGGACCCTGCTGTGTTGTTGTGCATTCACCTGATGAGGTTTTACTGTGGTAGCATTGATCCTTTAGTGCATTTCTATGTTTTCTGCATTCATTTCGTATTTTCACCCAGACTGCTAGAGTAGGCTAACAGGATGAAGTCTTAACACTGGACAGAAAAATAGAAAATTCACAAAATGTATTTGCTGGCAAATCAGAACACCCAAAACATTTACTTTACGAAAGTATTTGCATAAGTTGATACTTCAGGCCTGATTCACAAATGCAATTTGATTCTTTGAAGTGGTCTAAATGATGAATTTATAGTACTGCACTAAATTGTGCCCTATTGTGGTATACACAATGAAACTGCAAGCCTTTCCCTCCATGGTCACTCAGAGTATTGTGATGGTGCAGGAAAGGGGGCAGTCATGAAATTGGGTGACAGTTATGGAAATGGGTGGGCCAGCATGGAAATGCCGCGGCCAGAGTTCCACCATGCCATGGCGAAAAACATTTTGTCGACGTTGATCATGGCATTGCAGCACCAGGCATTTCTATCCTGGGAGGTACAGTGCCAAAGCGCCCTCCCGGGAAACAGTTGTTTTTTGAGGGGGGCTTCACACCCTCACCCCCATGTGGGGGGCTCTGCCCTCTGCACCCCCTGGACTTTAAATAACTAACTCCAGGTCGGGGGGGGGCATGACCATGAGGCAAAAGCTGACACTGAGAGCAGGTGACCAGAAATCATGGTTGCCCCTCTAGGTGTCGGCAATCAGGAGTCGCTGTAATTGCAGTGACAAATTTATGTCACCCTCCTAACTTGATATCGGGGGCCAGCATACTAATGAGTTGCTGAGTTTTGCTCAGTGCCTCACTGACTCACCCAGGGCTTCAGGAATCACATTGGCATGCTTGGGGGCTCATTTGACTAACATGGATGAAAAGTGGCAGGCAGGGACCACCAGAGAGAATCTCTTTTGATATATTGCAAAATATCTGGAAATATCTACAGTAAGCCTATCTAAGGCTTCAGCTGTAGGTTGAAGCTGAGGAGAAGAAGCACAAGCAACTACTTTGCTGGATGGTGAGCAGAGAGAAGAAAGAACATGAGGAGGATAGAAGGTAAGAATGCAGTGTTGTCCTCCTGTTCAACACCTATGTCTCTGACATAAGGAAGGGTATCAGGAGTGAGATGAGTCTCTTTGTGGATGACTCAAAACTGGGGGTGGTGGCGGATGGGAAGGAGGGGAAGGTGGCCATACAGGGGGACCTGGAGGCTCTGGAAAGGTGGTCTAGAAAGTGCAAGCTGAGGTTCAATGCAGGGAAATGCAAGGTACTGCACCTAGGAGTCAGAAATCTGGGCCAAGTGTACACCCTGGGGGGGAAATGTTACAAGTCTCAATGGCTGAGAGGGACCTGGGGTGGTGGTGGATGTCAAGATGAACAACTCTGAGACTTGTAGGAGGGCAGTGGCCAAGGCCAACAGGATGCTGGGATGCATCGCTAGGGGGATCACCTCCAGAAGGAGGGAAGTGATACTCCCTCTGTATAACTGCTTGGTGAGGCCTCACCTCGAGTACTAAGTGCAGTTTTGGAGGCCACACTTAAAGAGGGACATCGAACTCCTGGAGAGGGTCCAGAGGAGGGCAACCAAAATGATCTGGGGCTTGGGGGACAGGACATATGGGGAGAGGCTCGAAGAGCTAAATATGTACACATTGGAAGAGAGAAGGGACCAGAGGGACATGACAGATATCTTCAGGTACATGAAGGGGGTAAATAGGGGAGGAGCAGTCATGGTGCTCCAAAGGAACAGAGTACAACAAACACAGCTCTAGCTGTTAAGGAGTGTGCACAGATTACATATCTAACAAAGTAATCAGCAAAATCAGCACTACTCCAGACTTGTGAGCTAAAAATTGGATCCCCCTGATGACGCACTAGCTGCGAAACCAGTTGGGGTTTTTGTTTGCTGCCACAGGATGGTATGTTGCAGGCATTGTACCTTTCAAAAAGACTTCTTTTGTAATAAAGCCATTTTTTAGCTCACAAGTCTGGAGTAGTGCTGGTTTTGCTAATTACTTTGCTCCAAAGGAAGGAGGGGGGGCAACTAGAGGGCATGGGTGGAAGCTGGAGGGGAGGAGATTCAGGGGAGAAAGAAGGATGAGCAACTTCACTGAGAGGGTGGTGGAGCCATGGAATGTGCTGCCCAGGGGCTGGTGGAGGCAGTGACAGTGGAGGAGTTCAAGAGGGGGTGGGACAGGTACAGGAGAAGGATTCTGGAAGCAAAGTTCTGTGCAGCGAGAATATCTGGGACTGGGAAGGGAGAAACCAGAGAGGGTGAGGGGGGGCAGCAAGGTCAGCTCCCAGGGTGAGAGCTGACCAAAGGAGCAGACACAAAAGACCATTAGGCCTATTCTGCTCTCACGTTAGTATGTTAGTTAGGTATGCAGCAGAAAGCTCTTGGAGGGTTTCTTTTCTCACAGTTTATTTTTGCTGCATAGCCACACTTTTGGTTTTACTCTGCCCCATGCCACCTCGGTGCCTCCCTCATTTGGGCCCCTCACATGCCCCTTCTGCTATCCCACACCTCCAGATTCCCTGAGATCCCTCATTATCTGCTCGGCTTCCAGCTTATACCTACTAGGGGTAAAACAAAAGAGCATAGTTAAAACCCCAGTTCTTCGGAACAATGGCAGGTCCTTTTGCCAGGAGACCTAATGAAGGGACCTGCCATTGTTCCAATCCAAAAGGGTTTTTGCTGTGCACTCATATTTTGTACCTTGCTACAATAAATGGTGAGTGCATAGCAAGTTTACCTGTCACTTTTGCTTTTTGCTGATTGAGTGCTGTTTCCTGTGCTTTTGCTTGCTGCTTTATTTTTACAGCACTGGCTGTCTTTTCTAGTACATGTGGTTCAGTGTACTTCTGTACCTACCGGGGGGGCCCCCTTGCCACCTGCAGGAAGAAGCACCATAGTATATCTGGAGCAACAATGGGGGTGGTGGTGTACTAAGTGGTCAAGTGGCAGAGAGGGTACACAGAGGGTCATCATCTGGTGCTCTGGAGGCAGGCCTTTTACGGTGTTTTTCTACCCTCTGCCCTCATCCCACAGCATGGCCGCACATCTTGACATCTAGTGGGGGGGCACTGGGCAATATGTGTTCACCCAAGCAGTCAAGTGCACGTCCACTGGACCACCACTAGGAGCCACTCACGGAGCAGTGTGTGCCTTTTCCTCCCTCCAAGGGAGGAGTGCATCTGCACAGACCCTCTTTGCCTCCTCACCTGTTCTGCTCCAAGCATCCTGGGTGTGGGGTGCAAACTGAGTCACCTGCGTTCCGAGCAGGTACCTCTCTGTTCAGCACCACAGAGCTGCTGCATCGCTACATTTTTAATGTGGTCCTACTTCTATCCAGTTGTACAGCTAGGAGAGACTGAAGCAGAGGGAGGTCAAGCGGTTGGGTCAAGGTCATCTACTAAGCCAGTGACTGGGGTGGGATTTGAAAGAGTAATCATTTGTTTTGTAGTCTACTGTAGGTTGGAGTAAAGCCACTAGATCATAATGCCTAAGGAGTATGAAGCTGAGAAGGAAACTGAAAAACTGGCACAACATCACATTCACCTCTTATCAGTTTTAGTTCCATCCTTGTCATTACTTGGAGTTTTTTGTTTCTGACTTTTTTGAAAACTGATTCTTATAAGTGAATCTTAGATTTTTTTTAATGAATTGATGATATGTGACTTTGTTATGCTAGGATTAATAGTTTCATGTCAAAATATGTATTGGTTATTTTAAGTATTTTTTTATACTATGCACCCAGAAGGTGCTATGTGGTCCTTTATACAACCTAACGTTATTGAACGTTGTACTTCTGAAATGGATCTTGAACAATATAAACAATGTGTGATCATTTATTAATTAAAGATCTGCTGATGACTCTGGGAAATGTTTGAACATAAACTACTTAGGCAACACTCAGTTTATCCGCATTCTGTACTTTATTCTTTCTTAGAAGGGTTACTCAGAACCCAATTAATGGAATTGGATTCTGATCTGTTTTTAGTATTTAGGACGTTTGGCAGTGATGTGGTCACATTTCTTTGAAGTGGGTTTGGAAGATGGGCAGCAAAGAATGAAATGTATTGGATCCTGATCAGTTGGAACTTTGGTCAACCATAGACAAGGGAGTTATGGTAGCCATGCAGGATGCGACAGCCACGTGAATGAGGAATTCAGTGGTGAGAGGCCAAGTCAGTGTTCCACAGGTGGTGACGGGTAAATTTAGAAACTGTTTTGGGAGAAGGAAAGGTAAGGGTTGAGTAGATGAACAAGTTTAGAGATAGAGGACATAAAGGAGAGGTCAGTTATTCAAGGAAGGAGACAGAAGAAACTGACCCACACCTTCCCACAAACTGGCAGGTCAGCAGTTAGATTAAGGCTATGAAGGGCCTTCATCTCCTCCCGCTCCTTTTAGTGGCAAAGCAGATCAGTCATGACTAACTGTAGAGAGGGTTCTTCCAGTGCTCAGTTGGGGATAGGCTCAAGAGTCCCTATGTGCTCTACCTGGTATCACTCACAAGAAGAGTTTTACTAGGTGATGTGGTTTTGCACTGGGTTGCTGCACTCCACCGCCACTGTTGAATGTTCTTCTGTTCTTCCCCTCTCACTTTCTGCTGCAACATGCTGACCCTTGTAGCAGTCACTTGACCCGGTGTGTATTGTGTGTACAGCCTAGCTAGGCCAGATGCTCCAGACTCCAACAGAACCATTAGGATCCAATCGTCTGGATGGACACCTCACCTGATTAAATGCAGTGTCTCTTTGGTTGCTGTAAATAGGGCACGTAGTCTGAAAGAACCTTTTTTTTTCTGCTGGTATTAGTAAGTTTGATGATACAAAGGTTTCAATTCCTTACTCATTCCACAAGGACTTTACCTCCTAGCTTCCCTTTCTGGTGTAAACAAAGTTGGTGACCCAAAGGCTTCAACCAATAATTATCCTGTAATGCATTTACTTCCTAGCCTCTTCAGCTGATGAGAATAGGGTCAGTGGCCCAGAGGTTTCAATCCTAAATAGTTTCTTAGAAAATCTATTTCTCAGCATTCCCTGCTGGTATAAGAGATGGGTTGGTGATTCAAAGGTTTCAAATCAGAATGATCCCATAGTGAATCTACATCACAGCATTCCCTGGTGGTGTGAACAAGGTTGGCAACCCAGTGACTTACACCCATAATAATGGTGTAGCAACTGTACTTTTCAGCATCCCCGATGGTGTGAGCAGGGTTGGTGACCCAGAGCTTTAACCTTTAGCTGTCCCATAGTGAATCTTCTTCCCATCCTCCCTGTTGAGTAAGTAGGGTTGGTGACCCAAAGGTTTCAATCCCTAATTATCCCATAACAAATCTGTTACCCAGCATCCACAGCTGGTGTGATCAGTGTTGCTGATGCAAAGGTTTCAACCCTTAAGTATCCCATAGTGAAGCTACTTCCCTGCATCACCAACTGGTGTGTTTGATCACCTAATTATGTTATAGCAAATCTACTTTGCAGCATTCCCTGCTGGTGCGTGGAGTGTTGGTGATCCAAAGGTTTCAACACCTAATTATTCCATTGCAAATCTACTTCCCAGCACTGAAAGAGGCATAGTACCGAGACTGCGCTGGTTCGGGTGCTCAATGATCTCCTAATGGCAAAAGATCTGAGAAGTCATTCCATCTTGGTGTTCCTTGATCTCTCTTCAGCTTTTGACACTGTGGACCATGGGGTACTGCTTGGGCCCCTGAGGTCCATCTGTGGCCTGACACATATGGTCCTCAGGTGGTTTACATCTTTTCTCACTGACAGAACTCAGAGAGTCATGTCTGGGTTTTTTTTCTCTGACCCATTCTCTCTGTCATGTGGGGTACCTCAGGGCTCAGTGCTTTCCCTCATGTTGTTTGCAGTGTATATGCTGCCCCTCGAAGACATTGTAAGATGGTATGGGCTGAGGTTTCACTGCTATGCTGATGATACCAAGCTCTACCTGTCTTTTTCACCCGACCAGGATAGTGCTGTCTCGGTATTTAACAACTGCCTGGCTGAAATCCAGGACTGGATGAATTCGAGTTGGCTAAAGTTGAACGCAGGAAAGACTGAGGTAATGGTTGTGGAGCTTGGTCGCCAGATAGAGGTGTTGAGAACTGGTCAGCCCTCTGGAAGTTATCTAGGGGGTGCCAATTTCCTTATCTCTGAATGGGTGTGGGACCTGGGGGTGGTGCTTGACGATGGGCTGACCTTACGGTCTCAAGTGTCGGTGGTCATCAAGTCTTCCTTTTACCATCTTAGGAACATCACCAGGATCAAGCACCTTGTTCTGTCTGGAGATCTTCCCACACTGGTCCATGTCTTTGTGACCTCGCACCTTGATTATTGCAACTCCCTGTACTTAGGGCTTCCTGGGGTTGATATCCACTGCTTGCAGCTAGTGCAGAATGCGGCAGCATGACTGTTGATGGAGGCTTCCCGAACATCTCATATCACTCCTGTGCTGCACAATCTGCACTGGCTGCTGATTCAGTGGCGGATCACCTTTAAAGTTGGTTTACTGACGTATAAAGCCCTACACGGACTTGGCCCTGACTACTTGAACGAGCTTCTGGTCCCCTATTGCCCAGAGCAGCAGCTCTGTTGGGCCGAGACGAGGGGTTGCTAGAGATCCTGAGGGTGTCTTTGAAATCTTCTGGGGCCCGTGCATTCATGTACATTGCCCCTACCCTCTGGAATTCTTTACCCCGTCGACTGCGGGAGTGCAGGACAGTAGGAGGCTTCAAACTGGCATTAAAAACCTTTTTATGGTGCCAGGCCTTTAATGGTACTGAATGAATGAACCCTGTCAGAAATTGTTATTGTTTTATATTGTATTTATTGATCTTGTCATTCTTATTTTAATCTTTTGTAAAGCACCTTGATATTTTGAAAGGCGGTTGTGTTATATAAACTTATTATTATAATTATTATTATTATCTACTCCTGGTGTGAGCAGGGGTGGTGACTCAAAGGTTTGAACCTCTAATTTAGTGGGTCATTGGGTTCCTTATGTGGCAATGCATACAGAACATAAAGGAGGATAGAAGGGTTTAGGATTGCATTGGTAGGAGGTACTGATTCAGAAGAGGGTACTGTGATTGTCTGGTATGTGGTATGTATAATACTCGAGCAATATGAGTGTAACTTTGGCTAACACTCACTGCTAAAAGGGGCAACTATTTTCTCTTCCCACTTAACTGTTGCACAACGACACTTGAGGTTTGAACAGAGTTTTAAGCTTTTTTTACTTGTGCAAAGATGTTGAATGAAAGAACTAATATGCCATCAGGAGAAATAACAAGGCTTCCTTGTTACAAATCCATGACATTGGCTTACTCAAACGTAATACAGATCTTGCCGCAGTACTTTATACATCTGAAGATCTTCAAGCTTTGCAAACAGATCAGCACTTGGAAACTAATGGGAGGTGGTGGTGGTGGTTCAATAAAAACACTCTTTCTGGGTGCAGTAAAGACACAGGAACCCTCTTAAGTAGAGTTCCACTCCAAGAGGTATCAGAGGGGGGAGATTCTCTTTGAAAAGAGGTACCTTAGAGAAGAAGGCCCAACAGAGCAAACAGGAAACAGACAAAACACTTACTTTCCTTTAGAGAGCTGTAGCCTGGGAGGACACTGGGACAGGGTTGGGCAAGACTCTGTCCATTTGTTATGCAGAAAGAGTTAAAAGCAAGAATCTATTTTGTCCTCTCCTGTTCTGCCACTTGTCTGTCTCTTGTCTGTCTGATTGTGCAAACAAATTTTTCTTGAGTCACCTGGGAATTGGTCAATCTGATAGTCCCACAATTCCCCCTGTTATCCTCCTCCCATCACTTGCTGTTACCTTTCTTTCTTTCTTTCTTTCTTTCTTTCTTTCTTTCTTTCTTTCTTTCTTTCTTTCTTTCTTTCTTTCTTTCTTTCTTTCTTTCTTTGCTTCCTTCCTCCTTTCTTTGCTTCTCTGTGTTTAAAAACATATATGTGAAACTGGGAACATTTGGTTGCAAATATATATAATTATATTGTTGAAATGATTGCAGAAAGCTATTTGGGTTTATTAGAAAAGATAACAATCTGGAACACAGGGGTTGACTCTGAGATGCATTTTGACCTCCACAAGCTTGTTTACAGATTTGTCAACAGGAAATCAGCTCTGGGACAAAATGCATTTTTTGGCACCTGTTAAGACTACATGTGCTCTTCATGCTGGCCTCATGAAGGAAAATGATAATGTTTTGATAAATTTTGTGAAAAACAGGAGATGCAACTTACAACAAGAGGATACAGAGTTTGAACTGATAGGCAAAAACATCTTATATAATCAGAGCAATGTTTTTCCACGGACAGACTAATTTGGAGGATTTTTTTTGGTTGTACTGCCTTTATGAAGAGCTGTCCTGTACAATTTTTTTTTTTACTGTTATTGATAATAATAAAACACAACTTGTGAATTCACGTAACTTCTCCTGGTCTGCCTATGCTTCCTGACATATGCCACTTCAACAGACACGTCCTGTAGAGAAATTCCATAATTGAGGGAAAGATAAATGAGCGAAGGCCCACCATCTATCTTCAACTCACAGTGGAATAAAATATTACCAGATTTATGATCTTTGCCATGGAGGACTGGGTAAACCTCCTTGTGGAGGAAACCTATGGAAAACCAAGGCTTTGGTCACCATCCATCTTGGCATGAGTTCATATTATGATGTGATTATGGGGGCATAAAGGCCACCAGTTGATCCACTATGTGTTGACTTCCATAAGAAAAGGTGAAGATGGAAATGAGCCTGAATGTAGCTGAAGATGTGACTTTCAAGGCATGACTTTCCAAAAGCAAAAGTAAAAGAAGTGGAAGGAACCAGAAAGGAGCTGAAGGCATGGCAATAAAGAGCAGAGCAGGGGAGATAAAAGCACAGAGAAGCCACAAGGAAGTTCCAGCAGAGCAGCAGCAGAATCAGCCAGATGGGGCACAAGAAATGGGAACAGGAGGGCCTGCTTCAGAGCAACATCAGAAGGAGAAGGAGGCAACTGGATGAGTGAAGCACAGCCTGAAGCAGGGGATGCCCCAAGCTGCAGCTATATCTCAAACAGGTAGGAGGAGGAGGATATGAAGTGTGTGTGTGTGTGTGTGCTGCTGTCTTAGTGCATGTGTATTTCTGTGTGATCCTGACTTGTTTGTATGTATTGTATCTGTGTGTGGTCCTCCCTGTGTACCTGTGTCTGTGTGTGCTCCTGTCTATGTTTACATGTGTCTGTCTTTAAAACCTGTCATGTGTACACATGTTTCTGTCTGTGCTCCTACTTGTATGTGCATGTGTCTATGTGTACAGTGCTATCTGTGTCTGTATATCTGTATATGCTCCTCGCTTAGTGTATGTGTGCCTGTGTGTGTTCCTGTCCAGATATACATGTGCTTATCTGTGCTCCTGCCTGTGTGCACATGTCTATGTGTGCACCTGTTCATGTGAACACATGTTATGCCAGTACCCTGTCTATGATCATGTGTGTGTATGTGCTCCTGTTGGTTTATATGTGTTTGTTTGTCAAAAAAAGTTGCAGATAGAGCAACAAGATACTGCTTCTGAACATCTCTATGTTGTTAATTTGTCCAACCACGCACAGACTATTGGGGAATTTACTATACTTTCTAAGGGACTCTCATTTTGCCTAACAAAACAGCTTGACAGAATACAGTTTTGTGGAGAACTGGAAGACTACTTCTGTAGACTGAGACTTAAAGAATTTTATCACAACAAAGAAGATACCCCTGACATCAGCATTTCACTGGAAAAGAAAAATAAGTAATCTAACTTTACCTCCCTCCCAGGTGGGTGCAATACTGTAATGGACACTTATAGTTAAGCAATAATGCATGACAGGGAATGTGTTGTGGTGGGATTTATGCACGCTTTATGTGGTGTGTCACAAGGTGCAGACAAGTGACTTTAAACAGACAAGAAGTGTATAAATCCCACTACTACACTTGCTCTGAAGTGCATTATTGTGATTATAAAATAAATCTGTTATTAAAAATTAAAATAACATTTGTCAATGCTGAATGTTTGCTTGCTGGCATTGGCAGTGGTAGTGTAGAAGTTACAGAGCTGCATAATAGGAATGGCAGTGAAGTATTGAACTGAAGCCAACCCCACCACCACCCTGCAGAGAGTGACAGGCATTGGGGTGTGCCTTTGGGTCATCAGGCATAACGGCCATGCCATTTCACCACACCCCACCCTGCAGACACTGACAAGTGTCACAGTGTACCATGAGGTCTTTGGCCCTTATGTACCCCATTCCATCAGGAAATACAGTGAGATGGAAAGTGTATAGGAATGGGGTGAACTTTGGGGCCGAAGAGTCCAAGGCATACCTCGATGCCTCCTCACTGGCTGCAGGTGCGGAATGTATGAGCATTACAGGCAAGAATCCCAAGTCACACCCCTGATGCCTGTCATTCTCACAGGGTTGGGCGTTATGGTTGGAAACCCTAATACCTCAGGCATTCATTGGTATTTTCACTCCAAATTTTCAACATGGTTTTGTTACCCCACCTCATGAACAGTGGCAATATCAGTTTTAGCGAAAGCTGCTTATGCACAGCGACTACGGCATTAGCACCAAGGTGCAAAAACATTCGAACAGGATGTAAAAATTACAGCTGTACTGTTCATGGGGAGGTTAAAAGAGCAATGTTGCAAATCTACAGTAAAATATTAAAAAACTGGTGAAGTCACAGCGTGCATAGAAACTGCAGCACACCCGTAATGTAATTAGTTTGGGGATTTTTACAGCAGATTGTCACACAGGCATTTTGGGACCTCGATCATGAACAGTGTCACTGTGATTTTCTTTATCTGTCCCGAACAATGATTTCCCACAGCGACCACGCATCTCTGCGCTGAAAGTGTGAAACACATTTTGGCCATGTTGTGAAAAATGACAGCTGTACTGTTCATAAGGAAGTGTGGAAAATGCCTGGTGAAAATCTGGACCGAAAATATTACAAAGTCATGAACTTACTAGGGTGCGTGGAAACTGCGCAATGCTCACTCGTAACACAGTCATTTTATGGACTTTTGTCACCAAATTTTCAACATAGCCATTTTAAGACCTCTGCTCATGAACAGTGTAACTGTAATTTTCTTAATCTGTCCCAAACATTGCTTTCGCACACCGACTGCACCATTGTGTGTTACAAGTGCGAAAACACATTTTCGGTGACGTGAAAAATGGCAGCTGTACTGTTCATAAGGAAGTGTAATAAAATGGCAATGTTGAAAATCTGGAGTGAAAATATTGAAAATTCGCAAACTTACGAGCGTGTGTAGGAACTGCGCAATGCACGCTCGTAAAACAGTCATTTTTAAGAATTTTTTCAACAGATTTTCAACATAGCCATTTTAAGACCTCTGCTCATGAACAGTATCACTGCAATTTTCTTAATGTGTCCCATACATTGATTTCACACACCGACTGCGCCATTGTGTGCTACATGGGCGGAAACATGCTTTGGGCAAGATGTGACAAATGACAGCTGTACTGTTCATAAGGAAGTGTAATAAATGGCAATGTTGAAAATCTGGATTGAAAATATTGAAAATTCGCAAACTTACGAGCATGTGTAGGAACTGCATAGCATAGCTAATCAAGCAAGTCATTTTTTAGAATTTTCACCCAAATTTTCCAACATAGCCATTTTAAGACCTCTGCTCATGAACAGTGTTACTGTGATTTTCTTAATGTGTTCCATACATTGATGTTGCACACCGACTGCGCCATTGTGCGCTACATGGGTGGAAACACGTTTTGGGCAAGATGTGAAAAATGACAGCTGTACTGCTCATAAGGAGGTGTGGTAAAATGGCAATGTTGAAAATCTGGAGTGAAAATATTGAAAATTCATGAACTTACGAGCATGCATAGGAACCTCTTTTGGGAGAACAATTCAATCACTACAATCTAACCATAACATTGTTATCAAAAAGCTGACAAAGGTTCTGCAGTGGTGATCTTAAACTGGGAGGATTATGTAAATAAAGCTAACAGACAATTAACAGATAAAACCTACTAAAGAAAACTGGCTAGTGATCCAACTGCGCAGTATACCATTGAACTATGGGACATAATCAGAGTAGATGATCCAGATGGGGTGGGCAGAATGAGAAGAGAGCTGGATAAATTAGCAAAATGGTCAGAAGAGTGGCAACTGGGATTTAATGCAAAGAAGTGCAAGATCATGCACATAGGGAAGAGAAACCCTGAAGCCACCTATAGGCTGGGAGGGGAGTTGCTAGCAGTCACAAAGGAAGAAAGAGACTTGGTCATCATCATCACTGATGACCTGAAATCATCCAAGCAGACCTCTAAAGCAGTAGGTAAGGCTAGAGGGATGTTAGGGTGTATTAGTATGGGGTATCACAAGTCGAAGAGGGAGGTAATAATCCCTCTTTACAAGACACTGGTTAGGCCCCATCTGGAGTACTGCATGCAGTATTGGAGGCCACACCTTCACAAGGACATTAACCAAATTGAGGCAGTCCAGAGAAGGGCAACCAAAATGGTGCAGGGACTGCATCAGAAGACATATGAGGACAGATTAACAGAGCTCAATATGTATACCCTTGAGCAAAGGAGGGAGAGAGGTGATATGATCGAGGCATTCAAACACCTTAAGGACATTAACAAGGTGAAAGAGTCTAACATGTTTAAATATAAGAAAAATAGCAGGACAAGAGGACACAGCATGAGATTAGAGGGGGGGCCGATTAAGGGGGAATGTGAGGAAATTCTTTTTCACAGAAAGGGTGGTGGATGCATGGAATGGCCTACCTCAAGAAGTGGTGACTATGAATACAGTGCAGGGCTTCAAACAGGCATGGGATAGGCATAAGGGAGCAATACAAATGAGTATGAATAGATAGGACACTGACAGAGCAAAGGCCGATGGCACATTTATAAGGTAGAAAAAAGAAATGGGCGGACTGGATGGCCTTGCGGTCCTTATCTGCCATCAACTTCTATGTTTCTATGTTTCTATTTCCTAAGCATATCCAAGACAGAATACCTGATCTCATCCCTGATGAACCTAGGTCAGGGACATTCTACTTGTTGCTCAAGATCCATAAACCTGGGAATCTAGGGAGACCTATAATATTTGGAAATGGTACCCTGACTGAGGGAATCTCTGGCTTTATAGGAACCATTTTAAAACCACTGTTCATGGTAAGGGACAGTTTTATTCAGGACTCTACACTCTTTCTACCTAAACTTTCTGTTTTTAGGGACCTATCACCTAATACTATATTAGCCACAATGGATGTAACCTCCCTATACACCAATATTTCACATACTGATGGCATTTTGGCCTGTCTTAAAAACCTGCAGGAGTGAGGACAGCACCATGACATCAGCCCAAAATTCATTGCAGGACTTGTTGAATTTATTTTGACCCACAACAACTTTAGTTTTAAAGTCAAACAAATTTGTTCAAACTATGGTAACAGCAATGGGCACCAGAATGGCTCCACAGTATGCCAACCTTTTCATGGCGAATTTGGAGAAGAATTTTTGAAAACAATGTTCACACAAACCACTTGCATTTTTCCATTATATTGATGATCTATTTATAATTTGGACAGAGAGTACCTGCACACTCAAAGAATTCCATCAGGAACTTAACAACTTCCACCCATCCATTAAACATTCCCTGGAGAACTCTGACAACAGTGTTAATTTCCTGGACACCACAGTTACTATCAAAGATGAAACCTTACAGATCTGTACTTACAGGAACCCAACAGACTGACAAAGATACTTGCATAGAAACAGCATCACCTTAGGTGTACTAAAAAATCTATAATGTACAGTCAAGCGCTTCAGTACCACTATATCTGTTCAACTGAGGAGGAAAGGGATGATCACCTTGACAAATTGAAAAAAAAAAACATTTATTGGGCAGGGGCATTCCTCTAGAGAAATTGACAAAGCGTTGGAACGTGTTACACAGATACCAAGAGAACAACTACTTCAATACAATGAAAAGACTACCACCACCAGAATACCCTTGGTTGTCACATACAACCCAGATCTGGATCCACTATGTATAATTGTTAAGGACCTCCAACAGATATTTGATGAGGATGATACCTTGAAATGTATCTTCTAAGAACCACCTCTACTGTCTTTCAAACAACCACATAATCTATCTAACCTGATTGTCAGGAGCAAACTTATACCTGACATGAACAACAGAACACTAGGTGGCACGGGACCCTGAAATTGTTCTGGATGTAAGACATGTGGGCACATTTCCGCTTCACATTTTGTCAACACCCCCCAAAACAGACACTTCAACCTACAGAGAAATTATACATGTGCATCTTGGAATGTTGTTCATTACATTCAATGCAAGAAATGTCCACACACAGGTTATGTGGGGGAGACTGGACAACCTCATAAAACCCATATGAACTTACACAGACATGATATTAGAATGAAGAAGACTGAAAAGCCTGCTGGACAACATTTCTCGCAGTCTGATCACTCCATCTCTGACTTATTAGTACTGGTTCTGAAAGGCCATTTCGATAATACACAACAGAGACAAGCATGGGAGGTGAAACTGATTTTTCTTTCGACTATGGTGCAGGATGGCATAAATGTAGACATCAGTTTTATTTTGTTTTATTTATTTATTTATTGAAATGTTTCACCAGGATGGCACACTGAATAACAAGTTGCTTGGGGTGGGGGGTTACAGTTGGATGAAGAATAAGACATACAGTTTAACATTTAACATATCCGAGAAATTAAAAACATTCAATTAAAGTTTCATATCCCACTACATTATTTAAAGTGCTCCTTTTTTTTGGCCTGCATTCAGGTACAACACATGGACAGTTATTTGTTTTACATGGTTCTAATATACTTAAATATAAAATGGTTCTATTTATTCTATTTAAATCTGGATTCATAGGTTTATTTCTAACTGGTGGGTGGTGATTCCTTGGGCTTTTGTTTCACATATTGAGCTCTGCTACAGTACTTAGTAGTAAAAGATTTTAGTTTCATATTGGTATATATGAGTACATTGACATCATTAGGGCACCAGAGCCCTATTTGCAAAGTGGTCCTGTTTCAGGTTACAGTTTAAATGTTGACAAGCAATATTAACTAATGAACACTAGTTGCAGAATGAACATGTTTAAATAGTGTGAGTATAAATATTCACAAATAATATTGACAAATGAACACATAGTTACAGATGGAAACATGTTTACATAGTGGCAGCATTGAAAATATGTGTAAAAAATCACACGTAGGCTAATTTTCTGCTAATGCAGTGTGTCTGCAATTTCTTTGAGTGCTCAGCACATAGACACAGAGGCCCAGATATTCAAAAGGGTTGCACATGGCGCAACAGTGTTTCACCATGCGCAACCCACTGATGCGCCCCTGCACGATATTCAAACGGGGATTGTGCCTGACACAAATCCCGATGTGCCGGAGCACATCAGTAATGTATGCGGTGCAGGTAGGGGGGGTGTGCCCATGCATACTCTGCACATCCCAATATTCAGCCCGGGATGTGCTGAGTCCATGCATGCGCAACCCCTACTTGTGCCACACACAGGTGAGCCCCCCAAAAAAGGAACAACGGCTGGCCACCCACAGGTGAGCTGACATATTGCAGGGTGCAACACGGCTGCTGCCACCTGTGGGTGGCCACCCGATCTCCGGCTGCACCTCCGTGGCGGCGCCCCCCATGCCCGATCGTGGGCATCTGTTCAGAATAATAACGTCCAATATCCCTGGTGGTCCAGTGGACGCTCATGTAATGCAGGCATTTGTAATAGAAATTAAATCCAATATCCCTGGTGGTCCAGTGGACTGCTCGCAGCCCGATCGCAGGCATTTGTAATAAGAATTAAATCCAATATCCCTGGTGGTCCAGTGGACCGCTCACAGCCCGACCACAGGCATTTGTAATAAGAATTAAATCCAATATCCCTGGTGGTTCAGTGGACCACTTCACAGCCCAATGCGGGCATTTGCAAGATTAAAATTAAGTCCAATATCCCTGGTGGACTAGTGGTACCCCTCCCCACCGCCCACTGGGCCCCACCACCGCGCTCCCCGGTCAGTGGCAGGCAGCAGCACCCACCGCCTGCCACCCGCAGCCCTCCGACTGACACGTAGGTAGGGCTATGCGCCCAGTGGTCTGGCGTGAGCCAATGGGCATGCAGCCGATACCCGTACACTACACATTCCAGATATGAATGGATCCACTCACATATCTGGAATGTATATCTTGACATGGGCTGCCGCCCAGCTCCGCTGTGGACTTTCAATAATACCCATGGTGTCAGTCAGCGGCGGCGAGGCAGGCGGAGGTAATTTGTCACCGCCTGACTGGAGAAGGCGGCGATGAGGATCGTGGGTGAGTGAGGAAGAAGCACCACTAGTCAACCAGAGATATTGGACCTAATTTAATCTACAAATACTTGCGATCAGAGCTGCGAGCGATCCACTGAACCACCGGGGATTTGAGTAATAATTATTACAAATGTCCGATCAGGTTGATTGCAGTCCACTGGACCACCAGGGATATTGATTTAATTTTATTACAAATGCCCACTTATCGAAGGCAGCGAACCTGACCACCAGGGATATTGATTTAATATTATTACAAATGCCCACGATTGGGCTGCGAGCGGTCCACTGGACCACCAGGGATATTGGACTGTATTTATTTACACCTAAGCCCGTGATCAGGCTGCGAGCAGTCCACTGGACCACCAGGGATATTGGACTTTATTTATTTACACCTAAGCCTGTGATTGGGCTGCGAGTGGTCCACTGGACCCCCAGGGATATAGGACGTGATTCATTTTTACTTAAGCCCATGATTGGGCTATAGGGAACATTGCCGTGCTGTGCAGGAGGCGTCGGTCCCCGACGGCTGCTGCCTGGCACAGCACCAGGCGCAAGTCACCGGGGATCAGTGCACCTGCATGTAAATGGGGCCATAATGACATGCAAATGGACCCATTTGTGCCTTGCATACATTATGGCCCCATTTGCCTGTGCTCTTTTGAATATCATGGTTGCTTCTCATAGCGCAACGGAACTTGTGCTAGCGCATCCCCCTGCTCCACTCTGGCCACTTGCGCTGGCACAGTGCCACTGTTCCATGTGCACTGTGGGTGGTCAGGGTGCGATATTCAATGATGCTGTGCCATGGTGCAGCTCCGTTGAATATCGCCCAGTCAACGCCCCAGCGCAGCCAAGTTGCGCTGTGCCCAGGCTTGCACCACAGCCTGGTGCAGTTTGAATATCTGGGCCAGACAGTTTATCATGCTTCCTGAGTTTATAAGGTTGATTTTAACTAAAATATGGGGGGGGGTTAACCTCTTAGACTTAAATTTTACACATACAAAACTGCTGTTCTAAATGCTTAGAATACACACACACACACACACACAGTATCCAGATATCCACAGATATGTGGTTTACATATTTCTAATTAATATGCTTTAGCGCACACACACACACACACACACACACTCACACAGACACAGACACACACATTTTCTTTAACTTATCTTCAGTAAGACTTGTAACATCAGATGATTTACTATATAGCATTCCATTCTGTGACATTTGACTTACTCATTGCTATAATCTCAGGGATGCCTGCTTATCTTTGCTAATCCGTCATACATGTGTAAAATGTTTTTTTTTCTCTGGACTTTTAAAAGTGACTTTTCTAAAAGATCTGCCATTTCTTCTGAAGAAGACATCTGTTGGAGTTCAAAATCTTAAGATTTTTCTGTAATCTGTGTTGGTCCAATAAAATGTATCAAATCACCTAATTTGTGCAATGTGTCTGTGTAATCCTGTTGATGAGTACTGTGCCAGTGTGTGCTGTAATCTGTGTGCACATGTGGTTGGCTGTTCTTCTGTTTATTTGTGCATGTGTCTGTGTGTGCTCCTTTGTGTATATGGGTCTGTGTGCATGTGCTTCTATACGTACATAAGTTTATGTGTGTTCCTACTATATGTGTAAATGTGTCTATGTGTACATGTATCTGTGTGTGCCCCTGACCATATGTGCATATGTCTGAACAATTATCTGTGTGTACACATATCTGCGTCTGCTCTACTCTATTCTGTGTCTACATGTGTCTTTGTTTGCTCCTATTTACATGAGTAGTTTAATAAGTTTATTGACTGACTGTTAAATCATTATGATCACAAATACAAAAATAACACATTGCAAATAATGAAAAAATGCATCCTTAAAAAAAATCTGATGAAAAAAGGTAATAGTACACATGTTAGACATATGACATCTTTATTGATCTGGAGGGCAGATGGAGGAACCACTTTAGCTAAGACCTACAAAACCACAGTAAAGTACAGTAAATGAGGTATTGGGGCTTTGGGTCTGGTTACCTACATCCCATCACAATGTTAATGTATCCTGTAAGCTCACATGACTCTGTGATGGAGCAGCAAATCCCAAATAAATGGGCCTAAAATGCATCCTTCTGCATTTGTCCTCCTGTTACATGAACTTTTGTCCAGATTGATTATAGTACAGTATATAGTTGATTAAACGTATATCAATTCACCATATTACTTAGTCCATTCAAAGCTTCACTATCACAAAGTCTGCTGTTCACTTACTAATTCAATTTTTTTAGAAAACCTTATATTTTTTGCTCCATAGTCACCTGATCTTCGGTGGACATGATGATCACAAGTCCTATTATTACCAAATAACAAACTAACAAACTTAGAGAGGTGCTGACAGCACCACTAACAGCCCTATTCAACAAATCCATACAGACAGGGGTGGTTCCAGGGGACTGGAGGAAGGCAAACGTAGTCCCAATCCACAAAAGTGGGAATAGGGAAGAGGCTGACAACCATAGGCCAGTCAGCCTGGCCTTGGTGGTAGGGAAATTAATGGAGTCATTGCTAAAGGAAAGGACTGTGATATTTCTTGAATCCAGCAGAGCACAGGATCTGAGGCAGCTGGGATTCATAGTGGCAAGGTTTTGTCAAACAAATCTGATAGATTTCTTTGACTGGGTGACCAGGAAAGTAGATCAGGGAGGGGCAGTGGATGTGGCCTACCTAGATTTCAGCAAGGCCTTCAACACCATCCCACATAGAA
Source organism: Neoceratodus forsteri (assembly GCA_016271365.2). Taxonomy (NCBI): domain Eukaryota; kingdom Metazoa; phylum Chordata; order Ceratodontiformes; family Ceratodontidae; genus Neoceratodus; species Neoceratodus forsteri. The sequence goes on from CM057452.1 coordinate 606,622,211, forward strand.
GGTTGGTAAATAAGTTGAGCAGCCTGGTAGTGAGCCCCAAGGTGGTAAACTGGGTCAGAAACTGGTTGAGTGACAGGACACAGAGGGTGGTGGTAAATGGTGTTCAATCCGAGGAGAGGGTGGTGACCAGTGGGGTGCCACAGGGATCCGTACTGGGATCAATCCTCTTTAATGTCTTCATAAACAACATTGCAGAGGGGCTGGAGGGGAAGGTATGCCTCTTTGTAGATGACACTAAGATCTGCAACAGGGTCGACACCCCGGGGATTGTGTGGAAAAAATTAGAAAGGACCTAAACATACTAGAGGAGTGATCGAGAGTGTGGCAGCTAAGATTCAATGCAAAGAAGTGCAAAATCATACATTTGGGGTACAGAAACCCAAGGGAGGAGTACAAGATGGGGGGAGAGGTACTGATGGCATCCGATCAAGAAAAGGACCTGCGGGTAATCATATCTGATGACCTAGTGGTAACCAAACAATGGGGTGTCCATGATGAGGGCACTTGGGAAAAGGTGCCAACAATAACGGTGACTCTCTCCCCAGCGCATTGCAGCAACCATGCACATGGGATACGGTGGCCGGATGGGGGGGTGGGCGACTATAGCGACATCCTGTCACTATATGTGCGGGGGAGGCAGGCACACACAGTGAGGGATGTGGGGGGGTGCCATGATCGGTTGCTGTGCCCACCATGTGGCATTGTGGGTGTGTTGCCAGCGTTGGTCGGCAGGGTACTAGATTCGGGTCTGGGTGCTGGTGTGTTTTTGTTGTGCCCGGCCTGAACTTTTTTTTTAATGTTTTCACCCTCTCCCGACATGCACCCCTTGGAGCTGAGAATCATTTAGTAGGAGGGTGCGGGGGGTGAAGCCACAGCCACATCCACCGCCCCTCCCTGATCTACTTTCCTAAGTCCCCAGCACCCTTTTGCTGTGCACGGAGTGTGTCTTGACTTCTACATAACGGCGATCGCCTTTAGGCTTTCGCCGTTATGACATGTATCCAAACAATGTGAGAGGGCTGTGGGGAGAGAAAGTGGGATTCTAGGGTGCATAGGGAGACGTATCACCAGCAGAAAAAAGGAGGTGGTTATGACGTTGTACAGCTCACTAGTGAGACCTCATCTGATGTACTGTGTCCAGTTTTGGAGGCCTCATCTCTGGAAGGACGGAAACAAAATATAGGCAGTACAAAGAAGGGCAACAAAAATGGTGCAAGGACTGCACCAAAAGTCATATGAGGAAAGACTAGAGGCCCTCAATATGTATTCCCTGGAGGAGAGGAGAGAGAGGAGGATATGATAGAGACATTTAAGTACCTCAAGGGTATAAACAAGGTACAGAAGGGTAGCATCTTTCAGAAAAGAATGTGTACAAGAACAAGGGGGCATGATATGAGGCTAGAGGCGGGGGGGTAGGCTCAGGGGCAACGTGAGGAAGTACTTTTTCACAGAAAGAGTAGTGGATGCTTGGAACAGCCTTCCTGCAGAGGTGGTGGGGCAAAAACAGTAGGGGAATCCAAGAATGTATAGAATAGACATAAGAGTACTCTCACAGCGGGGAAGAGAGTGTAAGCCGCAGATCAACTAGGGTCTGTGGTATTGCATTTAGATAGGGAACATGGGTAGACTATGTGGGCCACACAGTCCTTTTCTGCATCACCTTCTATGTTTCTATGTTTCTAAAGAACGTTCCTTTTCTTTTCTGTATCAGTTACAACATAGACGTACATGTGGGAGATCTTCAATTTACTTAAGTCTGCATCACTATACAGTAATTGGCTCTTTCAGTAATTTTTTATCTTTCAGATTTAAAAGTTTTGAATGAAACAGTTCCAGTCTGTATTTTGTAAAATGATATCTGAATATAGAGTCTGATATTAAGTAAAGATCCGGTTCAAAATAATGTTCACATTTTATTTGAGGGTACCATGTGGTGATCTTAGACCTTGCAACATTATCCACTATTGTCTATCAATATTTTGAGGGCCTCTATGAATTACCTATACATGTTTCTTGATCATTACAACACCTTGCTAGTACAAATTCCATAGACACAAATGCCCGGCAAGCTTTACTATTAGTATAATTGTGTATAACCATACTGGTAACCTTTCTCCAAATATTTAACTTCTTCTTCAAGATAATGAACAGGAAGTTGTGATTCAGATAATATAGTCAGTTTAACAGAATAACATACCATTTAAACCACAACTGTGATTAATATTCTGTGTTGATGTAACTCTGCTTTAACAAAACCTGATGGTGTTGAAGCGCAAACTCCTGCTAATGATTTTTGAAATTTTAGTATCACTTTTTCTAATCCATCATTAAACACGAATCCCCAGATTTCAGCACCACAGTGAAGAACTGGACATAACGTATCTTCTGCAACTCTTAATGCTGGGAGGACCAAATTTCCTCCATATTTGTAATTATACTTTCCCATAGCTTGTTTAATGCAATTACCATGTATAGCCTTTGACCATTATAAAGACTGTTTCAAGTTAGCTTTAAAAGTCTAAAGTATGTGCTGTGAAGAGCATGCTTTCCTTTTGGCTTAAAGATAAGAGTTTAAAGTGAATCAAGATACACTAGACTGTGTTTAGAAGAAATCTATAGCTATGAGAAAATGGGCCATACACTTCCATAGCCAGCAATGATGAAGGGACTTCTTAATTGGTTAGGCTTTGGTTATATGTGGGTCTATCCCACAATAGAATATCTCCAGTTTATGAAAGATAAACTGACCCAACAAACTGAAAAATAGGAAATACAACAAACTCATGCTGGCATTATGTCACAAAGCTCTGTAAATGTCTCTCCAAAAATAAAAGAATCATTCAGATGGAACCACACCTTTCCATCTTAACTAAACATAGAAACATAGAAGTTGACGGCCGATAAGAACCACAAGGCCCATCCAGTCTGCTCATTTTTATGTTTGCTTGCACGCATGTGCAAGAAACATAGTGCCTTCATCGGAGATTTCGGAGGTGTGTCACCTCCTCCTCCAATTCAGTCAGTGGGCTGGCAGGCGTGGCCCCTGTAAGCCAATGCATTTTGGAGCTGTCTATGACACACTCCAAAATGCAGTGGCATACAGTTGAAAGGGGGAGCTACGCTTGAGTGAGCACCGATAAGATATCGGCTGCTCACACGCAGCCCCCCACGCACAGCACAGATGTGCGCGCTCAGATTGTAATAGCCGACGGGTGCCCAACCCCGCCGGCTGAGCTGCATCCCTCCTCAGTTGCTGAGCTGCGCCCCCACCCCCAGTTGTAGGTGCCATGCTGGGAGCCCACCCCAGCGTGGCAAGCACTGTAATCCTTGGCCGGCGGGGTGCCTAATCCCCGTCGGCTGAACGCCCCCAAGTCCTTGTGCCATGCTAGAGCCCACCCCAGCATGGCAAATGTCCCACGACGCTCTTTATTTTTTTAAACCTGTAAAATAAACACTGCTGCGGGGCTGCCTCCCAACCCTCCCACAACCCGCACCCACCCACTGCGCACCCAGCCTTCCCACACCCCCTCACCCCATACTTACCTCTGACCGCGCGATGATATCGTGGACCGGGAACACGTCTGCACTCTTCAAAGCCGACCGCGAACTGAGGAAATGCCGGTAAGCTGTATAATGGATTACATAGTGGGGTTCCAACTTTATTGCATATCTCGGGCATTTTTGGGAATTTTTGCACCAAATTTTCAAAATGGGGTTTTTGGGACCCCTTCTCATGAATTATGTCACTGTCATGGCGTTATTCGGGCCCGAAGGGTGATTTCATGCAGTGACTGTGAAATCACCCTTCGGGCCTGAATACTGCCATGGCAGTGACATCATTCATGAGAAGGGGTCCCAAAACCCCATGTTGAAAATTTGGTGCCAAAATTCCAAAAAATGACTGTTTTACAAGGGTGCATTGCACAGTTCCTACGCAGGCTCGTAAGTTCGAAATTTCAATATTTTCACTCCAGATTTCCAACATTGCTATTTTATCACACCTTCTTATGAGCAGTACAGCTGTCATTTTTCACATGTCACCCAAAACGTGTTTCTGCCCATGTAGCACACAATGGCGCAGTCGGTGTGCGAGATCAATGTATGGGACAAATTAAGAAAATCACAGTGACACTGTTCATGAGCTCAGGTGTTAAAATGGCTATGTTGAAAATTTGGTGAAAAAATTCCTAAAAATGACTGTTTTACGAGCGTGCGTTGCACAGCTCCTATGCACGCTCGTAAGTTTGCGAATTTTCAATATTTTCACTCCAGATTTTCAACATTGCCAATTTACCACACCTTCTTATGAGTAGTATAGCTGTCATTTTTCACATCTCACCCAAAACGTGTTTCCGCCCATGTAGCGCACAGTGGCACGGTTGGTGTGCGAAATCAATATACAGGACAAATTAAGAAAGTCACAGTGACACCATTCATGAGCAAAGGTCTTAAAATGGCTATGTTGAAAATTTGGTGAAAAAATTCCTAAAATGACTGTTTTGGCGTGCGTTGCGCAGTTCCCACGCACGTCAGTAAGGTCGCAAATTTCAATATTTTCACTCCAGATTTCCAACATTGCCATTTTACCACACCTCTTATGAGCAGTATAGCTGTCATTTTTCACATCTTACCCAAAATGTGTTTCCACCCATGTAGTGCACAATGGCGCAGTATGTGCAAAATCAATGTATGGGACACATTAAGAAAATCACAGTGACACTGTTCATGAGCAGAGGTGTTAAAATGGCTATGTTGAAAATTTGGTGAAAAAAATCCTAAAAATGACTGTTTTACGAGCATGTGTTGCGCAGTTCCTATGCATGCTCGTAAGTTTGCAAATTTAATATTTTCACTCCAGATTTTCAACATTGCCATTTTATTACACTTCCTTATGAACAGTACAGCTGCCATTTTTCATATGTCACCCAAAATGTGTTTTCGCACATGTAGCGCAGAATGGTGATGTTGGTGTGCGAAAGCAATGTTTAGGACAGATTAAGAAAATCACAGTTACACTGTTCATGATCAGAGGTCTTAAAATGGCTATGTTGAAAATTTGGTGACAAAAGTCCATAAAATTACTATGTTACGAGTGAGCAATGCGCAGTTTCCACGCACCCTCGTAAGTTCATGACTTTGTAATATTTTCAGTCCAGATTTTCACCAGTAGCATTTTTTCACACTTCCTTATGAACAGTACAGCTGTCATTTTTCACAACATGGCTTGAAGGGTGTTTTCACACTTTCAGCGCTGAGATGCATGGTCGCTGTGGAAATCATTGTTCGAACAGATAAAGAAAATCACAGTGACACTGTTCATGATCGAGGCACCAAAATGCCTGAGTTGACAATCTGCTGTAAAATATCCCCAACCTAATTATATTACGGGTGTGCGTTGCACAGTTTCTATGTAGGCTCATGACTTCACCATTTTTTTAAATATTTTTACTGCAGATTTGCAATATTGCCATTTTTTACACCTCCCCATGAACAGTACAGCTGTCATTTTTTACATCCTGTTCGGAATGTTTTTGCACCTGTGGTGCTAAATGCCGTACTCGCTGTGCATAAGCAGCTTTCGGCTAACAAACTGATATTCCCCCTGTTCATGAGGTGGGGTCACAAAAAAAAAGCATGTTGAAAATTTGGAGTGAAAATACCAACGAATGCCTGAGGTATTAGGGTTTCCAACCATAACGCCCAACCCTGTAGAGAATGACAGGCATCAGGGGTGTGACTTGGGATTCTTGCCTGTAATACTCATCCACACCCTGCAGCCAGTGAGAGGCATCAAGGTATGCCTTGGACTCTTCAGCCCCAAAGTTCACCCCATTCTCCTATATCGCACCCATCTCACTGCATTTCCTAATGAAATGGGGTGTGCATAAGGGCCAAAGACCCCAAGGAACACCGTGACACTTGTCAGTGTCTGCAGGGTGGGGTGTGGTGAAATGGCGAGGCCGTTATGCCTGACGACCCAAATGCACACCCCAATGCCTGTCACTCTCTGCAGGGTGGTGGTGGGGTTGGCTTCAGTTCAGTACTTCACTGCCATTCCTATTACGCAGCTCTGTAACTTCTACATTACCACTGCCAATGCCAGCAAGCAAACATTTGTCATTGACAAATGCTTGTTTTCTACCTTATGAATGTGCCCTAGGCCTTTACTCTGTCAATGGCCTATCTATTCATACTCATCTGTATTGCTCCCTTATGCCTATCCCATGCCTGTCTGAAGCCCTGCACTGCATTCATATCCACCACTTCCTGAGGTAGACTGTTCCATGCATCCACCACCCTTCCTGTGAAAAAGAACTTCCTCACATTATCCCTTAATTGGCCTCCCTTTAATCTCATGCTGTGTCCTCTTGTCCTGCTATTTTCATTATATTGAAACATGTTAGACTCTTTCACCTTGTTAATGCCTTTATGGTGCTTGCATGTCTTGATCATAGCACCCCTCGCCCTCCTTTGCTCTAGGGTATCCATATTGATGGAAATTTATTCACATTCATCAGAATAAAGGTTTATGAAAGTAATATGAAGACAGAAGATATGGTATGCTGAAAACTGATAATCCTACATGTAAATGTGAGTATGGTCTACCTGAAACTTTAACTAAACTGCTTTTTATCTGCCTAAAGTGTAAGAGAGAAAGAGATGTCTGTTTTGCTCATCTACTTTCAGAGACCTGGATATCACCTGAACAGCCAGCTTTAAAACAAATGCAGTCATCTGATCATGCTAAGATTTTATAATATGATATATTTTTTAAGAGTAACAAATGAAAAAATTCACCTTGTTCCACAATATTGTTATAAATCATTTCTGATTGTGTAAGATATAGGTATAGGCCTTTTGTAGCATAGGTTTTTTGTGCCACTTTTAGCTGATTACGTCGCTTAATGTGATTGCAGTAATTAAGCTTCCAATTTCATTAGGATAAAAGGGGTAAAGGCATCCTTGTTACTGAATCAAGGTGTAGTTGTTCACAGTTTTTTCCTTGAATTAGTGAATCCCTCTTCTTTTCTCAAATCCAATTATAATACTGGGTTTGGCTGGACAAAAGTTTTTTTAATAGACCAAATTGTTAGTCCTTCAATGGAAATGCACTTTCTGTTTTCCAACTGTGACTACAGGAATTTTGTGTTTGCCTGTTTACATTCAGTGACAAAATCTTCTAAGGCATCTACCAGTATCTTTCAAGATAAAACCTATATGAAATATCAGATAAGGAAATAGACCCAATCCCAACCCCTCCATATATTATATTATATATATATATATATATATTATAGTGGCACGGTAGTGCCACTATAGTTAGGGTTGAGGAGCCATTTCTATGTTAAACCCCAAAACTTTGCACCTTAAACTTTGCAACTGTTTGACTGGATTTGCCTGAAATTTGAATATGCAATCAAGAACCATAGGCCTTGAGATCTGCCAAGTTTTTGTACCAGTCGGATATATGGCTGCGGGTTATTAAGCGTCTGTGCTGCGCATTACGGCTCTTTCTGGAATTCTACGGTCACGCCTATAGATCGTACGGTTTGCGCGACCGGCCCGAAATCTTCAGGGATCATGCAGCCAGGGTTCCTGATGTACCTTTTGAAGATTTCATGAAAAAATATTAAACGGTTCAAAAGTTATTCAAAAAACAGTTTCCCATTACAGGTCAATGGGAAAAGTTAACAAAAAGTTCGACAGTGTCGCAAATGCATTTTTACTTTCGCAAATGGGCCTGTTACTTTCGCAAATCGGCCATTTTGTTTTCAGTTGGTGATCAGAAAATGGTTGGCATTTAAATTTGGGACCCTCTAGCAACCTAATTCTTTTGTATTCACCTAGTCGGACCCTGAGGATGCTTGCCATGTCTTTATTTTGTGGTAAAACACCCAGAAATATGTTTTTCAATTTCTGGAAAAGTACTTTCTGCAAATTGCACCGTGCTCATGAAAGTGTCGAACTTTTGTGAAAGCTTCCATAAATTCGACAGTAGTTTTCTACCTGTGGAAAGTGACAACCATTCTTTTGGCACTGCGCTGCAAAAGAACGTTGGGAGTTTTGGGCTGAAATTTGAGGAATGCAGCCGACATCTCACAGATGTGCCTTCCAGTGTTGTATTGAAAAAATATTACATGGTGGCAAAGTTACAGTACTCCAAAGTTGACATTTTTTCCCATAGGATAACATTACGGCGCCCGACGCATTACAGGAATCCTTTGCCTCCCTGCTGCAAAATAACGGTTTGGTCTTTTTTCCTGAAATTTGGAGGTAAGACAGCCAACAGTCCACAGATGTGCCTTTTGGTGGTTTGGTGAAAAAATATTACAGGGAGGCAAAGTTATGGCACTCCAAACTTCTCTTTTTTTCCCATAGGATAACATTACGGTGTTCGCCGCGCCTTTCAGGGCCCGTATCTCGGAAATGGTGCAAGATACAGACTTTTCGTTGGAAAAATTAGCAAAATTAGCTAGGACAGTTGTAAATAATATGAGTTTTAAATTTTTTTTCTAAGTCGAACGGTTCCTGAGATATAACCTATTTAGTATTCCAAGTCCTCATTTTCTGCTCTGATATCCATTATTATGCATATATTCTTTGTACTCACTGTCTTTCTCTATGCAGCTTTTGGGGAAAACCAGCCTGTGCACTTACATTACTGTTACTGTTGCCCTTTCTGCTTGTGGTTCCGTACCCGTTTCACTTACTGTTGACGTCTGCACCACCATGTGCGTTATCTTTGGCATTTTCATTTTCGGTTGCGTTTCTGTTATTTTTTGCCATTTGTGTCTACAGTACTGTTTCTCTTTCTGTTTTAGTTTGCATCACCTTGCCCATTGAAATTTCCATTTGCAGGCACCATGTTACTATGTGACAACACATCACGTGGCAGACCATTCCCGTCTACGCCACCGTGTGCGTTACCCTTTCTGTTCTTATTCGCACTTGCATTACCATGTGCGCCACTGTTAGCGCTTCTGTTTACATTGCTGTTCCTGTTACTATGCCTCAAGACATCACGTGGCGGGAGCGCGGGGCCCTTTGCATTACATTCACTATTTCTGGTTATCATTCTCAAAGAAGGAAATTAGAGGAAAAAACTCCATTTACTTGCATTAGTTAGGGTTGTTCCTGGCGACAAATGGAGAGCCATGTTAGGGTTGAAAACCCCCTTGGACCCCTGCCCACCCCCAACCGGCATTGGGGTGTGCATTGGGGTCATCGGTCTAACTCTCACCCCATTCTCCTATACTTCTGCTGCTTTACACATGTGATAGGGTGAGAGTTAGGCTGACGATTTCCAATGCACACCCCAATGCCAGTTGGGGGTGAGGGCTCAAGGGTTTTCAACCCAACAGTATTTCCTCACTTTTGTCGCTGTGGAACAACCCTAACTAATGCATTAAACATAGTTTTTTGTCTCTAATATATATATATATATATATATATATTTAAATTGTATTTATTATTTATTTGTATAGACTAGTCATATCATGTAAGCAAACCCACAACAGGGCATGTGTTTCTAGAGAATGAATGCACACCCCAGGTGAAGTGGAAGGCACAAGGTCAATGGCCAAGTAACTTTCAGTGCATCCAGGAAGTGTATTAATTCTCAAGAAACAGAGTCCCTGGAGTTGGTTATTGCACTTATAAAATGGAAAATGTTTGTTTTTTTTATTATTATCAGAAAAGGTTTTATTTTCCTTCAGTTAGGTTGTTGCTAGGTAGAATATATGAGTTTGGTAGCAAAGGCAGTGTGCCTTTCACTGAACCCAGGAACTGCATTTATTTTGAGGAAACATATGTGCTGTTGTGGGTTTGTATGTTTAAAAAGAGGGGGTAATTATTTTAATGGAAAAAGGGTTTATTTTCATTTAGTTTGGTTATTGCTAGGTAGATTAGGCAGGTTAGTTATGAACTGTGCAGTTTCTAGGTAAATAATCAGCTAATAGGTTCATGTTTTAACCAATGAAGTTATCTAATTTGGTCAGCTTATACCCATTTTATACTGTAGGTATGCTTTATCTGTCTGTAATACATTAATAACAATTATGTTGAACAATAAACTTTTGTTACTGCTACTAATATCTTTAAAAGTAAGACCTCAGACAATAAACTTCTGTTACTAGTACTATTAGCCTTAAAAGTAAGATCTAAATATGTGTATTCTTTAAATTGCTCTAAATAATTATTTCCCAGACAAGAATGTTTTTCTTTTTGTGCCCTAAAGACTACCACTTTTGTTTTTTTAATATTTGATTATTAAACCTAGCAAATGGGATACCTTCACCAGTTTTGATAGTTTATGTTTCAAACCTATAAGCATACTAGAAAGTAATACCAAGTCAGCTGCATATCCTAGAATTGGGCATGGTGTGTTTATTATTGACAGTGAACAAAAAGCTGGATTGTCCATAGACTGAATTACTTTTTTGATGACAATATTGAAAAGATATCAAATAAAGTGTAACATTTCTTACTCGTAGAAATGGAGTGTTGTCTCATACTTGGTGCAAGGACAGGTGCAGGGTTCTTTTCATTTGATAATCTACAGCCCTGTTTATCTCCATTATTTAATATGAAAAGTTTTGGTAACTTGATCCCATAGACCATATCTTAGTTGAGAGACAATGCTACTATGAAGTGTCAATGTTCTATCAATTAAACGTCTCAGCAGACCGGTTTTAATTTAGCAAGTAAATAATATTTGCTTTGAAAGGCTATCATAAGTCATACAGAGATCAATAAAGGCAGTATATAGTTTCTGTTTACAAAATATTATGTAGCTATGTATCTATAATCCTGGGATTTAAGAATGCATGGGATAGACATAAGGGAATTCTGGAGGTCAGGGGTAAGGGGCAACAGACTTCTAGAAAAACATAACATGAACATACAATCTCAAATGGGTAGACTGGGTGGGCCATAGACCGTTATCTGCTGACAGTGTCTATGTATCTATGCATCTGTGTATTACCTATTTGCTTGTTAAATGCCGCAGAATCAAGCAATTATCCATCATAGACCTACTCTTTCAGAAACCTGATTGAAATTCAGAAAGGATATTTTGACCATGATGCAAGCCTTGTTAGTATTATTTCTGCAAAAATGTTTGATATATAATTGATCGGTCTGTAATTCCTTGGATTAATTGAACTACAGTTTTTTTGAGGATTTGTACTATTATACTTGCTTTCCAACTATATGGTACATACATATGAAGTAAACAGGCATTAGAAAAGAACATGCTACTCTAGGCTTTCCCAGTAACTCACATTTAAAGAGTTCAGTTGGTGCCTGATCTGGTCTAGGTACTTACAATATTTAAAAGATTCAATTGTAAAAGTTACTTCTTTGATTGACATCAAATGACACCATTCCAACCCCTCTGAACACCAGCACAATTTAATTTGACATAAAAATCATAAAATATGCCACAAAAATTACTAAAACACATACCAGTGGTGACTACCAAATCAATAATAACTTTATAATTATTAGTAGCTTTGGCAACAAGGTGCCAAAACGGGTTTTTAGTCATTTGAATTAATAGCAGATGACATTAAATTCCATAATTTTGCTTATTAAAACTTTTTCTCCATGCTCAAAATTGTCTTATGGTCTTTGCTCTTTCCTATTTAACTCCTTTTATTAAGACTCTTATGAAGTTTTTTAATCAATTTCAGAAAAGTTGGTAACTCTGCCTTAGCAGCTTTGCAAGTGGCATTAAACCAACTTCCAGTTCTGGGGAGATGATTTATAATTTTTGTACAGTAATAGCATAATTTGTGCTAAGATTTGATCAATTCTAAAATAACATTCTGTCCGATGGGTCTTAGCTGCTGGATCACAGTTAAACTAGAGAAAGTATCTAGGCCTCAAAGTGATGGTCTTTTGACAGTAATTCCACAACAGAATATTTGATGTCTCTGTTTCATTTTGGTCTCCCTTAGGCTGCCAGAAGATTTAGAACGCATAGGTTTTTAGGACAAGATATCTTGTCGGCTGCAGCCTAATTAATATAGATTTCAAAAGTTGGATGGATTATAATATCACAGCCATTTCTAGATGTAGAAATTTCTCCAAGTCCAGGAATGGCATAATGTAAAAGTCCAATAGTCCTTGATCCCATATGAGAAATGAATATAAAATCTCCATCTTTGTTACTAGGGAACCTGCCATTAAGGACAACTATATTATGGATATAAAGAATATTGATGAGCCTGAGTTATTGTTCATTAACCATAAGATCATTTGCTGTACAATAAGGAGCCTCAATGCCATTTTCTTCAGTTATGTTGAAGCATAGAATTTAGTGGCAGAAAACAACCACTTGGCCTGCCCAATCTGCCCAAATGTTCCCTGCCTTGTCTGTCTCCACAGATCCTATCAGGTCTCCATGGAACTTCCCACCTTCCTGCCTCCTGTCTTATATACTCCTATATCTATCCCATGCAAGCTCAAAGCCCCCCAGTGTTCTAGCCTCCACCACTTCTGCTGGCAGTCTCTTTTAGGTGTTACCATCCTTTCAGTGAAGAAATATTCCACACATCACTCTTGAATCCCCCCAGCTTCATTGCATGCCACCTGATCTTGGTGCTTGTTGTCATTTGAAAGAGACATCCCCCATACCCTGTTCCCCATTTGAGATGCTTGTAGGTCTGTAGGCCTATATTATGTCACATCTATCACTTCTCTCTTCCAGAGTGTACATGCTGAGATCCCTCAATCTCTCCTTGTAGGGCTTCTCTTGCAAACCATGCACCATTTTAGTTGCCCTCCTCTGGACAGCCTCTACCTAGTCTATGTCCTTTCTGAGGAGGAGCCTCCAAAACTGAGCACATTACTCCAGTTGTGGCCTCACCAGCAAGTAATATAATTGCAATGCCACCTTCCCCCTCACTATGCAACCCAGCATCCCACTAGCCCTACCCACTGCCTTGTCACACTGCCATGCCACTTTGAGGTCTTCAGATATGATAACCCCAAGGTCCCGTTCTTGTCTATTCATGGTTAGTAGCCCCCCCATCCTTTACTCAGTGTTGGGGTTTCTATGCCCTAGCCACATTATCTTGCACTTTTTAATAGACCACTCCTCAAGTTTCCTCAAGATCCCTGCACACTTTTTCCACCCGCTCCATAGTGTCCACCCAATTTCAGATTTTGGTGTCATTTGCAAAATGTCATATCTTTCCTTTCAGCTCTTCTGCAATGTTCCCTATGAAGATTTTGAAGAGGACTGACCCACGTACCAAGCCCTGTGGTACTCCACTGGTCACAATCCCCTCATTAGAATGAGTGTCATTAAACACCACCATGTGTCTCCCATCCTTAATCAGTTTTTAACTCGGTTTACCACTTTGGATCCCACTCCTAGGTTGGTTAGCTTCTTAATAAGAAGCATATGTGACACAGTGTTGAAGGTCATGCTAAAGTTCAGATTGACTACATCCACTGCCCTTCCCTGATCAATCAGATCAATTTTCCTGGTCAGCCAGTCAAAAATCTGTTTGGCATAATCTCTCCCCATGAATCCATGTTGTCTGTGGTCTTGCAGCTCAGTGGATTCAAGATACTCTACCACTCTTTCTTTCACTAGTGTTTCCATTAATGTCCCCACCACTCAACTGAGACTGACTAGCCTGTGGTTGTTAGCCTCCTCCCTGCTACCACTCTTTTGTAGAGGGACAATGTCAGCCCTTCTTCAGTCTTCAGGAACCTCTTCTGTTTCTAGTGAGTTATTGAATAAGGCTGTCAGTGGGACAGCTAGCATGTCTGTGAGTTATTTTAGTACCCTGGGGTGAATCCCATCCAGTCCAAAAGCCTTGATCACCTTGAGGGCTGCAAGCCTTTCAGGACCCTTTCCTCTGAAAATGGACCTGCATTCACTTCACCCCCACTCTATTCCTGCTTCTCCCTGGTGTTCTATCCCACCGCCCTCCACTGTGAAGACTGAGTAGAAGTACTGGTTTAAGATGTCAGCTGTGTCTTGGTCCCTCTTCTGCACAGTCTCCCTCTTCCACCCTTTGAATCCTAACTAGCCCTACCATTGTTTTCCTCTTCTCACTTATGTACCTGAAGAAATTCTTATCCCCTGTAGTGACCCCTGTGTCAATCCTTTCCTATGTTTGCACCTTTGGTCCCCTAACCGCCTTGCCTGCTTCCTTCTGCTTTGCTAAATAAACCTCCATGTCCTCCTCCCTCTGCATTTCCTTATACAGTACCTCTTTCAGTGCCCTTTCCACTTCACTGGAGAACCATAATAGCCTATTTTTCCTTCTGCTTTTTTTTTACTTCCTTCATAGATAGGTTTGTTGCTTTAGTGATGCCCTTCATTATTTTTGTACACTGTGCCTCCCCACTCTCTGGCACTCCCCCCACCCTTTTAGGCAGTTCCTGAGGCAGTCGCATATCTCTTTAAAATCCACCCTCCTAAAAGTCCAGGACCCTCTTCTTCATGTGGTTTGCCTGTGCTCCTGTCTTTATGTTGAAACACACTGTAAAGTGATCATTTGTACCAAGGGGACTGCCCGCTGTGACGTCTTTAATGCTGTCCCTGTTGTAAGCACCAGGTCCAGCACTGCTCAGGGGTCTTTGACTAGCTGCCTGAGAAAAGTAACTTAAAGGGAGTCAAGGATAGCCCTGCTCCTTGCCAAAGCCACAGGTGAAATGCTCCACTCCACATTTGACAGACTGAAGTCACCAACTAGCAGCACCTCCCCCTTACTTGCCATTCTGTTGATGGCTTCCTCAGGTGCATTATCCATCTTGTTGCCCTGTGATGGAGATCTTAACACTACTCTGGTATAGACAGTGGTCCCATAACCTGCCTCCAGGTTGACCTACAGTACTTCAGCCCCTCATTTTACTCTATGTGCTCCTGTACCTCTGTCATCATGATACCCTCCCTCACATATAGTTTAACCTCTCCTACTCTATCTGTCTCTCCTGAACAGAGAGTAACACAGTATAGCCATGTCCCACTTTTGGTTCTCAGTACACCATGACTCTGTTATGGCCACTAAATCCAGGTTAGTCTCCACTATGATGGCTTCCAGGTCTGAAATTTTGTTTCCAAGGTTCCTTTCATTAGCACACATCACTCTCCATACCTTCCCCCATCTGCTACCCTGCATCTTCCTCTCATTGCTGCCTATGTTGCTCCCTGACTTACCCATTGACTCATCCCTTCTCTTTTTATTTTTCTTCATTCCTGGTCTTCAGTCAATCCTCTGTGATCCTCTACCTGAGTTATATTCCCCTTTACTTCTTTCCTGTCCCAGTTCCTGCCTTTCTGCGCATCTGCCCTATGGTAGTTTTCTCCCCATGGGTCCTCCTTCCCTAACACTTTAGCCATTGGTGGGCAAGTGTTGTCTTCTTTGGTTTTACTACCTCCTCCCAGCTAGTTTAAATACTCATCCATGTAGCATTTAAACCTGCCATCATGGAGTGCGGTCCCCTTCATAGAAGGATGAAGCTGTCTCCACTGTACAGGGCCATATCATCCCAGGTTAATCCCTAGTCCCTGGTGTAACCAAAACCTTCCTCCATGCACCATGCCTTCAACCATTCATTAAAAATGCCCTGGTGTGCAGTGTCCTTGCCATTTCCCAGCCATACACAGGTATCCCTTCCGAAAAATCCACAGCTAAACAATTTAATATTATGTCATCAAATTTTCCAATTCTGACATTAAGATCTCCTAGTATCACAATAGAATTCCCTTCTTTTTCTTTGTGTGGGCTGGCAGAATATAAACATTAAATATTATAAAGGATTTTGACCCAATTTTGGATAGTAAAGCTATGAAATATTGTGACACACGTAGTATTTGTACAACTTTCATACAGGAATATACTTTAGCATATATAGAGAACCCACCAATATTTCTACCAAATGTAATCATTTCTCTAGGTAAAGCATGAAAGGAGGAATATCCTTCTAGATCAATTTTGATGGAGCTCCAAATTTCCTGAAATGCAACTGTATTGTAATTATTAATAAACTCTAACCATTCTTATCCACTTTTCCTGAAGCCAAGCCTGCATATTCCATATTAGGAACTGAAAACAATTATTCTGAGAAATATTTGGAGTCTTCAGACAATTATAACTGTGGCAGCTCTTTGACTGTTTCTGTCATTTTTTGCTCTGATTGGCTAGTAATTGAAACCTGTTAGGAGTAAAAATATTCACTAACTAGTTGGGAGTTATTGATCAATGGCTTAGTTGCATTCATATTGGGGTCTATTCACTAATGGGCAGGAATTACATGGGAAATGTGTGTAACCTGCCTGTGCTGCTCTGCACCCCTGCACAGGCGGGCTCAGCTGGCATTCATGACTGCTGGCATTCATGACTGCTGGTGCCTGTCCATGCCCCCACCCCCTCAACACACAGCAACATGGTACAGGATTGTGGCAGCATGGGGATGGAGCATGGGATGCCAGTAGGCATCCAATAGGATGCCCAACCTGGGTCCCATAGTGGATCCCCATCCTAACGTGGACAGGGGATCCTGGGATGGCATGCACCATCCAGTGAATAACCAATGGGTGGTTGCCCAAACAGTCACCTCTGGCCCTCCTAGGTGGCCTGGCCAGCTGTGGCAGCTGTGTGAAGGGGGATCCTGTGGCCACTGCACCCTGCCGTTGACTTGTAAGGGGGTCATGTAATGAGTAATGGTCCCCCTTGTGAACTATTTGAAGCCCTGGAAAGGCACACAATGCTGTTGTGCATGGGTGCAGTGGGGGGTACACCCCCTGGCATGTAGCTGCTAGAGTGACTGGGGGATCCAGTGCACAAGGCACTATCACGCCCATAATGAGTGCTGCTGGGGGTGCACAGATCACCTCTGCATGGCATTCAGGTGTAGGAATGCCTGAACACCTCAGATACGCAGCACACAGGCATTCAAACCCATTTGTGAGTAGACCCCAATGTGATTATTATTTTCCTGGTGAGATACTGGTACTGATTCCAAATCTTCTGCAATAATCCAGAATCCCAGAAAATACTTTTTGCAAGATTTCTTTCAGTAAGGTCTCATCTCTCAATAAACAATCCACTTGACCCCCTCACCAGTCCCTTCATACCTTTCGACTTCCATAACACTTTTGTACCATAGTTTAGCATGTAACATAGATCTCAGTAATCAACATATTTGTTTCATTAATGCTTCATTTAATTCCTTTTTTGGCTTAAACCATGAATTGTAATGGTAGGGTTAGTAAATTGTTTTAACATAGAAACATAGAAGTTGTCGTCAGATAAGGACCACTTGGCCCACCTAGTCTGCCCAAAATTGCCTACCTATTGTGCTCCCTGAGACACTACTCGGACTCCAGCTTACACCCCCCAGCTTCTAAGATTTCCTTCTGTCTATCCAATGTATTCTTAAATTCTGTGACCATTCTAGCCCCCACCACTTCATCTGGGAGGCTGTTCCAAGCGTTCACCATCCTCTCCATGAAGAAGTACTTCTTCACGTTTCCCCTGAGCCTCCCCCCTCCAGCTTCATATTGTGTCCCCTTGTCCTCAAACATCTTTTCCTTTGAAAAATGCTGCCTTCCTGTACCTTGTTTATCTCAGTGAGGTACTTGAATGTCTCTATCATATCCCCCAGTTCCCTCCCGTCTTGCAGGGAATACATATTTAAATCCCTGAGCCTCTCTTCATAGGGCTTCTGTAGGCCCTGAACCATTTTGGTTGCTCTCCTTTGTACTGCCTTCACTCTATCTATGTCTTTTTGGAGATGGCCCCTGCAGAACTGTACAAAGTATTCAAGGTGGGGTCTCACCAGTGATCTATACAGGGGCATTGTTACATCCCTCCTTCTGCTGGTGATTCCTCTCCCTATGCATCTGAGCATTCTACTAGCTAGCTTTTCCCACTGCTTTGTCACACTATTTATCTACCTTTAGGTCATCTGAAATGATCACCCCCAGGTCCCTTTCCTGCTTTGTGACTGTTAATACTTCTCCCCCCCCCAGTTGGTATGTTGCCCTCAGGTTTCTGTGTCCCATGTGCATGATTTTGCATTATTTTTCATTAAAACCCAGCTGCCAAACCCATGACCATTTTTCCAGTTTTTTAAATTGTCCCTCATTCTATATACCCCCACAATGTGTCTACACTATTGCAGAGTTTTGTGTCATCTGTGAACAGGTATACATTCCCTTCCAGTCCTACTGTAACATCACTAATAAAGACATTGAAGAGGACTGGCCCTAGTACTGATTCTTGTGGCACCCCACTAGTCACTTTGCCTACTCCAGAGTGGGTACCGTTTACCACCATCCTCTGATACCTATTGCTCAGTTAACTTTCTACCCATTTTACTACTTTAGACCCTACTCCTGGGCTCTCCAGCTTGATTATCATCCTCCTGTGCAAAACTATGTCAAAAACTTTGCTGAACTCCAGGGAGGCCATGTCCACCATTCCTCTCTGATCCACCTCCTTGGTCACCCAATCAAAGAACTCAATCAGGTTTGTCTGGCAAGACCTCCCCCCATGAAACCATGTTGCCTCAGATCCTGTAGACCATTGGCAACATTCCTTCAATAGCGATTCCATTACCTTGCCCACCACTGACATCAGGCTGACAGGCCTGTATTTTCCTGTCTCTTCCCTTTTCACACTTTTGTGTAGTGGGACTACATCTGCCTTCCCTCAGTCCTCTAGTACCTCCCCTTTTTCCAATGGCAGGTTGAAAAGAGTCATCAGAAGTGTAGTTCAGTTCCCCTCAGTATCCTCTTGCACCCTGTCCAGCCCCATTGTCTTGCTTACCTTTAATGTTAATAGTTCCTTATGCACTCGTTCTTCTGTAACAGGAGTTGTGTCCACTTCCCACCCCATCATACACTTGTCTTCAGTCTTTGACCCATTTCCATCCTTCTGTTTCCTAAATACTGAGCAGAAGTATTTGTTCAATATACTTGCTTTTTGGTGATCCTCTTCCCCAAGGGCCTAACTGTTTTGCATCTCTGGGGAAAATTCCATCCCACATTTATAGCAGGTTTGATCATCTTAACAAAGTTCAATGTATTGTTATCCTCCTCCAGCTGGGAGGCAATATAACCAATAGTTTTGAGGGAGACAGGAGGAAAGATTTTTATTGCCATTTTTTCCAAAAGTTCTATTTTGTGCCAACTAAGTTTGGCAAAATACATATTTTAACTACAAGAAATACTGGGCATTCTTTTTCTTGAGTGTTTCTTAAGGTAGTACTTATGTTAGCTCCAAACTCTGCTAGTCCCAATTCTTTTGGCAGAAAATATTCAAATAATTCTCTCAGTGTTTGATCATTTTCATAATCTTTCTCAAAAATACCTGTTAATTTAATAATTGCTTCTTCTCCTGTTACTTCTTTGCCAATTTGGTCTGCCAACATTCTCTATGTTTTTACATCTGCATTACTTTAAAGACAATTTGGCAACCTTTGTGAGGTTGACAATTGTTGTGGCTGTCCTACCCCTTGTACTGTACCTCCAAATTACGTTGGACTCCTGGTGAATTTACTAAAGGAGTCTTTTTTGTGATATTTGAAAGTTTTTTTTATTTAATGCTGAAGTATTCCCCATTTATATTATTTTCAGTTTAAAGGGCTGAGACTTAAAAATTTACTTTTTTCCCCTTTAATCTTTTCTGGCTTTCTCTCCTGTTTTGATGAACTCGATAGTAAAATATTAATAGTAAAATGGGTTAGGTACATTCAAATCTACTAAAGTCTCAAGTTCTGATACTGACAGAGTGTTTTTAACATTCTCCATGACTAGGAGATTATTATCATTTGGTCCAAAATTGTTAGATGACAAAATTGACTGTTCGTCTTGAACAACCACTGAAACTGAGTGATCCTTTTGATTTATATTTTCCCACTTACTTTAGAATTTGCACTGCTTCAGTATTATGGGCTAGCTCCTCTCTAATTTAACCCATGGTATCCTTAAGTAATGTAATTTATTCAAGTAAATGTTCATTTGCAAAGAGTTTACTATTTAACAGAGAAATCAGTTCTTGACTTAAGAAGGAATAATGGTGTGGTTTTAACTCACAGTACCCTTGTCCATTAGCAGCTGTCTACACCTGTTCTGACTCAATTGTACAAGAAATCTCAACAAAATTATTACAATTCACAGATGTGTGCAGAGCTAAATGACATTGAAGATTTGATTATTATATGTTTTGGACTTTGGTTAAAATTGCTATCCTGTTTTACGTTTATATCAAATTTAAAATTATCCTTTACATCCACCTGCATATTTTCATTATTTGTATGCAGCTTGCCCCCAGTGCTTCCCCTGTTAATCAAGAAAAAAACTGGGGTTTAAAAATATATATGCATCCTTATTGCCTTTTTTCAAGTTGATTTAAATTAATTTTGTCACATCTGGCTAAATTAACAATTATTGACACCTTCTTTTATTTGTTGTGTATGGGACAATAAGGAATTAATATGGTTCAATTGTAGCAGAGCCTTTTTAAAATCTTGCTTAAATGTATCACATTTCTTGGGTTTAGCAGATAGATCTTTAAAATCAATTGAATTCTCTAAGTTGATTAAATCAGTTAAAGAGTGTGAAGTCTTGTCATTTGGGAGGTGGAAAAGTTGTCAAGAGTGATTGCCTCATGCTACGATTTTCAATTGATTTTGAGTTTGCTCTTGACTCATTTTTTTCAGGACAGCAATTATCCTCTCCTTGATGGACAGATTCATTAACCCTTGTCAGCAGGCCCTCCTGCATATTAATATGTTCATTCTCTTCTACATTAATAACCTGCATTTCAGTTAGTGCTAAATTAAAAAAAATTAACAGAGGAGTACTAATAGAAATTGAAGTTGTATTAATCTCATGCATTATACATATAGTTTTTTTTCACCTTCTTGGGTTTGTCAGTATGCATTTTGACCAACAGGCCACTTCTAGTGTTCACCATACTGAGAAATACATTTTAAAGAAGAAAAAAAGGAAAGGATGCACTTAAATAAAACAGAGAAAAACAAAGAACTGTAAAAACAACAGTCCCAAATAACTTACAAATATATTTTTTTATAGTCTGCAGTCTGCAATAATTACATATATTTAAAAGGCAACAGTGATACAGTACATCTCAAAAATGTCCACAGTATTAAAAAGAGTAAGCATTATTCCTTTTCAGGGTAAATTCTTAAATGTCCTTATAGCCTGGTTGTTGACCAACTCTCTTCTCACAGTGACCCCTTTATGTCTCACTTTCCCAGGAGCTTGCAAAGTCTGAGGTTGAAATAAAATATAGTAAATCTGATTTAAAGGCAAACCAAGTAGTTTGCATTTTTTAGCAGCCTTTCAATCTACTTTATAATTACAAATTGATTATTTAACCAGTGCTCTAACTAAAATCTTTTTCTTACCTAAATAATAGCACTTGTTTGATGCTCAAACAGAAATACTACAAATCTATAAATATGCAGTGAAAATATAAAAAAGAGACCTTGAGATGGACTAATAATGATATTGGCTAATAACTGTTGCATACATTATTAATCATCTATTAAACTATGTTGCAAAAAAAAAGAGGTTTTACAAAAATTGCTTACATTTGCATCACTTTCATATACATTTTAGCCCTCAGAAAAGTGGGAAATGTAGTTGGCAGTCATTAACCACCAATGCTCCTGCACGGCTAGACAAATTAAACTCTTTGCTGCAGGTATCAGTAATTGGGGTTTTAGTGCTGACACAAGGCTTCATAAAAAAAAACCAAAAACAGGTGGAACAAGAAACACAGCTGATTTTTACAAACTGGAGCTATATATAACCAGAACAGGTACTTGAATTTTGTTACTTGAATTATCTGAAAATAAACTTACTTTTTAAAAGACACAGGCAGGAAAAAAATAGTTAGAGTTCTGAAAAATGCTCAGGTTCTAACTGCCAAAATTGAGCTGTGGGCTCTAGCTCTGCAACAACAGTACTAGTCTGAATGGTCTTGGGCATTCTAGGAAGGCTGAGTTTATTGGTTGAGATTCTCATGTGATTAGCTGTGGCATGAGAAAACTAAGAGCAGAGAATTCTAAATAGTAGCCTTGTATTAAACATTTTTGATAAAAGATTGTTTATAAAATAAAGCACTGAAATTTGATCTGATAGTGACTGTCAGGTAATAAAGCTACTGTATGTTTGGAAGCTCAACACAATAACTTCTGGTGCTCACAGCTTTACGGATAGCATCCGACTCCCAGCTTGACCTTCTTAACAGATCCCCACACTCATCTAGATGGGACCCTTATACCAGGGTGATGTGTCTCTGATGTTACTACTTTACAGCTACTACACCAGTTAAACAATCAGTGGCAAAGTTGGTAAACGTAATCCATTATGTTTCAAGTGATATCCAACTGGTTGCTAGTTTTTGGTTATTCTGGGATTAACCAAATTTTTCTTTCACTCATTTTTCTTTTTAATTATTATCAGTCTTTATTAGCCTTTATTCCTTTTGTCCTAGTTGCTGCACACACAAATTCCTTCAAATCTTCCAGGGTCCTCAAGGGTTCATGAAGCTGAATCCTGGTTCCAGGTTCAAACATAACCTCTTTTCCACTTGATTCCATTTAATTTATCAAGGATGAGGGAAAGAAATGAAAAGAAAAAAATGCTCCTCTAACCTTAATTAGCTTACAAAAGTGAGAATATATCACAAATCACAGACCCATGAAGATAGTTGGCATACAGTACCTGTATTTATTTGGAAATCAGCATAAAATAAGCTCAGTGAAACTCTTCAAATCAGTTGTGCTTATGTGCATGTGTGTCTGTGTGTGCACCTGTCTTTGTGTGTGCGTGCACCTGTCTTCGTGTGTATGTGTGTGTGTGTATGTGCATGCACCTGTCTTTGTGTGTGTGTATGTGTGTGTGTGTGCCTATGCCTATATCTACATCTGTCTGTCTGTGCTTCTGCCTGTGTTTAAATCTCTGTGTTCCTGTCTGTGTACGTGTCTGTGCTTAATCCTTTTGATGAGTACTTTTCAGTGTATGATCCTACCTGCATGTAAATGTGTGTGCTCCTGTGTATGTCCATTTGTCTGTGTGTTCTCCTGTCCATGTGTGTGCATGCGTGCTTCCATATGTACATATGTCTGTGGCATAGGCATCAGAGCCAGGGGGTCAGTGGGGGTCAGGTGACCCCTCACTTTTGTAGCTGAAGGGTCAGACATTGAATTAAACAACGTCCCGGGCTGAGGTTTTGTTTGCAATTCTGACCCCCCACTGTTTGGTACACTCCTCTGCCACTGTCTGTGTGCACTCCTATGTGTACCAGTGCTTGTGTGTGCTTCCATTTTAGTGAATGTGCATCTGCGTGTGCTCATGTCTGTGTTTTATATGTCTCTGTGTGTTCCTGTCTATGTTTACACATATATATGTTTAATCCTGCACATTTGCACATGTGTCTGTGTGCTGCTGTATGTGTGTACATGTGTCTACATGTGCTCCGGTATGTGTACATATGTCTGAATGATCCTGTCTAGGTGTATAATTGGATGTGAGTTCTCCTGACTGTGTATGTGTGCCTGTGTGTGTTCCTCTCTTAGAATATGTGTCTGTGTGTGAGCTCCTGTCCTTCTGTACATGTCTGTTTGGTCTTCTGTCTTTGTGTTCATGTTTATGTGTGCTTCTGTTCATGTCTACACATACCATGTCTTTACCCCATATATGTGTTTATGTGTCTGTGTGTGCCCCTTTCTGTGTGTCTGTGCTTCTGTTTAGCTGCACATGTCTATATACTGCAATTATCTATGTTTTCTATGCCTCTGGCACTATTGCAATTAATCCTGGGTTGCACCTGAAAAATTGTCTTTTTCTCAGTGGGTTCACCCAGTTACCAAAATCCAATAAATAATTAAACATGTCTTTGTGTACTCCTGCCTATGTTTACATGTATCTATGTTTAAGACTGCCCATGTATACATGTGTTCATATGTTTTCCTAGCCATGTGACTATGTCTGTGCCTGTCAGTGTGTCATCCTTTCAATTTTAACCCACTTATCTGAGTTGGAGTCCTCAGTGCTTATCTTTCTGTTTTATGGGAGACTCCTTTCAAGTTTCCCACTGTTCGCTTCTGTAATGAGAGCAGATGCCTTGAGGCTGGTAGCTGGTGTGAGGGTAGCTTACTGATAGAGAGGACCACCCATCTCTCCCAATTAATAATCACACCAGAGAGAAGTGAGCTATACCCTTGCCCATTTGCCAAATTTATATCACTTTTCTTATACATTCTTGCATTTTCTCGGGGTACGCCAATGGTTTGTGGCCTTCATTAAAATATTAATCGGAGTCTAGGGGTGGGCAAAAAAAATCTTCCATGGGCAGAATTCAAGTGAAAGTCTGACCTTCACTACCATGGAAATTCGTAAATTGATTTCTGAACTTCTGTCCATGATCGCCGCTCCTTTAATTGTCAAATTTCCCCACCAAAAGTTCTGGTGGCTAGTGTAGTGGTCCCTCCCTCACCCGCCCCACATGTAAAATATTTTCCCTGGTGGCTAGTGGTCTCTCCCCTTCACCTGGTAACCCGCCCGCCATGAAATGTATAGTAACCCCCCCCAAATCCCTATCTCCACTGTCCTGTTAAAAAAAACATCTCTGGTGGTCTAGTGTTTTTTTTTTTGTAATTTAAACCCCTTCCAATCCCCAGTCCCAAATCCCATTCTCTGGTGATCCAGTGCCCCCATACAGCCTCCACAGCAGCCAGGTGTCCCACAACCCTGCTCCCACCCCCATCATAAAAACTGGCACAGCTCTCCTCTCTCCTCCATGGCTGGCCCCCCAACTAAGCTGTCAATGCAAGATCGATACACGGTACGTTTATTCATGACAGCTCAGTCAGTGGGCCAGCTGTGGAGGAGAGAGAGGAGGGCTGTGCCAGTCCACCACAGCTGAGGTTTATGATGGGTGTGGGAGAGGGGTTGGGGGACACCTGGCTGCTCTGGAGGCTGGGTGGGGGGCACTGGATCACCAGGGATTTGGGACTGGGCATCAGGAGGGGCTTTAAATAAAAAAAAACCTCTAGGCCACCAGAGATTTCTTTTTAAGAAGACAGTGGAGATAGGGATGTGGGGGGATTACTGTACATTTCGTGGTGGGTGGATTACCGGGTGGAAGGGAGGGAACACTAGCCACCAGGGATAATCTTTTACATGTGAGACAAGTGGGGGGAGGGACCACTAGCTACCAGGGCTTATTTTCTTCATTTCCAGGTGAAATTTTGCCTGGTAACTTTTGCAGAAGTTTTCCGCTGTGCCACAGGGGGAAGTTCGGAAACTTTCATGAAAGTCCCTTAATTTCTGAAGTTCCATGGGAGCGGAAACAGTAGTTTCGCCCCTATCAGAGTCCAGTGCACTCAAAAAAATTGCTTATCAGAAGAGTCTGCAATCATATAAAGTTTCTGTTTTCTTACTCACATTTTATTACTCCATGATTTTCAAAAAAGGTTTCTTGGTGTTGTAGATTTCAGCTGATATTTATAAGTGAGAACAGCCACTGATGGCAAGGTGAAACCCATGGCTAGAGAACTACTCTTAAGTATTTTAAATTTTGAAACTATTGTGCGCTCATATCATATATATGTGTGTGTATATATATATATTTATACAACTTACATGTGCTGGGATAAATTCCAGTATAAAAAGTGATATCTGTAGAAGCCAGTGAAGATAACACTGTTATCTTCATGTTCCTATACGTCATCATGATATCTTTACACTCCTGTACGCCATCCTGTTATCTTTTAAGCTCCTGTACATAATCTGTAATGAATCCTATTGGCCCCTCAAGAAACTCAGCTGTTCTAAGGCTCTGCCTCTAAATGACCTGACCCCTGCCCCCCTACCAGCGCGACTCTTACATCTGGTTGATCCTGCCATCAGTTTAAACCCATCTTTAATAAAAAAAAACTTATCTGGTTGATCCTGATGTTTCTCCCTCATCTCACTGAAGCAGTTTAATTCCTAACGTCCTTGATCTGTAGAGTGAACGAGCAGTTTCAGCACATTACAGTGACTGCCTCACACACATCTAAAACAAGGCACTGTCACTTCAAAATTATATAAATCCACTCCTTTTTTAATTAATTTTCCTGGACTTGCTAAGAAACAATCTACAGTCGAAACAGAACAGAGACTGAGCAATTCGGCATGTCGGCAGCTTCAGAGAAGTGAAAGTAAGGGCGAGTGGGTGTTACTGTAGGAACACTCGCTTGCGTTTACTTTCACCTCTCTGAAGCTGCCGACATGCCAAGTTACTCTTTCTCTTCTCTTTCACCTTTCAGTAGATTGTTTCTAGAAGCCCAGGAAAATTAATAAAAATTGAGTGGATTTGTACCATTTTGAAGTGAAACTGCCTTGTTTTAGATGCTTGTAAGCTACTTACTGTAATGTATTGAAACCACTCTGTCACACTACAAATCAAGGATGTCAGGAATTAAACTGTTTTGGTGACAGAGGGGAGAAATTGCAGGATCAACCGGATAACTTTTTCAACAACTTAATAGATTTCTAAAACCCACAGAGCTTTTTCTCAATCTACAAGGAGATTGCTTTCTTTTAAATGTCTACCCGCTACTCACTGAAAACCCTTGGTCAAGCTACAGATTTATATTACAACTCCTCAGTGAGACCACGGGGGAAAATAACAAAATCAACCAAATAATTCATTTTTAATAACGATATCTTTACCAACTATGACAGCACCAATGCGTGGGGGGGGGGGGAGGCGCTCCTACTCCTAACTTATGTAGAGTATCATTCTAAGTGTCCAATGTGGTGGGTTCTGCGGGGAGTGGGGGCAAAACATATCTGGGGCTCATGTTGGGGAACCAGCGCATAAGTTGTATAAACAGAACATGATATAGCCTGACTGAAGATATCATATTTTTTTTTTTTAGTTGTTTAACCAGGAGTAGCACACTAAGCTGAAAGCTTTTTTATAGGTGCGACCTGGGAGCACAGGGAGGTTAAGTGACTTGCTCAGGATCACACAGTATGTAAGTGGAAGCTGTGGGATTCAAACCCAAGTCTGGTCTGCTGAATGTCACCAGATTTGCAGCTCAGAGCCTTAAACTACTGCACTATATTGCCTCGAGGCCAATGACATCAAGATATCTCACTCGTGGCTTCACCACTCATGAGATATCTTGATATCATTGGCCTCTTGTGAAGATAAATATGATATCTTCAGTCACGCCTTGTCATATCCCTTACATATATTATACAGGCACAGTAGTGCCTGTATATTAGGGTTGATGAGAGTGTTTAATGTTAAAGGGTAATTTTTGGAACTTAATAACTTTGTAATGGTTGATGGGTTTTCTATGCATAATCACCTTGAGCAGATGTCTATATGTGAACATTTTTGTCTCAATAACTTTAGCCATTTCTGAGATATGGAGTCTTATTAAAAATTAAAAAGGTTTGGGTTTTAGGCACTTTTTTTTCCCACTTGTATCTCTGAAATGGCTTTAGCTTCTGGGCTGAAATTTTCAGGGTAGAAAGCCTAGGCCTCAGAGATTTGCCTTTTGAAGGTTTGGTAAAACAATATTAATCCATTCCAAAGTTATTAAATCTTGAATTTCCCATTATTTCCTATGGGAAAAAATAGATGTAAACGTGAAAGTGATTTTTGCATGCTGTCATCCAGTTTTGCGTAATTTGCAACTTAATAACTTTGCAACCCTCCAACAGATTGTCAGGGAATTTGGCATGCATGAACCTAGGGCACAGGTCTCTTGATATGCTCAAATTGGTTTGAATCCCTTATGTGGTTTCCAAGATACAAAGTGTTGCAAAAAACAGGTTTTGAGGTTTTTGCCGTTTGATGTGTTTAATGTTAAAGGGCAATTGTTGGACCTTAATAACTTTGTACTGGTTGAAGTGATTTCTATGACATTTGGCAAGCATAATCACCCTGGGTAGGTGTTTGTATGTGGGACATTTTGTGTCAATATCTTTAGCCATTTCTGAGAGACAGAGTGTTAAAAATAAAGAAAGTTTGGGGGTTTTGGCACTTTATTTGTTCACCTGTATCTTGGAAACGGCTTAAGCTTCTGGGCTGAAATTTTTAGGGCAGAAAGCCTTGGTCTTAGAGATGTGCCTTTTGAGGGTTTGGTAAAACAATATTAATCCATTCCAAAATTATTAAATCTTGAATTTCCCATTATTTCCTATGGGAAAAAATAGATGTAAAAGTGAAAGTGATTATTGCACACTGTCATCCAGTTTTGCATACTTTGCACCTTAATAACTTTGCAACTCTCCACTGGATTTGCAGTAAGTTTGGCATGAAGGGTACAGGTCACTGGATGTGACAAATGTGGGTTGAATCCCTTTTGTGGTTTCCGAGATACATAGTGTTGAAAAAAACAGGTCTTTGAGGTTTTTACTGTTTTTTTGTGTCCACCTGTATCTCAGAAACGGCTTTAGCTTCTCGGCTGAAATTTTCAGGGTCGAAAACCTTGGCCTTACAGATGTGGCCTTTGAAGGTTTGGAGAAAAATATTAATCCATTCCAAAGTTATTCAATTTTGCATTTCCCATCATTTCCTATGGGAAAGAAAATAGATGTTTAGCACGACGAAGGATCCCATGTTGTAGGAGTAACTGCGATGTGGGATTCTAGGCCAAACATAATATGCTGCCAGCCATGTTGTTTCTCCACTTAGTGAGAGAAACAAATGAAGTATACTTTTTACAAGGGTATAATTACTGGCCCTCCACTACTGTGGCACACTGGGGAGCACACCCCCAGTGCACTGAAAGCATTAACATTTTTAAATGTTGTTTCAGACACCAGGATGCCCACCTCCAGTGTCACATGCTCCCCCAGTCTGTTCTAATATTAATTGTGTTTGCCGACATTGGGGTGCCCAATTGCCATGTCAGTATTTCAAGCTCTTCCCTTAAGCACAGTGGGACACTGGGGAGCCCACTCTGAGTGTCTCCAAACATATGTTTTATATATCTGCTGATGGGGGAGTGCTCTATCACCTTGTTGGCACTAGAAACTCATGCAAACCACCCCACAACCAGTGTAGGAACACTGGACAGCCCACTTCCAGTGTCCTGATATGTCTCCCCCCATGAAAGCTGCACTCCCCCGCCAGTGGCAGTGCCAGCTTAGGGACACTGGGGAGCCCACCCCAGTGTCCCAATATGTCTCCCCTAAAAGCCACACCCCTTCTGCCAGTGCCAGTGTAAGGACACTGGGAAGCCCACTCCCAGTGTCCCAATATGTCTCCTCCACTGAAAGACGGCCCCCCCTGCCAATGGCAGTGCCAGCATAGGGACACTGGGGAGCCCACTTCCAGTGTCCCCAAAACTCATTTAGTAATGCCCTGTAAAGAAGAAAACTGTTCCCAAATATCTTTTTGGTTTTTTATACCTGAAAGAAAGAAAACTGTCCACCATCATCCTGTAGTCTCCCTTCCCCATCCCCACCATCCCACTGAGCACCCATCTCCCCATACCCTCCTAACCCTATACTTACCCCTGAAGGTCAGCGCTGTCATCTTCTATGGACTGGGACACATCTGCTTTCTTCAAAGCCGAACCGCAAACTGAAGAATCAAGGTAAGCTCTGTATAATGGCAGTCAATGGTGTTTTGAACTTATGTTGATATCGAAGCCATTTTTAGGTATTTTTGCACCAGATGTTCAGCATGGGCTTTTGGGACCCGCCTCATGAACACTGGCACTGTCATTTTGTTACTCAGGCCCAAAGGTATTTTCTGGGTCCTACATAGAATCACCTTTCAGGACTGATCAACAAAATGACAGTGCCAGTGTTCATGAGGTAGGTCCCAAAAAGCCCATGTTGAAAATTTGGTGAAAAATTCTGAAAATGGCTGTGTTATGAGCGTGCTTTGTCCAGTTTCTAAACAGGTGCATAACTTTAGTTATTTACAATATTTTGACTCCAAATTTTCAACATTGACATTTTTTCACTCCACCTCATGAATAGTACAGCTGTCATTTTTCACATCCTGCCCAAAAGGTGGTTTTGCATCTGTGGTGCAGAATGGCACGGTCGATGTGTGAAATCACCTTTTGGGACCAAGGAACAAAATGACAGTGGCAGTGTTCATGACGTGGGGTCCCAAAAAGGCTGTGTTAACAAATTTGGTGAAAAACTCTTATCAATGGCCGAGTTTATCTGAAAAAATAAGGAAATTCATTACAAAAATAAATTTGCTTAATGCACCATTAGGATTGAACAGTTAAAAGTAGAGTAATGCAAACTTAGGGTTCCCAAGCATAAAGCCCCACTCCCACTGTGCATGCAGGAACAGGCATGAGGGGAACTTAGGCTTCTCAACCTCAACACCCTACCCACACCCTCGGCTTCCAATTGTAAGACCTCACCCCACCCTGCATGCAGGAACAGGTGTGATGGGTGTACCTTGGCATTTCAAACCCTATTGCTTGCCCCATTCTCTTATTCTGTACCCATATTACCTTAGTCTTGGAATGGGGTGAGCATTAGGGTTCAAAATGCCAAGGTACACCCATCACACTGTTCCTGCATGCAGGATGGGGGTGAGGTCTTATGATTGGAAGGTGAGGGAGTGAGTGGGGTGTTGGGGTTGAGAAGCCAAGTTCCCTCATACCTGTTCTGCATGTGCAGTGGGAGTGGGGGCTTATGCTTGGGAGCCCCTAAATTTACATTTTCTTTAACCATTCAACTTAATGGTGGCTAAACAAAGTTTTTTGCAATGAATATATCAAAAATATTTTTAGAAAATGTTCTTAAAAATCCTAGAAATCTGATTGGCTGGCAGGGGTACATTAATGTACAGTGAGAGCCCTGTAAATAAAAAGTCCAACCATGCCAACACTGCCAGCCTCATAAATGGTATCCTTGTGTCCAGCCTGCTTCATCATTGGTTGAGGCACTAGGCACAAAGTTTCAAACTGCTGCCATTTTTTTTCACCATTTAGTGAGAGCAAGAAAGTGAGAGCCACTCCCCCCACACACAGTTACTCCAGCCAGTAAATGAACAAAATACATTGCTGCCTGTTTTCCAAGAATTAAACTAGTCTCTGTTTTTTTTGTCCTGTAAGTAAAATGAACCAACTGCAATTTTTTTTGCCACTCGCTTAGTGAGGGACTTTACCCCCACCACCCATACAACTGTCAGTGAAGAGGCTGCCAAAACAGAGAATCTCAACATTGATTTCTTGTTTGTTTTAATTTTTATCAGACTTCTTCATTAAAAAACACAAAACATTGTTTTACTCCCATACCTCTCTCTCTCCCAAACCTCATTGTAACATCCTATGGCCACCCACCCAGTCAGCCTTCTCCCGAACTCTTCTCCACACTGCAGGATGCAGGATGCCCACCTCCTTTCTCTGCTGTC
Organism: Neoceratodus forsteri; assembly: GCA_016271365.2. Classification (NCBI taxonomy): domain Eukaryota; kingdom Metazoa; phylum Chordata; order Ceratodontiformes; family Ceratodontidae; genus Neoceratodus; species Neoceratodus forsteri. The sequence continues at coordinate 606,653,611 of CM057452.1, forward strand.
TTTATCCAGTACTGTAACCTACTCTGTCTCTGCCATACATGCTAACCGACTACATAAAAAAAATAAAAACTTCACTCACTGCAGTAGAAGGGACAGGGAGCAACTAGAAAAAAAAGGAATGAGAACTTGGCAGTGGCAGACAGGGACTGTGCGTCACTCCACCAACCAAAAAACATTCACTTTAGCACAGTTTTTCACTCTGCATTCCATTCTTCCTTCCACAGACAGCACAGCAGTTTTATAATAATTAAAAATAAATACACAAATAAATTATGACAGAAACAAAACAAGAAACACAGAAGGAAACAGACAAATGGAAGGTGCAGTTCAAACAGGACACTACCACACATAACAGCGCCCTCTACTGCCAATGTCAGTAGAGGGACTACTTTATCCAAAAAGGAAAAAACATTTAATTCTAGTCATTTTTATAGACTTACTTAAGTTTTTGTAATCCATAAAATGATCATTTAGCCCATTTTTTAAGCACAATGTACCTTCCAGGGTGGGTGGTATTGGGTAATGCCAGACCTTCCAGGGGCACATAAGGCCATCCACCCTGTGGTATCGGGCCTCATTGTGCCCTGGGCGGTCTGGTATTGCCAGCCATCCACTCTCTTGGCTATTGTTAGCTGCTCACCGTGAGGTCCAAATATACCTATAGTAGGTCCGCATTGGCTCATTCGGAGCTCATTTGCATAGTCAATCTCAGTAACAGTACTAACCATATTCAAATGTGAATAACTTTAAAATAAAAAATGATAGCATGGTACTGTGAGCATGAAAGTTGTTCAGCACAAAAATATCTACAAAATGAGTGGTGTTTAATTTTTGGCTAACTTTTAGTTTTTGTTATACTTTGCAAAAAACTGCAAAAAATGCAATTTTTTCACCTTTTTTGCAAACAAATGTAAATAAATTTAAAACAAAAAAATAATAGCATGGTACTTTGAGCACGAAATTTGTTCAGCACAAAAATATCTACAAAATGAGTGGAGTTTCATTTATAGATACCTTTTAGTTTTTTTATAATTGTCCCGGATTCCCCCCTTTTCCCTCTCAAAAACACAGGGCGTGGTTGTTGTTGTGCTCAGATTAGCATTAATTTATTTATATTCATAAATCCATATTCCATTTTCCATTTCTTTATTATCATATTTCCATAATTTCCATTTATTTCCATCCTATATCACTCTCTGATTATCCATCCCCAGGCGAAAACCTGGGTGCCTTCTTCTTCTCCTTTTCTGTTAGGTAACAGTGAAAACCGAGACCGCTTTCTCCTTCATCTTCTTCCTCCTCTTGTGTTCCTTTTTTTCTTCCCCATCTGTCCTCCCCTTTTTCCCCCACTAGCCAGTCTCCAGCTTGTGTTGGATGACTGGCTTCCCCCCAACTTAGGGTATCACTCTCCCTTACCTCCGGGTTGAAACTACCTGCCCCCCTTTTTTTTATTTATTTCCCAACTTTCTTCTGTTTCCTCCATTCCTCTATGAAACCCATTGTTTCCGTATTGAACATGTCTATTGCTCTATCTGACAAGTGTACCCCATCTGACCTGTAGAAGTCATCTACCCATTCTTCTACACCCCACAGTATCACCTGTCCTCCCATCTGCCTTATAAATGTCCCCACCCATCTATTCATCTTTCTCCTGGCCCTCTCCACCACCCTGTGGCTGTGTTCCTGTCTCCATACCCTTTGTGGTATTATATCCGACCATGCAAGGCATACTTGAGACCACCACTGTCTTAGTGCCACTAGGTCCCTCTTTATCTATAAATATGTGTGCACACATGGTCTGCCTGCCAGGTCATTGCCCCCTAGGTGTATAATGATTAGGTCTGGACTGGGCCAATGTCCCTTAAGTTCTTTCAAAGTGGGCAGAAGCTGTGCCCATCTCATCCCCCGTAGGCCGTGCCATACCAACCTACACTGTCTTACATCCTGATACAATTGCTTTCCCCCAGCTTTTTTCTCCACTATCTTACCAGCCCAGTAAATATAGGAATGGCCACAAATCCAGACTTCTGTGCTCCTCCCTCTACCTATGGGTGCAAAGAAAAATTAATTAATTTACATATCCTCCCCATGCCCTCATTGTATTATCCCCCCACCTTCTTTTTCCCTCTTTTTTTTTTATTATACCAGTGCTCTGATGTATCTTTTATAACTGGCTGACCGCTAGTGCCCTTTTTCCAAAATGCCCTTCATGGGTTCACCCATTGCTGCCCACTGTGAGGCCGCCCAATCCTTAGGGAGTGAGATGAGTAATTAGCTGGGTTCTCCCCCCCAAAAAACATGCCCTTTTTCAGCACTGCCGTAATTTGATAGCTGCTGACCCTTTTTCCATCACCATGCACGAATAGCTTCCCCGTCCTGGTTACCTGCTCTGCGGCAAAAACCCATAGGGCCTGCACTGGGCATATCGCAATCTCTGCCCACCCTCTTAGTGTTATCATGCACCCTTGCCCTTTTTGGTCAGCCTTTGACTATCTTAGCTTGATCTGTATTTCTCGTGTCCCCCAGCTCACATCCTCCCATTCCACACCTCCTTCCATGTTATCTTTTCCATGGCCTACCACTTCACTCACTCTCATCACCCCTGCAAACATTATCACATAAATTGTGTGAAATAGCTGGGCCTCCTCTTTTGATTTGTATATTGCCGGGAGCACCTCTTTTAGCTTTATTAGCCACTGCTCCCCTATTGGCCTCCTATTATCCCCTGGTCCCCGTTTTAACCTACCCCATCCCTGCATCATTCTCCTGATGAGCATTGATTTTGTTGGGTCATTCCATCCCTTTAGGCTGCAGATCACACTGATCCTGCAAGATAAACCCCATTGTGGCGTGAGCAGTCCCTTTCTGCCATTGTTCCACTGTGAACATTCCCAACTGCTCCTCAGAAAGCGGCCCACTTCCTCTATCTGGTGTTCTGCCCTGAATGTTTGAAAAACCCTCCAGGCCCCATCGTAGGCCCTCAGAGTCCGGCGTCCGCAGGCTGTGAAACAACATTTCCTTCTTCTTGCCAGCGTCCCAGATGTTCGTTGGTATGGGCGTTTTTTGTTCTTCTGCTGCTGGTGCCAGCTTCCGGAAACGGTCCAACTGCAGATGGGAAAGGCTGTCAGCCAGGGTATTGCATACCCCTTCTATGTGTTTCACTCTGAAAGACATATTCAGCTGCAAAGCCCTTAACACTAACTGTCGAACTACCTGTATGACTGTATCTGACTTGGCTCCCCTGTTGTTTAGGGCATGACCCACCACTCTATTGTCACACCAAAATGTCACCTTCTGATCCCACAATTCCTCCCCCCTAACCAAGGTACATGCCCATATGGGCATTATCTCTAGTAGTGTTATATCTCTCACTTTCCCGTCCTTTACCCAACTGACCGGCCATGGTTCTGCAAACCACCTGCCCCTTAGGTAACCCCCCATGCCTAACCCTCCTGCTGTGTCTGTGTAGAGGTCAAGGTCGGTGTTGTACAGCCACTCCTCCTGCCAGAACGAACACCCATTGTAATCCTTTAAGAATTCTTCCCATATACTAAAATCCTCCCTGACACCTTGAGTCAGATCCATCCAGTGATGTGGTCTGGTGACCCCTGCTGTAGCTCTGGCTAATCTCCTTGTGAATGCCCTTCCTGGACCTAGGGCACTGCATGCAAAGTTCAGATGCCCCAGTACCTGCTGGACCAATTTTAGCTGTACCCGTCTCCTGCTGGCATGTAGCCTTATTAGTTCCTTCAACCTCCTTACTTTTTTGTCTGGTAACCTAAACACTTCACTCGTGGCATCTATCTCTATCCCGAGGAATTCCATAACCTTGCTGGGCCCTTCTGTTTTCTGGTGCCAATGGGACTCCCAGCTCCGGCACAATTCCTGAAACTTGCGCATCCTCTGTGTCTCCTTTTGCCCTCCCAATGAAGAAAATCATCCAGGTAATAGATGACTGACCTATAACCTGTTTTCTCCTGGAATATCCACTGCAAACATGTGCTGAGCATACTCAAATGTATCACATGCTGTGGACACCCATGACATTGCTTTGTCATCAAAATAATACCGTCCTCTGCTTTTGAAACCCAACAGATCCCAGTCTTCCCTCCTGACTGGAAGCAGTCTGAAAGTGGACTTGATGTCCGTTTTTGCCATCCATGCATCCCTTGTGGCCCGGATTATCCAGACTGCATCCTCTAGGGTTGCGTATGTCACCCTACTGTGTTCCTCACTGATAAAGTCATTCACTGACTCCCCTTCTGGATAAGACAGGTGGTGGATCACCCTGTATTCACCTTCTTGTTTCTTGGGTACCAAGCCCAAAGGTGATATACCGATGTTTTCAAATGGGGGGGTGTCAAATGGGCCCTCCACCCTGCCTGCTGCTTTCTCTTTCTCAATCTTCTGCATTAGCATTTTCTCTTTCCCTTTTACAGACCCCAGGTTGCTTGCCTCCCTTGCCTGCCTGGGTCCCCTAGACTGCAATGAAAACCCTGTGTTAAAACCACTTAAAATCATTTCCCGTACGCTCGTGTCCGGATATCTGTCCAGGCAAACTGTCCATACTGCCAGGTTGATGGGGGTTCTGGCTAAACCAAATTGCTCCCTGTTGTGCCACCCATCCCCCTTTTCTGGCCCCTTCCTTCCTTTCCGTCTGACTTTCCTTGCTTCAGTGGTTTTGGCCCCCTCTATTCCCAACCCCCCACCCCCCTTCCTTGTTCCATGCTTGCCCTTTAAACCCCTGGCCATCTTGAAAAAACTGTTGGCCTGATCCTTGTCCCCCATGCCCTTGTGCTCCTTGTACCCCTGCCATTCTGCACTTGCTAGCCGGGTGCCCCCCTCCGCATTTTGAGCAGGTATGTCGAAAATGACACTGCGGCCACGAGCAGAAAGCCCTGTTATAAGCCCAGCAGCTTCTCTATGGTGTAAACCCCTTTTTGCCCCACCCTCCCTCGGGTGTGGACTGATCCGTCACGTAATCCATCCATAAGTCTATTTGCTTGGTGTCCCATCTTACATCCCCGAATGCTGCCATCCTCTGCCGGAAACATTCATTGTAGTATATCCATCCTACCCCTCCTTTTGCTTTTGCTCTCCGAATTATCAGCGAGTAGGTAATGAGCAGAATGCCTAGATCCGGCCTCTTTTCCAGAATGATGGCTGAAAAAGTGGCAAAACCTAGAAACCATCCGTCCCAAGTCTTTCCCTTCGTGAACTTGTCGTCCTCTTTTTTCCCTAAAAGCACTATGGCAGCTGCCATCTCACTCTTACCTATGCTGTCAGTTTCTTCATACTTTGCCGCCGCCTCCCGGCTCACTAAAGCAAATATATCCATGTATTCCCCTTTCCATAATTTTTCCTTCATGGCCAATGGCACATGTTCACCTATTCTCATTCCCGGCGTGCCTATCTCTCTTGTACCCTTTCCCTCTCTATCCCCTCCCTGTACAGCTTCTCCTGGCACATCTTTTCCTGTCCTAATCTCCATCAGGGCAGATTCCATTTGCCCCAACCCTCCTGTCCCCATTGCCACCACAATTTGCCCTATATACTCTTTCATACTGTCCCCCACTGCATTGGATCTGTTACCTGTATCCTTGGCCTGGCCGATCTGCCTGGAGTCTTCCAAAGGTCCCCTTGCTTCTTCCTGTGATTGAGGTGGAGGAGGAGGGTAAGCTATTGGTATCTGCAGGCAGGACCCCCTGTCCTGGGTTTCATGTCCGGGTTCCGCTGGGGAGATTCCACTTTGATCTGGGGTGAGTACATGTGTCACCGGGTCCAACTGCCATGTGGGTACTGGATCGACTGCCTTGGTGGGCCCTGCTGTCACCAGTGCTACCCTAGCGGGACTGTGTGGCCCTTCGGCTGGCCTCTTCCCCTTGCCACCTTTCTCCGCACCTGCTTTTCTCTTCTCCCCGGGCCTCCCCGGCTCCTCCCCCTCCACCAGTTCCCACATTTTGTTCACCTTTTCCACCAGTTCAATTATAGCCTTGTAGGCGGCTTCCTTTGATGGCCTGCTCTTCTTGGGTGCCATGTCCGTCTTATCCTTTTTTATGTGAAAACAACTATAGAAAAAGAAAGACAGGGTCATTTGTATATCTGTACTTCCCTGTGCATCTTCCTCTTGTCCGCCGCACCACCCTTCATGCCAACATAGCCTGGGCCACCCATAAGAAAAGAAAAATAGGGTTAATTGTACCTATGTCTGTTTCCGTGCCCTCCTTCTGTCCCTTGCTCCGTAACTTCCCATACCAAAAACGGGGCCGCCATAAACACCCATCCCACTTTCCCGGTCGCCCAGTCCCCTGGTTGCCCCCTGCTGTGCTCATTGCAGAAGGCCCAACACCAAAAACGGGCCCCTCTCTCCCTCTTTGTTTCTTCCCCAGTCCCCAATTTTTGCCTCCTGCCATGCGCTCCCCCCCAGCACCTTTCCCAGCTTCTTTCTCTTTTTTTTTTTGGAAGACGTCCCCTGTCTGGGCTGACCCTGGGTCATGCCACCAGTCTCCCAGCTCCCCTGGAGTGGTCACGCCCGCTTGTCACCATGTCCATGTATATAAACCAAAGCCAGCAACCAGCCCCTCTGAAAGGTGAGGGCATTACTTCCCCAACAGTCACCTCACAGCAGGTGACATCACCCGCGAGGTCCTCAGTCGCCCTGTCTCTTGTCCCCCTCAAAGCCTCCAGCCAGACTCCTGCTCTCCTCCAAACGTGCCCCAGTAGGCCGCCAAAAACCTTGAAACCAAAAATATCTGCGGTGTGCGTCACCACACCTCATGGTCCCCACCACACTCCCTTTCCCTGGCTTCTGAGGCCTTTCCCAGGCCTGCTATCCTGGCCCCTTATGCCCAGGTAAAGGGACAGCAAAAAACCCCACCCACCAACCCACGCCCCTCCAAACTGGCCAAATGCAGTACCCACCTTGGGCCTTTCTCCTCCCAGTACAGCTGCCATAAACCTCTCCTGTCCTGGCTTCTAGCTAGGACCCCTTGAAAAATTGTCATCCACTGCCTTTTTCATAACAAACCCCCCCATGGCGTGTGACACCACGCCACTAGGTCCAGGCAATGGGGCCTCCCCTCATCCTTACCGTTTGCCTTTGGAGCCATGAATGGCCACTCCCTCCCCTAAAAACCTAAAAATGAAGCAAAGGCTTTATTACACCCCCACACAGTGTGTGGCGTCACGCGCGGGTTCGGATCACACTCACTCCCCATCATCACAGACCCTCAGGGCTCTGAATTTTGGCCGTACCATCCCTCGACAGCTGACCGATCTACCATGGCCTGTTGCTGGGCCCTTCTATTCTCTGCGTAGCCCCCACATGGCGTGTGACATCACGCCACCCCACCCGTACTTCAAGGCCTACTAGGCATCCTCCAGGCAACCACTGCACCACATTACCACCACACAGCACCCAAACAAGACTTGGGGTTGTTGTCCATCCACCACGTGGTGTGTGCCTCCCCCACGTGATCCGAACCGCGCTCGCTCCCCCACCCACAGCTTCCTGGGCTCATCTCGTCCCATTGCTGCCCCACTGGCCCCCAAAGGGGTGCTAAAATGCTGCACAAACCAAGAAACCATAAAAACTTTGTTACTCAACTTCCAAAAATGGCGTGTGACATCACGCCATGCAGTCCCAGCTCACGCTCTCTCTCTCCCTTGTCTCTGGAGTTCCTCCAGGCCTCCCGCTTTTCTCAGTCTGCAAAACCAGGCCATAAAAGACCACCAGACATAAAGACAAATCAATAGGCTTTTTATCAGACCTCCCCACACAGCGTGCTGCGCTCCACGTGGCCCTGGGTCGCTCTCACTTCACATTATGCCTACCAACGCCCTTCCTGGCCCCTTAATTGACCCTCCATCATTTACAACATGTTTCCCCTAAAGGAGAAGTTCAACTCCTTGTAAGTTTCAAACCTGCAAACCTTTACTCTTGGAGGTAACCACCCAATCCACTGCCCCACAAACTCTGTTTTAAATACTGTGTGTACGGAATGAAAAACCTTGCTAACTCTTTAAAACATTCTCAGTTCTGAAACTAATTTTCTATACATTCTCCTCCTATTAAAGTCTCCCCCCCCTTTTTTTTTTTTACTGAAATTAAGACTCAACTTAATGGAGCTTGCCTTTAAAAAGGAGGGCAGACCATATTGCTCTGGTGCACACCCTGCAATTCACTTAAGCCAATTGCTAGTTTTCTTACCTCTCTCTCCTGGTTAAACAAACCTCACGGAAATTGCCAATCCGACGTGCTGCAGTTGATGTAAATCAAAATTCCAGCAAAAAGTGGCTGAGGCCCCCTTGTGCTGTCCCTTATGTACCTCCCTTCTCCCCTCCTGGCTCTCGGCCCCTCCCCTTCCTTCCCCCCTTCCCTTCTGAGCACAACCATTCCTTAAAGGAGGGAAGGGGTGCACCAGGACAACATGGTCTGCCTCTTAAAGGGCAAACTCCATTAGCACAAAAATCAGCAGAAAACTAAATTTTGTCACATTTTGCAACAAACAAATGTGAATAACTTTAAAATGAAAAATGATAACAGGGTACTGTAAGCACAACATTTGTTCAGCACAAAAATATCTACAAAATGAGTGGTGTTTCATTTATAGATACCATGTAGTTTTTTTATAATTAGCAAAAAGTAGCAGAAAATTCAGTTTTTATTTCACTTTTTGCAACAAACAAATGCATATAAAATAAAAAAATGATAGCATTGTAGTTTGAGCACAAAAGTTGATCAGAACAAAAATATCTACAAAATGAGTGGTGTTTCATTTATAGATATCTGTTAATTTTTTTATAATCAGCAAAAAATGGCAACTCCCAACATGGTTTCAAACATCAGAGGTCTTGTTTGACAGCTAACGTAGTATTCTACGAGAAAGTAAGTGCTCTCTTGGATGACAAAAGACCTGTAGATATCATCTACTTAGAGTTCTGTAAAGCTTTTGATAAGGTCCCCCATATTATATTACTTGATAAGATGCAGACATTCGGCACAAATAATATACTTATCAATTGGGTGGACTCTTGGCTAAGAGAAAGAGCTCAGGTTGAAAGAATTAAAGGTTACACATCAGATAAAGGCCATGTGATGAGTGAGGTACCACAGGGGTCTGTATTGGGTCCCGCCTTATTTTCAATATTCATCTCAGACCTTAACAGTAAATGAAATAGTTTTGCCATCAAATTCGCTGATGATGCAAAACTTGTATCAGATGTCAGCACTGATCAGAGGATTATCAGTCTTAGGAAGGATGTCACAGCACTAGAACACTGGTTGGATAAAAATGGTATGGCATTCAATGCCAACAAATGCATTGTAATGCACCTACTGTAGGTGAAACAAATCCTTATAGTACATATTCGCTGGCTGGCATAGCCTTAAAATCAGTTGTCAGCAAAAAAGACCTGGGCATACTAATCACAAAAGACCTAAAGTTTGGTAAACATTATATAGGGGTGTCAGCAAAAGCCAACAAGATTATTGGTTGCATAAAGAGGTCCATTACCACCAGAAATAGGGCTTTCATCATGCCATTGTACAGAGCTTACATCCAGCCACATCTGGACTGTTGTTCTTCTCTATGGAATCCACTCCTACGTAGAGACATTAATAAACTGGAAGGGGTGCAAAGGAGAATCACTAAAATGATTAATGGCCTACAACATAAGCACTATGATGATAGGATGAGGGAACTAAACCTCTATGCATTGGAACTAAGAAGAACCAGAGGTGACCTATTGCTGATGTTTAAAATTTCAAAGGATACTCCATTAATGACTGATTTGGGGCTTAAATTTAACAGAAGGGGGATTTCACTTAGATGTCATAATTATCAACTTATGTTAACTAACCCTAAGAGGAATTCTAGAAGAAGTTATTGTACTCAGAGAATTGTATCACTTTGGAATGCCCTGCCCAGAGAAGTGGTGGAGGTAGACTCGCTAACAGTGTTTAAAACAAATTTAGACAGGTACTTGCGTCATCAACTAGGATGGACCTAATCCCGTTCGCAGGAGATGTACACAAATGGAATAAAGCCTTCTTTCCCCCCCCCCCATAGTATGCTTTTTTCCCTGCCAGTACCCCTAGCCCCGTGAGTGGGCTCACCCTGGGCTCAGCAACCCATACCCTCACCCAGGGATGCCCCCCGAGTGGGACCACTGAGGCAGAACTGAAGGTGGCTGGAGGGTCAGGCACTGAGCCCCAGATCATACATGGGGGCCGGCAGATTTTTACAGTAGATTCCCTTTGGAGCTGGGAGCATGCAATGATGCTAATGCTGAGGCAAGAGTCCGTCCCAGCTCCAGCCACGTTTCAGCATGGCACCATGTCCCCCAGCCTTCACCAGGGGATGAGTGATGCCAGGACCAGCTCCCTTGCCCTCCCAGGAGAAGGAGAGCAGTCCTCCAGATGCTCAATCCTTCTCCTCCCCTACTGACCCCCAACGGCCTGTGCCCGTTCCCGAACATGGGTCACCGGCATGGCGCGAGGTGTGTCATCCAGTGCCTCAACCCTTAGTGCCACTGGGCTGGCCTGGAATAAAGCCTTCTGTACATCTACTCCTTCCTAGTATGAATCCTAGTATAAATTACATTTTTTTTTTTACTTTTTGGAGGTATGGCAAATGAATATGCAACCCTCCCTGCTGGAAATATTATCTATATTTTTTGTTCTTGTGTCAATTAACCTGGTGACATCACTCGTGGTTTCGCCACTCGTGATGCTATCGGGTCAATTGGCACCAACAAAAAATATCAATAACATTTCCAGTAGGGGCTGCATATCCATATAAATAAATAAATATATATATATATATATATATATATATATATATATATATATATAGGATATGACATGGCCTGACTGAAGATATCATATTTATCTTCACGAGAGGTCAATGATATCATGATATCTCACAAGTGGCGAAGCCATGAGTGAGATATCTTGATATCATTGGCCTCGAGTGAAGATAAATATGATATCTTCAGTCAGGCCATGTCATGTTCTGTTTATACAACATATATTTGGGGATATCATCACAGTTGAGCATCATTTGTTCTGCATATGACTAACTTTGTTCTGTTTAAATATTAATTAAGGCTATATTTGTACACTTTGTTATGTTTATTAATAAAGGCTATATTTGTGCAGAAATACTATCTCTGGTCTTTCCTTTTTCACTTATAATCTTAGTAGTGGCTCTAGCCACTTTTGGTTGGAGGGGTACAAAAGTTGGCAGTCAGGGCTCTGATAGTGTTAGTATTGAGGGAGCTCTGTGTCTTATGAGGCACCAGCTAGGTAAAGCAAAGCATTTGTTTACCAGAGCAGTGCCCTGGTGTAGAGGTGCCACTCTATAAATGCTTCAGTTTGTGATATATTTAGTTGTTCAGCATATGACATTAAAAAAAAACACTTATCTGGTTGATTGTGCCTTTTTCTGAATGTCTTGCAGTTTCACTTTCCCTGCTGTGATATAGCGAGATTGTACGCTCTCAATAGCGGTACATGATGTGTTGGTAGAGATTTAAAATAAGGCATCTCATGTTCAAAAAGAAGGCGAATTGTGCTGTCTATTGTAAGTTTACTTAGCAGTGTGTAAAAATAAATGGCAAATATAGAAACAAGATCGGGTGCGAGTCCGCGCTTCACAAAGTACACAAGCGTGTGTTGCTATGGCAACAGTCCAACGGGCAGACTCACTCACTCTCTCCTTGCACAGTGAACAGGTTTTTTTTTTACACAAAACTCACTAAAATTAGGATAAAGAAAATCGTTTTTTCCCCCTTTTGAACAGGAGGGTCCGTATTTTGATTGAGTGCATGTTATGTATGGAATGCCATTAGCGCTTGGTGACGATACACTAGAGCAGGCAAAGCGAAAATGCTTGCTCATGTGACACTCAGAAAATGGCAGGATCAACCAGAAAAGTGTTTTATTTTTAAAAGTACTTGTATAAAACTTATGGCAGGATCAACCAGATAGCAGAGCATGGGGGGATTGGAGATCACGAAGTGAGAGTCGTGGTGGAGCTTGCCATTCTGAGAGTGGCATGATTCAAACTGAAATACAGTATTTTCATTTCCAATTGTATGACGTACAGGAACATTAAGATATTACAATGACGTATAGGGACATGGGGTATCAGTATGACGTATAGGAACATGGAGATATCTGTGATATCTCCACTGCCTGACTGAGATAGTAGTTTTTATCTTTCTTTATATCCCCAAACATATATTATATATATATATATATATATATATTATGCTGGGGCAGTAGCGCCAGTATATTAGGGTTGAGTGCAAACTTCTATGTTAAACCCAAAACTTTGAACCTCAATAACTTTGGAACCATTTAACAGATTTGCACAATATTTGGCATGCATAATCTCCAGGGGTAGGTCTCATGACATGCCAAATTGCATGTAAATCATTTATTGTGGCTTCTGAGATACAGAGTGTCAAAAAATACTACATTTAAGGCCAGCCCGCTGGCGCAGCGGTTGGATTTCCGCTTGTGACGCTAGCAACCTGGGTTCGGGAACGAGCTCAGGTCATCGGAGGGCCGGCCGGGGGGAGAAGGATCGAGCATCCCACGACTGCTCTCCTTCTCCAGGGGGAAGGCGCAGAATGCCACCGATGCATGGGGACACCTGGTGGAGGCCAGGAGTACCTCAGCATACAGGGCAAAAGACTTCCAAGGGGCGGGACGGATGCTGGCATCATTGCACGTTCCTGCCCCTCTATGGGGGAGAAAACTCAGCCCGCCTCTCGCCGCCTACATGATGCCCGCCCCTCAGGCTGCAATTGGCTCCCCAGGCCGACTCCCACCCTATCCCGTTGTTCGTGGCACCCAAATAGAGGGGATGGGTGCCACATCTGTGCCCTGGGGGGTAATCCAGGGGGTCCCGGGAGTACGGCTCATGTGGGGATGCCGCAGCAGAGGGGTCCGTGACCGGGCAGATAAGCTGGCGGAGAGAGGAGGAGGGCGCAGAAAAAAGAATAATTAAAAAAAAAAAATCCTACATTTACCACTTTTTTTACATTTCTTTGTCCACCTGTATCTCAGAAATGGTTTTAGGTTTTGCTCTGAAATATTCAAGGTAGAAAGCCTTTGCATCACAGATGTGCCTTTTGGAGGTTTGGTAAAAAACTATTTATCAGTTCAAAAGTTATAAAATATTTTCTTTTCCCATTATTTCCTATGGGAGAATTTATATGTCAACTACAACATCAAGGTTGGTGTCGCACACTTCTTTGTGCACTTGTATCTCTGAAATGGTTTTAGAGTGTGGTCTGAAATTTTCAGGTTACAAACCCTTTGGGTCATAGATGTGACTTTTGAAGGTTTGGTGAAAAAATATTAATTTGTTCAAAAGTTCTATCAGTTTTAAGTTTTCCATTATTTCCTATGAGAAAAGTTAAGTGTTCAGCACAAAAGTACTGTATTTTCACAAACTGTGGTGTGTATACAAAAATAAGTATGTCCTATTTTCATGCACACAACATGATTTCTGAAAATAAGGTGGTCAATTGCCAACAGCAGGGTGCCGAATCCCCCTGTCAGCATTTCTTCCCCACCCCCCACTACTGTGGCACACTGGGAGCCCGACACAGTGTGCTAAATAATTGTTTTATCTGTTTCTGACACCGGGATTCCCATTCCCAGTGTCAGTTGCCAATGGGGGTGCCCAATCCCTCTGTCAGCAGCATGTAACCCCCGAAGTCATGTGGCACACTGGGAGCCCACCCCAGTGTGCCCAAAAGTTATCAATTTATTTTTACTTTGCCGACAGTGGTGCCCAATCCCCCTGTCAGCAGCATGTAACCCCCCCAAACTCATGTGGCATACTGGGAGCCCACTCCAGTGTGCCCAAAAGTTATTTATTTATTCTTACTTTGCCGACGGGGGTGCCCAATCCCCCTGTCAGCAGCATGTAAGTCCTCCAACTCATGTGGCACACTGGGAGCCCTCCCCAGTGTGCCCAAAAATATTTTTGTTTTTTTTAACCTGTAAATAAAGAAAACCATCCCCCAATTACTTTTTTTACCTGTAAAAAAGAAAATGGTCTCTTATTGTCTCCCCAGTACCCCCTCCTCCATCCCCACCCTCCCACTGAGCACACACCTCCTAGCACCCCCCCCACCCAATACTTACCTCTGGAGGTCAGCGTTGTCACCTTTTCTGGACAGGGATATGTCTGCACTCTTCAAAGCTGAACCGGGAACTGAAGAATCAAAAGTAAATGCTGTATAATGGCATCAATGGGGGTTTCAACTTAGATTGATATCGCAGAATTTTTTTGGAATTTTGGCCCCAGATTTTCAACAAGGGGTTCTTGGGATGCCACCTCATGAACGCTGTCACTGTCATTTCTTTACTCAGTCCTGAGTTGATTTTGCAGACAATGCGCGGAATCACCTTTCGGGACCAATTACTGAAATGACAGTGCCACTGTTCATGAGGTGGGGTCCCAAGAAGCCCATGTTGCAAATTTGGTGAGAACATTCCAAACAAGCATTTGTCAATGCCAAGTGTTGCTTGCTGTCATTAGCAGTGGAAGTGTAGGAGTTAGATAGATGCAGTATAGGAATGGCAGTGAAATATTGAACTGAAGCCAACTCCACCCCCACCCTGAAGAGATGGACAGGCATTGGGGTGTGCCTTTGGATCTTCACCAATAATGATCATGACATTTCACCTCACCCTACCCTGTAGACACTTACAAGTGTCAAGGTGTGCTTTGAAGTGTTCAGGCTTTACACTCACCTCATTCCAAAAGGAAATACACTGAAATGGGTGCAGTATAGGAGAATGGGGTGAACGCTGAGGCCAAAGGGTCCAAGGTGAACCTCGATGCCTGCCACTGGCTGCATGGTGGGGGTGGAATGGCATGAGCATTACTGTCGACAGTCCCAAGTCACACCCCTGACGCCTGTCAGTCACTACAGGGTAGGGCATTATGATCGAAAACCCTAACACCCTGGGCGTTTCTTGGTATTTTTACTCCAAGTTTTCAACATGGGCTTTTTGTGATCCCACTGCATGAACAGTGACAATATCAGTTCATTAGCCAAAAGGTGATTTTGCACAGCGACTGCACCCTTTTGGCGCCACAGCTGAGGAAACACATTTTGAACAGGATGTGAAAAATGACAGCTGTACTGTTCATGAGGAGGTGTAAGAAAATGGCAATGTTGAAAATCTGGAGTGAAAATATAAAAAAATTGGTGAAGTCATGAGTGTATGTAGAAACTGCGTAACGCACACCCGTAATGTAATTAGTTTTGGGATTTTTTACAGTAGATTTTCAACATAGGTGTTTTGGGACCTCTGCTCATGAACAGCGTCACTGTGATTCTCTTAATCTATCCTGAACACTGATTTCCCACGGTGACAGTGCTATTCTGCACCAGAAGTATGAAAACACATTTTGGCCAGGGTGTGAAAAATGACAGCTGTACTCTTCATAAGGAGGTGTGGAAAAATGCCAATGTTGAAAATCTGGACTGAAAAGATTACAAATTCACGAACTTATGAGGGTGCATGGAAATTGCACAATGCACGCTCGTAACACAGTCATTTTATAGACTTTTGTCATCAAATTTTCAACATAGCCAGTTTAAGACCTCTGCTCATGAACAGTGTACCTGTGATTTTCTTAATTTGTCCCAAACATTGATTTTGCACACTGACCACACCACCGTGTGCTACATGTGCAAAAACACATTTTGGGTGAGACGTAAAAAATGACAGTTGTACTGTTCATAAGGAGGTGTGGTAGAATGGCAATGCTGAAAATCTGGAGTGAAAATATTAAAAATGCTCAAAGTTATGAGCTTGCATAGGAACTGCACAATGCACGCTCATAAAACAGTCATTTTGGGGAATATTTTCACCAAATTTTCAACATAGGGTTTTTGGGGGCCTACCTCATGAACTGTGACACTGTCATTTCATTAATCAGTCCCGAAAGGTGGTTCCATGCAGTGACCGCGAAATCACCTTTCGGGACTGAATAACAAAATGACAATGACTGAGGTCATGAGGTGGGATCCCAAGAACCCCATGTTGAAAGTTTGGTGAAAAAATTCCCCAAAATGGCTGAGATATGAACCAAAGTTGAAAAAAACCATTTATGCCATTATACAGCTTACCAGCATTTCTTCAGTTCGAGGTCTGCTTTGAAGAGTGCAGACATGTTCCCAGTCCACCAAGATCATCATGCTGGGCTACAGAGGTAAGTATGGGGTAGGTGGGGTGTGGGAGGTGGGGTATACAGAGGGTGGCGTGGGTTTGGGGGAGGGCAAGAGAATCAATGGGGATTTTTCTAGGTCTTTTTTTAAACGACGGGGACTTTTGCCATGCTGGGGTGGGCTCCCAGCGTGGCAGATGGAAGTTTGCATGGGGGAGCAGGGAGCCGATGGGGATTAGGCATCCCCATCAGCCATACAGTATGCTGGGGGATGCATGAGCCATGGGGGGGGTGCATTATGCTGATGGGGATTCTGAATCCCGTCGGCTTTTTTTTTTTTAATTATTGAAATGTTTCACCAGGAAGGCACACTGAACGATGGGCAGTGGCTTTCTGTCAGCTTCCTGGGGACTGTGAGAGGCTGATAGAGAAGCCATCACCATGGCGACACTAGCAATCAGCTGTTTGGTAGCTTAAATGTACCAAAACAGCTGATTGCGTGGTGACGTGGCTGAATTTCTTGATGCATTGTGGCCTGCTCCCTCACTGCTGACTGATGCAATGTGTTTCTTGCACATGCGTGCAAGCAACACAAAAATGACTCCGTTATGAGCATGTGTTGTGCAGTTTCTACGCACGCTCATAACTTTACCAATTTTTAATATTTTCACTCCAGAGTTTCAGCACTACCATTTTTTCACTCCACCTTACAAATAGTATAGCTGTCATTTCTCACATCCTGCTGAAAATGTGTTTTCGTACCTGTGGCGGCTAATGGCGCAGTCAGAGTGCAAAATCACCTTTCAGGACTGATTAACAAAATGACAGTACCAGTGTTCATGAGGTGGAGTCCCAAAAAGCCCATGTTGAAAATTTGGTGACAAAATTCCTAAAAATGGCAGTGTTATGAGCATGCACTGTGCAGTTTCCATGCAGCTGCATACATTTGTTAATTTACAATGTTTTGACTCCAGATTTTCAACATGCCCATTTTTTCCCACCACCTCATGAGCAGTAAGCTGTCATTTCTCAAATCTTCCGCTAAATGTTTTTTCGTGGCTATGGCGAAGAATGGCACAGAATCTGTGCAAAATCACCTTTTGTGACCGATTAATTACATGACAGTACCACAAAAAACCCATATTGAAAATTTGGTGAAAAAATCCTGCAAATGGCCAGGTTAAGAGTGTTTGTTAAAATTTCTCTACGCATGTGTGTAACTTTGGTAATTTTTAATATTTTTACTCCAAATTTTCAACATAGCCATATTGCATACCACCTCATGAATACTGGCCTTTACTAGGGATACAAATAAAGTGCCCAAAAAAGTAAGGAAATTTACTGCAAAAAAACTTTGTTAATGCACCATTAGGGTTGAAGCCTAAAAAGTAGGGAAATGAGAACTTAGGGTTCACAACCCCAAGACACACCCCTCACCTCTATTCCTGCATGCAGGGTGGAGGTGGGGCCTTAGGGTTGGAAGGCAAGGGTGGGGTGTTTGGGTTGGAAGGCGAGGGTTGGGGCAGGGTCTTAAGCTTGAGAACCCTAAGTTCTCATTTTCCTACTTTTTAGGCTTCATTCCTAATTGTGTATTAACAAAGTTTTTTGCAGTGAAATATATATACATATATATACATAGAAACATAGAAGTTGATGGCAGATAAGGACCGCAAGGCCATCCAGTCTGCCCATTTCTTTTTCTACCTTATAAATGTGCCATCGGCCTTTGCTCTGTCAATGGCCTACCTATTCATACTCATCTGTATTGCTCCCTTATGCTATCCCATGCCTGTTTGAAGCCCTGCACTATATTCATATCCACCACTTCCTAAGGAAGGTCATTCCATGCATCCACCACCCTTTCTGTGAAAAAGAACTTCCTCACATTACCCCTTAATCGGCCTCCCTCTAATCTCATGCTGTGTCCTCTTGTCCTGCTATTTTTCTTATATTGAAACATGTTAGACTCTTTCACCTTGTTAATGTCCTTAAGGGGTTTGAATGTTTCGATCATATCACCTCTCTCCCTCCTTTGCTCTAGGGTATACATACTGAGCTCTGTTAATCTGTCCTCATATGTTTTCTGATGCAGTCCCTGCACCATTTTGGTTGCCCTTGTCTGGACTGCCTCAATCTGATTAATGTCCTTGTGAAGGTGTGGCCTCCAGTACTGCACGCAGTATGCCAGATGGGGCCTAACCAGTGTCTTGTAAAGAGGGATTATTACCTCCCTCTTCCGACTTGTGATACCCCTACTAATACACCCCAACATCCCTCTAGCCTTATCTACTGCTTTAGTGGTCCGTTTGGATGATTTCAGGTCATCGGTGATGATGACGCCCAAGTCTCTTTCTTCCCTTGTGGTTGCCAGCAACTTCCCTCCCAACCTATAGGTAGCTTCAGGGTTTCTCTTCCCTATGTGCATGATCTTGCACTTCTTTGCATTAAACCCCAGTTGCCACTCTTCCGACCATTTTGCTAGTTTATCCAGATCTCTTCTCATTCTGCCCACCCCATCTGGATCATCTACTCTGTTGCAGATCTTGGTGTCATCTGCAAATAGACAAATCTTACCCTTCAGTCCATCTGCAATGTCACTGATGAAGATATTGAAGAGGATTGGCCACAGGACTGATCCCTTAGTTACCCCACTTGTGACTTGCATCTCTTCTGACTGTATACCATTTACCACCACTGTCTGTTTTCTGACCATCAGCCAGTTTGCCACCCAATTGGCCAACACCTGACCCACCCTGAGACCACCAAGCTTATTAATCAATCTTCTGTGTGGAACAGTATCAAAAGCTTTGCTGAATTCGAGGTAGGCGACATCAACTGCTCCCCCTTGGTGCACTACTCTGGTTACCCAGTCAAAGAAATCTATGAGATTAGTTTGACAGGACCTTCCTTTTGTAAACCCATGCTGTCTTGGATCCTGTGCTCCTATGGATTCCAGGTATTGCACGATCCTTTCCTTAAGGAGTGCCTCCATAATCTTGCCCACTACTGAGGTAAGACTGACTTTTCTGTAGTTCCCTGCCTCCTCCTTGCTATCACTCTTGTAGAGCGGGATCACATGAGCCCTTCTCCAGTCTTCTGGGACCTCTCCAGTGCTCAGAGACTCACTAAACAGTTCTGATAATGGCTCTGCTAGTTCCACCCTTAGCTCCTTTAGTACCCTGGGATGTATGCCATTGGGTCCCATTGCCTTTTCCACCCTGAGCTTATCGAGCTCTTGTAGGACCCTTTCTTTTGTGAAAGGACTGGTGCACACCTCCCTCCCCCCTGTGTCCATGGTGCTGAGCTGTGGGACCTGTCCTACCTTCTCTTCAGTAAATACTGAGCAGAAGTATCTATTTAGGATAGATGCGTTTACGTGGTCTTCCTCCTCACATGCCCCCTTATCCCCTTTGATCTTAGCAATACCCCCTCTGGACTTTCTCCTTTCACTAATGTATGTATAGAAAGTCATGTCACCTTCTTTAACTGTTTTTGCTAGAGTTTCTTCGGTGTCAGCGTGGCTCAGTTGGTAGCACATCCACCTCTGGACCAGAAGGTCGTGGGTTCTCATCCCACACCGGGATTAGACTTGCACCTAAAAATCGCTGGCATCCGAGTGCAGTATTGGGGGGTGCTGTACTGCTGGGGTGTGCTGTCCTTCGGATGAGATGTTAAACCGAGGTCCCTTCTGCCCATCCTGGTGTTGTCCTGGTGGGTGTCCAGGTGAAAGTAAAAGAACCCAGGGCACTCTTCGAAAAGAGTAGGGAACATTCCCGGTATCCTGGCCAGCATTCCCCTTCGCATAAACCGGTTCATGCAATTATCCAGGCTGTGTGTGGGTGATGATGTGCGATATGGCCACCACCACACATTCAGTCACTTCACTTCCAGTCTACCATTGCTTGTAAAGTGCTTTGGATGTATGAAAAGCACTATATAAATGCTGATTCGTCTTCGGTTTGGGCCTTTGCCTGCCTTACTGCCTTCCCTGCTTCCCTTAGGGAAGTTTGGTATGCCTCCCTATCTTCATCCCACTACGTTCCCTTATATTTTTGAAACAAAGGTTCTGGCACACACAAACTCAAAAGAGAGGGATGCATGAATAAAATAAAATAATTTATTTTAAACCGTGAATTAAAAAATCAGCCTGATATGTTTCGGACTGACCGCAATCCTTTCTCAAAGGCTGGTGTTTTAATTCACGGTTTAAAATCAATTATTTTATTTTATTCATGTGTCCCTCTCTTTTGAGTTTGTGTGTGCCAGAACCTTTGTTTCAATAATTTACTTGGTTGGTTCTTTGTACACCACGTCCCAGTGCACATTCATTTGGGAAGAGTTTCCTTATATTTCCTGAAGGCAAGACTTTTGGATCTGACCTTTTCTGCTATTGTTTTTGAGAACCAAAGTGGTTTCCTTCTTCTTTTGCACTTCCTTTTCTCTCTCTAACACAATAGGATGTTGCTTCAAGTATTGTATCTTTAATGCTTGCCCACTTTGCCTGTACCTCCTCACCTGTATTTCTTTTTGCCAGGGATAGCTTAACTCTGTTGGCCATCTTATCAAAGTCAGCTCCTCTGAAGTCCCATATTTTTGCCTTGGAATAGGGTGATTTAGTTCTAGTGGCCAAATTGAACCATACCATGTGATGGTCACTGGCCCCCAGGTGATTTTCTACCTGGAGATCTGTGATCCTTTCCCTGTTAGTCAGTACTAGATCTAGGATAGCCCTGTCTCTTTTGGGTTGTTGTACCAGTCTTTGAGGCCCTCCCCCTGCAGGGAATCCACCATGTGTCTACTTCTGGCAGATGTTCCTGCTGGTATTGACCAATCTGTGTCTGGCATGTTTAAGTCTCCCATTATCAGACCCTCTCCTTTAGCTGTCATGTTTTGTATATCTTCTAACAGTAATGTGTCTATGTCCTCCCCTGGTCTGGGGGCCTGCAGACAACCTCAGTTCGTATGGCTGTCCCATTTCCTGTTTCCAGGGTGACCCACAGATCTTCTGGCTCCTAATATGTATTCTGAATTTCTGTAGCTTTGACATTTTCATTGACATACAGGGCCACTCCACCCCCTTTTGCACCTCGGTCTCTTCTGTACAGTACATAGCCAGGTACTGAAGTCTCCCAAGTGTGGTTACTGGTTAACCATGTCTCGCTAATTGCTACTATGTCGAGTTTAGCCTCTGTTATTATTGCCTGCAGGTCTGGGATCTTGTTTCCCAGACTGTGAGCATTTGTGTACATGATTTTCCATTGGCCAGATTTCTTTGTGTTAGTTGTTGGGTGAGGTCTGGCATTTCCTCTGTGCATCGTATGGGGAGCCAGACCTTTTTCCCTACCTGGTGATGCAAATGAACTGCAAACATGCTGAACTACTGTTCATATATATTTATCCAATGCTTGTGAGAATATGTTCTGGCACTTATCAGTGATATTTTTGCTCCCTCTGGACTTAAAGTGAGAATATCAAAATATTCTCACTCTAGGTCCCCATGAGAAAAATATTCTCATGGTAGGTGCTGATTGGTTAGGCTGGCAATGTGAGCAGCACACTTTCACTTTCAAGTTTCCAAGCTGATTCATGTGCCAGTTCAAATTCTCCAGAACTCTTAAACAGTCACTCACTGTGAAGTATCCACACCAGCAAAAATTGCAATCCCTGCCTATTTCTTCACTTCATCTGTTTATTCAGTCACCCCCTTTACCATTTTCAGCTGTTAAACATTGCTTCTCCCACACTCGCTCTCTGCCCAGCTGGTACCATCACTATGCCTCTCAGCTGACTGGTACTATCAGCAAACTCTCTCCACATCTCCTCTTCCCCTGGATGCTTGAGAAATCACTACCAGGCACCCCCAGTATGCTGTTCTGTTTGCTCTACTGCCACTGCTCTTTCAATCTAACTGCTGAGGCAATGATGCTATGATGCAACATGCAATAGCATCATGGTGTCAATGTAAACAAACACTGCTCGCTCATCCTGAAGCACCATTCACTCACCTGAAAAGAAAACTACAAATTAACAAAAAAAAAAGGAAAACACAGAACAGCGAAAATACCACAAAGTGCTGGATAACTGAAATATGCCTTGCCCCTAACAGAAATATCTGTGCATTTCTTCCTCATGTATTTTAGCCTTTGACATCATGAGTGGTCGTGTCTGTCTGTGCTCTTGTCCATATGTACATGTATCAGTTGGTCCTGATGCCTGTGTATGCATGTGTCTATGTGTTCTCATGTTTATGTGTCTGTGTGTGCTCCTGTCTGTACATTTGTGTGTGCTTTTGTCTATGTGTACATGTGCTCCACTCTTTCATAGATGTGTCATTCTGTGCACATATCTGTGTGTTATTGTGTATGTTCCCCGTCTATGTGTATATATGTCTTGCCTTTACCTACATCTATCTTTACATATGGTTGTGTATGCACCCATCTATGTTTACATATGTCTGGGTTCATATTTGTCTATGTGTACATGTGTCTGTGTGTGCTCATGTCTGTGTGCATGTACCTGTGTGTGCTCTTGTCTATGTGTATGTGTGTCTGTGTATGCGCTTGTCTGTGTTCGTATTTCAGTGTGTTATATTGTCTATGGGTACATGCATATGTATGTGCTTTTATCTATGTTTATGTGTTTATATGTATTCTCTCGTCTATGTGCATTTGTGCTCTGTTGTATTTACGTGTCTGTATGCACATTTACTGGTATCTGTATGAGATCCTCTCTGCATACATGCGCTTCTGTGTGTGTGTTATCTTGTCTATGTGTACATGTGTTTGTGCGTGCTCTCGCCTGTGTGTAGATGTCTGTGTGTAATCATGTCTGTTGACATGTGATGTGTGCATGTAGTGTGTGTGCATGCATGTGTGTGTACATGAGACTGTGATTTCCTGTATATGCGTACATGTGATATATGGGCTTCCATCATTGTGTACGTGGTGTGTGTGTATGTACATGGGACTGTGATTTGCTGTCTATGTATACACGTGATATGTGGGCTTCCATCTTTGCGTACGTGCGTGTGCTCCTGTCTCTTTATACATATGTTTGTATGTGCTCTTGTCTGTGTGTACATCTGTCTGTGTGTGCTCCTGTCTATTGTATGTGTAAATGGTCTATGTGTGCTCCTTTCTGTGTGTACATGTGTCTGTGTATGCTCCTGTGTCTATGTGTGCTCCTATCTAGGTGTACATGTATCTCTATGTCCTGCTGTCTGTGTGTACATTTGTCATTTGTGCATCTGTATATACTATGCTACTCTTGCTTTGGAAGGTGGTGCTTATGCGTGAAGCATGAACATTATGGTCATGTGTGACTCTGAATGTGTTTATTTTCCGACTTTCAGTATTGACAGTGTGTGTTTGGTGTCTTTTCAGGCACTGGAGCCAGCTGTAACAGCTGGGACCCTCTCTTTCCCCCATTGAGGAGGTAGCTAGAATTCATGCTAGATTTGCACATCTGGGAACAAGAAGAAAGCAGGTGTGGGGACCTTGCTGCCAGTTGCCTTTGATTTAAGGGGTTAGTTCAATTTCTACTTTGATGCATCCTGGAGCTTTAATTCTGACCACTTGTGTGAATGTGTGCATATGTCTGCGTATGCCCTCGCTTTCAAAATCATGACATTACGTGCCAAATGGGCTGTTTGAGTGTGGCCTGCATTCCAGCACTGGATATGATGAGTGCTGTTGGCACCAAATCACCTCCCTGTTTCCTGGGATTAATCCAGTCCAATTGTTTTCTACTTTAAAAGTATTTCTGATTCTGCAATAAAGCTGTAGTTTATGTTATGAAAACTATAGTAAATGCCAGTTGCCCTTTCTTGCATCACTACAGCTCTTGTCTTGGGACCCTCCAAGCTCCTGCTTGTGCTCACATAATGAACTGACCCAGGGATTATATAACTTGACACCAACCCTGCAGTCATACAATGGATCAGTCCAAGATTATTCCATTTATACAGCATACAGTGCATGCCAATGGGTGGAGCTGGGTCTAAGTGTCAGACGTCAGTGTAGCTGATTTAATCTTTTACATAAATGTACAAACAGATCTGTTCAATCTTTCTTGGCAGTTTCTATATGAGAATATAATTACAGTCGTAATACACACAGTAGTCAATTGGTAGATTTTACAATACCCAGCATCCAAACAAATCAAGACTGTAGGTCTCCCTTACATGATGCTCTCTCTTTAGTTTGAACCTTCTGCCTAATGAACCTGAAATTTACACAGTCTGAAACAATATTTAAAACAGTAGTTTTGCAAAAAAGATCTTTAAGATAATTTAGCCTGTAGTTAACACAAACAAGTACACCAACATGCCGATTATTCACAAACTTAAAAAAAAAGTCTGAGGGAGTGAAAAATACACTGATGGTGAATCTAAGGATGCCAGGAATACATTATTGCTAAAATTATCTATCTATCTATCTATCTATCTATCTATCTATCTATCTATCTATCTATATCTCTCTCTCTCTCTCTCTCTCTCTCTCTATAGATATATGCCTTTAGGGCAGTTCCTTGCAACACCAGGTCTGTTAGGAATAAAATTGCTGTAATGGAGGCATTCATCGTGGATTCCTCTGCAGACCTGGTATGTACCATGGAGACCTGGTTGGGGGATGACTCAGGTTCTGTGCTTAAGTCATCCTTTCCTCCTGGTTTTTCCATGGTGCATTGCCCTAGGTGAGAGTGTAGCGGGGCAGGGTAGCCATCTATTTTAGATCTGCACTGGGACTGATGGCTCACCCCTTGGTGTGGACCAGATCATTTGAATGTGTGGCAGTAAAAGGTGGGCTGGGCACAAGTTGCAGGATCATGCTCATATACCATCCTCCCAGTTGTGGGCACGAAATCCTGCAGGAACTAAAGACTTTCATGGCCAGTCTGGTGTTGGGGTTGCCCAAAATTTGGCTCTGGGTGATGTCAACACCTGGGTCAACAATGAAACATCTCTTTTTGTGGAGGCAGTATAGCATAGTGGTTAAGGGCACTGAGCTGCAAACCTGGAGACATGGGTTTGAATCCCACCAGCCCCCACTTGCATACTGTGTGACCCTGAGCAAGTCACTTAACTTCCTTGTGCTCCCAGATTGCACCTGGAAACAAGCTCTGGCTTAGTGTGCCTTTCCTGGTTAAACAAGTTCCCCTTTCCCTTTTTGGAATGCAGTTCCTCCAGGTGATGTCATCCATGGGCTTTGTACAGGCACTTGCCACTGGTACCCACCAGCATGGCCATGCCTTTGAGCTGGTCTTCTCAATGGATCTGGACATTAGTGACAACAATGTTTATCCAGTCATTTGGTAGGATCATCATGTTGTTCAGTCCCTCTGTGGAGCTTCCCATTTAACTTCCCCTGTGGAGATGGTCAGCTACTATTTTTTTTTTAATCTGGAGCCTCTGAGCATCCTGGTGGTACTAGACATCTCAAGTATGAAGACGGCTTGCACAGTGGGAACTGAGGCATCTGTGGAGGATTAGAACTTAGCCCTCTCAATCTGCTGTTGAATCCTTTGCACCATTCCACGTATGCCCCTTGACCTCCCACCTCAGGTTGCCCTGGTATAATGCAGATTTGAGGAGGTTGAAAACTAAGAGGTAGAGGTTGGAGCATTATTGGCAGAGGTCCCACTCGGAGGAGGAAATATTGGTGCTGAGGACTCACTATGGTGAGTATCAGCATGCAATCACCCTGAAAAACTTAGTGTTACTGTCACGTTTGATTGCTGCTGGAAAGAACTGGCCAGCTCAACTCTGCAACACTTTGGACAGACTAATAAACAGTCTGTCTCCAGTCCTATAAAGCTTTTTCTCTTGAGAAGTGCGAGGAGTTTAACTACTCCTTCCTAGACAAGGTGTCCACCATCCATGCTGGGATTTCCTCCAAGCAACATGTCACTGGCTGACCGTGTCCAATCTTCATGGGATATAGGCATTCAGTTTTTGTGAGCTGAGTTTGAGCCAGTCTCTCTGGATGAAGTCTCTTGGGTGGTTTGTGATCTGTGTCCCACCTTCTGTGTGTTGGACTCTGGGCCGACTAGACTTCTCTTAGAATGTTGAGATTTGCTTGGTCCAATGGTGGTGGAGATTGTCAGGTGTTCCCATCAGGAGGGTGCTCTTCCATCTACCCTTAAGAAGGCTGTGGTGAGGTCTCTCCTTAATAAGGCTTCCTTGGACTCTGATGATCTCTCCAATTACGGACTTGTCTTGAACCTTCCTTTTCTTGGGAAGTTGATCAAGAAGGTGGTGCCAGTGCAACTAGAACAACACCTGGAGAGGTATGAGATCTATGAATCTTTCCAATCTGGCTTCAGGCCTTGCCATAGTACAGAAACTGCCTAGTTTTACTTTCTGCAGACTGTCAGAAACACGAATAACTGTGCTGGGCCAAGACTCATTGCCGCAGTGGGGAGGAGCGCTCTATCTTTGCACCCAGTGGGTGAGGGAGTTGGTCGGAAGCTCACTGGAGGGTGAAGTTTTTGTCCGCCCCGGGGGGCTTGCAGTTTTGGAGTGGTCATTGGGCCACTTTAGGTCTGGGACCCTGACCCTGGGGAGTGGTGGAGTTGGGCAGCTTCAAGCTGGTGTGGGCTTCAGGGGTTCCTTTCAGCTTTGGCTGCAGTTTTCCTCAGGAGACGACACATTTTCCTGGATCTTTGGTACCTTGGGACTAGAAGACAGTTGCTGGTTTTGAGAGGGGACTGGTGTGCAACCTGAATGCTCTTTGGAGGGTTCGGTCTGTCGCTAGGGCCGGTCCCATTTCTGGGGTACAGCTGAATTCACTTATTGCCTGGACTGTGTGGCATCTGATTATCTGGACTGGAGAAAAGAGATAAGTTCTTTGGTGACTTAAGGGCTTATTTCAACTGGCTTTCTGGTGAGGTCATGAGAGGGCCTCTGATTTGTGTATTTTACTTTTAGTCTCTGTGTACTGTCATGAGAGAACAGTGCTTGGACTTTAATGGTGGTGGTGGTGGGGGTGAGAGACCCATCATCAAAACTCTTTTTATAGTAATTTATTTGTTGGTATTTATTTGTTATTGCACTTGTATTGTAATTGTAGTTGGAAAGTGTTAGATGTGGTTGGGGGGAATTTTTAATTTATTGTTATTAGTTTGTTTAAATTGTTTGGTTAATTTGTTTGCTTATTCATGTGTTGGCAGGGGTCTCTCCACATCAGGCGCTACTCTCCTGTTGAGCTCTGTGGCCTCCATCCCTTTGATTGTCCTCATTTCCCGGCTGAAGTCTACATTCAAAGCCATGCATTGGGGATTGTTAGGAGAAGGTATGGGGTGGGGGCCATGGACCTCTCAGGAGAGTGGAACCAAGCAGCTGGATTGGAATAGTGGGGACTAGGAGATGCCCTGGGGCAAAATGGGTTCCCGATAGGGGTCCACCCTGTCTGGTTCCCTTACCCAAGGGTTCCACTTTGTGTGGGCAGATGACTCGGTCGACTTCGGGGTCTCATCCAACTCAGGCGGTGTTATGCAATGCCAGGTCTATTAAAACAAGACGGCAGTAATGGCTGATCTTGTTGGATCATCAGACTTGGCTTGCATCACAGAGACCTGGCTGGATGAAAATTCTGGCCCAATCCTGGAGTCTGCAATTCTGGCCGGGTTTTAAGTGATACACCACCCAAGGTTGGATCATAGGGGAGGGGGAGTGGCCATTGGTTTTAGATCGGAATTGAGCCTTGTGAAGGTGCTAGTGGGGGATACTCAGTCCTTCAAATGTATCATGGGTGCAGGTGTGGGGTGCAGGATTCTTCTCATCTACCGTCCACCTGGGGGGTGAGAAGCAATTCCTGCAGGAAGTCACGGACTTCATTGTTGACATGGTGATGCAGTACCCCAGATAGATGGTGCTGGGGGACTTCAATGCCAGGGTCGACGATGAACTCTCACAGTTTGGTCAAGACTTCCTCTAGTTGATGAACTTGCTGGGCTTCTCACAGGTGATTACCTCTGTGACCCATAGTCACGGTTATTCCTTGGAACTAGTCTTCCTTCTGCGTATGGAGACCTCTGATTTGGTGGTGGAGCCAGTCAGTTAGTCGGACCATCACACCATCAGTTTCAATTTCCAGGCCCTCCCGTATAGGCCTTCCCCTATGGAGATGGTCCGGTGCCACCCTTTAAGGGGTTCATCCCCAATGGCCTGTTGGCAGTGCTGGACCTATTGGGGCTGCCTAGGAATAGCAGTGACCCAGATGCCCTAGTCTGGGGTTATAATGATGCTGTGACTGGGGCTCTGGATTATCTCTCTCCTGTCCACGTTCATCCCTTACCCAGTACCCTCAGTCTGCTTGGTTTGATGGGACCTTGAGGGAGCTGAGGAACGTGTGACGAAGGCTGGAGCATCACTGGCAAAAATCAGGCCTGGATAATGACAGACCTTTAGATTGTTAGCTCACTATAAGGATTATCAATCGGCTGTCTCCCATAAGAAGGCAGAGTTCCTGTCCAGGGAGATTGCTGTGGCACAAAATCGACCAGCTCGGCTCTTCCGAAGTGTAGAAGACTGTGCAATCCAGTCTGTCTGCAGTCTCAGAGAGCATTGTTACAAGAGAAGTGAGACGCGTTTGTCTGCTTTTTTGGCAATAAGGTTGCCGACATCAGGTCTGAGATTCGTACAGTACACCCCAACAGGGCAGACGGTGATCAGTGGGAGGTGGCAGCTCCTTGGTGTGTCTGGTCTGACTTCTGCTGGCTGGTGATCGGAGATGTCATGAAGATAATCCAGTCTTTGCGGCCAACTTGCTGTGGTTTGGACCCTGGCCCAACGCGCCTCCTTGAGGGGTGTGTTGAGACCATTGGCCCAGTTCCTGTTGAGATAGTCTGGTGTTCATTAGATTCCAGGGTATTTCCAGACACCATGAAAGAGGTGGTAGTGGTACCCCTTCTTAAGAAACCATCTCTCGGCCCAGACTGTCTTGCTAACTACAGACCTGTCTCTAACCTTCCCTTTGTTGGTAAGGTTATTGAGAAGGCGGTTGTGCTGCTGCTGGAGGATCATTTGACCATCATTTTCTTTTTTTTTCTCTTTCTTTCTTTTTCTACATATATTTTATTGTTGTTTAGTTAGAGTGTTATGGATTGTTGTAATGTGTGAATTTTGTATTTAATACTGTATATTGTATTTTATTATGTTGGTTTTTAATAATATGTGTTAGAATTATTTTGTTATGTATGTTATTTTAATGGATCTCACTGGAAATGAGTTTCGACTCAGTTGAGTAACCAAATCATTATTTATAATGAATAAAATTGTTTACTACTACTACTACTACTACGTGACATCTACGATCCTCTCCAGTCAGGTTTTCGGAAACAGTATAGTACTGAGACCGCTCTTGTTTGGGTTCTCAGTGATCTCCTAACAGCAAGAGATCAGAGGAGCTGTTCCATCTTGGTTCTTCTTGATCTCTCAACAGCATTTGACACTGTGGATCATGGGGTGTTGATCGGGTGCCTGCGGTCAATCTGTGGACTGTCTGGTACAGTCCTCAGAAGGTTCCATTCTTTCCTCACTGGCAGGTTTCAGAGAGTTGTCTGTGGGGTTTACTCCTCCGACAAGGTTTCCCTGCCATGTGGGGTTCCGCAGAGCTCTGTATTGTCCCCCATGTTTTTCGCAGTGTATATGCTGCTGCTGGGAGACATTGTAAGGCAGTATGGGCTGAGTTTTCACTGCTATGCAGATGATACTCAGCTGTACCTGTCCTTTGTGCCCGATCGGGGGGAGCTATCTCGAGTTTTAATGACTGCCTTTCCGAGATTGAGGATTGGATGAGTGCCAGTTGGCTGAGGCTGAATCCGGACAAGACTGATGTTTTGGTGGTGGACCTGGGCCATCGGGTAGAGAGGCAGTCAGATGGGCGAACCTCAGGGCTTTGGCCCGCTTTCGCCAGCTGACAACCTCTGAACAGGTGCAAGACCTGGGTGTGATTCTTGATGATGGACTGATGCTTACACATCAGGTGTTATCCATTGTCAAGACTGCCTTTTACCATCTAAGGAATGTAGCCCGGATCAAGCACCAAGTTCCGCCCAAGGACCTACCAGTTTTGGTTCACACCTTTGTAACCTCACACCTTGATTACTGTAATGCCCTGTACCTAGGGCTACCAGAGGTTGATATCCGCCGCTTGCAGCTGGTGCAGAACGCAGTAGCTAGGCTGTTGACTCTGCTACCTTGTAGCTGTCATGTCACGCAATCTGCACTGGCTGCCTATTCAGTGGCAGATCACCTTTGAGGTTGATTTACTGACCTACAAGGCCCTACATGGTCAGGGACCGAGTTATCTGCAAGATCTTCATCCCTATTGCCTCTCCTGGGCACTTCGATCCACTGATGAGGGATTGCTAGAGATTCCCAGGGTTCGTTTAAAGTCATCTGGGGCCTGTGCGTTTAAATTTGTGGCCCCATCCCTGTGGAATTCTCTACCTCATCGGATTTTACAGTGCCTGATGGTGGAGAGTTTTAAATCTGCATTAAAAACTCATTTATGTACTTTGGCATTCTCTGATTTTATTTGCTATGCTACAGTTGTTTTTATATGTGTAGTTGTTTTAAGAATTTCTATGGCTATGTACTAGTGCTATGGTTTTGGAATAGCGTTATTTTACAAATAAACAATGATTGATTGATTGATTGATTGATTGATTAGTCTGGGTGCACCATGATCTCCTCCTAGCAAGGGATAGCAGACTCCATTCCATTCTTGTCCTACTTGACCTCTCTTTGGCATTTGACAAGGCGAATCATGGGGTGCTTTTGTTTTTTTTTTTTCTTTTTTTTATGCTTTCTAATTTTTCTTCCCCCTTCCACCAGCGCTGATATCCTTGGGAGTACCTAGGAGTCATCCCTCTGCAAGCAGCCTTACCTGATCTGCCCCTGTCACCCATGGTGCCTCGGTTTACCCCCCCCGGGTGGGGACGAGGTGGGGCCCAGACACCCCGAAATTCTGGTCTCATTGGTCGAGGGGTACCAGGATGGTGGTTGCACATCGAGGGCAAGCTCCGGTGCTCTGTCTCCCTCAGAGTTGGCAGGCATTTTCTGTGTTCTGTAGAGGAGTGGCCAGTGCCCCAACATCAAGGTGTTTCTGCTGATGTCTGCCAATCCCAGCCCTCTTTCATGCTCTGACACTTGCTATGGCTCTGGCTTCCACCAGAGTCCAGTCAAGTGCCAAGCTGAAGCCCCCCCCCCTTCCGGGAGAGGAGAGCTGACCTTTGGATGCTCAATCCTCTCCCTCCCCTGCTGACCCCTGACTTCCCAGGCTCATTCCTGAACCTGGGTCCCAGGCGTGACACGAGGTGTGGTGTCCAGCACCTGAACCCTCAGCACCACCGGGCCAGGCCATGGGGTGCTTTTAGATCACCTTAGGCACTATGTGGGACTCTTAAGAACAGTGCTACAGTGGTTTGAGTCCTACATGTCCAGCAGGATGCAGCAGGTGGCACTTGGCTCCATTACATTGAGCAGTGCTGTGCTCTGCTGCGGTGTGCCCCAGGGAGTGATTCTGGCTCCCATGCTATTTGCTATGTACATGTTGCCATTGGGGCAGATCATTAAATGGTACTGCTTGCTGTTTCATTGCTATGCTGATGACACCCAGTTGAATGTGTCCTGTGCCCCTGTTGATAGTGCAGCTGTTCTGGAACTGAGTGTGTGCCTCAGAAAAATCCAAGGTTGGATGGCAGTTAACTGGCTTAGGCTTAATCCACGTAAGACTGAGGTGAAAGACAAAGAACCTCAGTGCAAAAATATTGAGGCAAGGGTTACCCCAAAGGGAATTGGCCATAAAACCAAGTTTCAAAGAAATACAAAATCACACATATCCCCATAATGCAAAGCATCATGGGCTGTATATGCAAGTCACCATGAAATTTTAGGCTAGTTCAGCTTTAAGCAGGAATGCATGGTGCCGAAGAGCCTCTCACACAATCTGCAATGGGTGCAAACAGAAGACACAGACATGTGTTTCATCCTGAGGTGTTACTGGTGGAGCCAGGCCAGTTAGGCTCAGCAGCAACAAGTAGTAGCACAGCCCTTCCTCTGTTGGATGGTGAGGCCCTTCATGCTGCAGATAGGGTGAAGAATCTGTGGGTCATTGTGGACTACAAGATGACTCTGGAGTTCCAGCTGTCAGATGATGTCTGCAGTGGTATTTACCATCTCTATTCCATCACCTGGATCAATCTCTATCTTGACCCAACTGATTTGGCAACACTGGTGCATGCCTTAGTCACATCTAGGTTGGATTATTGTAATGCTCTCTACTTTGGGTTATCCATGAGGCTGATGCATCACCTGCAGCTAGTTCAGAATGCAGCAGCACAGCTGGTTGCTGGGACCTCCTGATCTGAGCATATCATGCCAGTTCTCCATACACTCCACTGGCTGTCAGTCTTGTGGTGCATTAGCTTCAAGGTTTGCTTGTTGACATACAAGGCTCTGCATGGTCTGGGTCCAGGCTACCTGCAACACCTCCCGGTGTCATATACTCCTGGTTGCACCCTCTGGTCAGTGGAAGCAGACCTTCTGTCCATGCCCAGTTCTCAGTTAAAATCCTTGGGTGATAAGGCATCCAATGTAGTGGCCCCAATTCTTTGGAACGCCCTTCCCCGGGAAATGAGAGGTGCTCCTTCACTGGCTGTTCTTGAAAGATCCTTAGAGCCACACATTTTTAACTTATGTTTTGGCCTGGATTCTTGATTTTAGATGATTCATAGCTCTTTTATTTAATGTTTTATTTTGTTTTATTTATTGTTAGGTACCCAGAGCCTCAGGCATTGGGCCACTGGGCACCACATAAATAAAATTTCCATTGCCATATCTCCATCTGTCTGTCTGTCTATCTGTCTACCTGTCTGTCTGTTTGTCTGTCTATCTTTCTATCCATCTATCTATCTATCTGGATGGGTGTAGTAACTGCTTCTATGTTAACCCCTGATTTTTGTATATTTCATATTCAGTTCTTTCATATTTGCTCCCATATGTTTCATATTTAAATTATTGTATGTTAATGTTCCAGGACTAATTGTCCCTTCATTAGCACAAAAGGGCTGTAAAATAAAATAAAAAACATTTGGTTTTAAACTAATTAACTATGTCTTTTTATGTATTCATATGAAAAAGCATCATGCTGCCCAAAAGAAAATCATTGCCTTCATGTGCAGGTGGAACATATCTGTTTAGTCAAAGAAAGGGTACCAGTGTCACATCCAAAGAAAATTATGTATCTTGTTCTGTAAAAAAATCAATTTTATATATTACCATGTAATTTTAAACTCTCATGTATATGCTTTTATACTGTTGTATATTACAACTTTATAATTTTACTGTTTAAATTACTAGGTCAGAGGGTTGGGGGGAACTGTGATTCTCTTTCTTGTGTTTATAACTGAATGTTCCAAATTTAAATCCCCTCTTATTTTTAGCCCTTCTCATACATACAGTGGCGTGAAAAAGTATTTGCCCCCTTCCTGATTTTCTCTATTATTGCATATTTGTCACACTGGATGTTTTCAGGTCTTTAGAGAAAATGTAATATTAGATAAAGGGAACCTGAGTGAACAAATAACACTTGTTTTTTTTTTTAATTTCACTTATTTAATGAAAAAAAGTTAACCAACACCAACTGGCACTGTGTGAAAAAGTAATTGCCCCCTTACATAATAACTGGTTATGCCACATTTAGCTGCAATGACTGCAACCAAACACTTCCTATAATTCAATATCAGTCTTTCACATCGCTGTGGAGGAATTTTAACCCACTCTTCCTCGCAGAACTGCTTTAATTCAGTAACATTTGGTAGGTTTTCGAGCATGAACTGCTCGTTTCAGGTCCTGCCACAGCATCTCTATTAGGTTTCAGTCTGAACTTTGACTAGACCACTCCAAAACTTTAATTTTACTTCTTTTTAGCCATTCTGATGTGGACTTGCTTTTGTGTTTTGGATCATTGTCTTGCTGCAAGACCCAACTACGCTTCAGCTTCAGCTGACGGAAGGATGACTGGACATTCTCCTTAAGAATTTTCTGGTACAGAGCAGAATTCATGGTTCCTTTAATTATGGCAAGTCATCCTGGTCCTTAGACAGCAAAGCATCCCCATACCATCACACTACCACCACCATGTTTGACAGTTGGTATGGCGTTCTTACTGTGGAATGCTGTGTTTGCTTCAGCGAGACATTATGGGATCCATGTTGTCCAAAAGTTCCACTTTGGACTCATCTGTCCATAGAACATTTTCCCAAAGGCTTGTGGATCATCCAGGTGCTTCTTGGCAAATGAGAGACGAGCATTTATGTTCTTCTTGGTTAGCAGTGGTTTCCGCCTTGCTACTCTCACATGAAGCCATTTTTGCCCAGTCTCTTTCTGATTGTGGAGTCATGAACACTGACCTTAGCTGAGGCAAGAGTAGCCTGCAGTTCTTTGGATGTTGTTTTAGGATCCTTTGAGACTTCTTGGATGATTTTACACTGTGCCCTTGGAGTAATTTTGGCAGGCCGCCCACTCCTGGGAAGGTTCACTACTGTTCCAAGTGTTCTCCATTTGGAGATTATGGCTCTCACTGTGGTTCAATTGAGTCCCAGAGCCTTAGAAATATCTTTGTAACCTTTCCAGACTGATAGAGGGCAACAAATTTTTTCCTGATCTTTCAGGAACTTCCTTGATCATGGCATAATGTGCTTGTTGAATCTTTGTGCTGGCAACGTGACTCTGATGGCAAGGGCCAAAATAAGTGAGGTTTATATTGAGCAGGGCTGGCTGTAATCAAGCCTGGCTGTGTTCAATCAGCTGACTCTAATTATCCCTTTAATTGGGTTGATTTAACTAGGGGACAATTACTTTTCACACAGTGCCAGTTGGTGTTGGTTAACTTTTTCATTAAATAAATGAAATAAGTAAAAAAAAAAAGTGTTATTTGTTCACTCAGGTTCCCTTTATCTAATATTATATTTTGTCTAAAGACCTGAAAACATCCAGTGTGACAAATATGCAATAATAGAGAAAATCAGGAAGGGGGCCAATACTTTTTCACGCCACTGTACCTAATAGTTCTGTTTTGCTATGGCTCTGAGTTCAAGTTCTTTCACTTTCCATTTGCCATTCAATGCTTAAAAAGGGAGAGAGGGAAAAAACAAAAAAATATTTTTGTCCCTTGCTGAAAATGCTTTCCAACATTTCAGAAATAGCAATTCAATAGTTAAAAAACTCTTTTTAGATTTTTGTTTTGGCAATTAAGTTTATTTTCATATAAAGATAACATCAGTTACATACATCAACATGGTTATTTATCACACGTGGCAACAATAAAAAAGGAAAAAAAGAAAATTAAGAAAATAAATCCAATCAACATCACCCCCTTCCCCTCCCTCCCAGTCCCATAACCAAACATGGTCAATGCTTACTAATGATGTCTCTGAATAAAATTTCAGGGTTTTGGAAATATTCCCATATGCCAAATTACAAAAGTGAAGGGGCAGGGCTGGGAATGTTAATAGCAAAAATTGTGTGTGGGGGGGAGGTCAATAGGAAAATAGGAAACTGCTTCAATATCCAAACTTATCATGAAGGATAGAGAAGAAGGAACCCCAACATTTCTGAAATTTCTTCCAAGAATGATTGTCATTAGCCACACACCGTTTTGCATTCAAGGCGGTGAGAAATCTGCCCACTATTCAGTAAATGACAGCTCCCAATTATCTTTCCAATGTCTTAGGATTAACAACTTGGTAACTAAGGAAACCATAGCAAATTGCACTTTTTGGGGACATTTTTTATTTATTTACTGAATTGATTCACCAGGGAAAGCACACTGAGCAAAACGATGCTCGTCTCCCAGTGTGACCTGGGGTGAAGGGAACAGGGGAGGATAACACACAGGTTATCAAAACATTTTAGCAACATACATATAATTATCACAATAATATAATGACAATGCATATATTTATATAATTTTACAATATGGCAGTTGCACAGGAGTAGTATTTGGCAGCTAAAGATAAAGCACTAAAACTAACATGTACAGCTAAACAAATTTAATACAATGCACATATGCATAAATGGAGTACACAATTGGTGGTGTAGATTTGTTATAGGTTTGAGCTGGGCTGGCGAGAGAGACCATGGCGTGTGCGGGTAATTGTATACGCCCGCAGCCATGGATAGGGTGGTGTCGCTGGTTGGGCAAGAAAAGTGTGAAATGGGAGAGATTAGTTATGTGAGCAGGCACAGTTAGCAATGAAGTAGTTTGACAGTGCAGTTGCCAGGGAACCGGTTGAGGAAGAATCATGAATTTGAGGTGGGCGAGCATTTCAGAGTTTCGGGAGTCGGTGCGAGAAGGCAGTTTGTCCAACAAAGGTCTTACAACTCGGAATATTTAGTAGATGGGAGTCGGTGGACCTGAGGCTATGTGGGGGAGTGGGAGCCATAATCAGTAGTGAGGAAAGGTAGGAGAGGAGAGCGCTAAGCCAGAATTTTGAGGCAAACTTGGTGCAGTGCAGTTTGCAGTGATTCTCTAGGGAAGGGACAGTGAGGGAGCGGTAAAGGTCATAGTGGTGGGAACAGAAGGTGGCATCTAGAGCGAAATGACAGAATGTATTGAAAATAGGATCCAGTTTAGACAGGATGGATAAAGGTGCCACACTATAGATGATGTTGCAGTAGTCGAGGGATGGAAGGGAGGATCATTTTCTGTACTAGTTCCCTTCTAGTCAAGAAGGGGAGGCTGGTGCAGTTCCGGTTGAGGACTCCAAGCTTGGGGTGTAGTTTTTTGATAATTGTGTCAATATGGTTGGAGAAGTTAAGGTGACGGTCGAGCCATACCCCTAGATACTGGAAGGAGGCGACGTCCTCCAGGGTTGTCCTGTCCAGAGTGCAGAAGGTGGGGAGGGTGGGGAGTCGGGCTAACTGCTGTCCTATGCTGAAAGACATGGTGACTGTTTTTTTTAGCATTGAGAGAGAGCTGATGCGAGATGAACCAGAGTTGGACCTTATTGAAGTCGGACTGGAGGTTGGATGTTACTTCTGTGGGGTTGGATCTGGTGGATAATAGGACAGTGTCATCCACATACAT
Source organism: Neoceratodus forsteri (assembly GCA_016271365.2). Classification (NCBI taxonomy): domain Eukaryota; kingdom Metazoa; phylum Chordata; order Ceratodontiformes; family Ceratodontidae; genus Neoceratodus; species Neoceratodus forsteri. The sequence continues at coordinate 606,690,911 of CM057452.1, forward strand.
GTGAATAGAAGAATTTGTGCAAACTTTTTGTAGGTTGTTGAGAAAAATAGAGAACAAGATGGGACCGAGCACCGAACCTTGGGGGACGCCGGTAGTCATAGGGAGGGAGGGGGGAGGATCTGACATCAGCGATTTTCACAGATTGTGTTCTTCCATCGAGGTAGGCACTGAACCAATTTGAGGCTGAGATAGAGAGGCCTGCTTCTGAGAGGCTTGCTAACAACAGTGGGTGGGAGACCGTGTCAAAAGCTTTGGCGAGGTCAACAAAGATAGCCAAAGAGAACATCCCTCTATCTATACCGGAGATGATGGAGTCAGTGATTCTTAGCAGGGAGGATGCTGTGGAGTGGCCCTTCCTGAAGCCAGACTGGAACTGTGTGAAGAAATTTGTGTCAGAGAGAAAGGAGGTAAGTTGGGTGAGCACCAGTTGCTCTTTAAGCTTTGCAAGTGCAGGGAGGAGGGAGATAGTTTGAGGTAGAAGAGGGGGACCCCCTTTAGGTAGAGGAATGACAATGGTGTGTTTCCAGGCCTGAGGGACAGCAGCATTGAAAAAGGAGAGGTTTAGGAGTTTAGCCAGGGGAGTGGCTATAACCGGTGCTGAGAGGTGGAGGAGTTTGGGGTCCAGCCTGTCTGGGGAATATCCTTTAATTGGATTTAGTGACATTAAGACCTCGAAAGCTGCAGATTGTGTGATAGGTCGTAAGGAGAAGGTGCAGGAACCAGACGCATTAGTGACACCTATGGTAGGACTGGGTGGGTCAGCAGGTGGCAGGGAGGAGAGGAGAGGAGAGGAGAGCTGAGGCACAGGAAGTAAAGTATGTGTTGAACTCAGTTGCCACAGCTCCTGGGTCTGATAGTAGTGAGTTGTTTATTTTTAGGAGGGGAATTGGATTTGCAGCTGGGGGGGAGAAAAGGGAGTGAATGACCTTCCAGTACTTGAATGGGCTGTTTAGATTGGACTGGAGGGTGGAGTTGAGATATTCTGTTTTTGTGAGTCTGGTCACTCTGGAACACTTATTTCACAGTGCATGGTACTTGTTGAAGTCTTGAGGGAGGTGTGAGGCGTTATGTACTTACCATGCTTTATCGCATGCATTGTGGCAGGCTATCAATTCTTGGGTGATCCATGGTAGGTGGTTGCCATGTACCCTAGAGCAACGCAGTGGAGCATGCAAATTCCAGACAGTTAGGAACATGTCTTGGAAGTTTTTGAGGGCATCATCAATGGAGCTGGCAGAAGTGGGTGTGGTTCAGCTAGTGAGGTCTAGATCTTTGAGCACGGCTGCAAGGTTGAGGGATTTAAAGGACCGTTGGATTATAAACCTAGGCGGTGAAGCGGGGTGGTGAATTATCCTGATCAGGTAAGTTATATGGTGGTTGCTCAGCGAGTCAGGGAGCAGGCCAGATTGAATAACCCAGTGTGGGTGAGAGGTGAGAGCCCAGTCTGTTAGAGAGTGGTTCCCAGATTTAAGGTTTAGGTGGGTCGGCTCTGTGATAGTTTGGGTCAGGTTTAGGGCTGAGATAGCAGTGCAGGTTCTGTTGAGAGACAGAGATAGCCAATTGTGATTAAAGCCCCCCATAACATATAATTCCCCTTTAGAGGTTAGGGAGGAGAGTTGTGAGAGTAAGTTGGTGACTGAAGAAGATGGCATACCCAGTCGGCAGTATGTAGGGATGGAAGAATAAAATCCCAGAATGCAGGTATCCTCAAAAAAAAAAAGGGTTAATTTTAACTACGGTGCCATATTTGTCTTTCCCACTTCTCAAAATGTGAGGATCTTAGAGCAGGACCACAATTTATGATAAAGTGTGGCATTATCAGATCCACAGTCTTTACAAATGGGGGAGGGTACCTTGCCCATTCGATATAGTTTACTGGGTGTGTAGTACGTATTATGAAGTAAATTGAATTGAATATTCCTGAGACGGTCTTGTTTTGTTAGGGTGTAGATATCTGATCAAATTATTTTCCATGGATTGTTAGGAAGGCATTTAGAGAGATTATATTTCCAATAATAAGCCACAGGAGAAAGGATAGTCCAAGGGTGAACAATAAGTTTGTGATACAGTTTGGAGACCAGTTTCTGCTTTGTAGCTATGGTTAATAATGAAGCTAAAAATGTGCCTGCTTTATCAGACCATGGGGGGTTGCCCAGGAAACTTTTCATACAATGGCGGATCTGTGAAAATTGAAATAGATGTTTAGGTGAAATATCAAATTTCACTTGTAATGCAGAAAATGAAAGAAGTGATTACCCCTGTATGAAATCTATTAAGCTTGGTTCTGGGTGAGGCCACCAACTCATAGGGTTAATAGTTTTATTGGCTATTTTCAAATTAGGATTATTGAATAAGGGTTGCTTAAGATCTCTTCTAGTCTGGATTTGAGTTAGAACACAAAATTGCTGGAATGCTTTCCTGTCCCACCTAACTGGGGAGTCTTGCAGCTCTAGTGGGACCACAGACCCGGAAGTGAATAGAATTGCTGGTAGGGATACTCTATGACTGTATGCCTGGTTTAGGTCCAGATATACCCAGTCTGAGTGAGAAATGGAATTTGTATTAAGGGTTGTCCAGTGCAAGAACCTGCTTACATGGATGGCCAGATAATAAAAGTAAAAATCTGGGAGTTGCAATCCTTCGAGAGCTTTGGAGAAGGTAAGTTTCTAATAAGCACGTCCAGGGGTCTTTCCATTCCAAATGAAATCAGAGCAGATTCTTTGAAGTGTTAAGAAGAAGGATCTGGGAAGGTACAGATTGAGGTCGTGCAGTGGATAGAAGAACTTAGGTAATATAGCCATTTTGAAGATACTAACTCTGCCCCATAAAGATAATGGCAGTTTTTACCACCTTGCTAGATCTTCTTTAGTTGATTTCAGGAGTGGGTTAAAATTAAGCTCCTTGAGCTTACCTATATCTTTAGTAATTTTGATGTCTAAATATGTTATAGCTGTAGTCTCCCATTGTAAACCTAGAACTTCAATTTGTGCTTTGTTCATTAGAGTTGATAGAGGATAAACAGTTGTTTTACTTCTGTTGAGTTTATAGCTGGAAAATTCACCAAATTGGGTAATAATTTGAAGTGCTATGGGGAGAGATTGGCTGCTGTTGCAGAAGTGGAGGAGCAGATCATCAGCAAAAAGGGATAATTTAAATTCTGTTTCTTCCAGCCGTATACCCCTTAGATCTTTTTCTTGGTTAAGTACTCTGTCTAAAGGCTCAATATATAAGTTAAATAGATGGGGGGAAGGGGACAACCTTGTCTGGTGCCACTGTACAATGGAAAGGGATCTGATAAATGGTTATTACACATTATCCGAGCAGATGGACACTGATACAGGGTACGGATGCAGTTAAGAAAATTGTCAGGAAAGCCATATTTAGCTAAGACCTAAAACAAATATGGCCAGGCCACTCGATCAAATGCTTTCTCTGCATCTAGGGATGCCAAAACTGCTTCAAGGGTGGGGTCACGGGATGCAGAGATAAGGTGGTAAAGTTTGCAGAAATGAAGTGCAGATGATCTGCCCTCCACAAGTCCTGTTTGCTCTGGTCCCAAGAGTCCACCCAATACTCTTGCCACTCTATTGGCTAAAATTTTAGCATAGATTTTAACATCTACGTTAAGTAATAAAATTGGTCTATAATTGCCAATTATAGTTGGATCTTTTCCAGGCTTGGGGAGGATGATTATTCTTGCTTCAAACAATGAGGGGTCTGTAACCGAGGAGGTCTCCCAGTAACTGAATAGCTGATGCAACAGCGGGACAAGCTGAGCCTTAAAGGTTTTATTAAAGAGGCCAGAGAAGCCATCTGGGCCAGGTGCTTTATTGGGTTTTAAGGAATCAATAGAGTGAGAGATCTCCTCGGTAGTAATAGGGTCAATTAAGAGAGACTGGTGTTCTCTAGACAGGCAGGGGAGAGTTTCCCATTGCACAAAGTCCTGCATCTTTTGGTTTTGAAGGGATGATAAAGGAGTGGAAGAATACAAGGATTGCTAGAAATCCTGGAAAGACTGTAGCATCTGTTTGGGATCAGTAAGGAAGCTCCCAGATTGGGGATTTTTGATAGCTGCAATCCATTTTGCTGCAGAGCACTGTTTTAGCTGCCAGACAAGTAACTTACCAGCTTTGTTACCCTGCCCTATATAAGTATCCTTGGTAAGGGATGCTGCATTGTCTGCTTTCTCAAGCAATAAGCTTCAGTAGTAAGACCTTAAATGGATGAGCTCCTGCTGGACTGTTTTAGATAGCTTGTCTAGTCCCTTAACTTCAAGAGCCCAGATCCTCTTAAGACATAAATTAAGGTGATGTAACTTTTTCTTCTTAGTTACTGTTGCTATGCGGATGAGCTCTCCCCTCCAAGTGGATTTTAAGGCTGCCCATACCATATCCATTAAAGGGATAGAGTTTAAATTTTGCTGGATATAATTCTGGAGAAATTGTTTGAATCTTGAAGTAATCTGGGAGTCCTTAAGCAAGGAGTTATTAAGAGACCAAGTATGAGGTCTAAGGGGAGTAGTTGGGAAATCTAGTGTAACAGCTATTGGGGAGCAATCAGAGATTACATGTGCATGAATCCGAGAGTTAATTATTGAGGAGGCCAAGTGCTGACTGATCAAGAAAAAAATCCAAACAAGAATAGTTTTTATGCACTGGTGAATAGAAAGTATAATCTTTAGTCAAGGGGTGTATGAGTCTCCAGGGGTCTATCACCCCTAGGGAGAACATTAGTTCAGCCAAAGCCCTTTGCCCTGAAGATACCCCAGCACCTGTGCAGTACGTACAGTCTAGTCCGCATGACTGCACTATGTTCCAGTCACCTCCCAATATGGTAGGGTAGTGCGAGAGAGGGGCCAGAACTACAGCAAGATGAGTAAGAAAGGACAAGGACTCTACATTTGGTCCATAGATGGATCCTAACACCACTTCCGTATTGCCTAATTTACCATGGACTATCACATATCGGCCCTCAGGGTCACTAATTGTTAATTAAGCAATAATGCCTGATGGGGTGTGTGTCGTGCTGGGATAACATCATGCCTCAGATGGTTGGGCACGAGGCCGCAGGCCGAGTGCGTCCAACAACTGAGGTGTGACATTATCCCAAACGACACACACCCTGGAGGGCATTATTGCTATTATACAATGGCTCGTTGTTAAATATAAAATAAAAAAATAATTTTAAAGAATGTTTTTATTAGTGTGGAAAAATATTTTTGTTTCTTAAGAGGACATGCAAAAAAAGAGTTCTAGGTCCAAAAAATCATTTACAGGTTCACAGTGAGGCTGAGACTAGACCCATGATGTTGTACTGGGATAACATCACGGGTCCAGACCAAGATTGACCAATCAGAGACCAGGAAATTTTCTTGCCATTGTATAATATACTTATAAAGGCAATCCTTTTGTAATTAATATAGCTACCCCCCCATTTCTGAGGGCCAAAACCTGCACCAAAGACTTGACCCACCCAGCATTTTTGGAGGAAACCTAACTGGTCAGAAGGCAAATGAGTCTCCTGAAGAAAGACTATTTTAGGATTGTATTTCGCTAGATGAGTAAGCGCAGCATATTTTTTAGTGTTGTCTCTCCCTCCCTTTATATTCCATGAAAGAACTGCAAGATTAGTTACCATATATAAGATAGGCTAACCTGTTTACCCACCTTAACCCTGATTGTGACCATGCTGGATCCCACCCCCCTCCCTGACCTAAGTCTCCCTTTAATATCCCTACCCTCACTAACCAAGGAAAAGAAAAGTACAACTATGATTCTATATACATGACCCATAACCTGGGCCCTAGGCCCACTCCCTATGCAACGGACCATAACACTTCTCAGAGGGTGGGGATGGGCTACCGCCTACCCACCAGGTTATCTATAATAAGCATAATAGGCTTCAACATTGATAGAACTAACATGAACAGCAACCAAGGGCCCTGTCAACATTTCTAATTGGAGAGATGGGTGAAAAGGGAAAAGATTCATTAAATACTTGGATAGGAAGGTATTTTCAGTGGCATCATGCTGTAAAATCAGGGCTAAAAACCAGAGTAGCATCTAAAGTTCTGTTCAATATCTTAACTGTAACAGTTTATATCTAATGTGTAATTATTGCTATAATGAACCACAACATGCTAGAATGAAATAAGTTGGTACAAAATAACAAAGTGGGTTAAAACTGACCCATAAAGAATAGGGGAAGTGAGTTAGGTAAATAACACATCCAGAATGAAACGTGGCTCAGTTGTAATGTTTGCAAAGTAAATTAAACTACAGCGCCCTCTAGTGAATTTTTATCATTTTCAGCAGTATAATAGAAGGAACCAAATACTTACGCCATAAATCAACTTTTCTTTTTTAAGGGCTTTGCAGTAAAGAAAAGAAAAAAGTCTGGATGGATCCACATTATCACTTTCTTGAACATATCTTCTCCTGTTACTAGCCATCCAGATCCAAGGTAGCCATTCAACTGAGAGTCAGCGACATGCCCCACACTTACATTGTTCAAAAATTGGATAGAGTTCAGTATGTCCAGGCTGGAATCCCTATGAAATTCACATTCTGCTCACCCTGTGAAAAGATTTGGGAAGGATCGCCGAAGGACTTGCAGGGCGTCTTCCACAGAATCAAAATGCTTTACACCATCAGAGATACTCACTTCTAATCATGCTGGGTAAAGCATACGGTGTTGAATACTCACTACCCAAAGCTTTGAAGTGATAGGGCAAAACGCTGCATGAAGCTGCCATGTTTTATAAGTAAGATCGGGGGTTAGTCTCAATTTCTTGCCTTCCCACAGAATCACTTTCAATTTCCTGGCCTCTTTTAAGATGAATTCTCTGTCCAGGTAATTAAGCAGTTTAAAAATGATTGGTCTCAGTGGCTCAGTTGGGAGAGGCTTAGCTTGAAGTGACTGATGGGCCCTTCCAATAACATAGTCTGGACCACAGGAGCAAGGCCCCACTGCCTTTTTAAGGAAATGCTGGAGAAATTGAATAGTGTTTGAGCTCTCTTCTCCTTCTGGGAGCCCCAGCAAGATGAGGTTATTTCTCCGATTTCACCCCTCGAGATTATCTATACATTCTTCTAATTTAGCAAAGTTTCTCTTGAGTGCAACTACTTCGGGCTCCATTTTGTCTTGTTTTCTTTCCACTGAGCCTACCTGCACTTCAGTGTCAGCTACTGTCCTGGATAGTTGAGCGAGGGCTGGCTTACTGTCTGCCACATCTTCCACCAATTTGAAAATTGCCTATTTTATTGATGTGAGCTCCACGTAAATTTGAGCTGAAGAAATCTCTTCTACCTCCGGGGGGAGGGGTTGTGTGCGACATGGGCACTTGGCCTCTGACTCCTGCGGCACTTCTGGGTCAAGCTGCATATTTAGAGTCTCTTGTGCCAGAGCAACTTCTATTGAGAATCACAGCATTCTGCAAGTTCTGGCTAGCTTCTGTAGCAGATAAATGGTTATTTTTGTTTATATATAAGTTTTGTTTGCCGAGTTTTCTTTGATGGGCTTGACGGAGCAACTCCCCAGATGTCTCACCTCTTCTAGATCATCACATGACTCCCCCACTTTTTTTAGAGTTTGGTTCCACTCACCAGATTATGCTGAATCATTCAATACGTGACCCTCTGGTAACTCCTAGATGTGAAATTTAGGCAATTTAAATTCATTTAGAAATCACGCCTCAGTGCCATTATGCTGAACACTATTTGTATTTCCTTGCTGCTTCACTATGCAGCTGCAGAGAAGGCTGAGCTGCAGATATCATGCTAGGAGACCAGCATGATTACATCACCTCTGAGATGAACTCCTGCTGCTCGGTCTTGTCAGAAACCACTCCGTGCATGCAAGAGCAACAGAGTGGCCCCTCCTCTTGTATTAGTGTAATTCCAATCTTATTGCAGTAAAACTATGCCAGGTCTGGATGAACTAACTTTTTAGCAAATATCCAGATTGTTTTGCATGAACATTTTTGGGGGGGATTTCATAACCACACAATCATACTTGTTACAGGGGAGAAGTTCTGAGACAGATGATGTTGAAGGGGGGTAGGGGGTTATTAGGTTTTAGAGTGAAGTCTCGTAATAAATTCTGTTCTATTGGTCCATTATATCTATTAAGAGAATTATGGTAGATCTTAAAAATTAAAAATATTTTATTAAAGATATATATTCTTTTGTAAATAGCATATTTTACTTGTTACCCTATTTATTTCTACAAAATGGATTTAAACCTTTTTGATTCAGATATTGTAAGTACTTCAGCAAATACAAAATCACAAGGAAAAGGAAAATAATCAGAAAACACAGATGGAGGAAACGGAGGCAGAGGCAGAGTGCATGACACAAGGTTCATGACAACACAAATGTAACAATTTTCAACCTATCACAGAAAATCCTCATACCAACTGAGAAAAAAGTATTAAGTTAAGGTTTAACGTTTGCCTTAACATAGAAATTAAATGCCTTTAAATTGAAAGAAGATCTTGACATTTTTTGGGGGGAAAATTAAGATTGAAACATCATTTCACTCATGTAGCAGTTTTACCTCCAGAAACCACAGAAAGCCAAAACAGATCAGTTTTAAAACAAGCTTTAGGAACTAAATCTACATTTTACCCAGTTTTGCATATTCCTCCAAATATAGAAACTTACATTGAAAAAGTGAACAGAGAAATTGAGGAAATTATTAAAAAAAAGTGAAACATCTAAAACAAAATACAATATAACAAAGGCTGCAAGACAAGCACTGTTAAACCCTGAAAATGATACAAACATTGTAATAAAACCTGCAGATAAAGGTTGAGGAACTGTTAGAATGAACTATAAAGATTACCAAGATGAGTGCTTATGACAACTTAACAGTGACACCTACTCACAAGTTCCAGAATCATACCAGGAATACTAGGAAAAGGTTAGGCATACAGAGGACCGAGGCCCATATGTGTATGTCTCCAGAATTCTGGTATATTATCCCCCTTTTTTTTTATGACAAATACTGGTCGAGATTCTGTTTAAATTTTAGAAAGTTTGTATTTTCTAACATAGGCCTTGGAAGGGTATTCCATGATGGAATAATTATTTGAATAAAAAAAGAATCTCCTCTTGTTAGTTTTTGGAAATGTCAATGCTAGTTGATGATTGTGACTTCTTAGATTACATTCTCTATAAGTGTAAGACATGCCCATCTGTGATACTAGATCAATATCTGTGTGGATTTTATACATGAATAACAGATCACCTCTTTTCCTTCTTTGTTCTAATGAAAACAATCCCAGTTCTTTTAGTCTTGTTTCATAGTTCTTATCCCATATATTGGTAATCACTTTTGTCGCTCGCCTCTGAACTCCCTCAAATCTATTAACATCCCTTCTAAGGTATGGATTCTACAAAGGTGAACAATAGTCCAAATGTGGCCTCACATATGATCTATAAAGTGGCAAAATACATCCTCTATCTCTTGTAGAGAAACATCTTTTAATACATCCAATAAGTCTATTTGCTCGACTAATAATAGCATTACAATGACTTTCTGATGTAAGATCAGAATTAATTAATGTACCTAGATCAATTTGTACCTTTATTTATGTTAATACATGTCCATTGAGTTTATAGAGGTTTTTTGCATTGGTATTTCCCCGGTGCATAACTACACACTTTCCTACATTGAAGTCCATCTGGTTTCTAACTGCCCATTCTTCCAATTTTTTTAAATCTTCCCTAACGTTGTAAATATCTTCCTGTATCTCTACTGGTGATACTATTTTTGTATCATCTGCAAATTTAATTGCAAAACTATTTACATCGTTAGTTAAGTCTGAAATATAAATGTCAAACAATACTGGACCCATGACAAATCCCTGAGGAACTCCATTACTCACTGGGCGTGCATCTGATGTAAACCCTCTTATATATACACATTGTGTATGATCATTTAGCCATTTTTCTACCCAGTCAGTTATAACATTGTCAATTCCCAACAATCTCATCTTGTTAATTAGTTGATTATGTGGCACCTTATCAAAGGCTTTGCAAAAATCTAAGTAAATCACATCCAAGGGTATATTATTTTCTAGGTATTTACTAATGTATTCATAAAAAACTAGATTTCCTGTCAAACACAATCATTTTTTTCTAAATTTGTGTTGAGTTTGATCCCTCATCCCTTTTGAGATTAGATCTTTCTCAAGTCTAATTTTAAGCAAAGCCTCAAAGATTTTTCCTATTATACTGGTTAAACTAATTGGTCTGTAATTTGTTATATCTGATCTATTCCCCTTTTTATATATTGGTGTGATAGTTGACAATTTCCAGTCATCTGGCACATCATGTTTTGTTAATGACATGTTAAATAATGTATAGAGGGGTTCAACTAACCAGTCCTTCAATTCTTTTATTAATCTTGGGTGGATTTTATCGGGCCCAGGAGATTTATTGATATTAACCTTTTTAATTCTACCATAATTTAATCTCTGGTGATTTCCCATCTATTTTTTATATTTGATGCACAGTAGACATTTTTTTTATTAGTTTTAATATTATAAACAGAGCTGAAATATTTATTAAACTCTTCAGCAGTCTCTAGTGGGACTGTTATTACTTTAGTGTCAATTAATAAAGGTCCAATGTTCCTAGGGGTCTGTTTTTTATTATTAATATAAGAATAGAAATGTTTTCCCTCATCCTTTATGTATGCTAACCTATAGTCATACTTTTGTTTTCTGTTTTTATCCTAGATTTACACTTTTTCAGAATCTCTTTATACTTCCATCTATTATAATTGTTACCATCTCTCTTCATATTTTTGTATGCTCTTGCTTTTTGTTTTATTAGTTTATGTATTAAAGGTGTTATCCATGGAGGGATTTTGCCCCTTTTGTTGTATATTTTCCTATTCGGAACAAATTTAGCTTCTATTTCTAATAATTCATTTTTAATTTTATTCCAAAGATCATTTGAGGAGCATGGCTCAGCATTCCACTTCCAGTTTAGCAAGTCCTGTCTCATATGTTCAAAATTGGCTTTATTGTAATTTTTAAATATAGTTTTCCCTATGTCAGGTTTTAATCTTATGTTTACATCAAAAGTTATTGTTGAATGATCACTGTTTGAGATTGGAGCTTTTACATAGATATTATTAATTTTGTCTGAAATATCTGTTAGTAGTAAATCTAAAATGTTGTTTTTTCTTGTTGGTAGAGAAATTCCCATGCATTTTCTTAAATAGCAAATACAATAAGTAATAGAGCAAGCCATAGACAGCAAACTAATAGAGAGCTGGTTGGAATCAGAATTAATAAATCAACATCCAAGGATACCCTTGTTTTATTGTCTTCCTAAGATTCATAAAAAATAGAATAAACCACCCAGAAGATCCATCATAACAGGTATTGGCTCCATAACAGAGTCACTGTCCCAATATGTCAACGTTTATATAAAATAATTAGTTTTTATGATTCCATCTTACATAAAATATACAAAACATTGCATTCAGATTTTGAAAGAATTCAACACTCAGAATGTAGTTTTAAACAACTGTATATTAATAACATGTGATGTAAAAAACTTATACATCAGCATTCCTCATAATGAAGGACTGAAAGTACTGAAAAATATTTTAGGAAAAAGACAAACAAATGAACCTGACATAGAATGTATACTACAACTAACATAAATAGTATTAAAAACAACTATTTCAGATTTGAAGAAAAAAGTGTTTTTTACAACTTCAGGGGACAGCAATGGGTGCCACACTGGCACCATCATATTCCAAAATTCTTATGGGAGAATTTGAAAAGAACTATGTTCATAACATGGGAAACATTTACAGTACATCTCTTATTCTAAATAAGAGATTTATTGATGATGTGATAATAATTTGGAATGATACTGAAAATAAACTCCATGAATTCCACTAATATTTAAACTCCTGCACAAATTATCTGGAATTCACAATGGAATACAGTCATAATAACATTGCTTTTTTGGATCTCAATATTGTACTGGAGGGAAATAAAATAACCACACATTTATATCGCAAACCGACTGAAAAAAATACTATACTACATGCCCAGAGCTTTCATCTGCCAAGTTTAAAACATAGTATACCATATGGACAGATGTTGCATTTAAAAAGGAACAGCAGTACAAAAGGACATTATGATAAGAATCTAAATGAGTTAACCGTACGCTTTCAAGAAAGGAGATATAGTGAAAAAATTCTGAACCTGGCAAAACAAAAAACACAAATCCACACAAGATAAATGTGATTACAAAATAAACCACAGTAAGAATCATTAGGCAAAATCATCATGAGCATGACATTTTTTGGAATTTTTCCCAAGCATCAAAAAAACTCTGTTAAGAAATTGGAATATTTTATAGTTTACAGAATGTGGATTTAGGATATTTATAGAAAAACCTTTTATCACCGCTCGAAAGACTAAAAATATCAGAAATTTCACAGTTAAGATACAACATTGGAAACCAGAACCACCGCTCACAACCTGGTTAAACAGAGGTCTGAAAGGATTCTATAACTGTGGAAATTATGTCCTTTGCAACAACTGTTTAAAATCAAAACACATCAAAAGTACATGCCAAGACGGATAATTTGAAATTCGTGATTTCATCACATGTAATACAAACCATGTTATTTATTGCATAATCTGTTCATGCAAAACGTACTATATTGGCCAAACTACAAGACCATTAAAACTAAAGATATCTGAACGCAAAAGCAAAATCAGATGTTGTGATGAAAGATCCAAAGTGGCAAGACATTTTAATTCAAGTCAGCATCAAGTCTCATCTTTAAAGTTCATGGACACTGTGACAGAAAAGGTGACCAGAAGCATGTATTCTTTTGATTAAGTTATCCTTTTTGAATATGCATCTTCTTCAGACAAGATGGTTGCCAGATCACTTGAGCAAGTATGTATAGAAAAGTTAAAGTACAGGTCTAATGGTTCTCATGAGAAAGGTAACAGGAAAAGCCATGCAGGAGGCAGTAAAGCAATAAACCCATAAACTCAGTGGGGTATGCTTCCAAGAGACATTCCCATGTTGAATAAAAGGAACCAGGTGGACATCATTATAGTAGCAAGGAGGTGCTGAAGGATGGGGAGCATACATGCACATACACTCTTAAAGAGGGCTGGGAGCCAGCCCATCTGTGCAGTGGTGGGATTTCCACTTGCATGGCGGCCGGAGATGAGGGGTGGTTGGTCGTGGAGGGCCGACCAGGGAGTAGGATCGAGCGCCCAACGGACAGCTCTCCTACTCCGGGGGAGGGTGCGGGTAGTGCTCAGAGCACTGAGGACTCCTGGCGGAGGCCAGGAGATCTAGCGCTGCCAACGCTTGATGTGGGGAGTTGAGGAGGTGGGGCAGATGCTGACGTTATTGCATGTCCCCGCCTCCTCGAGGAGGAAAATTGGAAAAATGGCGGGCGGGACCACCGTAGGATGAAGCCCTCCCCAGAGAGCCTCACCTCACCACCGCCGCTGCGGGACCCTAACCAGTCACAGTCTGGGGTCACTTAAGGTGGCTCAGGCCCCACTGGGAAGCCGGGGTGACTGGGGTCCCTGGCAGTTATAGGCAGTGGTGGAGGTCTCAGGGGGCCGTGACCAGGGTGGAGGGCTGATGGTGGTACCGCCAGGAAAAAAGGGAAAATAAAAAAAAAAAAAAGAGTGCTGGGCAACATGGGCCTGTCAGACAGACTCAGAGTGAGTAGGACCCTTCCCACTTGGAGCAAGGCAATATATTGAAGGGCTTATATATAACTCACTCTCTTGGACTGATCACCAAAAAAGACCAGAGCCCCTGCCATTACAAGGACTAGCTGAGGTAAGAGAGCACAGTGAGGGAAAAGTGCTTCTTTAGCTAGGGCAGGTGAACTTGTAGTATTTTAGTAAACAGTCAATTTTTTTAGAATCAGTGACTGCTTGTGTGTTATTTAAAAGGGCAATTCTATTTCTGCTGGACTTTGTTGCCATCTGTCTCTGAGAGAGCACTCTACTCACAGTTATTATGTTGACCTTCCTGATCTTGTGCAAAGCGGGAAGTCAGAAACAGGCTTCCTGGGTCCTGTTGGTAAAAAGAAAACAGGTGGTGGCAGTGAACTGGAAGTCCCTGGTGAGGGATTTCTGTGATAGGCATTGAGAAGGTTAAAAAACCACCACGAGAAGGAAATTGAGAAAATCTGTTACTGAGAAGTGAAGCATGGTGGATTTATACCTTAAAAACATTCCACAACAGATATGGAATGAATGAAAACCTGAACTGGAGCCTCATTATGAAATAATAAGACTATAATTTATACTTTTAGGTTCAGCAGTTTTGTTGTCATGGTTGTAAAGGGATCTATGTGATAACGGCGATCATCAATGGGCGATCGCCATTAGGGCGATGGCACATTCCCCAAAAAATATTTCACCAATGTACCCCCCGAGGCACAGCAAAACAACACTGGGGACTTGTGATTTTATGCATTATGACCCCCACACTCCTCCCCCACACCCCCTACTTAAGTATTCTTAACTCAGGGTGCATGTCAGGAAAGCGGAAAACAAAAAAAATATCTGGTCGGGTGCAACAAAACATACCTGTGCCTAGAACCAAAGCCAGCACCATTCCCACCCCAGCCCTGAACCCACCCACCACACCACGGAAGCAGTTCAGCAGCTCACCACCCCTACAATCGCTCTGTTCCTCCCACCCACCCCAGACTCACGTGCTTGCTCCCTCCTGCGCACATAGGCATGTAGTGACAGGATGTCGCTATTTACCCCCCCATCCAGTCGCCCACCTTTCTCAGTCACCCTAATGACAGGTGGTGCGATTGAGTCGCCCTTTTGGTAGGCACCTAATTGGGGTCTCCAAAGTCACAGGATATTAAGCTCATGTTAGAAAATTTTAAATAAGGTTCTTAAAGTAAGATAAAAAGACAGAATAAATACAGGGATAGGTGGATCCTAACCACACAATATGCATAACATGGGAGGTCAAATCACAGTGACCTTGAGCATATTGTCTTTACAATATCTGAATCAAAAAGGTTTAAATCCATTTTGTAGAAATAAATAGGATGATAATAATAATAAACAGTAAACTTTATTTATGAATGCAGTGTCTAAAACCAAAGATCTGTACAAGGCTTTGAAACAGTTAAAACAGTAACCAACCCATTCCATATAAAACTATCAAACAAATGAGGCAGGACGTTATATGGAGTCACCAAAGGCCTGGCAGAACATAGGTCTTCAAGGCTGTCTTAAAGCTTCCCACAGACTGGCACTCTCGAATCTGACGAGGCAGAGAATTCCACAGGGTCAGGGCCATGAACATAAAAGCACAAGAGCCAGATGTTTTCAGCCATACCCTGGGAATCTCTAACAACCCCTCATCAGCTGAGTGAAGTGGGCAGCTGGGACAGTAAGGAATAAGGAGCACTTGCAGGTAGCCTAGGCCAAGTCCATGTAGGGCTTTAAAGGTCAGAAGATTGATCTTGAAGGTGATCCCCCACTGAACAGGCAGCCAGTGCAGTTTGAGCAGCACAGGAGTGATGTGGCTTGAATGAGGGGTCCCAATCAACAACCTTGCCACAGCATTCTGCACTAGCTGCAGGCAGCAGATATCAACCCCCAGAAGCCCTAGGTAAAGGGAGTTACAGTAGTCCAGGCACGAGGTCACAAAGGTGTGGATCAACGTCAAAAGGTCTCTGGACAGAACAAGGTGCTTGACCCGAGTGATGTTCCTAAGATAGTAAAATGCAGACTTGACAACTGCAGATACCTGTGAATGCAGTGTCAGTCTATCATCAAGGAGCATCCCCAGGTTTCGCACCCACTCAGAGGAAGGTAGCTGACTACTCCCGAGCAAAAGCCCCGAAGGAAGCCCTGCCACTTCCTCCACCCATCCAGAGGCCTGGATCCATGACTCGCACCTCAGTCTTATCGGAATTCAATTTCAGCCAGCTGGATTTTATCCAGTCCTGGATTTCTGTGAGGCAGATATTAAAGACAGAGACTGCGCTAACCTGGTTGGGTGCGAAAGACAAGTAGAGCTGGATATCATCTGCGTAACAGTGAAACCAGCCCATACCATCTTACAATGTCTCCTAAAGGCAGCATATATAGCACGAACAACACTGGGGACAGCACCAGGCCCTGAGGGACCCCACAAGGCAGGGAGAATGAGTTTGAGGAAAACAACCCAGACACCACCTTCTGAAACCTGTTGGAGAGGAATGATCAAAACTTTCTCAGTACTGAACCAGCCAGGCTGCAGATGACCCTTCAGGCACTCAAGCAACACCCCATGGTCTATGGTGTCAATAGCTGATGAGAGATCAAGGGGTACCAAGATGGAGTGGCGCTTCTGATCTCTAGCCATCGGAAGATCATCGAGCACTCGAACCAGAGCAGTCTCGGTACTATGCCTCTTCCAAAAACCAGACTGGAGAGGATCATAGATATCATGGATGGTAAGATGGTTCTCCAGCTGTAATGCACCTACTTTCTCAATCCCTTCCCTACAAAGGGAAGGTTAGAGATAGGTCTGTAGTTGGCCAAGCAGTTATGGTCCAAAGAAGCTTTCTTAAGGAGGGGTGTCACCACTGCCTCCTTCAGGGAGCTAGGGAACTCACCCATCTCTAAAGAGCACCACACAGTCTTGGCCAGGACAGGGCCAATAGAATCAATACAACCCATTACAAGGTGTGTTGGGCCCAGGTCCAAACTACAACAGATCGGCCGCATATTCTGGACAATCTGCACAATATCAATGATCTCTGGCCAGTCAAAAGAAGGCCAAGAAAACTGAGGTGCTGTGGCTAGGCACCAGCCACAGTCAGCCCCTGTAGAGTGAGAAGGCTAGAACTCAGCCCTGATGTTGGCCACCTTATCAGCAAAGAATTGAGCAAACTCATCACACTTAAGCTGTGAAAAAGCACTTCAGACCTACAGACAAGCTGGGTTGCACAACCTATCCACAGTCCAAAAGAGCTGAGATGGTCAATTCTGAGCTGCAGTAATCTCCCAGGACAGAAATTCTGCCTTCTTTTTTTTTCCATTCAAAATTTATTAACATTTTAACAAAACAGATTTACATCATATCAAGAATATGAGAAAGCATGTACATATTCTTAAGAAATCTGCCCACCCACTGTCTCCCTTGATACTCCCCCCAGTTCCCTCTATCCCATCCCCCTCCCATACACCCTAGTACAGTGGACAAATTGGTTCTAAAGAGGCAAAGGATAGCTGTTGGTGAGGAGCCTGTTCATGTGGATTGCAGGGAGTATAAAGAATCCAGGGAACCCCAGGTCTTATTAAATTTTGTGAGCTTATTATTGAGACTTGCAATTGTTTTTTTCTGTTCTGAGATTTGCAAGTAGTTCCTGCAACAATTCCTGTATAAGAAATCACTTCCATGTCCTTCAAGTCCTTAAGTACAAGTTTTTTAATTGATATCGACATTAGGGCCATGTGGTATTTACGATGACATACTGCTACTCCCACAAAATTACTAAGAATGCAAATTTATGGGGTGAATAAATCTTCCAGGCCTAGTAATGGGTCTATTTTCTGCTTGATTGAGGTCGAGAGTGATAATACTTTGGGACATTCCCAGAATATGTGCAGCAGGGATCCTTCCGCTTATGTACTATGTGTACATGTGGTGGATGCAATTAAACCTAGCCTAGCCATTTTTTGTGGGGAGTAATATATGTTATGAAGGATTTGGAATTGCATAAGGTGGAGTCTATCTTGGGTTATAAAATTGTGACACCCCTTCCATATTGCAGGCCAATCTATAGTTATATTCAGGAATACTGAGAAGCAATACGCAGTCAGTCTGAGATGTTCTAAATAAACTGTTTCATGTAGTAGACTGCAAATTTTGGATACTGCATGGGGACTTCCTGCCATGGGAATCCATTTGGAATGAAAGGACTTTCCCAGGGGCTGCAGGAGAGTGGTTCCAGACACCTTCACTAATAAGTGCCGCAGTTGAAACACTTTGAAAACTTGGGAGTTGGGGATGGATGCTTTGTTCAGGATTTCAGGAGAGGTGAGCCACGACCCATCTTCCTTCTTCAAATATGCAAGCTGGCAATTGTTTAACTGTGGGAGCCAAGAAGGTAAAAGAACCTTCCCTGCCAATTTGATATTGAGGTTACTTTTCAAAGGCTGCGTCAAGTCTTATGTATGATTATATTTAAGGAAAGCACAGAGCTGGGTGTGAATTTTGATAGAAACTGCAATTGGGGAGCCTTTTAGTGGTGTAGGAAGAAGTTTAGACTTCATATATAGAAGAGCCAGAGGAGAAAGTCCATGAGTTTTAATTTGGGACAGTTCTATTTTAAGCCAGGTAGGTGTATAAGAAACAAGTTGCTGAGGAGTCTCCGCAGTTAGCCATCTCAAATATTTATTAGTCTGGCTGACCCAATAATAGAGTGCTATGTGGGAGAGGCGTAAGCCTCCTTTGGTTTTTAATGCAGTTAGTTTGTTCAGGGCTAAGTGCATTTTTGTTTTGCCTGCCCAAATAAAACATGTAATAAGATGATTAACTTTTTTGAACCAGGTAAGGGGGAGCCAAATGTTTAAGAGATTAAGGGGGTAGAAAAGCCAAGGGAAGATGTTCATTTTAATTAGGCTGACTTTCTCCCAGAGGGAAATCTGGAGATGTGCTCATCTATCTAGATCTTGTTTTATTGTCTGGAGGAGAGAATCTAGGTTTGTTTTTTGGAGACAGGTTTGGTTTCTTGAGAGTGTTATTCCCAGGTGTCTCAAGGATCCTGTCTCCCAAGAAAGGCTTAGATCTGTAATAGGGCATTTCAGAGTTTTATGGTTGAGGGGAAAAACCACAGTCTTGTCCAGGTTCAGTTTGTAATTAGACATATTGGCATATTCTGAGATGATATTCAGCATGGGAGGAATGGAGGTATTCGGATGGGGTGTCTGGAGAAACAGGTTGTCCACATATGTGGAGACTTTAATATCATGTCCTTTTATGTTAATGCCTTGAATCAGTTGGCAGTTGGTTAATCTATGTACCAGGGGCTCGAGGTATATATTGAAAAACAACAGGGACCAAGGACAGCCTTGTCTCGTTCCGGATGGCAATGGGAACAGGGTGGAAGTTGTCCTGTTACTGGAGACACGAGCTGTTGGAGCCATGTATAGGGCTTGTACTCATTTCTGAAATACTAAAGGAAAGCCAAATGCATTTAAAGTTCTGAATAAAAAGCTCCAATTAACTCTGTCAAACACCTTCTCGGCATCCAGGGAAACCAACGCTGTGGGATAGCCTGCATCCCTGGATACCTAGAGGACAAGTGCCAAAGTACGCAGATGGTCTACAGAGGACCTACCTTTCATAAACCCCAGTTGTTCTGGGCCAGTGAGGTCTGGGAGGACTGTACTGATTCACTCTGCTAGTAACTTAGCTAAGATTTTAATATCTTGGTAGAGAAGTGAGATTGGTCTGTAACTTGAGACCATATTGGGCCGCTTCCCTTGCTTTGGTAGGAGAACAATTAAGGCTTCAAAAAGGGACCTGTCTGATATGGCACCTGAGAGCATGTGGAGGTATAAAGGTAATAGTAATGGAATTAGTTGTTCGGTGAAGGCCTTGTAAAAGTTGAGGGAGAAACCATCTAGTCCAAGGTTTTTTTCTGTGGGAAGGGTTTTGATAATTTTAGTATCTCAGATTTAGTAATAGGAGCAATCAGGGTGAGCTTCTGGGCATCCGAGAGAGAAGGCAGCTGGGAC
Organism: Neoceratodus forsteri; assembly: GCA_016271365.2. Classification (NCBI taxonomy): domain Eukaryota; kingdom Metazoa; phylum Chordata; order Ceratodontiformes; family Ceratodontidae; genus Neoceratodus; species Neoceratodus forsteri. The sequence goes on from CM057452.1 coordinate 606,710,694, forward strand.
TGCTTTAAATATTCGTCCATAGTCTTTTCAGAGGGGAGATTTAACATGGGGCCATAGAGCTGTTTGTAGTAAGAATGAAACTCAGAAACTGTATTTTCTGGGGAGGTTTTTAAGGATTCTCCTTCTGAAGAATGAATGGCGGCAATGAGCCTGGTGGATTCTTGCTGTTTGATTCTTAAAGCGAGCATCCTAAAAGCTTTTTCCCCTTGGTCTGTATATACTGCTTTGGCCTTTAAGATGGTAAATTATGCCTTCTCTCTCAGAAGGTCCAGGTATGCTGCCCTTAGCCTAACCAGGTCTTGCCTAAGCTGCACTGGGGAATGAGGGGACAGTCTATCCTCAATTTCCCTGATTTGGGAGAGAATGGACAATAGCTTTTGCTCTCTCTTTTTTTTCTGCCGTGCAGCCAGTCCAATTACCAAACCTCTAGGATAAGCCTTCACTGCACACCACTCTATATCTGGTTTACCTATGGAGTTGTGATTAACAGAGGTAAATTGATCGATATGGTCTGAAATGTATTGTATTGTGTTTGGGTCATTGAGAAGCTGGTTGTTCAATTTCCATCGCCCCCCTTTCCTCGGGAGGGAGGAAAATGAGAGTTTACAAATGACTAGTGTGTGATCGGATGGGAGGCCTGGGTGTATGGAGGAGTCCAACACCCCAGGGAGAAGCATTTGGGAAAGGAGGAGGTAATCGATATGGGAGGATGTCTTGTGTACTGGTGAGATAAATGTATAGCTTCTCTCCATGGGATGCAAAACTCTCCTGACATCATACAGTCCCAGTTGGTCCACCAATTCCCTTAATGCTCTTTGGGCCGGGGAAAGTCCCTTATGGATTCTGCCTGTGTGGTCTATACTGGGATCAAACATCAGGTTTAGGTCGCCCCCCAGAATTATAAGGAGAAAAAGGAAGGGAGATAGCATATTAAGCAACTGTGTAAAAAATTTAGGAGAGTCTGTATTCGGGCCATATATAACACCTAATAGTACCTCTGTAGTGTGCAGTGTGCCCTTGACAAATAGGAATCTCCCTAAAGGGTCCCCAATTAGCTGGTTGGAAGTAAAAGGGAGAGATCTGGAAATCAGTAGCATAACTCCATAACTTTGCGTACTGCCTCCTGTGGAAAACACTTTCCCTACCTGTTGCTGTCATAATTTCGGTGCCTTGGAGTCAAGCAAATGGGATTCTTGTATAAAAACAGTATCTGCCTTGAGCAGGCTTAAATGTTTCAGTATCTTATACTATTTTAATTTGTGCCTGGCTCCTTTAACGTTCCAGGTTGCAACAGTCAAGGTCCTAGCCATTTGTCTGTAAGAGACAAGGGAGTGAGTGATATTGATGTCTACTACCCTGTTCCCTTTGCCTACTTATTATATCCAACTGTGCTGTCCACCCCCCTCCCAACCTATTCCCAACTTGTTGAAAAATAATCTTCCCATAAGGTATCCCAATAAGTCCCATCTTCCCTTGAACCGAGATCCCAGATCGAACCTCAGCTCTCTTCCCTCCCCCCCTCTACATTTAGTCGTTCCAGGTTCAGCATTCCTTTTCTGCTAAGCACCCCACCACTCCAGCCATCCAAACCTATCCAAACAACATACAATAGCAAAATATGTAACTAATCTGGCAGCATTATGCCAGTACAGAAAATTGGAAATAAAAATTAAAAGAAAAGACCTCTGAGCCCTATAAACTTGAGGGCATCTGCTGTGTGAAACAACATAATTGGCATCTAAATAAATGACCAAGAGTTCTCATAGGCAATCTGCCATACTAAAAATGAAAAAAGGCAAAATATATATCCAGCAAACTTTCTGCTAAAATAAAACAAAAATTATTCTGTGTGTCCCATTCTTAAGAAAACTGGCATTTGTATATATCAGGACGTATTGAAGCCATCCCATCTCATTGAAAATGACAGGGAGATTACTCAACAGAGCGTTTTACATAAACCAGTGCATCAGCCAGTTTTTGCATAGCCAGTGGTGATATGACCAGTTTCAAGAAAGAACCAAAGGTCAAAATCGAGTCAGGAGAAAAGGGGTTATAACCTGCACCTTCTTACTAACATTCGCGAAGATGAATGGTAATGATGAATTGAGGCTCCATCTAGCATTGATACTGCGATATTGCAAACATGTCTGGTCAGCAGCTTCGGCATTAATGTGTGCAGACTAAGGGGCTGGAATGCGAATCATGAGTATTCTATTACACATATAGTCTCTGGGATCAAGAGGTTATGGCTCTTCATTATGAAGCCCCTCGGCTGTATCAGAAAATCCCAGAGAGTTCAGGCTGCATAGTGTTCAGTGGTACCAGCATCCCTTTCACTCAGGATGAAAACAGCACTTTTGGGGCCAGAAACAAGTCTGTGGTATTCTTGTCAGGGGGCTGGTCAGAAATGAGTTTAGTGGAAGAATTATTCATTTTAAGCACTTTAGTTCATATAGCATATGTTCACCCTGGTCCTAGACATCCAACTGTGGGAAGCAAAGTTGTAACAACAAGATTTCACTGCTCAGGGGTTTCAGAAGAGGTCTGGAAAAGTAAGTGTCAGCCCAGATATTGCAAAGTCACAGTCCTCATAAGTGATCCAGTTACCAGAGATCTACACCTGGAGCTGCACCGGGAAATTCATCCTGTACTTTATTCCGGCGCAAACAATCTTTGTTACTAAAGAGTGAAAGCTTACTCTCCTTTGCAGCATTGTTGCTGGGAGGTCCTGGGCAATTTGAATTCTGGCCCCTTCCCATTGCAAATATTGTGTTTCTCTCACTTTTTGCAAAAAATGCTGCCTCGCAAGGAAGTTAAGAAATCGAAATATGAGAGGTCATGGTGGTGCTCCAGGAGAGGGCATTGGGCAAAGGGAGAGGTGTGCCCGTTCAACAGTATACTTTGGCCCAAAGTTTGAGGGGCCAGCAATCTTCTCAACAAACTTTTGGATAAATAGAACAATGTCCAGACCTTCCTCTTTTTCAGGGAGACCTATGAGGACCACGTTATTTCGCCTACTGTGGCCCTCAAGGTCCTGTATTTTAGATTCAGGTTTTGCCATCCTCTGTCTGTTTGCCATTATTTCAGGGTCAACCTTGTTGGCCCACTTTTTTAAGTAGTAAATTCTGGCTTCGCTGTCGGTGGTGCACTGGGAGATGTCCTCCATGGCTTGGGAAAGCAACAGTAGCTCAGAGTTGATACTTTGCAACTCCATTTTGAATGGTTTAAACTCCTCCACAAAAAGGGCTAAAGTAAGTGGCTCTCAATCTGTGACAGGTTGACTCCTGGGTGGAGCACAAATAAAGCCAGAGGTGTTGGATTTTTTAAGGGCCTTTTCTAATGTACTTAGTGGTGTATGGCGTGGTGGAGCTTTGCGCATTTCCACATCCATGGCAGTCCAAAAAACACAGCCCTCATTACGATGGTATTAGAATTTCTTATTGGACATTGTTTGTTTGTTAGTTTTTAGTGATATTAGCAGGTATACTGCAATTAAATGGACCTGGTGGATAGAGAGATGCAGAAGAGCTGCTAACAGATGCGTTGCATCACCAGAAGTCATCGGAATTCTGCCTTCTTACGGGTGATTGCTGATTGATAGACCTGATAGTGTTCCATCAATCTAAGGTGGTCGGTATCCAGGGCAGATTTCTGCCAGCATCACTCTAACCTTCGTCCAACTTGTCTTAACTCCTTCAAGGTCCATTTGAACCAGGGGGACTTGGGTGAAGACAGAGAGGACAAACATGAACAGGAATGATAGGGTCCAGGGCTTCCATCACAGCCTTATTATAAGCCTGGACTAAGTCCTCTGGACTACTGCTTGCACCCGGCAATCCCGATAGGTCTAATAGCACCAATAGGCCATCAGGGGTCACATCCCTCAAAGGGCAGTATCTGACCATCTCCACAGGGGCAGGTCTATAGGGGGGAGCTAGGAAACTGAACCTTATGATGTGGTGGTCAGACCATCCGACTGGTTCCACCACCAAATCGGTGGTCTCCATTCCCAGGAGGAAAACCAGATCAAGTGAATGATCGTACTCATGGGTTGCAGAGGCAACTACCTGTGTGAGGCCCAATGAACACATAAGTTGGAGGAAGTCCTGGCCAAAATACAAGAGTTCATCATCGACCCAGGCATTGAACTCACCTAGTATCATCAGCCTGGGAGACTCAAATACCATGTCAACAACAAAGTCTGCAACTTCCTGCTGGAACAATATCTTGTCCCTGGGTGGATGGTAGACTAGAATGATCCAGCACCCCACACCTGCAACCACGATACACTCAAACGATCTGAGTTCCTCAACTGGCACTTCCACAAGGCCCAATTCCCATCTAAAACAGATAGCTACACCCCTGCCCCTGTGCTCTGATCTCGAGCAGTGTATCACTGAGAACCTGGCCAGAAAGGGCCACAACCAAAATGGGGCCAGAATTATCATCCAGCCAGGTCTCGGTGATGCATGCCAGACCAGTTGTACCACAAAATCATCAATGATAGCGATCTTGTTCCTAATAGATCTGGCATTGTACAACACCACTCAAGTTGGACAGGGCTCCGGGGCCAATAGGGCCGCTGGCCCAAAAACATTGGAGCCCTTGGGTATGGGGACCAGATGTGAAGGACCACGTTCTGGAACTAGAGATGCAGTGAAATTTAATTTCGCCAGCGAAATTATGGCAAAATCACCAATTTTTGCCTAGCGAAACATTATGAGAAATTATGGCCTTTCGGCTAAATTGCCCCTCCAATTTCACCTGCACATCTAGGTTTACTAGGTATTAATGGAAAAAAGAAGGCCGTAGCCCATCGTGATTTTCCCCCACACAGTGTGGGCTCATTGAGACAGTGGTAACCCTGCAAGCCAAATATCTAGACCTCTTTTAAAAATATTGACACTATCCGAATCAACCAGTAACTAGTTCCAAAGTCTAGGTGCCCTAACTGAGGAAAATGCTTTCTAAGATTGGTTCTAGCCAATGGAACAAATAATTGTTTGTTATGGCTTCTTGGCACTATACAGTGGTTTGTAAAAAGAAACCACACTTTTTCATAAGTTTGGTGTTTTGCATAAGTTTATAGATTAGTATTTGATCTTCTCTAATTCTTCTGTTATGCAGAGTGTGCAATCCTGTCAATTTGAGTCTATCTGGGTAAGAGTAATTAGACAGTCTTGGAACCATCTTTGTAGCTCGTTGCTGGACCTTCTCTAACCACTTTATGTAACCTTTCAGATGGGGACTCCAAAGAGGAGAACCATAATCAATCAGGGGGCGAATACATGCCCTGTAAAGAGATATTACGCACTGTTCATTTCTAGTAACAAAGGAGCTCCTAATCTGTCTAAGTATGCCATTTGTGGTATTGGCTATTTTTAAACAATGGCCTGAAAAGGTTAATGAAGAATTCACCAAAATACCTAGATCTCTTTCTGTATTGGTTGATTTAATCAAGTTATCATTTATATAATAACTATATTCTGAGGTTCGGGCACCATAATGTAAGACCATGTATTTGTCTACATTAAAATCCATTTTGTTAATAATTGCTCAATTTTCAATTTTTAGTTAGTCAAGTTTAAGTGAATTATAGTCATAATCATTATCAACCATGTCCCCAAGTTTAGAATCATCAGCAAACTTGCATAACCAATTTTTATTACTTATTTCCATGTCACTGATGTATAAATGGAACAGTATAGGGCCAAGCACTGAACGCTGTGGAACCCCACTGGAGACTGAGGCTGAGTTTGAAACATAGTCGCTTATAGAGACCCTCTGCATTCTGTTCGATAGCCAAGTGTTTATCCAGTTTACTAACCCTACAGAAAATCCCAATGATTTTAGTTTTCTAATTAAATTACCATGGGGCACTTTGTCAAATGCCTTGCTGAAATCCAACAGTATGACATCCATATTGTGTTTATTTTCTAGGCCCATACTAATGTTATTATAAAAAGACAACAAGTTAGTGGTGCAGGAGTGACCAGCTTTAAAGCCATGTTGGGTGGAGTCTACCATATTCAGTTCCTCCATTTCCTTCTCTAAGTAGGTTTTTATTATTTTTTACATGGTTTTACAGATTATCGAGGTTAGACTAACGGGCCGGAAATTTTGAACAGAAGATCTATTTCCCTTCTTATGAATAGGGATTATGACTGCTGGGATTTCAGTTGAATGTAAAGATTTGTTAAATAGAATATATAGGGGAATTTAAATTGCCCCTGCTGTATTTATAAGGAACCTAGGACTAACTTGGTCAGGTCCCGGGCTGGTAGATTTCTTTAAGGCTTTAAGAAAAGGGAGAATAACTGCTGCCGTAATGTTATAATTTTTTATGAGATTTTGACTTACATTCACGTCACTACTGGGCATGTAATAATCTTTATTAGAGTAGGCAGAACAGAAATAGGAATTAAAGTAATTTGCAATTTCAATGTCTGAGTGAATTATTTTATTATCTAGTGTTAAAGGCCCTATTTTTCTAGAGTTACCCTTTTTATTGTTTAAGTATGAAAATAATGCTCTATAGCCATCTTTGGTATGGGCTAATTTAAATTCTGTTTTCATTTTTGCCTTTTTAATCATATGTTTTAAAACTTGAGTAGCCTTTTTATATTTACTGTAGGTTTCATCGAGTCTTTTGCCTGTTTTTAGTTTTGTAAATAACTTTTTTTTTCTTTTGATCTGAGTCATAATGGATATATTTAAGCAAATTGGAATTCTGCCTTTTTCGTTATATTTATTTTTTATTGGCACATGTTTCCTTTCTAGTGCAAAGATCACATCCTTTAATTTTACTGTGAGGCCAAAGAAAAGTTGTGACCGTATAACACTATTTATCTATAATCTCTCCAAAGTTAGCATTTTCATAGTTCCTAAAGATAGTTTTTTTGTTCAAACAGTAGTGTATGCCTGTTAATTCAAACAAAATAGAGTGATGGTCACTGTTGCCTAAGGGGTCAGATGCTAGAATATTGGTGAGTTTGAGACTTATGTTAGAGATGAGGAGATCAAGAATGTTCCCTCCTCTAGTGGGAAAATTTACTAATTGTGTTAGACCGTTCTCAGTTAACATGTTCAAAAATCGACATCTTGTTTGTTATTGCTGGAATGAATGGACCAATTAATATGGAGCGTGTTAAAATTGCCCATAATTACCACATCTTTATAATCAAATACTGTATCAATGTCCATAAATAAAGCCTCCCTGTATCTATCATCAGAGGAAGGGGGTTATAACAATTTCCCTCAACAATTTTGAGGTGACCTTGGATCTGAATAGACACCCATATAGATTCAAAATTAGCTGACAACTGTAATTCATAGGATGTGATATATTCTCTAACATAAAGTTCCACTTCCCCACCTTTTTTATTATTTCTGTTTTTATGATAAAGTTTGTAGCCTAGAATTTGCTGATTCCAAACAGTTAGAGTCCCACCAGGTTTCAGTTATCCCTATTATACCTAAATTTAATAATTTACTTTTAGCCTCTAGTTCTGCTAATTTAGTGATATTCAATGATCCAACCGTTTAGAGAAAAAAATTTGCAACCCCTAAGGGACTGGTTTACCCGTTGATTAAGAGATAGGGGAAAAACCCCTTTCTCTCCCTTCTGTTTTAGTTTAATTGGTTTGTAATTATCCTCAAAAGGGATTTCCCCAACATGGTACTCCCCCCGTCTACTGAGGTGTAGACCATCCCAGCTACACAAAGGAGATTTGTCCACAAAGTTCTCCCAATGGGTTATGCATGCTACGTTTTGGGATATGCACCATTTGCGAAGCCATTCATTTGTTTGTTTAATCCTAGTAGTGACAAGATCCATTGCTCTAGGGGCAGGTAAAATTTCAGAAAAACACACCGTGCAGTCTCTATCTACCAGCATGTTGTTTAAAGCAATTATGTCCCATTGTAAGGACTTGTGGTTGGAACTTAACATATTGTTAATTCCTGCATGGATAATAACTAAGGGATTTTGACCAGAATCTTTTAAAATATCAGGTATCATATTGGTAATATTAGATACTTTAGCCCCTCTAAAGCTGGAACAGGTGTGATTTACCTTGTCCTCACCACAGACAATACTGTCCGTGTGTTTGATTAGAGAGTCCCCAGTAAAAGGTTCTGTTTCAAATTCCCACTAGGATGTTGTGATGTAATATCTGGGCTATTGTACTGATGGATGGGGGAGTTTCAATACCAGAGGGGGCATTGTAATTTGGTAGAGAACGAAGGCCATTATTATGAGTATTGTTTTTTTACTTGTTTCCCTCTGGATTTAATAGTACTAACTAACTTTGGCATTTCACAAATCGTAGCTATATTAGATTCATCCACTAAGTCATTGTCCTCATAGTCTATTACGGTTTGATATCTATTGTGTTGAGGGACCTGGTCAGTGTGATAAGTTTGACCACCTCTATGTTTGGTTTTCACTTTCTATACCACAGCCCAATCCTCAATATTGGGAGAAAAGGGGACCACAGTATAAGTTGAAGGGGAACAGTAGGACTCATCATTTAATGTAGGTGACTGGGGGCTAGTTAAGGTATACTGAGTAACTGCCTCATCTATAAAGTTTTCCAATTGTGCAATATCAGAATTTGTGGACTGTCTGTATAGCAGGCTAGCTATTTCTTTTTGTAAGATGATAATCAACAAACAGTTATCACACATGAAGGTGATATCAGATCCTCCATAACAAACATAGAGCAGTTTACACACTGCTTAATAGGGCCCTCCATTTTAATAAGAAGAAAGGACTTTAAATAGAGATGGCTTACGTATACTTACAACAAAATTTGTATGACTCAGAACTCCAGGGTCCCCAGCGGACACAGCAGACACGCGCAGACACGTGTGTCTCTGCGCGCACAAACACGCACCCTGCCGCGCTTGCCCTGCTTGCTACCGGGCCGGTATTTACAGCTGAGGAGACCCAGAAGTAAAGCTCGGGGTTATAGGTGTCTCGCAACCGCGTTTTGAAATTTACACTATCTGGAGTCTTGTGCTAAACCACTCAAGTGTGGAGAAGGCACAGACAGTTAGTGAATTTCAGCCCACAAGTAAACACAAAACATAATAAAGTTTTAAAATAACTGGCACGGTATAATAACTGTAGTTCTTCACTGCCACCAGAGAACTACAATTCCCTTCCTGCTTCCGTGTATGATGTTGGAAAGCAGGGCTCTCAAGAAAAGCTTTTGGTATATGTAAAATGCCTTTTAATTAAAAAGAACAGACTGCGTGCAACTAACAGCATCTGAGCCTTTGCATTAGTGGCTCTCAATGCACAAATCTCTCCACTAGCTCATCCTGCTCGCTACTGGGCCGGTATTTACAGCTGAGGAGACCCGGAAGTAAAGCTCGGGGTTACAGGCATCTCGCAACCGCGTTGCAAAATTTACACTATTGGGAGTCTTGTGCGTCAACCACTCATGCGTGAAGAAGGCACAGACAGTTAATGAATTTCAGCCCACAAGTAAACACAAAACATAATAAAGTTTTAAAAGAAATGGCACAGTATAATAACTGTAGTTTCTGAGGTGAAATTAGCGAAATTGGGCATTTCATTCTGCTGGTGGTCTCATGGTTGAGTCTAAACAGGCAGTAAGTGAGTGGTTCATTTCCTGTACTATGTATCCTTGAGGAAGCAGGCAACATTTATAATCCCTGTGACTGCAGAGTGCACTTTGACAATTAAATTGCTTAATTTGTGCTATTTTTTTTTAAATTTTTTCTTGTTTGTCTTTGTCATAGTTCATATTTTAATACCTGGTGACTGTATGTGTGTATGTGTATATGTGTGATTGTGTGTGTGTGTGTACATATGTGTGTGTGTGTGTGTGTGTGTGTGTGTGTGATCCCTCCCCCCTGGGTCTCCCTGGGTCTCTATCTCTGTTTCTTTTTTTTGTTTGTTTATTTGAATTGGTGGTGTTTCAACTCAGTCCTGCCAACTCCCTGATTGTTTTCACACCTAGGGCTGGATATTCAGACTGCACCAGGCAGTGGCGCAAGCCTGGGCTCAGTGTAACTGGGCTGCGCCGGGGCCAGGACCAGGTGATATTCAACAGTGATGCACCATGGCTCAGCACCATTGAATATGGCACAGTCGGTGCACATACTGCACATGGTGCCATGGCACTGTGCCAGTTCAAGCTGCAGAGAGGGAGCATGGGGATGCGCCAGCACAAGTACAGTTGTGCTAGGTGCATCACCCACGATATTCAGCCTGGGGCATGCAAATGAGGCCATAATCTGTGCAAGGTGCAAATGGAGCCAGTTGCATATTATTATGGCCTCATTTGCATGTGATGCACTGGACATCCCAGTGAATTGTGCCTGGCGCACTGCCAAGTGGCTCCCTGGTGGGCTATTGCAGCCCTCCTTCCTGTATGTCCGATCACAGGTGGTAGCAAGGATACACATGGTCCTATGCCCGATCGCGGGCAGTAGTATGAATAATCTGAATCCTGGTGGTCTAGTGGACCCCCCTCCATGGGCAGTAGTATGAATAATCTGAATCCTGGTGGTCTAGTGGACCCCCCTCCCTCCCCACATGCCTGATTGTGAGCGGTCATACATATCAACATAATCCCATGCCTGACTGCAGGCTGTAGCAATACACAACAGTACCCGGTGGTCCAGTGGTACTCCTTCTGCTCCACCATTGCAGACCCCGACCACTCAGCCCTCCATCATCGGCGGGCGGCAGCACCCACCCAAGATACCACCCAGCCACCCACCAAATGACAGCGTACAGTATGATCTGTATGCCCATTGGACCACAGTGTGGACCAATGGGCATGCAGACTGTACTACACAGGACCAGATATGTGAATAAATGCATTCAGTCACATATCTGGTCTTGTGTAGTACAGTATGGTCTGTATGCCCATTGGTCCACACTGTGGCCCAATGGGCATACAGATCATACTGTATAGTGTCATTCAGCAGGCTGGCAGGTGATGTGCGGGTGGGGTGCCACCCACCAATGATGGGGTGCTGCGGCCAGGGCCTCTGTGGGTGGGTAGGAGGGGGTACTCTGACCACCAGGTTGTGTTGGGTATTGCAACAGCCCGCGATTGAACATGGGATTATGTTGACATGTACGATTGCTCACGATCGGGAATATGGGGAGGGAGGGGGGTCCACTAGACCACCAGGATTCAGATTATTCATAGTACTGCCCACCATAGGGCATAGGATTACATTACAGTGTACTACCGCCCATGATCAGGCAGAGCACTATGTTGATACATACTACTGCCCACGATTGGGCATAGGGGGAGGAAGAGGCATCCATTAGACCACCAGGATTCCGATTGTTCATATTACTGCCCGCGATCGGGCATAGCACTATGTATCTTCATACTACTGCCCGTGATCGGGCATACAGGGAGGGAGGGGAGTCCACTAGACCACCAAGTGTCTGATTATTCATACTACTGCCTGTGATCGGGCATGCAGGGTGGGGGTGGGGACTGGACTACCAGGGGGATCCTAGTGCTTGTGGATGGTGTACCTGCTGGGTGGGTGGCCACCCACGGCTGGCGACTGTTGTGTTGTGCCTTGCCCTACAGCTGCCCACCTGTGGGTTGCCAGCTTTTGAGCCTACATTGTATGGCTCAACTTTGAGCACCAGTGTGCAGCGCATGTAGAGGTTGCACCAGTATATGCGCCGCGCACCTCTGTCTAAATATCGGGATGTGCCGCATATGCATAGGTACGTCCCCTGCATCTGCGCCGCATACATTACCAATGCGCCCCGGTGCATTGGGGGTTGCGCCATGCAACATGCCCCTTTGAATATCACGACGGGGTGCATTGGGGGGTCGTGCATGGCACTACCCTGTTGCACCAGGCGCAACCCCTTTGAATATCCTGGCCCTACTGTTTATACTACCTCACTCTCTGTCTATCTGAACCTTTGTTCTTTTATGTCTTGACATCCATGCATTTCTTAGGCATCTCCTGTCTATTCTACCCTTACAGCCTACCTCTGATCTCAGATCTTTCTTATCTGTGTTCCTGTCTGTTCCTTTGTTTTTCCCTTTCCAGCTTACTTTTATCTCCTACTGATCAGCCCCCCTCCCCATTTCTTCTCACTCATCATTTTTATGTTGGCTCGTGCATGCGCAGCCAACATATTGCTGTAGTAGCAGATTTGGAGGTGTGGTCACTGTTGGGAAACTGCAGGGCATGCATCAGTAGGTGCGTCCCTCATTCCCCAATAAGCCTGCATGCCAGCGCCACACCATGCATACATAATGTGGTGCGCACATCTAAGGAAAGGTCTGCTGCAATGCGAGCAAAGCTCGTCATACGTGGCGGACCTCCCGACATGCTTTCCCTGGTGGTGAAAAATAGATTAAAAATGGTGGCACAATGCCAACTTCAGGGGTGCCCCATTCCCCTATCGGCATGCCGTGACCCTATGTATGTGCCGATGGGGAAGCCCACTCCCCATCGGCATAATGCACCCCCCCATTTGTTATGTGTCAAGGGGAGTGCCCAATCCCCCTTGGCTCTTGTCCTCCCGCTTTCGTTGTGTGCCGACGGAGGTGCCCAATCCCCCATCGGCTATAGCATCCACCCAAAAAAAACACTTAGGTGGCACGCTGGGAGCCCACCCCAGCGTGACAAATCCACTGAAAAATAAAAACCGCCCCACAATGTTTTTTTTTTCCTTTTAACCCTGTGAAAGAAGAAAATGGTCCCTTGCGGTCTCCCTGCCCCTCCCACAACCCAAGCCCACCCTCTGTGCACCATGCCTCCCACAGCCCCCCACCCTATATTTACTCTCTGGAGTCCGGCGTGACGATCTTCAGTGGACCGGGAACACGTCTGCACTCTTCAAAGCCGACTGCGAACTGAAGAAATGCCGGTAAGCTATATAATGACATAAATAGATTTTTTTCAACTTTGGTGCATATCTCGGGCATTTTTTTGGAATTTTTTCACCAAATTTTCAACATGGGGTTATTGGGACCCCTCCTCATGAATTCAGTCACTATCATGGCATTATTCGGTCCCAAAAGGTGATGTTCCAGTCACTGCACGGAATCACCTTTTGGGACAGAGTAATGAAACGACAGTGCTGCTGTTCATGAGAGGGGCTCTGAAAAAGCCTATGTTGCAAATCTGGTGAAAAAAATCCCACAAATGGCTGTTTTACAAGCATGCGTTGTGCTGTTTCCACGTACACTCATAACTTCATGAATTTGTAATATTTTTACTACAGATTTTCAAAATTAGCATGTTTCCACACCTTCTGATGAAAAGTACAGCTGTCATTTTACATATCCTGGCCAAAATACGTATTCTGCTGGGGTATTACCCTCTACAAAGTCAAGTCTCCATTAAACATCTGGCAGTAGCATACCTATTGCAAGGTAGTGGCTGCTTGTCTGTGTCTGTAGCTTAGTTTTTGTGGATTTACATGGTTTTCTGCTTGGAGTAACTACACCATTCTTGCTCACTACATCCATGAAAGTCTCCTGAACTGGATTTCTGCAAAACATCACAACCAGGTAACTGCATTTTTCATTTAAAAATCAACTTTTTGGAAGCTATCCCAAGCAAAACATAAGTCAAGCAATTAAGTCTGACAAACTCAGTGACTCTAGGTCTGCTTGAATCCACATTTTCGTCTGACCTGCTCCATGATCTGTATGTTGGCTTTTCAACAACCTCTTTGAATGACAAAGAAGCATGCAGACAAAAGGATTTCACATCCTGCATATGCACAGGCACAGTTCATCACCTGCAGGAATTCTAACACATTCTGTGACTCTGGACCTCAGCTGTTGATAATTTCTTGTGGCTTATGACTTAACCACCAGGTATCTACAAGGTGCTGAAATCCTTTCTCCTACAAATTCTCCTTATGCTGCTCCTGCTCTCAGGAAATGTTCACCCCAACCCAGGACCACCTGGGCAGCCAGCAGTGACACCAAGCAGAAGGACAGGGACACTCACCATGGCATCCATCAATGCCTGCAGCATCCTCAACAAACTTGACTCCCTCCAAACATGGATCCTACAGCACAACCCTGATGTCCTCTCAGTTGTGGAAACATGGCTAAACCCTAAAATCCCTGATACCTCAGTCTCTATCCCTGGCTACTGCATTTTCAGGCAAGACAGGATTGCTAAACGGGGCCGGGGCTGCGCCATCTATCTTAAGGATGCCCTTATGGGTCACATCATCCCATCCCCCAGCCTAAGCAACTCCTCTCAGGTCCTCACAATTAAAATCCTCCTTGGTGCACATAACAAGGAACTCACTGTCATCTCGGTTTACCTACCCTAAGAGACCAGGCTGCTGGCTCATAGCATCATGGAATATCTAAGGGTCCAGCAACATAATTCTGAAACCATAATCATGGGTGATTTTAACATTAACTGGCTCTCTGCTGGGGCTGCTACCTATAAGGATGCAGCCGCGGTGCATCCACCTCACTCAACTGGTCAATGCCCCACTAGGTGTAACTATAGGACAGGCTCCCTTACACTTCTAGACTGGATTCTATCTAACCACCCTGAATGCATCTCCAATGTTTCTGTACTCCGGATACAATAAGTGACCACCGCCTGTCATCTGTTCCTGGTCAAACAAATACCACAAGCCCCCTCCCAAGCTTATCTATGCCAGGGTTATCAAACAAGGGCACCTCCAGCTGTTAAAATCCCATCTAACCAGGCTGAACTGGGCAGTGCTTGACTCCCTCAATGACACCAACAAAGCTCTGGACCTATTTATCAAACGTTTCAACGAAGCCTGTGATATCTATGCACCAGTGAAAAAGATGAAGGTCAAAGGACAGACCATCCCCTGGGTTACTACTGACCTTTTAACTTTGCTCAAGCACAGAGACCACCTCTGGCATTGTGCTTGTGCAACTCCGAAGCAAGTAAACATACAATTATACAAAGCAGCCAGAAATGATTGCACTCGAAGAATATGGAATGCTAAACGCAGCTATTACAAAGAGGCTCTGACCAACTCTTGGGGCCAGGGAAACAAATTCTGGAACAACATGAAAGAACTCACAGGCAAGGATCCTAAAGCACCACCCACTATGCTCAACCTTCATGGCACTCCTATACTAGACCTAGGTATCATCACCAGCACTTTTAATAATGTATTTACAAACCTGGACAGTGTCCTTCCACCAAATTTTTTCGACGACCTCCCCTCCAGCTCCTCCCAAGTTACCCCCAACTAGAATGTACAACCCCAAAGTTTTTTTTTAAAGAGGTCCCACCACAAGTAGCTAGAAAATACATTCAAAAGGCCATCGCAAACAAGGGTACAGTGGTGACTCCCTTGACCTGAAACTGCTGGCACAAGTCCTCGATGAAATTCAGAACCACTTACAAAGATCTTTAATCTCTCGCTAGATTGGGCCATTTCCTCTCTGAAAAAGCCACTGTCACACCGGTTCACAAAAGTGGAGATAGGACACTGCACACCAATCACAGACCTATCTCACCCTCCCCACTATCCAAAGCGCTGGAGCCGAATAGTGTCGGACCAACTAGCTGAATTCCTGGATAAGTACAATGTACAGTGCCCAGAGCAGCATGGCTTCAGAAAAGGCACAGCACCACCACTGCACTACTGGAATTTACAACCTTCATCCATGCCACACTTGACAAAGGGAATTGTGGAGGGCAGTATTTATAGACCTTACCAAGGCATTCGACACAGTTAACCACCCCTACTGCTCAAGCAACTGTCCGCCATTGGGATCTCCAGCGATGCCCTTCCATGGTTCACCAGCTACCTTGATAATCGGATCCAACATGTAAGGATTTGCAGGGATCTCTTCGGATGAGAAACCGTCCGCCTCGAGTTCCCCAGGGTCTATTCTGGGCCCCTCACTTTCTCCCTCTTCATCAACAATCTCCCAGTGCCTGCCACCAAAAATATTACTATACGCAGACGATGCAGTCCTGTTTTCCAGCCACCATGACATTACAGTCCTTGAATCCCAGCTGCAGCTCGACTTCAATCGCGATCAAGACTGGTTCAATTCTCATAAACTTGTCCTGAACCACAGCAAGACTAAAGCCATGTCCTTCTGTAACCGACAGAGCAGGCACAACTCTCTGTCCTCACCATCAAGAACCATGCTGGGAACCCACTAACATGTCAAGGAGTTCAAGTACCTTGGTATTACCCTGGATAGTACCTCTCCTCACTTGGTATATTGACACTGTTGCCAAGACCGCCAATATCACGGATTGGACTACTACACAAACACAAGCACTCAGGATACCTGCGGATGCCCTTAAACTAGCCATCCACAGCTCTGTCACCTCTATCATTGACTACGGCCTTGCCATCTATGGCTCTGCCCCAACAAGTGCCTCCGCAGGATCTCAGTTGCTCTCAACAAAGCCTGAAGATCACTGATGGTGCAGCCCTGACAAACTCACACCTGTGACCTCTATGCACAGGCCAGCTGGCTACCCCACGCAGCAGAATACAATACCAGACCTGTTTACTTACCAAAAAGATTCTCTTTGGTCTCATGCCACCTGGTGTTAGCTCACTCCTTACTACCTACAGTGGCACTCAACAAACACATGGTGCCCAATCTCTAACCTTTCAGGTTCCCAGATGTCGTACCTCCATGGGTCAGCGGTCCTTTATTTATAGAGCTGCTCAATGGTTCAATTCCCTCAATAAAGAATCACTTTTTCTACTACACTTGGACCCTTCAAAAGGAATCTCAAACTTTACCTCACCTCTACCACTCAATGTGACTGCTTTGTTGAACAGAGATCTCTAAACACCTCCCAGCTCACTCATGTCTCACAGCCCGCCTTTCCCAATCTCATTCCCTCTGGCACTGGGCCTTCCTTGTGACTCCTTTCCTGCTTCACATCTCCACTGGTACAAGACATTTTCCACTACCATCGGACAGTGGCCCATTAGCCTGCCAACTTCCTCCCGGTCGCATGCCTGCAATACTAACTGCCTATGGTGCCCTCTTTCTCTTATTGTTACCGCAGCCAGCTGCCTACTCAAGCTGCTTGTTTTATTAATATTATCTCAAAGTATGTTATAACTGAGTATCTTTATTTTTTCTTTTAGTTGTTTTGGTTGTTTATTGTACATTCTTTTACTACCTCTGTATGTATGTTGACCCTCGTCCTTTGACGTGGAACCTTTGTAAATGAGCAGTTTCTGCTCAAAGGTATTTGTAATCCGAGAATTTAATAAATAAAAAAATAAAAATAAATAAAATAAAAATGTGTTTCTCTACCTCTGGCGCAGAATAGCGCGGTCGCTGTGCGAGATCGGTTTTCCGGACAGATTAACAAAATCACAGTGCCACTGTTCATGAGGGGAGGTTCCAAAATGCCTATATTAAAAATGTGGCTAACAAACTCCCATATATAATTGGGTTACGGATGTGTGTTGTGCAGTTTCTATGCATTCTCATGACTTCACCAATTGTTCATATTTTCACTCCAGATTTTCAATGTTGCCATTCTTTCATGCCTCCTCATGAACAATGCAGTTGTCATTTTCCACATCCTGCCCAAAATGTGTTTTTGTCCCTGTGTCGCCAAATGGCATAGCTGCTGTGCAAACCACCTTTCAGCTAACAAACTGATTGTGCCACTTTTCATGAGATGGGCTCACAAAAAGCCCATATTGAACATTTGGAGTGAAAATACCAACACACGCCTACAGTGTTAGGGTTTCCAACTGTAGCACTCCACCCTGTAGAGACTGACAGGCATCAGGGGTGTGACTTGGGATCATCGGCTGTAATGCTCATGCCATTCCACCCCCACCCCCACCCTGCAGCCAGTGACAGGCATCATGGTGTGCCTTGCACTGTTCAGCCACAAAGTTCACCCCATTCTCCTATACTGCACCCACCTCAGCATATTTCCTTATGGAATGGAGTAAGTATAATGCCCAAAGACACCAAAGCACACCACAACACTTATCAGTGTCTACAGGGTAGGGTGAAGTACAATGCCATGAATGTTATAGGTGATGACCCAAAGGCACTCCCCAATGCCTGTTGGTCTCTACAGGGTGGGGTTGGCATCACTTCAGTACTTCACTGCTATTCCTATTATGCATCTCTAACTCCAGCACTACCAATGCCAATGCCAGCGAGACAACATTCGGCATTGACAAATGCTTATTTTACTTTGCATCTTATATAGACTTTTTATCTCTAGTCCCTTTTTATCATTTTCCAACTTCACTTCCTGCTATTCTTTTTTTAAATTGCTCCACAATGGATATATATACTGCCTATGTTGGTCAGTTTTGCTATTCACCTGAAGAAGGGACCTCTGAGGCCCCGAAAGCTTGTGTATTAGTTAGTCCATCTTTGTACAAGACACTTGTTGGTCTAATAAAATATATCAACCCTTCCATCATTTCCTGGATTGTGTACATGAGGGAGAAGGGTGAAGACAGTGGGGCACCTGTACATGCAATTCAATCAATCAATCTTTATTTAGCCAGGCAAAACATTGTTGAGAAGAACTAATTTACAAGATGGACCTGGTATTAATTACATATGTGACAGAATGACATTGGAGTACACATCAGCACATCAGCTAACCATCACGAATGAAATGCCATAGCAGGAGGCTTTTTACTCCAGCACCAGCACTCAGCAGCAAACTGTAGCCCCACACCAGCAGCAGTTGGGGACAGTGCCCCTCCCCAGCACCAGGAGGATATTGTTCCTCCACTGAGGCAGCAGGAGACCGTGCCTACTCCCAAGCAGCTGGAGGAGTCAGTGCCTGGGGCATTATCTGCGGCACCCCACCCATGGTTCTGTCATCCCCGAAGTTCTTCTGTCTGGGATTTTTTCTACTTAATATCGGTTGGTGACCCAGTGGTCACCTGCAATCTATGTGGGCAGGAAGCGCATTGAGGAAAGTATGGATCCCACTTTGGGACAAAAGGCCAGCATAGCCACATGGTCCATCACCACCACCTGCCATGATGATACCTCAAATTGCAGGAGGTGGCAGCATCATCAAGTGCAGCTGTGGGGAGCAGTGCAGGTGTAAGCACTGAAGGGGGATGAACAGGAGGGAGGCATGGCTGGACCAGTTAAACATCCTCACCATGCTCACCATATCAGAAAACAGCAGCAGTCAGTAACATCAAGACCCCTCCAAGGCCCTCCCTGTCCAAAGCCAGCAGCACAGGCAGCCACCACCTTGCCAGCAGTGCCAGTTACACATGCGAACTTATACACTAACCTGTCTGAAGTCCCGCATGTCCAACAAGACTTAAACAATTTCAGGCAGGAATTTAGTGATGCCCGGTGGGAGATTTCTAAACTACGGTGTGATGTTGACAAAATCATGTGCATCCTGTCAGAACTCTGTGGTGGCCCCACTGGCACTTAATGTGGCAGCTCAAGTTAATTTGTTTTTTTTTTGTTTTCATTTTTCTATCTTCCATTCTGTTGTTTGTATGTCCCTCCATAAAAAAATAAAAACCCCAAAAAAGCTATTCTATCCTCTTTAATCCACACCCATTCCTTAAGTCCTCTTGTTTCTTTATTTTGTATGTAAGTATTGTGCCTATTAAAAAAATGTTTCACAATGCTGTGTGATGTTGCATCACATATTGTTGTGTGCAACATTAAGAAGATGTAACACATCTTGTGCCAGCACTGACAACATGCCCAAGAAGGTCAGAATTCCTAAAATGTTTCCCAGAAAATGTTACAATACATTCAGACAGAAATCAGGTGTCAGATACGCAGTTACGTGGTTGACATCCACCACCAGGACACAAATCTGCTGTTTTCTGCACTGTTTCAAATGATTTTCATGCCTAACCATGGTGGTGCCACTGCCTAACATGCCCCCATATATAATAGGGTCAGGTAGTAAACACCAGTGGTGTAACAGGGAGGAAAGGGTTAATATAGTAAGCAAATTAAATAAAAAAACAGGAACGCTGCAATGCAGAGGCTAGATCACAATTTTAATTTCTGTGAGCAATTCAACAATGTAGTGTACCTGGATATGTACAAGTCAAGTGGTCAATGTACACAGATACTTCCAATAAAAACATAAAATCACAGAAGTGATTAAGCAAAGGGAAACAGGAACAGCACTTCTCAGAATGAGTAACTCTTCAGATAAAGTTAACCCAAAAAGGATCAATATGTAAGAAAAATATAACAAATAAGTAGCACACCAACAAAAATATTAAGACTGAAAATAAATTACAGAAACTCACAACTTGTGAGAAATCTGTCAAATATTAGCAACTAGCTGGCTCTGCTTTCTCATAAACACACACCACACGGTCGACCCTCCCCCACTCAACTCCCTCACAGACACAGACACAGAGAAAACTGAAAACACTACCTAAGTTTAACTAAGAATTATCAAAAGATACCAAAACAAAAAAAGGCTCACTAGCAGCACTAGGAACTAAATTGAGATTTTGGAAACAATTAACTCTCAAAAATCACAAAAAAAAAGGTTTTTGAAGGGTTTATTGGCTGTGATGCACCACACTGAACTGCTCTCTGACTCAACAGACAATATACTGCACAGTAAACAGCCCACATGTGGTATTTCAGCTATCTACCCACAATGCATTGCAGTTTCACTGGCAAAATTGAAGAACATTGGCAAAATTAAGGATAGTGGCGAAATATCGCCTTATGTGAAAGCAAAATTGGGTGAAAAGGCAAAATTTCATATTACGCAAAAGTAAAATCAGAGGCTAAATTACATTTTACCTAGGCAAAACATTTTGCGTAATTCAGGAATTATGCAAAATATTTTGCTAGGCAAAATTTTCCAGTTTTGCACATCTCTACCTGGAACCCATTTCTCCCCAGGGTGTCTCCTGGTCCTGACAACCCCAATCCAATCATCTCACTCAACCCCCCACCAAGGTTCGGGACCCCCCAACCCCCCACTGTCTCCTCCCTACTATTCCCAGAACCCTGCAGCATCTATAAACTGCTGCCAGCAAAGGAGGACAATTGAAGGGGTGAAGGTCCAAGAGCTCGGACGAGGAGTAGCACCAAACCAGGGGAGCTGCCTGCCAACACATCTCCGGCTCACCCACAGCTGCTAGTGAAAACAGTAAATAAATACTTATAAAACAGTATGAACAATACACATACGAACATACGAACATACAAACATATGAATGTGTCAGCAGAAACAGACCACCCGGTCTATTTAAGTCTGCTCGAGTGTGCAGTTAACACCCCTAGTCTGCAGCTGCCCCAATCAATCGCCCAATCCATCATCCCAATACTCACATAGACTCTTAAAAACTTCAAAATAAAAAGAAAAAAAGGAAGTTATACAAATTACACAGTGACAATATAATTACTCAAGTAAATGATGAATGAGAAAAAAACAGTCATGGTAATATAGCAGAGTATGAGTTCTGGTACCATAGAGCTCTCACCACTCTGGTTAAAAAATCCACAGAAGATCCGAACCCCACACCACCTCTCACGTGGTGGGGTATGAAACCACAGAGTCAAAAGCAATGGGTGGTGTAAAAGTCATCATATGTCAATGCAATAAAATCTAAGCAATCCATGAGTCTCACAATCAGATGAGATATATTTCCCCCAACAGCCACCTCTCACATGGTGGGGAGAACCATAATTAAACCACAGAAAATCTCATAAAATAACAGTACGCAGAAAGTAAAAAAGAAATGGTCTGCACAGCACTCTCGCTGCCAAGTATCCACAGAATAGGGTCAGGGAGTGAATTGTCAGTAATCCCAGTGCAAATCAGCCAGAAAAGTCAGTCCATGTTATCCACAAATACCAAAGCAAGGAGATGAATCCCAGGTCGACCAATTCCTCAGGCTAGCATACAGTAGAGATTATCCACTAGTCACACTTGCTTGGGTTAGACCTCCCAAAAGTTTTAAAGACCCAGCGGGGACCAGAGTAGCAAGTGCAATTTTAGGGAGTGTAATAAGCACCCCTAACTGGGCAAAGTCAGGCTAACCGCAACCCCGACTGCCCGCTACCCACAGCTACAGGGACCCCAGTGGACCAACTACCAGTCAGTCCCTGAAGTGGCTTAGGGGAAACCACAATTTGCCTTTGACTTCCCGGTAGCAGAACTAGATGATTCCTGCCCGGTCTCAAGTAGTATGGGGGAGGCAGCCGGGAACACGGGAGGGGCGCCTCACCCGAACACTCTCACCAAACAGTTACTCATTGCAAAGAAACAGCGCTGGTGTCCACAACAACTGGCAGACCTCTACTGTAGCAGGGCAGACTGCAGAAAATCTTGAGATCAGATCTGATCAAGACCCAAAACAAGTGCGGGATGAGTAGGAAACAAACTGCCAGCCACCAACACATGGGCCAAGAGAGCGCAACCAAAACTTGCCACAAAATACGAAGTGGCAGCAAGCCGCTCTCCTAGATCTCCTCAGTCTTTGATATTCAGGGAGAAGGACCGAGTCACAGATGTGCAAACCCTGAGGATTCTCAGCAAGTCAAACAGATAACGGTGACTCCTTTGATCTCACCAGCTCAGGCAGCCAAGGGAAAGTGTGTACAGCAACCAAGTAAAACTGAACTTTGGCTAAAACTGCAGTAACAAAACAAAACACAGGTTACTAATAACTAAATTAAACAAAAATGAGGAATAAATGCAAAAAGAAAAAAAACATCAAAAACAAAAGCAAAACACTCGCAGCAGCTTACACTCCTACTTCTGACAGCAAGCCCAGCATAGCCGCCATCTTTGCTGTAGAAATGTTAGTACAACAATTGCACATCCATAGTGACTAGATGCCAATCTAGTTGTAGACTAACATCCCCCAGACTGATCAAACAACTATCATTTGGGATGGAAAGGGACTTACAAAAGAATATGTATCTTTAATAAAATATGTTTTCTTTTTAAGATCTATCATAATTCTCTTAAAAAATATAATGGACCAAAAGAACAGAATTTATTATGAGACTTCCCTCTAAAACCTAATACCCCCCCGCCCCCCTTCAACATAATCTATTCCAAAACTTCTCCCCTGTAACAAATATGATTTTTTGGTCACGAAATGGCAAAAAAAAATTTTCATGTAAAACAATCCGGATATTTGCTAAAAGGTTAGGTCATCCAAACCTGGAATAGTTTTGCCTCAATAAGATTGGATGTACACTAATACAAGAGGAGGGCCACTCTGTTGCTCTTGCATGCACGGCGTGGTTTCTGACAAGACCGAGCCGCAGGAGTTTGTCACAGAGGTGACGTGCTCACACTGGTCTCCTAGCACAATATCTGTGGCTCAGCCTCTTCTTCAGCTGCATAGTGAAGTAGCAAGGAAACTCAAGTAGTGTTCTGCATAATGGTGCTGAGGCTCGATTTCTAAATGAATTTAAATTGCCTAAATTTCACATATAGGAGTTATCAGATGGCCACGCATAGAATGATTCAGCATAATCTGGTGAGTGAAACCAAAGTCTAAAAAAGTTATATAACTATGCAAATTGTTATTTCTGAAAGGTTGGGAAGCATTTTCAGCAAGGGACAACAATATTTTTTTGTCTTTTCCCTCACTCCCTATTTAAGCATTGAAAGGCAAATGGAAAGCGAAAGAACCTAAACTCAGAGCCATAGCAAAACAAAACTATTTAGTATGTATGAGAAGGATTAAAAATGAGAGGGGATTTACATTTTGAACATTCAATTATAAACACAAGAAAGAGAATCACAGTTTCTCCTCCCCCCCACCTTTCAACCTAGTAATTTAAACAGTAAAATTATAAAATTGTAATATACAACAGTACAAACGCATATACATGAGAGTTTAAAACTACACTGTAATATACAAAATTGATTGTTTTATAGAACAAGATACATAATTTTCATTGGGTGTGACACTGGTACCCTTTCTTTTGACTACGCAGGTATGTACCACCTGCACATAAAGGCATTGTTTTTCTTTTCATCAGCATGATGCTTTTTCATATGAATACATAAAAGGACATAGTTAATTGGTTTAAAACCAAATGTTTTTTTACTTTGTTTTATAGCCCTTTTGTTCTGATGAAGGGACAATTAGTCCTGAAACGTTAACATAAAATAATTTAAATATGAAACATATGGGAGCAAATATAAAAGATCTGAATACGAAATATACTGAAGTACCATAATGTACAGAACTTTGATGAACTTTGAAGAATGATAAAATTTAAGAAAATAAATTTTTTTTGAAACAGCATGAGAGAGCTTATTGGGATAGAGATCATCATACCCACACCAGTCCATGAGAGAAAGTCACACAGGGCCAGTGATGAACTCCCCCATCCTAAAAATATTTTATAATCCACAAAAAGGAACTGTGAGAGAACTGCATACATTACAGTGAACAAATCCTGATTTTTGTACTTTAATAACCCTGCCCCGGTTCGACTTATTTGCCTGCCATCTGGCTGCTGTGGAGTCTGGGCCAGGGTTTCTGGATCCTGAATATTTTTTATCAAGCAGTTCAGGAAGAGCAAAGTTACAGAGGTGCAAAAATGCTACAGTTTCACCCAAACTAAAACTTTTTTTTGGCTCACTTGTTACTAACAAACAGTTTCTCTTAAACCTGAAACATAGAAATTTTATAGACTCTGGACCAAAAAACACACTTCAGCAAGTCTGAAGTTTCAAACTTGCATTGTTTTTAAAATATTAGTTAAAAACTGTCCCATTTTCTGAGCATGCTTACTTCAAGAAAATTGAAATTCTATGGATATTTGATTTTGTATTAATAAAATTATCAAAAGTTATTTTCTTCAAACTACTTTCATCAGCCTTGACTAAGGAAAGCACCGTAAAAGAAATAACTTTTGATCCCACTGTTAATGCCACCCACAGCTAGCTTCTGAGTGTCCTCCTCCCAACCTCTTATACAAAATGGCCAGCAGATGACCAATCCTGCCAGACATTACCCCTTTCTCTCCCAAACCATGTCTTTTAAAAACAACCAGCAGGTGCCCAGTCCCATCGGCTGGTCCCCCCTTCCTCCCTATCTGTGTCTGTGTGTAAAGAATGGCCAGCAGGTGCCCCATCCTGCAGGCAGGTAGCCACTCTCCCTCCTCACACTACTTACAATGGCAGATACCAAATCCTGCTGCCATATAGATATATTTTTTCCAGCACTGGGATGCCCAACCCTTGTACCCCCTATAGTCTCCCCCCTCTAATAATGAGCAGCACTCCAGTGTCCATCCTGGTACTGCCATACTTCAGCCCTCCTCTGTTTGTCCATTGGTCCCCACCCATATAGCTACACTGGATTGCCCACAAGACTATTACTCATAACCTGGTCAGTTTCTAATATTTTTCTCCAAATTTTCAACATGGCCTTTTTGGGACCCCACCTCATGGACAAGTACTGTAAGGTGAAAATGTCCAAATCTGCCCCAATAGATGACTTCACAGTCACTCTGTGAAATCATCTTTCAGGTGGGATTTGAAAATGTCACCTACCGGATACATGAGGTGAGATCAAAAGGAGACTATGTTTAACATTTGGGGTCAAAATATTAAAAAGCTACAAAGTTATGAAGGTATGTTGACATTTTTCAACACTCACTCATAATGTTGGCAATTTTCTTGTTTTTGTATAAATGAGTTATTTAAATTTTTCAGAGAAAGAGAAACATAACAACAGAACCCAATAAAGAACCATGCATACATGTCAATAAATATCATTCAGGAAGCAGAACAAGGATAACAAAAAACAATGGGAAAAATAAAGCAAACATAGCCTGGGGGAACCTCTTGAATGTACAACACTAAATATATCAACTATGGTAAACAACAATAACAAACTACAACCTACGTATCTATATACAAATCGATGTTAAAGTCTGATCCTGACATCATATAACTAGATATCCATAAACAGTATGATAATAAACATCAGAAAATAACTAAAAGTGTCAATGACACAATCAGATATTGAGTAGCACAACAAACAGTAGGTAACCTGTGATACATCTGTATACTCAGCTTATAGTATCAAAAGGAAAAACTTCCTGCTATACAAAGAAGCTACACTGTCCAATTAGTGGAAGCAAGAAGAAAGAAGAGGGACTAAAATAAACAATTTAATGGCAGGTCAGCTATCCTTACACCCTACCAACTAACACTAAATTGGGCAAGTAACGAAATATTCTATGAGCAGTCTGTCTGCCCAGGAACCATAGATAGAACTGGAATGAGTCTATCATAAAAGATGGCTTGAAGTCTGGATCTAAACCATGCAGTCCGGCCCTCCTCAAATCTCGCTGCCATACCTTGATGCTGGTGAAGGACTTGTAAGTAAGTGGCAGATTTGGAAAGGCTTGTTTCCCACTGGGCAAGCATAGGAGGATCTGCTTGCCTCCACTTAAGGATGATTTGCCTCTTTGCCTCCATTAGGGCTTGCTGGATAAATGTCTTGATGGGACAAGGGGTACTCAATAATTGGGTCTGATCTCTGAGTAGGAGTAACTGTGGAATGAAGGGAATTTAGACGCTAATAATTGACTGCCAAAAGAGTGTAATAGGAGTACAAGACTATATAATGTGAGCTGTATCAGCTGAAGGTTGCCGATATCTCCAGCACCTATCTGAGATCAAATATTCAATTCTAGCCAACAAAGCAGATGCTCTGTGCCATTTGCCTAGACATTTTTTCTGCAATAATTGTAGTTTTGGGTCCAGGGTGCCTGTGTGGGCTACCAACAGACAAGGGTACAGGGTGCTCTGTGACCTCTCAAAACTGAAACAGCATAAAAGTCATAGCACTCACCTTAGCACCATAAATAAAAAGGCAAAAAGCAGCAATTTAGTGCAAAGCTTGAAAACCTGTACTTGGAGCAGCAGCCAGATAGACAGTACAGACACCGCAACTTCTCTTCTCACATTTCACCCAATCGTGGACTTTTTCAAAGAGGTGCCTGTGTGGCCTATTTCACAATATCTGCACCAACACTGAGGTGTAATGCTGATGTTGAGTTCCTGCTTTCATTTTTGCCTGAGGAGATCCCAAGTCAGAACATCCAAGCTTTGAGGATGTTGATGTATTTGCCTGCACCTACTTTTAGAGTTGTGAATCCAGTTAGTGAGGGTAATATATAGGCTATTTGTCACAATATATAGGAGTGCTCCAATTTGTGTATTAAGACATGCTGAAGTAACAAAAATCGCCAGTGTTCTGAGTTAGGTAATTGGAAATCCTGTTGCAACTGAGCAAAGGATTTAACAATGCCAGTGTGGGGATGAACTAGATTTGCTAGGACCAGAATACCTTTTCCCACCCATTTATCCCATAAAATGGGTTTGCCAACAGTGGTAATAGTAGGGTTGCCCCAAATGGTTCTGTAGGACCCACTGAGAGCCCCTTCCACGAATATAATTTAAGTTGCTGGCTCCAAGCCCATTGAGTGTATTGGATGGTGAGGTAGAAAATGGTCTTATTTTTAGGTGCCCAAAGGGTCGTACCAATGGGACCTTACATATTGAGGCTTGTTCAGCTTCCAACCAGAGGGAGGGATCTCACAGTTCTAATTCAGCCATTGTGTAGCCTGGGCAGTTATATGGGAAAGATGATAGTGTTTCAAATATGCCACATTTCATCCATCTCCCATGGCCAGAGTTCTTAAAATCTTTTTTACTGAATCTAGGGTGCTGGTCAGACTATATAAAGGAGGAGATGAGCTTCTCAATGTGGCACCAAACATTATCAGGGTTATAAATCAGCAGATTACTGAGACAACACAGCAGTCACGGAAGAGACATCATTTTAAATGCAGCTATGCGTGCCATAAAAGAGAGGCCTGATTTTACACATCTATAGTGTTCCACCCAAAATTAGTCAAGAAGTGGGGGAAGATTGTGAGAAATCAAATCGGTGCACTCAGAGAGAATAATCATATTAAGATATTTTATACACAGAGTGGCCCAAGTAAGGGCAATAGGGGCTAGTTTGGCCTAGTTAGGGTTGTGCCCTTTAACTGGCAGGACTTCAGGTTGACCCCAGTTAATTTTAAGGCCTGAGAGGGAACCAAAGCTGGAGAGGGTCCAGAAGGCCACAAGGAGGGATTTCTCAGCCTCAGAGAGAGAGACTGAGAAGGGGGTCATCGGTGTAGGGGAGATTGGAAAACTGCTTATGCCCAAAGAAATTCCCCTAATGTTGGTATGACCCCTGAGGGCTGCATCCACGGACTCCATTGCTACAATGAAAACTATTGGACTTAAGGGACAGCCTTGCCTTGTACCTCAGTGGAGTGGGAAGAAAGGAAACTGGATACCATTTGTGAGTACTGTTGCCCTAGCAGATGAATAAAACGTTTGTACCCATTTAATAAAGTTAGAACCGGTCCTGCCCTTCAAAAAGTATACCACAGATATTCCCACTCCACCCAAGTCAAACACTTTTTCCATATCATTGGCAACAAAAACTGCATTTTCTGCACTAAGGTGAGGATGATAGAGGAGGTTAACAACCAAAGCCAATTGTCTTGATACTTGTCTCCCTTTCATGAAACCAGCCTATAAGGAGTGAACAAGGAAGGGTAGGGCTTGCTCGGGGTGACTGGCCAATACTTTAGCTAATATTTTCATATCAGCATTGATAAGGGATATAGGTCTATAATTAGAGCTTTGCGTTTTATCTTTTCCCAGTTTAGGGAGTACAGTGATCACTGCTTCCTGTAAAGTGGGTGTCAGTAAACCATTATTAAGAGATTCCAGATACTTGTTGAGCAAAGGTGGGATAAGAAGGTCTGCAAAGGTCTGATAAAAATAAATATTGAGGCCAATGAACCCAGGAGCTTTACCAGAGGGCAGTTGTTTAATGGATTCTAAGATTTCCACTGAGGTTAATGGTCCACTGAGTATTAGATCTAGGTAATCTGGAAGAGTGGGTAGGGACAGGGGAGCAAAGAAGGAGTCCAAGTCCTCACTAGGGGCTCTACCTACTGAGGAATAGAGTTTGAGATAATAATCTAGAAAAATGTTTTTGACTGCAGCCAGTTCTGATGTAGGGCTACTTGAATCTGTAAGGCGTTAAGGGATAAGAGCAACCACCTGTTTTTTCTTAAACTGACAGGCAAGGAGTTTGCTAGCCTTCACTACTTGCTCCCAGTAATGTTATTTTATGGAAAAAAAGAGCTTGTCCAGCTTGCTGGTGAGAAATTGTATTAAGCTGATGCTTTAGATGGATAATTTTACCGATTTCTCGTGGTGTATGCTGTTGACAGGCATAGAACTGTTTCTAGGTGATTTGTAGCTGAGAGGTGAGATCCAGCACCTCCTGCTTCCTTTCTTTATTTAATTTAGCCAAGTAGGAGGTAAGTCTTTCATGAATAGAGGTTTTAAAAGCCTCCCACCTGGTACCATAAGAAGTGTTAGAGGCAGTATTATAGTGAAGAAGCATTTGGATTTCATCCTGCAGCCACAAAATAAATGGTGCCGAATGCAGGAGGAGTGGATTAATCCTCCATCTGGGTGATTCAGGGACTGTGTTCTGTAGAGATACTGTGATAGAAACAGGGGCATGGTCTGAAAGAGTGATGGGGTATATGGAGCTATCAGTGATTTCAGAAGGTATTTAATGCTGGTGAGAAAATAGTCCAATCTGCTATGAGTGAGGAATCTAGACAATCTGCAAGAATAATCATGAGAACTAGGATGTTGGGCTCTCCTACAGTCCTGGAGCATAAGCTCCTGACATACCTGAGCTGCACCTTTCCTACTCTGAGTGTGGGAGAGGGTGCCTGAGCCATGAGGATATTTATCCAATGTGGGGTCCCAGGCAAAATTAAAGTCCCCACCTAGGAAGACGGCAGTATCACTGGTGTTAAGGTCTGACATGTGCTGGAGAAGAGAATAGAAGCAACCTGCATGATCTTGATTTGGGGCATAAATGTTAGCCAGTAAAATGTCTCTGGTCTATACTCTCCCTTGTAATAAAATCCATCAACCATCTTTATCCTTCTGGGTTTGGTTTATCACTAGGGGTATATTTTTCCTGATTAAGACTGAGACCCCCATTCTTTTTTTTTGCAGTTCATCTTTTTATTATTATTATAATATGATAAAACAGCAATTTCCACATATAAAAAGACAATGTGACTAGACACAGCGACAGGATATGATGACTTATTGGCAATTAAGCAGCATTGCTAAAATTGATTGGCAGCTTTATAGCCTATAATCTGTCATAAAGTTGCAGCATTGTGAATGAATATATCTAGGCTAAACTCTTTAAAATTGACATAGAAGGTAAGACCAAAGAAGAGGGAAGGATTTGTATAGAATACTTATATAGCAGTGTTGTTATTAAATCTTGTCTTACATAACTATATGTCATGTATAGGTGGAAAGGCTGTGAAGGTAACAAGGCATATGAATAATGCCAGTAGGAAGAAAGCAAAGAAAAAGAATAAAACAAAGAGAGAGAGAAAACAACTAATAAGAGAGACAGGAGCAGTAATAGTTATCAAGTGGTATTAAATAAAGATAACCTTTATAACAGTCCATACATTAAGTATTAGAAGAATGTGAAGATTTTAAAGAATTAAAATAATCCTGCCAACATCTGTTGTATGCCTTAAGTCAGCCAGAAGAGATATGAGACATACCGTCCAGGGAGGTGTACTGAGATAAATTCTTGAGACTGTCAGAGAAATTGGGGATTACAACTGACTTCCAATGTATAAGTATAAGGTGCTTAACTTGGAGACATAATATAGTCAGCCATACATTCTGAGCCCAGGAGATTGTATTATTATAAAAGTTGAAAATGCATACTATAATATGTTTAGGATCCAATGTAAAGGACTGACCAACTACTTTTACTGCAAAGTTGTGAGTAGTGCACCAAAGATTTTTTATAAGAGGGCACAGCCATAGAATGTGGAATAAGTCCCCATTGGGAGAATTACAGTGCCAGCAGTTATTATTATTCATTAGTTCCATATGCTAGAATACCATAGGAGTCATGTACCATAAGTGAAGGATTTTTATTTGTATAAGTGAACTGCAGACATCTTTAACGGTCTTGTGACAAGAAAGCCAACACCCATGCCATTGTAAGTCTGTTATATTGTAATTTAAAAGTTGACTCCATTGTTTTTTGCAGCGAGAGATTGATCAGAAGTATATCTCTGGTGTTTTTGCAGATTGTACTGTTCAAATTAGATGAGGTATTAAGCCATCGTGAAATATATTGATCATGTAAAACTTGTTTGGATAAGTATTGGAAATAGGAGTTGCAAGTGGTACAGAGCTGTAGATATTTCCAAAAATCATGTTTAGGAAGTTTCCAGAGGGTACAAAGATCAGTAAAGAACTTGAGTTTAAAGTCATTCGGCTCAAGTATATCATTTAAGAAGAAGATGCCCCTGATTTTTCAGTTATGGCAGAAGATTGGGTGATTATCCAGAGAGATGTTTGGGTTACCCCAAACCGGGGTGTAGGCCATAGGTGTAGGGTTAGTTTTAAGGGGTTTGTGTATTAATTTCCAGTAGAATGCTGATGAAGAGATTGTGGGATGGGATTTTAGTTTAGGAGTGTGTTATAAGTATGAGAGGTGGGAACGTTCCCAGGACATAGGGAGGATTCCATAGTAAACCATAATGGTCATTTGGCCATCAGTTTAAGAAACCATTTGATGGTTTGAGTTGCTCGAAAGGCCCACAAGTGTGCCTGAAACCAGGGAAGCCCAAAGCCTCCTCTCGACCAATGTGAGCAGAGTTTTTTTTTACTACTGAATCTGGGAGGTTTCCCTTCTCAAAGGAAGCTGCCGATTAATTTATCAAGTTTGACTAAAAAATTGGAAGGTAAAATTAAGAGAATGTTAGCAAAAAGATATAAAATTTGGGGAAAGACGGTCATTTTAATAGCAGACATTTTCCCATTTAATGAGAGGTTAAGCAGTTTCCATCTATCAAGCATAGATTTAATATTAGATAGCAAGGGGATAAAGTTTGTAGCCTATATTTTATCTAGTAATTTGAATACCTAGATGAGAGGAGCCATGAGGTGCCCAATGGAAGCCCAAGAGAGTATTCATAGATGATTTACAGTATTAATTTAAAGGTAAAGTTTCAGATTTATTATAATACAAAGCTAGGCCAGAGAGAGAGAGGTAAATTATTTAAATAATGGTTGACCTGCCTCTTCGAGATCTTCTAAAAGAATAAGGAGAGCATCTGTGTAAGAGAGTGAGGAATAGCGGGAGTTACTGATCTGAATACCCTTAATATTGCTGGCTTGACAAAGACAAGTGGAGAGGGGCTCCATGGCAAGGATGAACAGTGACGGTGACAAGAGGCAACCTTGCCTGGTACCTCTTGCTGGTGAAAATAGAGGAGATAGCATAGAATTAGTGAGAATTCATGTTGAAGGAGAAGTGTATAGTAGCTTGATCCATAAACAGAACTTATTGGGAATACCGAAGTGAGACAGTACCAGATATAGATAGTTCCAATGTAAGGAATCAAATGTCTTTTCAAAATCGATAGCAATGGCGGCTGCAGGGGATTTGAGTGTCTTTGCTTTGTGAATTAAATTGAATAAAGAATGGAGATGATCGGAGCCCAATCTGTTTTTGATAAAACCAGCTTTGGAGCTGTGAGCTAGCTTTGATACTAGAGGATCTAGATGAAGGGTTAAAAGTTTTGCAAAGATTTTGCCGTCAGTGTTAATTAGTGAGATAGGTCTGTAGCTGGATGGAAGAGCAGGGTCCTTGTCTTTTTTGGGTAGGACTGTGATAATGGCTTCTGTCATTGTGGGAGGAAGAGTACCATTAATTGATGATTCCAAAAAGTCTTTATAAAGCAGAGGACACAGAGTATCTGAAAGTGATTTTCAGAAGTTCACAGAGAACCCATGTCCCCCAAGGGATTTTCCAGATTTTAGGGTAGATAATGCTTTTCAAATCTCTTGAAGGGCAAATGATTTGTCCAGATTTGCCATATCTAAATCAGAAAGGTGTGGTAGTTGCAACTTATCTAGAAAAAAAATGAATTTGTTTATTTGGCGCACAATTCTGCTGCGAGAATAGCTGTTAATAGAAGGATTTCAAGATATGGTTAATAGAAGGATTAATACTGTGTGTCTGGCCTAAATGATCTTTCAGGCCTGCAATATGCCTATCCATTTGCTGAGATTTAAGTTGATAGGATTTCCTGCATCTATCACTTTGTTCCCAATATTTATGTTTAAGCCTAAAAAGGGCTAATTCAGCTTTGTGAGATATAAGTTCCTTGATTTTGATTCTTAATTGAAGGTTTTCAAGATGAAGTTGCAAGTTGGGATTGGGTTTATTGGTTTTAAAGTATTAATCTTCTTTGATTTTTAGTGACTTTTCTAGATCGGCTAATTGACACTCTTTTAATTTCTTCCTGTGTAGCTAATTATTTTACCTCTGATGGTAGCTTTTAATGCTTCCCAAACAATATGCACGGAAATACCGGGGGTATTGTTAAAGGAGAGGTATTCTTGAATTTGGTTTCTAACCCAGGGAATAAAGTCAGGGTCTTTAAGTAGAAGTGGATCAAGGTGCCATGATGGAAATTTAGAGGGTGGAGGACCCCATAATAGGTGAAGTTTGATGGGGGATTTGTCTGATATTGTAACCGGGAGAATGGAGGTTTCAATTGTTTTATCAGTTATGGAGTGAGAAGTGAACCAGTAATCAATTGTACTATAGGATTGATGAAGTGGGGAAAAAAAAGTATAGTCATGGTCCCTAGGATGATAAAGTCTCCATATGTCAGATAGGCCAAAGTTTTTTTTAAAGCATTGATAGGGCATTAATACTTCTCGGGTGAGAATAGAAAGAAGAGTTACTTCTATCTAAATGGGCCTTCAAAGCTAAATTAAAATCACTGCCTACTAAAATAGGTAAATTATAATTGTTATATGACATAATTTGTTGGGATAAATTATGGAAAAATTCAGGTGAATTAGAATTAGGGGCATAAACAATGACTAACATAATTGGGCCTATAGGGGTATTGAGTGTAACTGTTATCCATCTGCCTTCCGGGTACATAGAGGATTTAATGAGAGACCAGTTAAGGTTTTTATGAATCAAGATAGCCACCCCCATTTTTTAGAGGAAAGAGAGGATGCATATATTTGGCCAACGCAATCCCTTTTGAGTTTGCATACATCCTCAGCAAGGAGTTTAATTTCTTGTAGGAAAGCAATATGTGTTTTATGTTTTTTTAGTAGGAAAGAATTTGTGTCGCTTACAAGGAGAATTGAGTCCCTTGGTATTCCATGAATATAATATTAAGTCACTCATATTGGATAAGAGTAAGGTATAACAATGACCACATGTATGAGGGACTCATATTCATATTCCTTGGGGTTGAGGATGCTACAGATCCAGAAGGGAAAATGTACAAGCAAGTAGAGGTGGGCAGGACTATACCATTGTATGGATCTAAAAATATAGAATAATGATTTCCCATGTGTCTCTCTAAAGAGCTGTGAGAAGAGAACATTTTTAACATTTTACTAAGATAAAAGGAAACTTATCTACTATAATATACAATAATGTATCACTTAGATGTGTAGGTAGATGTGAGTCGGTACGTAATACCAGAGACTCTCTCACTACACAACTGAGCGTGACTATATATATAAGTAACTCTTAAGCAAAACTGCTAATAAAAAGCTGTAATCCTAAATTACAAACCTCGTGAAAAACCTACAATAGGTATTATACAATAACAGCTGAATAGATAGTCATATATGGTCCCCAGGAGAAGAACCAGAATCGTCACATCATTACTAATGAGAAAACAATTCCAAAATTGTGAAAAAGAACCAGGTAATACTACTACAGTTTAAACTAGAACAGTGTCCAAAAGCAGTTGAAGATTTAAATGTGCCATCTAATTATGCTAACAATATGACATATTGTGAGGGCTAAAGAGATGATTAACAAAATACAGAGTTCACACAGCCGTTATAATGAGATGTTATAAAATAGGTATAGAGGGTAATAAGAAAGTTGAAATGTTCATAATAAATGGTTGTTGTCATTTATGAAGCATCAAGGTGATTATTAACTTGATAGAGGGTATAACTGCATATCCTAGTATAACTGGATTAATTACCATCTAAAAGAATTGGTATTTAATATATATATATATATATATATATATATATATATATATATATATTAGAATATGATATTTGTGGATCAGGCTTCGAGACTCATAGAGCTGCTAATTTATAAGCATAAAGCTTGCATGTAGGTGACACAAAGTTCGAATATAGCCTGATTATGGTTTTTAAAATAAATATGTATAGCTGGGTGACTAAGCCTAATGTAGGCCCAGTGAGGCCAACTATGGAGTATACAGTATATTAACTGTATTTATTCAGGCTTTGAGCTTTAATGTGTTCAGAGTATGATATTCTTTTGCTCAATTATGTTACAAGAAGAACTCGAGCCACAAAAATAGCCTGCAATGTATACTGTATATAAATAAAGGAAATCTAAGAGAGAGGTTGAGACTGTAGTGGGTTTAATATCCAATAAATTATATATATGGGGGTAAGGGGGAAGAGAGGATATGCGTTAAGGGTTATGAGTTAAATAAAAAGCTTTGACCGAGTTGCCAAATTGAAAAAGAGGAATTATATATTTATCCATCAGTTGTTTAAAGAGTTATATCATTGAGCTAGTACCTGTGGTGTCTCATGAATGGCTTCTATAAATAAAATGGAGTAATATAGAATTGAATGGTTACCCCTCATACATACGACCATAAGTGCTGAGTGAACTACTATAGAAGTTACCACAATAATAGCCCTTGAAATTAGTTGAAATCCACGATGTACAGCTTTGTGCAATATCAGACTGCTGTATGTGGCCCTGATAAGATCAGAATGCATAGTGCCATGCCATTAGGTAGGCTGGAGTATAGCAGACAGAGAGCCTGCATGGAAAAGTACCTTGTTAATAGAAAAACTCATTAAATATTGCAGACAGGGTAGGAGTTAAAATGGGGGTTGTAAGCTTTTAACAAGGCACAATTGCACTTATACTGAATATTGTGCTCAAGAAGTGCATAACATGTACTCTGAATTACCCCAGCATTTTAAGATTAATGGCCGTGATGTTCAGCCTTGCGCTATCACAACCAGCTGGAAGCGATAGTCGTGAGGTCAGAAAAAGCACAAATATCGCGGTTAGAGCAGGGTTGTTCTAATTAGCCAAGGGGCTAACCAGGAGTGGGATCCTAATAAGGATAACAACTTGAATTGCGTGAGTACAGTTCTAACTTCAGGTAGAATTGGATTTTGAAGGAGTTAAAGAACTGGAGTTGACTTTACTTTTAAGCTTTCCCCTACGCTTCTTTTTCGGTGGCTCGAGCAGCTTAATTAGTGAGTTCGCAACTAGCTCTGCCCAGGATGTATATGCCAATATAGTGCCAGGGGTTCTTTTTGCATAAGGTTTGTGTAGTTGGTCCGATTTGTTCCCTTGACTGTCTTCCTGCGAGGAGTGAATATCTTCCTCTTCTTCTTCTAGAAGTGCAAACTTATTGGAGAGGGGAAATTGGGGAGGAAAGTTTACGGTGGTACTCAGAGGGATGAGAAGAGAGGGTGGATTCTACACCTTCACAACATGAGTTCTTAGTGATTCATGGACTGGAGACACTCTTAGCCTGTATGCAAGCAGAAAGCCTTGAAGGGGGGGATCGCTTTCATACATTCAGTGGGGGATTCGTTGAGCACCTTGTCACCACCGCTATATTGATTGGACCTCATTTCAGGACAGCAAGCATTCGGGCTGACGTTCATAGAAGAAACACCACTATTTTAGGAGGAGGTTGATTCCTTGAGATTGATGCCCAGGTAGGTAGAGAGGGCTTCAGGGGTCCCAAAGTCTGTAAAAGAGTTGTCCACAAAAAGGCACATTACGGACAGATATCTTAGCACAAATTTAAAGCCTCTTTGATGCAGGATTGGTTTTAATGGGTTGAAGGCCTTTCTTTTATTTAAAACTTCCTTGGAAAAGTCTATGAACATACATATTTTATGTTCTTGCCACTTCAGTTCCCCGATTTCTCTTGCTTTCTTGAGAATCAGCTCAGTATGGGAGAAGTTTAAGAATCTAGCAATGATAGACCATGGCTTTTGATCTGGGCCTGGTCGTGGGCCTAGGGATCTATGAGAATGCTCAATAATAAGATCTTGTCTGGGTGGAAGTTTGGGCAAGGCTGGAAGCACATGAGATAATGAAGCACTGGTGTCCCCAAGTTTGGAGCCTTCAGGGAACCCGAGGAAATGGAGATTGTTCCTGCGGTTTCTGTTTTCTATGTCATCTATTTTGAAGTGTAAGGTTTTGATCATTCTGTCTTGCTCTCTGATAGTTGCATGTAAATCATGGATTGCATTCTCATTATGTGAAGATTTAGTTTCTGTAGAAGTAAGTCGAATGTCCAATGCTTGCATATTAGAAATATTTTGTTGTGTGGCAACTTTAAGGTCATTCATCTCATTTATCAGTTGTTAAAACATAGATCCTATTCTATTTAGAGAGCTTGTTCTCATGCTGTGGTTGGCCGTAGTTGCAGGCCTCAGAGGAGGAGGAGAGAAATTTTTCAGAGTGAAATTCAGTTGTAAAGTTGAAGGAAGGTCACAAATACTATGACAAAGAGCTGCAGGAATATCTGCAGAGTAGATCCCACAAGGATGGCACAGAACAGG
Source organism: Neoceratodus forsteri (assembly GCA_016271365.2). Classification (NCBI taxonomy): domain Eukaryota; kingdom Metazoa; phylum Chordata; order Ceratodontiformes; family Ceratodontidae; genus Neoceratodus; species Neoceratodus forsteri. The sequence goes on from CM057452.1 coordinate 606,748,443, forward strand.
AACCTGGAACTTTGCAAATTAGTGATGATTGCTGGAGATCCCAGGGAGAATCAGGATTAGGCTGCCATTCTTAGCAGAGCCAAACCATGCCCCAGACCCCCCCCCCTTCTTAAAAGTGTAATTACTTGAGAATTTGAATCCCACCAAAGTACAGGCCAACCTAAACACATGAGCATGCAAAATTGCCAGCAGAAATAGGCCATAATGGTCTATCAGGTCTAATCGAGTTTTCAGTTCAGTTTAGTTCCCTGGAGCTGCCACCCCCCCCACTCCTCTTGGAGTCATCCACTTCCACTCCATTACTCTCCCCCTTCCAATTCTCAGTACCGATTTCTCCCATTCTAATTTTCTTTTTCACCCTATCCCACCCCCTTGAAACTGGCTACCATATTTGCCGCAACTACCTCCTCCGGTAACTTCCACCCAGTCACCACCTTTCATTGAAAAAGTGCCTCCTCATTTCCTTCTTAAATCTACCTCACACTAGTTTCAGGCTATGACCCCTTGTTGTGCTCTCCTTTCTTAAATTAAAGATGCCCTCCGATCCAACCCTGTTTATGCCCTTAAGGTACTTGAAGGTTTCTATCATATCACCCCTTTCTCTTTTGTCCTCCAGGGAGTACTTGCTGAGCTCCCTCAGCCTCTCCTCATATGTTTTGTCCCCCATGCCCCGGATAATTTTGGTTGCTCTCCAATGGAGCCCCTCCTGTAGGTTGATATCCTTCTTCAGATAAGGGCACCAGAACTGAACACAATATTCCAGGTGTGGTCCCATCAGTGATCTGTACAGTGGCAGAACAACTTTCTCCCTCCCAGAGGTGATTCCTCTGGCGATGCAGCCCAGCATTTCATTTGCTTTGGCTGCTACCTTACGGCACTGTGCAGAGTGTTTCATGTCACCCCTGACCAACACACCAAGATCATTTTCCTCCTCTGTGATGGTCACCTGTACTCCCCCCAGCCAGTAGCTGGCCCCTGGGCTCCTGACTCCCAGCTGCATGACCTTGCATTTCTTAGCACTGAATCCCATCTGCCAGATGTCCAACCATTTCTCTAGCCTAGACAGATCTCCCATTAATTCTTGTCTCCCTTCCACTACGTCCATCCCCCACAGAGCTTAGTATTATCTGCAAATAGGCTGATCTTACTTTTGACCCCCTCTGCTATGTCACCAATGAAATTGTTGAACGGCACAGGTCTGAGTACTGAGCACTGTGGGACCCCTCTAGTTACAGGTCTAAGTTGGGATAATTCCCTCCTACCATCACTCTCTGGTTCCTGTCCTGCAGCCAGCTCTTGACCCATCCCAGCAGTTTGTCCCCTATTCCAAGGTCCCGCGGCTTGCTGATCAGCCTGCCACTTGGCACCGAATCAAATGCCTTGCTGAACTCCAGGTACAGGACATCCACCACCTGTCCCCTGTCCAGTGACCCTGTAACCCAGATCAAGTAGCATCTGTAGCTTTTGCAGAAGGTAGGGAAAATGGGCAGACTGGATGGGCCTGGTAATCCTTATCCGTTGTCAGTTTCTATATTTCTATGTTAGAAATGATTTTGTGACTCGAGTGCAGACTACAGAAGCAATTTATTTTTGTATTTATTTTCAAACTGTTGCTGGTGCTTTTGTAGCTACTGGTGACTAATTTATACTGGTTTGTGTCTGTATCACAGGGACTGTATCACACTACCCCCCCCCCCACCAGGATCAGAATTGAAAATTAAAAACTGTAAGGGAAATTGATTAGAAACACATAATCTCCTTGGATGACTGTACTTATCTGACTGTCTACATTTGGATTGCAATTTGTTTTTAGAAATGACCACTTTGAAGATGTGAAATGCTGCTCTTTTGTGTGTAGGGGAAGGGATCTTTGACTTCAAGGAGGCCATTTTATCACAGTTGAGGCTCTGGAATGGCCATTTCTGTGAGAAAAAATGATTTCTGCAGTGCGGGTTCTGCAGCCATTACCACGATCATGGAACTGTGAAATGCCAGGTGTCCTGCCCTAGGTACAGCACAGCTTCTGACACCCTCCCTGTAAAAAAACAGGATGGAATGGAACATCCAGAGAAAAGCACAATTCCAGTACAAACTTCATGCAGTCACACAACATAACAGCCCATGGTACAGCAAAGCTCCTAATGGCACCTGTCCACCTGACAGTCACCTTGTAGTCACATGATGGAACAGCCCTGGGTACAGCAAGCTCCTGACACTAACCCTACAATCATATGAACATACGAAGAAGCCAGCAGAAGGCCATTTGGTCTATCAAATCTGCTCGTATTGCAGGGTCCATAGCTTGAGCTAATATCCCTGCCCTCCCTCCCCACTCCTCCCATCCTCCCTACCCATGACCCTTACCCTCCTCCATGCCTGTCCCAGCCTCTCTTAAACTGCCCACTGTCTTCAATGAGATAACTTCTTCTGGCAATGCATTCCAAGTGTCCACCACCCTCTCTGTGAAGAAGTGCTTCCTGACCTCCCTCCTAAACCTCCCACTCTCCAGCTTAAGACTGTGGCCCCTTGTGTTATGGTTACTACTCAACTTAAAGAGGTTCTCCTTATCAACCTTATTTATCCCTTTCAGGTACTCGAAGGTCCCAATCATGCCTCGTCTCTCTCTGCTGTCTTCCAGGGAGTATATGTTCAGTGCCCTCATCCTCTCCTCGTATGCCTTACCCTGTTGACCAGCTATCATCTTTGTAGCCCTCCTCTGGACCTTCTACAGCAGGTTAATGTCCTTTTTAAGGTGTGGGCACCAGTACTGAAGCCCATACTATAGATGTGGCCTTACACTGGTACTGGTACCTGTACAAGGGCAGTATAACCTCCTCTTTCCTACTACTGATCCCCCTAGATATGCATCCCAGTATCTTGTTTGCCTTTGCTGCTGCTTTCTTGCATGGCGTGGAGTGCTTCAGGTCACTAGTGATCATCACTCCCAGGTCCTTCTCCTCTTCTGATGCAAATACTTGGACTCCATCCAAGTAGTACCCTGTCCTAGGATTCTTGGCTCCAATATGCATAACTTTGCATTTCTTGGCATTAAAGCCAAGCTGCCATATCCTGGACCACCTTCCTAGCTTTTCCAGATCTTCCTGTAGGTGCTGTATCCCTTCAGCTGTGTCCACTCTCCCACAGAGTTTGGTATCATCCGTGAATAGGCACATTTTGCCCTTAATGCCATCTCCAATGTCATTAATGAAGATCTTGAACAGCACCGGCCCAAGCACTGAGCCCTGCAGGACCCCAGTGGTTACCTGTCTGGTGCCAGATAACTCTCCCCCAGAACCACCCTCTGGGCTCTGTTCTTCAGCCAATTTTCCACCCATGTGGCCATTCTTTCCCCAACCCTGAGATCCACCAACTTCTTGACCAACCTTTTGTGGGGAACAGAGTCAAAGACCTTTCTGAAATCAAGATAGAGGATGTCTACTGCTTGGTCCCTGTCTACTGTCTCAGTGGCACAGTCAAAGAAGTTAATCAGATTTGTTTGACACGATCTCCCCCCCATGAACCCATGCTGCCATGCATCCTGGAGACCATGCTCCTCTTGATATTACACCAACCTCTCCTTTAGTATGGTCTCCATGAGCTTTCCCACAATGGAGGTCAGACTGACTGCTCTGTAATTTCCTGGGTCATCCTTGGGACTGTTTTTGTGCAGCGGCACTACATGTGCTGCTCTCCAGTCCTGCGGTACTACGCCTGTCTCTAGTGAACTATTAAATAGGTCTGCCAGTGGCCCTGCCAGTTCCTTTAGTACCCTTGAATGTACTTCATACTGGCCTGGTGATTTGTCCACCTTCAAAGCCAGCAGCCCCTCCCTCACTCGATCCTCCTCTATCACTGCATCTATGTTCTCCTCCCCCCTGCTGCTCTTTTCCCTCCTGAAGGCACTGGTCTGTCCTTCTTCCTGGTGAAGACGGAACAGAAGCATTCATTTAGTATCTCTGCTTTTCCCCCAGTATCCTCCACCCACTCCACCCCTTTCTTAAGCCTAACAATCCCTTCCTTCTTGTCTCTTTTCTCACTTATATAGTGAAAGAAAGCCTTCTCCCCCCTTCTTAATTCTTTCAGCTATCTGCAGCTCTTTCTGTGCATTTGCTCACGTGACTTTCTTACTTGCCTCACTAGCCAACCTTAAGGTAATTTTCCCTATCCACCTCTCTCTTGGTCTTCCTGAATTTTCCATGGGCCAATCTCTTTTTCCTTACTGCCTGGGCAACCCCAGAACTGAACCAGCTAGGCACTTTGGCCCTTGTGTTCTTACTCGTGAGCCTAATGCACTCCTCTGTGGCAACCACTATTCCTTCCTTAATGGTGGACCACCTTTGGTCCACCCCCATATCTGCCCTGATGCCCACCAGATGGCTCCTTAGCACTTCGCCTATTTTCTTGAAGTCTTCCCTTCTGAAATCCAACATTTTGGTCTTAGTCAGGATGCTTTCCCAATCACAGGATGGAATAACCAGGATTAACCTCAACCACAGACACCCTCCCTACAATTACACTATCAAACAACCCAGAGTACAGCACAGTTGCAGACACCCTCCTTGCAATCACACTACTGAGTAGCCCAGGGTATAGCAAAGCTTCAGACACCCTCCCAGCAATAAAAGGATGAAACAGCTAGAGTAAGGCCCATCTCCAGACACCCTCACTGCAATTACACTGTCAAACTGCCCAGAGTACAGCACAGTTCCAGACACTCTTCCAGCAGTGAAATGATGGAACAGCCAGGGTAAACCACAACTCCAGACACCTTCATTGTAATTTGACTGCCAAACTGCCCAGGGTTAACCACAACTCCAGACAACCTCACTGCAATTGCACTGTCAAACTGCCCAGAGTACAGCACAGTTCCAGACACTGTCCCAGCAGTGAAATGATGGAACAGCCAGGGTAAACCACAACTTCAGACACCCTCATTGTAATTTGACTGTCAAACTTCCTAGGGTTAACCAAAACGCCAGACAACCTCACTGCAATTACACTGTCAAACTGTTCAGGGTACAGCACAGCTCCAGACACCCTCCTTGCAATCACACTATCAAATAGCCCAGGATATAGCACAGCTCTGGACACACTCCTGGCAAGAAAAAGATGGAACAGCCAGAGTAAACCACAACTTCAGACACCCTCACTCTAATTACAGTGTCAAACTGCCCAGGGTACATTACAGCTCCAGACACCCTTCTTGTAATCACACTGTCAAATAGTCCAGGTTATAGCACAGCTCTGGACACCCTCCCAGCAATAAAAGGATGGAACAGCCAGGGTAGAACTCAAATTTAGACATCATCACTGCAATTACAGTGTCAAACTGCCCAGTGTACAGCACAGCTCCATGCACGCTCCCTGCAATCACACTATCAAACAGCCCAGGGTACAGCACAGCTCCAGACAACCTCCAAGCAATAACAGGATTGAACAGCCAAGGTAAAACACAGCTCCAGGCAGTCTCCCTGCAATACAATATGGAGCAACCTAGAGTATAGGCTACTGCCTGACACCCTCCCTGTATTCAGAGAATGGAACAGCACAGGGCATAGTACAACTTATGAAACTCTCCCGTAGTCACAAGAAAAAAAACAGCACAAGGTACAAAACAGCTCCTGACACCCTCCCTGCAATCACAGAATGTAACAGCCCAGGGCACAGCACAGCACCTTACATTCAGGAACATATGTGGAAGCCAGATTTCAGCTCAACTCCAACAAAATCCAGCACTGGCTTGCCTTCCATCAACTCTCTCTAAATGCCAAGAAAACAGTCTCCATGACCTTCGGCACTAGGCAGAGACTTGCTAGCCTCACAGTTCTGCCCACTTTCCACGCCCTTGATGGGACTTAGCTAGTGGACAGCTCCTTATTTAGATACCTTGGGGTCTGGTTGGACCAACACCTCAACTTCTCTGGTCACATTGACGCCATCCTGAGAAAACTTCACCCCAAGCTTGGTGCCTTATACAGGAACCATAATTGCATTCCCCTTCCGGCCAAGTGTGAGACTGTCCAAAAGATGATCCTCCCCATCATCGACTACTGTGATGTAGTCTGTAGTGTTTCTCCCAAATCCACCTTTTCCAGATTGGACCCTCTTTTCAACTCTTTCTGCTGCTTTGCCCTTTACTCTCCTGTGTGTGTACCCACCACTGTGATCTCTATCACTTCCTATCTTTCCTCTCTCTAACTAACAGGTGCCTCTCCCATTGCACCAAATTCCACTCTAAATGATGTCTTGGCTCTCTACCTCCATATCTATCCTCCTTCCTCTCCACCCCTCCTCCTCCTGCTCATTTCTTAAGATCCACAGAGTCACGTTCCTTTGCGGTTCCTCGCTGCTCTACATGGGCTGGCCAGTCTGCTTTCTTACATCATCTCCCCAAGATCTGGAATTCCCTTCCATACCAGATTAGTCACTCCTCCTCCTCACAATCCCTCTCCTCTGCCCTCCACAATTTCTTCACCTCAAACTGTACCTGTTTCCCACTATCTTAATGTAATCCCACCCTTCTATCTAACAGCCCCTCTCCTAATTTGGGTCTATACCTACTCTGGATTGCACTTGCTTTCAAATATCAAGTACTTAAAAATGTCCTATAATTGTTGTAGGCTATATTCCTGTTGTATATTGTACCCTACACCTGTTGCTTTGGCTGAATATGTTTACTGTTTAATGTACTACCTGATCCAAATGTACTGTCTCTTATGCATTAATTTTGTTGTATGTATTGTCCCTGTACCCAGTCTACCCCAGGCTGCACTGGGAGACAAGCAACTTGTTGTTCAGTGTGCCTTCCTGGTAAAACATTTCAATAAATAAAGAAATACATATCTAAATAAATAAATTCTCCCTGCAATCAAAAAATGTAACAGCCTAGGTTACACAATAGCTCCTGACACCATCCTTGCAGTCTCACAGTTGAACAGCTCAGAGTATAACACTGCTTCTGAAACCTCCCTGTAGTCACAGGATGGAACAGCTGGGGCAAGTCAGAACTCTAGACACCCTCCCTGCAGTCACACAGTGGAACAACCCAGTGTACAGCACAGCTCCTGATACCCTCCCTGCAGTCATACTATTCAACAGCCAAGGGTATTGTACAGCATAGCTCCTGACACCCTCCCTGCAATCACAGAATGGTACAGTAAGTAGTGTAACTAGAAAAATAAAACTTTTAAGACAGAACCCATTCTTGTCTCTTTGCCTCTGACCCCTCATTGTAGACATGCCAATATTTATTAACCAGACCTCTACTACACTAAATAGTGTACTACAGGAACTGCATAATAATACAGCAATACTTACTGGGTATGCATTTAACATTATGTGAGTAACCAAAATCAATGATCAGGGCCCAGAATGTAGTCCCCCTCTCCAATCAAATTGTAAGCCATGGCTTATTTGGTGTATCTGTCCCTACACCCCTATTAAAAGCCCTGGGTATAACATATTTATTTCTGACACCCTCCTTGCAATCAGACTATGGAATAGCCCATGTAAATGAGGGCTGGGTGGACTGTTCCATCTGAATTCCAGACCCCAAGATCGAACCCTGAATCCACGGACCTGGATAAATATGGACTTCACCGCAGAACTCCTGTTCTGGGTCTGTGGAAAGCAGGGCATTTTTTCTGCATGCCTAAGTTGCTTGCAGTTGTAGCTGGAAGTGCCAGGCAGAACAAAGAGTGAGAAGAGGAGGGTGAAGCTGAGCCCAGGAACCAGAGCACCACAGTCACATGGTGGGGAGATCTGAGTGTGGGCTGCAGCTGCTGTGGTCTGTCGGTCGGTGGCTCTTTCTCCGGTCGGCTGTGCTGGTCTGTTGCTCTGAGAATGTGGAACTAGGCAATTGAGCCATGAAGAAAAAAGCAACTGTATGGTAAAGTACTGGGATTCTTTTATATACTTTAAAGTGTATTCTTGGTTTCACTGTGGCTGTCTGTGTATAGGCCCAGAGCAATGGCATGCTGGCAAAATAATATAAATGTACACTTGTGCCATCCAGAAAAGGAGACAGAGAGAGAGAGAGAGAGAGAGAGAGAGAGAGACTAGACCACTGGTGGCCAAAAAGAAATTTTATAGTCACCAAAATCACAAATAAAGTGCGTTCTTGGTTTTATTGTGGCTGTCTGTGTACAGGCCCAGAGCATGGGCATGCTGGCAAAATAAATGTTGACTTGTGCCATCCAGAAGAGAAAGAGAGAGAGAGAGAGAGACTAGACTTCTAGGGGCCAAAGAGTAATGTTATAGTGACAGTCACAGAAATCACAAATAAAGGGTATTCTTGGTTTTGACTCGTGCCATCCAGAGGAGAAAGAGAGAAATACTAAACTGCTGGGGGTCAAAGAGTAATGTTATAGTCACAGAAATCACAAATAAAGTGTATTGTTGGTTTCACTGTGGCTGTCTGTGTATAGGCACAGGGCATGGGCATGCTGCCAAAATAAATGTTGACTTGTGCCATCCAGAAGAGGAGACAGAGAGTGAGCAAGAGAGAGAGAGAGAGAAACTAGACTACTGGGGTGACAAAGAGATTTTTTACAGTCATAGGAATCACAAATAAAGAAATTAAACTTGGCCTCAGTGTGGCTGTGCAGTGTGTGTATACTGTACAGGGCAGACAGGAAAAATAGTGGCTGCATCTGTTTGTCTTTGTCTCTCTCTCTCTCTCTCTCTCCACACTCAACATCATGGGCCTGAGCTGGATATGCCACCAGTACAGCCCTGACATGAAGCAGCTAGCAGTTATTGCTTTTATTTAGCAGTTTTGCTGTAATTGTTATACAAATCATGCATTAAATTGTTTCTTTTGGGCCTCTGTGTTAAATATAACCGATTTGGCCACTTTTATGCATTTTTTTTAATTTTTTCAAATATTTGTCAATAAATCAGAACTAATCAGACTAAATCAGAAGTTCACCGTGTTTCAGTTCTTATTTAATAAGGGTCAGAACTTCACTGAGTGTCCCAGCCCTAGTGTAAATACAGCCCTAACACCGTCCGAGCAATAACTGGAAGGAACAGCCCAGGGCACAGAGCACCTCCTGACACCCTCCCTCCAATCACATGATGGAAAAGCCCAGGGTACAGAGCAGCTTCTGAAGTAATGAACTGGAGAGCTGCGCAGATTGACCATTCCTAAAGGTGGTACAGCTGACCAGAACACCAAAACTATTAGAATAAAAATAAATAAAAAGTAAGTGTGCACATCACTATTAAATTAAATGGGTTTATTCACACATACAGAAACAACCACCCCTATGTAGTGCATACTCACTATGCTTCATGCTTTATGTACTATACCCTGGGCTGTGCCCTGATGAAGCCTAACGAGTAGGTGCTACATAGGTGTGGTTGTTCCTGTATGTCTGAATAAACCCACTTAATTTAATAGCGATGTGTGTGCTTACTTTTTATGTTTGCTTGCACGCATATGCAAGAAACATAGTGCCACCATATGCACTTTCGTGAGTGGCACCCCGCCCAATGCCCTGTGCGCTTTACAGCGGGCTGTATCGCACTCAATGAATGCCCCAGCTGTCATGACAGCAGTTCAGATGTAGTGGTATACAGTTGAAAGAACATCTGTTACATCAGTGGTGTAGGGACGGTAGGCAATTGCATACTGCCATGTGGTCAGCAGCATGCAAATTGCCTACATGTCACCACCGCTGGATTGTAGAGGTTGCTGATGCACCTCCCAATTGTTGTGTGCTGAGGGGTGCCCAATCCCTCGGCCTCAAGCACATTCCCCCAAGCACACTGTATATCTGACAGGGTGCCCAATCTCCATTGGCTCCAGTGTCCCCCCCCACCAAGAAAAACAAACTTCCAGGTGCCATGCTGGGAGCCCACCTCAGCATGGCAAAAGTCCAGCATCGTCATGTGCCCCCCCACACTGTATGGCCAATGAGGGTGCCCAATCCCCTGTTGGCTCCACTGCCCCCCAAAACTTCCAGGTGCCACACTGGGAGTCTACCCCGGCATGGCAAAAGTCCCACATCATCTATGTAAAATAAAAAAAAACCTGTAACAAAAGAAAACAGTCCCTCATTGACTCTCTTGTCCCCTTCCCCAACCCCGCCCACCCTCAGTGTACCCACTCCTCACACCCTCCCTCACCCCATACTTACCTCTGGAGGCTGGCAGGATGATCATTGGTGGAGCAGGAACATGTCTGCACTCTTCATAGTCAACCGCTAACTGAAGAAATGCTGGTGAGCTATATAATGACATAAATAGAGGGTTTTCAACTTTGGCACATATCTCGGTCATTTTTTTGAATTTTTGCACCAAATTTTCAACATGGGGTTCTTGGGACCACACCTCATGAATTCAGTGACTGTCATTGCTTATTTTGTCCCAAAAGGTGATTTTGCAGTCACTGCGAGGAATCACCTTTCAGGACCAATTAACAAAACGACAGTGCCACTGTTCATGAAGAGGGCTCCGAAAAGCCTATGTTGCAAATTTGGTGAACAAATTCCCCAAAATGATTGTGTCACGAACGTGTGTTGAGCAGTTTCCAAGCACACTTGCAAATTCATGAATTTGTAATATTTTCACTCCAGATTTTCAACATTGCTATTTTTTCACACCTTATGAACAGTACCACTGTCATTTTTCACATCCTGGCCGAAATATGTTTTCGCACTTCCGGCGCAGAATAGCTTGGTCACTGTGGTATATCAGTGTTTGGGACAGATTAAGAAAATCACAGTGACACTGTTCATGAGCAGAGGTCCTAAAATGCCTATGTTGAAAATTTGAGTACAAAAGTCCATAAAATTACTGTGTTATGAGCGTGTATTGCGCAGTTGCTACGCACCCTCATAACTTCACAAATTTGTAATATTTTCACTCCAGATTTTCAACATTGGCATTTTTCCACACATCCTTATGAACATTATAGCTGTCATTTTTCACATCCTGGCCAAAATTGTTTTCATACTTCCAGCGCAGAATAGCGCAGTCGCTGTGGGAAATCATTGTTCGGGACAGATTAAGAAAATTACAGTAACACTGTTCATAAGCAGAGGTCCCAAAATGCCTATATTGAAAATCTGGTGCAAAAAAAATCCCCCAAATAATTGATAATGGGTGTGCGTTGCGCAGTTTCTATGAACGTTCATGACTTCACCAGTTTTTTATGTCTCCAGATTTTCAACATTACCATTTTTTTACACCTCCTCATGAACGGTACAGCTGTTATTTTTTCATATCATGTTGGAAATGCGTTTTTGCACCTGTGGCGCTAAATGGAGCAGTCACTGTGCAAAATCACCTTTCGGCTAACAAACTGATAGTGTCACTGTTCATGCGGTGGGGTCACAAAAAGCCCATGTTGAAAACCTAGAGTAAAAATACCAAGACACGCCCAGGGCCTTAGGGTTTCCAACCATAACACCCCACCCTGTAGGGTCAGATGGGCATCCGCCCTACCTGTAGGGACTAATAGGCATCAGGGGGTGTGACTTGGAATTGTCGACAGTAACGGTCACACCCTTCCACCCCCACTCCCACCCTGCAGCCAGTGACAGGTATCGAGGTGCACCTTGGACTCTGGTCCCAGAGTTCACTCCATTCTCCTATACTGCACCCATTTCAGCATATTTCCCTTTGGAATGAGGTGAGTGTAAAGCCGGAACACCCCAAAGCACACCTCGACACTTGTCAGTGTCTGCAGAGTAGGGTGAGGTGAAATGTCATGACCTTTATGGGTGATGACCCAAAGGCATGCCCCAATGCATGTCCATCTCTGCAGGGTGGGGGTGGTGTTGGCGTGTCAGTTCAGTATATCACTGCCATTCCTATACTGCATCTGTCTAACTCCTGCACTTCCACTGCTAATGCCAGCAAGCAAACGTTCAGCATTGACAAATGCTTGTTTATTGTAGTTCAGAGCAGCTCCTGACACCCTCCCTAGAATCAGAGGATATCACAGTCCACGTTCAGGAAAATCCTCCTTGCAATCACAAGATGAAATAGCCCCAAGTATAGCAAGCTCCTGCTATTACTGCATGGAACAAACTTGGGTACAGTTCAGCTGATGTTGTCACTGCAGTTACAGGCTAGAACAACTCAGGGTACAGGATAGAACAGCTCAGGGTACAGGATGGAACAGTTCAGGTACACCTCCTTACACCCACCCTCAATAAAAGGATATAACAGATCAAGGGACAGCACAACTTCTGACCCCCTTTCTGCAGTCACTCAATGTAACAGCCCAGAGTTTATCATTAGATATAGCACTGCTCATACAACCTTCCTATAATCATCACATAATTAAAAAGCCAGGGCTCCTCATTCGACACAGAAAGCTCCTGGCACCCTCCCTACAGTCACAGGAAGGAACAGCCCAGGGTACAGCAAAGCTCTTGGAATCCTCCTTGCAATCACAGGAAAGAATGTCCCAGGATATATCACAGCTCTGCACACCCTCCCTGCAGTGATAGGATGCAACAGCTCAGGGTGCAGCACAGATCCTGACACACTTCCTGTAATAACATGATGGAAAAGCCCAGGGTATAGAACAGCTACTAACACCTTCCCTGCAGCCAGAGGATGGAAGAGCCCAAAGTAAATCACAGCACCTGACACCATCCCTGTTATTACAGCATGAAACAGCCCAGGGTTAAACACAGCTCCATACATCCTCCCTGTAATCACACTGTGGAGCAGTCAAGGGTACATCATACCTCCTAACACCCTCATTGCTATCACAGAATGAAACAGCCCAGGTTACATCACACCTCCTGACACCCTCCCTGCCATCACAGAATGAAATAACCCAGAGTACATCACAACTCCTGACACCCTCCATTTTATCACTGGATGTAAAAGCCCAGGGTACATAAGAGCCCTTGACACCCTCCCAGAACAGCACAGCATACAACACAACTACTGATACCTTCCATTCAGTCATAGAATAAAACATCCCAGGGTTCAGCACAACAACTGACACCCTCCCTGCAATCCCAGGATGGAACAGCTCAGATTATAGCACACCTCCTAACACCCTCCCTGCAATCAAAGAATGGAAGAGCCCATGGTATAGCACAATGCCTGACACTATCCCTCCAATCACAAGATGGAACAGTCCAGGGTAAAGCACAGTTCTAAACACCTTCCCTGAAATCGCAGTATGGAACAACCCTGCATTGATGCAGCTCCTGACAGCCTCCCTGCAGTTACAGAATAGAACAACTAAGAGGAAAAGCACGACAACTGACACCTTTCTTGCAATCACAGGATAGAATAACCCATGGGTACAGCACAACTCTTTACACTCTCCCTGCAATCATATTATGTAACAAACAAGGGTACAACACAGCTCATCACAGTCCCTACAGTAACACAAAGGAACAGCCCAGGGTACAGCACAGCTTCTCAGCCCCTCCCTGCAATCACACAATGGAACAGCCCATAGTTTATCATTACGTAGCTCCCCCCTCCCCATGTCTAGGGGTTAATGTATCGTTTAAGGGGGAAGGGGGCCAACAGCAAGAAACTTCGCCAGAACTAAAACCACAGCTCCAGTAATAGAAATAGCATTTCGGCGGGTCCATGTTAATTCACTCCTGTCAATTCACTCTGGCGACAGTTCACTCCCATCTATTTTGCTCCCTGACAAATTCTCCTCCTAAAATTCACTCCCATAAACAATGTCATAAGAAACACACCCACCACAAAAAGGGTGCTGATGGTAGATCAATATGGCAATGTGTGTATGCAGTTAAGAAGGAAAAAAAACCTGTAATGCCAGAGTACACACTGTTCTCTATGACGAGCCTGTCATAATAACTCATTTTAGCCAACATACCCAAGCTCCTGATTCTGCAGCTGTTGAAAGGAGTGAAGCTATGCAGAGAGCTAAACAGAGGGAAGCAGAAACTCAAGATTCAGCAGCACAGGTACTGATATATGTCAAAGAAAATGTCTCACTAGCTGCTCAGGGAACAATGGTTGACAAAAATGTTAGGCGTACCATCCAGAGAGTTAGAGTTCATGGTGCACCACCCAACTTCAAGGACCTCACAGAGCTTGTGATTCCTCTTGAGTACCAAACATATGTGCCAGGCAGTGGTGGACCAGCAGTTAATTTTCTGCTTTACAATAGTGGACCTGGTGAAGACAGAATTCCAATTTTTTGGCACAGAGTCTAACTTAACATTTTCAGAAAAGTCAAAATGCTGGTATGCTGATGAAACATTTAGTATTGCACCACCTCTCTTTCAGCAGATGTGCATAATTATTGGGGAGAGGTTCAGCAAAATGCAACCAGCTATTTACGCTTTGCTTCCAGGGAAACACAGAGACATATACTGTATGAGCATATGTTTATGAGTGTCACAGGCTGTAGGTGAAAATGAACTACTGAGGCATAAATGCAGCAAAATAAAGATATTTATCTACAGAAATTATAAAGCGAACTGATAGCGGCAAACTTAAAAGAGAAGCAAAACTGCATCAAAACAAAATCAATACAGCTGAGAATTGCTAGCTCTAAGGATGTTTACAACTTCACATCCAAGTATCCGGCTGACTAGCTCAGCTGAACATCTGAACTCATCTGACTACCTGTTCTAGGTGCACAGGTTATATACTATGCAGGGGTCATGTGACTATCTAGCTCCACCCCGTACCTTACTTTTAACATGTATTTATTTACAAAGTAATCCACCTTTAAATCAACATAGAAACATATATTCACAAAAGTGGATTACACTCTTTTTAGAAGGTTTAAACCCCAGCTCTGGCATCAGAAAGCACCACCCCTTCCAGCAGCAGCATAAATACATGCAGGATGTGGCCAGCCGGCTATTAGAGGAGTGCTACAGCAAAAGGTGATTGGTTTCCAGGGCTCTGAGATGGCAGAAACAGCAGGGAAACCCTCGTTTCTAAAATGGCTCAGGAACAGCTCAAAAATGCTTCACTTCATCTCCGAAGGCTATGTAGATCTGCAAACACTTAATTTGGGCCATAAAACTCCAAGCTGGGCAGAATTAGAAGGCTAAATGCCTTCACGACCGTGCGCACATTCGAGCGGGTACACAAATACCGGCGCTTGCATTCACTGTTGCGCAGGAGCTCAGCGGCATAATTAAGTCAGGAAAGCCACATTTATTAGGATCTCTTACCAAAAGAGCATTTTGGGGGGATAGAGAAGAGAACCAGGGGGTTCTCAAGATTACTTTAAACCCTGCAGGGTGCAAACAAGCCCACAGAGGCACAACAGGGCAAAACAAAGCTTAAACAGGGCATTTCAAAGCATTTAAAGATAGTGCCCTGCAATATTTCACCACGGAGGGTTTTTCTTTTATTAAAACCCTCACAAACAGGGATATAAGCAGGCATTTTAACAGGGGGAAAGTCTGCGGAGCCAAAACAGCTCCAGGTACCATTTTTAACCAGGGAAACGTGTTTTTCACAATAAGGAGCATATAGAAAGCGCCAGTCATATTTTCAAAGAGGACAGGATGGTTTTACAATAACAGGGGAGCAGTCCTGATGTCCTCAATATTTATTATTACAAGCTTTTGTAGGCAGAATAGCAGTACTGGGATGTACTGGAAAGGGACAAAAGAAGGACGGACAATAGACAAGACAACAATAAACATATAAACAAAGTGGGTCGCCAGCCCAACAAACAAACATATAACAATACAGTTATGACAAGGACAGAGAACAGAAGTACATCCAGGACCCACTATCTTCCTAGAAAACGGGGTGGGGGTGGGTGGGTGGCTTCACTTTCTCACAATGAGTCTTAAAGATATGAACCCAGCACTGAATCCAGAGGTCATTATGACAGATTTTGGAAAAAGCTGCAGTGCTTGCCTTTAAAACAATTTTCCCCATGCACGTCAGGTTGGGTATTTCTTTTACTTCACTCAGTGTATTTATCTGAAAATTCAGAGTGACAGTTTTGCAATACGATACTGTCAAGATGCTGAATTTTTGTTAAAATGCAAATATCTTCCGGCACTGGCATTTTACTCCTCAGAACAGGTAATCTCATGTTTTGAGGAGATAACGGATGAATCACTGGTTGCTCTCCCCTCAAAAATGGCACCAATAATTGACTATTTTGAAGATTGCTGGATTGGGAGGAGGAACAGAAAGGGCACTGGTAGATGCAATCCTTAGTTTCCAATAGAATTATGGAATCACAGTGCAACTGTTAGAGAGAAGCGCTCAAAAACGAACAGTGCTGTAAAAACATTCCACAGAGGAATGCAAAACATTCTCGCCATGGTACACCTAACCATCTGGAAATTTATAGATGGGGTACACAATATTCAGTGCAAGTGAGACTCAGAAACACAACAACTAATAGCTGGAAATGCCTCTAATTGTTCCAAATGAGTGTATAGCGACAATGCACAAAGACTTGAGTACATCCTTGAAAAATGCACAGATCACACCACCTAAGAGTTTTTACGAGATGTTGCACACAGTTTCGAGTACTGAGCATGTTATAATGTATTGTAAAAGCCAGAAACTTCTTCACAAGCTTTTAATTTAAGAAATAAAGACTGTTTTTAAATGTGGTACAACACTCACGCTGGAGTTATGCTGAATTAACAAATGCTAGAAGGTAAGTCCGCTAGCAGTAAACTTCCATGAATACAAGAGCATTTTTCCTTAGAAGCTGAAATGATTACATCTTACTTTGCTTCTGCACAGGAATTTTAATTTACCTGAATATGAAGAGGGTGGATGAGGGAAGTAATAATGTGCTTCATTCCGATGTCGGAGGTAAGCCAGGAACTGTGGTTGCTAGTGGTTGCTAGGGTGCACTGCAGGGAATACTGGGTTTGTTGGAGACTGAGGATTTCACAAGCTGATGTAACATTTTTGCTTTTAGCTTCAGGGGCTGCAAAGTACTAAGGATGTGTCTGAAACTCCACAATCATTGCTTGTAATGTAAACTTTTTTTTTAATAAAAAATGGAACAATGTAAGCAGGAAGCTGCAAGGTAAAACTAAAACATAAGACATCCAGTGGTTCTATGTATTGAAATGTATCACCAGGTTGTTTGGGGCAGAGATGGAGCTATAACAAGGTAAAACAACTGTTTTAACACTCACTCTTTATTAATTTATTTATTTAATTTATTTATTTATTCCAATTGTTTAACCAGGTGAGACACACTAAGCTGAAAGCTTGTTTACAGGTGCTACCTGGGAGCACAGAGAAGTTAAGTGACTTGCTCAGGGTCACACAGTATGCAAGTGGGGGGCTGTGGGATTTAACCCAAGTCTCCAAATTTGCAGCTCAGAGCCTTAAACCATTGTGCTATACTGCTTCCAAACTGCGCTATTCTGTCTCCCTTATTCTTTATAAAATAAAATACAGTTGTTTCAGGATTGTAATGCACTGAATGCACATCCTGTGGTTGTGACAAAGGGATGGACTGATGGGGCAGGTTGTCATGGAATGGATTGTCCCAGGAGTGAACTGTCGGGAGCACAATGACGTGGAACAAAATGTCGGGAGCGAATTGTCATGCTCCCCATTTCAGCTTACTTGGAGATGTCTTCAAACAAATGGCTGGACCCAGGACTCTCACCACTACAGGCTGCTCCTCCAGAAATCTCTGGTTGAGGAACCCTGGCTCTGGTCACCTATTCTTGAGCTCGCAAGGTACCCAGAGCCCTGGACACACAGAGGAGCAATACATTTCTTTCAATTTAAAACCCCTGGAAAATAAACTCATAACTACATTAAAACCCAAAGATTGCTATTTCATTAATATCCTTATGCAAACTGAAACAGGACTCCTGATTTCTTTTGTTAAAAACAATCACTTTTATTTCTCCTGAGCCCAAATGATTAAAAGGGCCACAGGGGTCCATTAGTACATAAAATGTAAACTTTCCACTCCATGGGGCTCAACCTTTGTACTGACAAAACTGGCAGTAAATAAAGGCACAGCAAGGTCTTTAAACAGCTTATAGAAACATAGCAGTTGATGGCAGATAAGGGCTGCAAGACCCATCCAGTCTGCTCATTTTTTCTACCTTATTAATGTGCCATAGGCCTTTACTCTGTCAATGGCCTATCTATTCATACTCATCTGTATTGCTCTCTTATGCCTAACCCATGCCTGTTTGGAGCCCTGCACTGTATTCATATTCACTGCTTCCTGAGGTAGGCCATTCCATTCATCCACCACCCTTTCTGTGAAAAAGAACTTCCTCACATTACCCCTTAATTGGCCTCCCTCTAATCTCATGCTGTGTCCTCTTGTTCTGCTATTTTTCCTATATTGAAACATGTTAGACTCTTTCACCTTGTTAATGCCCTTAAAATGTTTAAATGTTTCGATCATATCACCTATCTCCCTCCCTCCTTTGTTCTACGGTATACATATTGAGCTCTGTTAATCTCTCCTCATATGTTTTCTGATGCAGTCCCTGCAACATTTTGGGTGCCCTTCTCTGGACTGCATCCATTTTGTTAATGTCCTTGTGCAGTTGTGGCCTCCAGTGCTGCACGCAATACTCCAGATGGGGCCTAGTCAGTGTCTTGTAAAGAGGGATTATTACCTCCTTCTTACGACTTGTGATACCCCTGCTAATACACTCTAACATCCCCCTAGCCTTACCTACTGCTTTAGTGGTCTGCTTGGATGGTTTCAGGTCATCTGTAATGACGATGCTCAAGTCTCTTTCTTCTCTTGTGATTGCCAGCAAATCCCCTCCCAACCTATAGGTGGCTTCAGGGTTTCTCGTCCCTATGTGCATGATCTTGCTCTTCTTTGGGTTAAACCCCAGTTGCCACTCTTCTGACCATTTTGCCAGTTTATCCAGATCTCTTCTCATTCTGCTCACTCCACCTGGATCATCTACTCTGTTGCAGATCTTGGTGTCATCTGCAAACAGACAAACCTTACCCTCCAGTCCATCTGCAATGTCACTGATGAAGACATTGAAGAGGACTGGCCCCAGGACTGATCCCTGAGGTACCCCACTTGAGACTTGCATCTCTTCTAACTTTATATCATTTACCACCACTCTCTGTGTTCTGCCCACTAACCAGTTTGCCACCCAGTTGACCAACTTCTGACACACCCCAAGCCTACCCAGCTTATTTATCAATCTTCTATGTGGAACAGTATCAAAAGCTTTGCTGAAATCAAGGTAGGTGACATCAACTGCTCCCCCTTGGTCCACCACTCTGGTTACCCAGTCAAAGAAATCTATGAGATTAGTTTGACAGGACCTTTCTGTTGTAAACCCATGCTGTCTTGGATCCTGTGCTCCTATGGATTCCCGGTGTTGCACTATCCTTTCCTTAAGGAGTGCCTCCAAGATCTTGCCCACTACTGAGGTAAGACTGACTGGTCTGTAGTTCCCTGCCTCCTCCCTGCTACCACTCTTGTGGAGCAGGATCACATGAGCCCTTCTCCAGTCTTCTGGGACCTCTCCTGTGCTCAGAGACTCACTAAGCAGTTCTGATAATGGCTCTGTTAGTTCAACCCTTAGGTCCTTTAGAACCATGGGATGCATGCCATCTGGTCCCATTGCCTTGTCCACTTATTAAGCTGCAGCTCAGATTTTCCCTAGGATCAACCACGGCCTTTCCTTTAACCTGGACTGTGAAGCTCCAAACGTGATTTCCAACTGGCACTGGTAAGTACCCACTGAGCTTCCTACTTAAACAATGCGACCTCACATGTTTGCCTCTCATTATCTCTTGAGAAACTTTCAGCTTCTCCCTAAACCCATTCCCCTGCTCTCACTTCGAGTCCCAAGGGACACGGATGGTGTGGCACAAGCAATAACCCGCTGACACCATACCTAATTATTTTTTCACCCCAGGCTGCTCTCCTGTTCTGCCTGGTTCCCCAAAATGTTACTGCCCTCCATCAGCATCCAAAATGTTCTGTGAGCAGGCCCCAGATTCAGCAGCTAGAATGACACCATACCTTCAAACTCCAATTGCTGCCTGAGCTGAGCAACCAGTGCAAGGGGAGACCTCTAATGCACTCTGCAGCCCACTCAGCAAAGGTCCGGCAGCCCCAAGGCCTGTCCCTCCAAATAGGCCCTTACACAGGTAGAGGTTGCCCTTGTCCCTCCTCACCAGTGTCCCTGGGCCACCTTGCCACACTGAGCTACAGAGGCCCTGTCACAACCTACTGCAGCCCCGGTGACCCAGAAACACAAACAACTTGCTACTGGGGCCTGATGCAAGAACCCTGGGGACTACCTATCCTGCACCTCCTTCTTGATGGTGAGAATCCTACCTCCAACCCCCAGAGCCCAGAACCCCAAATCCAACAGTCACAGATGCCTGTCCTTGTGCCCTCCCACAGATGCTACCCAGGGGACTTGACTCATCGCTGCAGTAAAGCCAGCCTGCCTAAAATGGGCGGGGGGCCCTTCACTGCCCTGCAGTGCCATTGGTATTCCTCTTCTACTCAGCACTATTCTCTAAACCTGCCTATTTATACCTAAGAAACCTGCTCTCTGCTGTCACCAAGTGGCAGTAAGTGGAAATTGCACCCCCCAGAGCACTAAAAATCCCTAAACTCTGGGGACAACTAAGAAGGAAGGAGGTCCCTATAGGGAGCATAAGCCCCTCTCAAAAGAGAGGGGGCTTACAATTAGATATACTGTAGCACAACACCTGTGGAACAGCCCATGGTTTGGCATTCAATACAGCGCAGCCCCGACACCTTCCCTGCACTGACTCCATGGAACAGATCAAATGTATCATAAAATAAAGTGCAATGTCCAACTCCTTCCCTGCAGACACTCAGTGGGAGAGTCCAGGGTTTATCAAAAGATATAGCACTGATCCTGACAACCTCCCTGCAGTAATCACACAATCGAACAGCCCACGGTTTGTCATTCATTAGGTATAGTACAGCTCCTGACATCCTTCTTACAATCACACAATAGCCCAGGGATTATCATAGATACAGTACAGTTACAGTAGGCACCCTTCCTGCAGTCACACAATAGAACAGCTCATTGTTTATTACTAGATACAGCGCATGCAGTTCCTGGCAGGCACCCTTCCTGCAATAACACAATAGAACAGCCCATTAGATACAGCACAGCTCCTTACACCTTCCCTGTAATCACACAATGGAACAGCCTGAGACTTATCATCAGATGCATTACAGCTTGTACACTGTCTTCAGTTATATGATGGAACAGCCTGGGTTTGTTCATCAGATATAGTAAAGACAGCTTCTGACCATAGAGATCATTTAGGTATGAAATGAGAGAGACCATCCATGACAAAACCTGGGCTTACCCGCCATCATATGTAAGAGGTCTATATCATCCATGGTGCTGCCAGGCAAATAGCTGAAAGAGTCACTTGATGACTCCTCTAGTCTTCACTATGTATGCTTTCAGTGTCCTGACACCTCCCAGCAATCACACAGTGGAACGGCCTGGGTCCAATCATCAGGTGCAGCAAAGTTGAGAGCTGGGGCTCATGCCTTGACTTTGTTTTCCATAAGATCTATTAGCAAACTCTATATTTTTTAAAGCTGGCCCTCCCACTAAGATCTGAAATTTGACACTTGCCTAACATTTCTCTGTCTCACAATTCAGTCCTATAACTCTCCATAACATATGCTTTTGCACTGTTTTAAACTATTCAGCTAAAGACCCCCCAAAAAAACTGGACTTTATTCCAAAGTACCAGCCCAGAAATGGGCTCCCTTCCATGGCCCTCTGCACTGCAATTTTGAATTTCCTCACCCCCTCTGATTTCATCTTTCAAATGACTGGCACAATCTGTTAATAAAAGCACCCCAAGAAACATCATGACACCACTTAGATTTCAACCCCCTCTCTTCAACAACATAAATGATACAACACCTCAGTTTGCCTTTTCGAAGCCAAGCTCCTTTCACTGGAACAATGAGTCTCCCACTTCAGTGGGGCCAGGCTACAGTATGTGAAAGTGTTCAGAGGATCAACAGCTGTGATGGATCTGTATATCTGTAGACTGATCTGTTTCCGTACCTCATCACTAAATGCTAGGTTTGAAGGAAACACGTGGAAGTGTCAGTTCAATAGTTCAGGGTCTGCCTGGCATACACCTCCACTTCTGTGTTAACAACACCTCATTTATCGTTCTCTGCCGGGAAAGGTGACATGTCTAACCCATCTCCTGCCACTCTGCCTTCATTGTAAGTCTGAGGCACATCACATGGTGAAAAAGCTTTCCAATGCTTCATCAGTCTTGTTATACAGGCAGAGATTCCTTCCTTGCTGAGGAGAGCAGTCAGATTCTGTAGTTAGCAGGTAGAAACTTGGAAAATGAGTGTTACCTGTCATGTGTCATATGGCCTATTTTCCTACTGACTCTTTCATCTCTTGAACAACCCCTTCCCTTGCAGTCTTCCACCTTGCACTATGCACAGTTGCCCTACTGCATGTGTTCGTTTTACCCCTCCATGCCATTGTTAGTAGGCATGCCTGAGCTACTTTTATGTTCTGTACAAGCCTGTAATTCTGCTTTTCTTTAGCCATTGTGTTCATATTTGTTCCTTTTACATTCAGAAAATGGCTGCACTTCCAACTGATCTTACCCCCTTGCATTCTGCAAACTGTAAGCTGCTGTAATAGCCGGCTGCTTGCCATGTGTTCTTTTCTCACCTTTTTGTGTTTTATATTTATAATTTTTAGCAATGGGATTTTCTCAGGTGTTTATTGTATGTATCTGATGTGCATCTTCCCACAGAATTCTTCAGGAAAGAGCTGGCGTGCATGCTTTTCCTGGTGCTCCCCACTGCTCCCCGTTCTACCAGTTTGACCTTTTGGGTTTATGGCACTCCACCATCATAGAGGGTTTCATCTTATGATCCCAGGATCCCTTCTCATCTCATTTCTTGTGTGAACACTTACTCAGCCTGGGATCTGTGTTAGTGTTATAAGAGGCAGCCAGCAAAACTGTAGCCCAAGAAAAAACAATATTCTAGGATGTCAACATTTTTGTAAGATCAACTTATTATCTTTTGTTCTTTTAATTTCCATATTTGTGTATTAAAGAGCTTAACAGGCCACTTATTATGGGTTTCAGCGAAACTGAAATTCAGCTAGTGTGGCTACCTTTTTGGTGCCCTTGTTGATCAATCTTTGAGTTACCAACAAAACATATCTTGCAGTCTCTCTCAACTCAATTCTTCGGGGCAGCAGTTGAAAGTATCACACACTCATTTTTTCTAAAGAAGACCTAGATAGAGTGGGCACAGGTCTTAAGTACAGTATGCATGGATGCTTTGGTGAAGCAATGTAGAAAGCCCACTCTGTTCCTGATCTGTGGATAAACTGAGGGCTTCAGTCCCCAGTACTCATCTTTCACCAGCACTAAATACACCACATCGTAGGGAAGCCTGCGCTGAACCTGCTCCACGGCATACTTGTCTCTCTGGATAAGCAGAGGGCTTCAGTCTCCACTGCTGTTAGTTTCTCACTTTCCCCAGCATAGAACCATCACAACATAGGAAAGCTAGCCCTGTATCTGCCCCACACTGTACCTGATCTGTGCATAAAAAGACTGATTCAGTCTCAGATGCAGACTGTCCCCCATCTTTCACCAGCACTAAATATATCACAGAAGCCTGTACTGTACCTGCCTCTCACTATACCTGTCTTGAGGATAAACACAGGGCTTTAGTTTCCAGTGCTGTCAGTCCCTTTCTTTTCAACAGAACTAAATACACAGCAGTGAGGTGAACCCTGCATTATACCTCCCTCACATTGTGCATGTCCCAGTAGATACACAGAGGGCTTCTGTCTCCAGTGCTGTCATTTTCTCACCTTTCACCTTCCCTAAATCCATCACAGTGAGTTGAAGCCTGTAGGATGCCATAGATAAACTGAGGGCTTCAATCTTCAGTGCTGTCATTCTCTCACCTTTCACCTGCCCTAAATCCATCACAGTGAGGAGAAGCCAGCAGGATACCTGTCCATTGTATCTGACCTGTAGATTAAACAACTGGTTTCAGTCTTTCAGTGCTTCTAGTCCCTTACCTTTTACAAGCATTTTATTTGAAAGTGTCAGGAAGACTGCACTGTACCTACCCCTGTGGAAACGCAGATGCCTCCAGTCTCCACTGCTAGTCCCTTTCCTTTCACCTGCCCTGAATTAATCAGTGTGAAGAAGACTGCACCATTCCTGCCCCACTCACTATCTGGTCTGTGGATAAAGAGAAGGCTTTAATTTGAGCACCTGTCTCCTGAAAGGGCAGGCCTGTGCCCAAAGAAATACTGTATAACAAAATAAGGACTCTATTAGCAACTAAGAATTGATCACAGAAGCATGCAACAGATTCTTCATGGATCTTGATGCTTTTAAGAATCCCTTTGTTGGTTCTCCCTCTTGCTCTCCTATCCTAACCCACCATCCTAACTTTCACTTTAGGCTGGTTACCACAAAGCAGATTCTAGACCAATTACTAAAGCTTCAAACTGACAGATCTACAGACCATGACAAGCTCAAACCAACATGCTGAAGGGGGAATCAGGAAATGGCTACCCCTTCTCCTCATATTCAATTCTTGCCTCTCTCCCTCTCTTCTCCACCTGCCCTTCTGGGTCACCCATGTGCACAACCTACCCCATCCTTTTTACTCCAACAGTACTTGCATACCACCTTGCGCCTGCTCCTGGTACACTCTTCCACTACTTCTATCACATTATTACTGTTTTGTACGTTTATATGTTCTTTTGTGTGATTTTGGACATGTATTGTAATTTACCCAATGTTCCACTACTGTTTATTGTACAATACCTTGTGTTCCAACTGCTGCATAATCTTACAATGTTGTATTGTTTGTACTACCCACATACTATTGTAACTGATCATCCTTAACAACCCTATGTAACCCCTTCCCCCCCAGGTTGCACCATGAGATGAGCAACGTCTTGTTCAGTGTGCCCTTCTGGTGAAACATTTCAATAAATAAATAAACCACAGCCCCTAAAACTTGCTACCCTCATCCTTTAATTTCCTTATGTTAAGCTCTATTACATGTCCCTGCTCCAAGGCGTGGTGTCCCAAAAGATGAAGGTGGCATATGTGGTGCCCGTCCATAAAGGGGGTGCTAGGGAACCAATAGAAAACTACCATCCTATAGTCATACTCAGTACTCTGACAAAAGTCCAAGGAAGATTAGCATACAACCAATGTTTTAACTTATATTGAGTCAAACTTCCTGCCCACAGATGTCCAACACATATGTCAAAAGCATCATGACACTGACACAACCATGGTATATCTCACTATAAACACCTTTAGTGCCATAGATGACAGCACTACCACTGGAGCGATAATCATTGATTTAACCAGTGCCTTTGACTTGGTGAACCATGAACTCCTGTTACCCAAATGTAGAATCCTGAGCTGTCCTGCATTTGATTCAGAAGCGGGTCTTGTGGGCTGTAACCAGTTGGTTAGATGGAAAGTCTGCCTCTCTCTATGCCTGAGATCTCAGATGGTATACCACAGGGCTCTATCCTGGAATCCATATTTGTTTCATTATTCGTCAATGAATTACCCTCCAACTGTGGTGAAGCTACAGTGTTACTTCAGTTACTGCATGCCGACGATGCAGTGCTGTATAAAACTGCTTCTGACCTCAATGCTATTGAAAGTGGAATAAGAAAGGACTTCAAAGAACTTGAAAAATGGTTTACATCAAACCAACTTGTTCTTAACTCGAAAAAAAAATTAAGGTATTCAGGTCTAGAAAACTGGATTCAGACAGAAAAGAGCTCTGCAGATTGTCTCCACTAGGGGCACTCAGTTGGAAGTTGTGAATACTATAAAGTACCTATGTGTCATAGAAACATATAATTTGATGGCAGGAAAGGACCTTTTGGTCCCCAATCTGCCAGTTTTTCCCTAACTACATTATAACTACAGACTGTACTTGATCTACAGCTCTTTCTCCCTCCCCCTTCCTTTCCACTATGATTCCTTTGTGCCTACCCCATGCATTCTTAAACCACACCACTGTTGTTGTCCCCACCACCTTCACTGGAAGGCTGTTCCAGGAATCCACCACTCTTTCTGTGAAGAAGTACTTCCTCACATCTCTCCTGAATCTATCCACATCCAGCTTCATAGCATAACCCCTTGTTCTTGAGTACCTTTTCCTTTGAAAATACTTCCCTTCTTTACTTTATTTACCCCCGTGAGGTATCTGAAATTCTCTGTCATATTCCCCCTCTCCCTCCTCTCTGCCAGGGTGTGCATACTGAGGTCCTTTATTCTGTCCTTGTAAGGCTTTTTATGCAGACCCTGCATCATTTTAGTTGCCCTCCTCTGGAACGGCTCCACTCTATCTACATTCTTTTGGAGATGTGGGGCTGGATTCTCATAATAATTTGTGAGTAAGTCCCACACCGCAACGCCAGTTGTGGACTGAAATCTCTGCAGCTGTGGAGATTGGTATTCTCAGTCCACCACTGCTGTGGGAGATATTACAGCTTGTCCCACCAGCTGTAACATTTTTCCACAGCTGTGGGGAAAAAACACTTGCAAGCTGTTGTAAATCATGGAGCCAGTCGTAAACCAGACCCACTTTTGAGAATACAATAGCTGCAGGAGAAATTGCAATTCCACAAGTGGCAACCCACATGCGCCGAGTTTTTCCCACAGCTGCAGGCTTTTCACAGGCTTTGAGAATCTGGTCTGTGGTCTCTTGAGATGGACACAGTACTCTAGGTGGGGTCTTACAATCAGTCTAAACAGAGGCAATAGCACCTGCTCTTTCTGCTGGTGAAACCCCACCCTATGCAACCCAGCAACCCACTAGCCTTCCCAACTGTCTTGTCGCACTGTATGGCTACCATTAGCTCATTCAATATGATTACCCCCAAGTCTCTTTGCTGCCTGATGTCTGTCAATACCATTCCACCAGTTTTGTACTCCGCCCCTGTGTTTTTGTGCCCTTAGTGCATTATTTTGCATTTTTATGCATTGAAACCCATACCCTTGACCACTTCTCTAGTTTTCTTAGATCTCTTCTCATCCTTTCCATGCCCCCTCAAGAGTGTCCACCCTATTACAGTTTGGTGTCCACAAGGAGGCAGACCTTCCCTTCCAGCTCCTCTGCAATGCCATGTATAAAGACATTAAAGAGAACTGATCCTAGCACTAATCCCTGAGGCACCTTGCTTATCATCCTTCCTTCCTTGGAGTGAACTGTGTTTACCACCACCCTCTGTTGCCTACCTCCTAACCAATTTCTTATCCAGTTTACCACCTTTGGACCCACTCATAAGCTACCCAACTTTCTTACTAGTCTCTTATGTGGAATGGTGCTGACAGCTTCATTGAAATCTTGGTAGACTACATCCACTGCTCCACCCTGACCTAAATCCTTTTCAACCAGCCAAAGAAATCTATGATATTTGTTTCACATGACTTCACCCCAGTGAAACTATACTGCATTGGGTCTTGTAACCCATTGGATTTAAAATATGCCACAATTCTTTCATTCAGCAGTGATTCCACTAACTTTCCCACCACCACCAATGTCAGGCTGACTGGCCTATAATTTCCAGCCTCTTTCCTGCTGCCACTTTTGTGTAGTGGGACTGCATCTGCCCTCCTCCAGTCCTCCGGAGCCATTCCTGTTTCCAGTGAGCTGTTGAGTAAGACTGTCAGAGGAACAGCAAGTATTTCCCTGGTCTTCCTCAGTAACCTTGGATGCACCATCTGGTTCCATTGCTGTATCCACCTTCAGATTAGTGTATCCCTTAAGGACTCTTACCTCAACAAAAAGGACTAGTGTTCACCTCCCTACCTCCAAGGTTTCTGTTTTTTTTTTTTTTTTGTGGCCCCTCCTCTTCACCTTCCTCTGTAAACACTGAACAAAAGTATTTGCTCAGAATATCTGCCTTTTCCTGGTCCTTCTCTGCACAGTCCTTCCCTTTCCTTTTTAACCTTACAATCCTGCCCCTGGTCTTCCTCTTTTCACTTACATACCTAAAAAATGTCTTGTCGCCTTTCAATACCTCCTGTACTATTCTCTCTTCAGTTTGCACTTTTGGGCTCCTTACTGCTTTCCCTGCTTCCCTCTGTTTCCCCTGATATACCGTCCTATCCTTCTTCTTCTGCATCTCCTTATACCTTCTAAATGCTATCCTTTTAGCCTTTACCTTTTCAGCCACCTCTTTTGAGAACCATAGTTGTCTCTTTTTCCTCTTGCTTTTGCTCAGTTGTTTGACACAGAGGTTTGTTGCCTTTACATGCTTGACCAGGAGCTCTCCTTTAGACCCCACATTACATAACCAAGCATAGCCAAGGTTCTTGCACAAAAATTAGGCTTACTGTATAGGCTTAGAGCCTATCTCACAAACAAAGTCAGTCTGTCTTTAAACAACAGTATCCTACTTTCTATTCTTCTGTTTACGGCACCTCTTCTCTCCTCACTGTGGGGTACAGAGCTCAATAAGCTCAAAACACTGTACCATAGGATAGGCAGGTTTACAGCAAGTGCAGGTAACAGAGAACATCGTTGTACTGTCCCTGCCTCCCTCTCTTAGCTGTCCACCCATGGAAGAGAAACTCCACTATCCTTGGCTTTGCCTGACCTATTAGAAGATTCTGAGTGACTACTTTCCTAATCTTAGGGATGTAATGGACTGAAGACCTCTGCTGTGTCATATGATACCTATACTAGCCTACAGTTATTGG
This sequence comes from Neoceratodus forsteri, assembly GCA_016271365.2. Classification (NCBI taxonomy): domain Eukaryota; kingdom Metazoa; phylum Chordata; order Ceratodontiformes; family Ceratodontidae; genus Neoceratodus; species Neoceratodus forsteri. The sequence continues at coordinate 606,777,135 of CM057452.1, forward strand.
AACAATCACACCTGTGCACACAACAAACAGACACTCTCCACTGACAGCTAGCACAGAGACGTTTGGAAAGTAAGGAACAGGTGGATCCAATACAGCAAAACATTGAAAAGTCCACCAAAACAGCAAACAAAGCAACCACCAAAAAACAAGTACTAATAGTTGGAGACTCCATTATTTGAGGTGTGGAGTCTCATCTTCAGCAATCCGGCAGCACAGAAGTTGCTGTTAGGTGTCTCCCGGGTACGTCTGTGTGGAGAGACACTGACCGCATTCTAAATATCATATGCAACGTGGACCATTAACTGCATGTCATCCTCCACATAGGCACAAATGACATAGCTTCTTGCATGGTAGAAAAGACTAAACAAAACATAACAAATCTGGCCAGCAAACTTAATTCTATTTCGCCCAATCTCTCTTTCTCAGAGATCCTGCCTGTATGGGAAAAGGACAGAATCAGGCACAGGATCAGAGAGCTAGACATCTCTGAATTCAATGCCTGGATTAAACAATGGTGCCAGGAAAAAGGACACAGCTTTATTGGCAATTGGGACAACTTCTGAGAGTGGGACTTCAACAAATTCGATGGTCTGCACCTATACAAAAAAGGAACTTGGGTGCTCAGACAAAAACTCAGTGTGCACATAGACCATTTAAACTAGTGAGTGGGGAGAAGCAGCAAGGACACCTCATTGGAGGAAGGGTCTCAGAAGCCCCTCCCCCACCAAAAGCTAGTTCGATTCAGGTCTCTTTTAGTGATCTTGGAATGGGTAGTTATCAAGACACTGCCCATAACAGGCAAAGGGATAAACATAATAGGCACAAGAGAAGAAATATTGTTATACAGCATAATGATTCTACTACTTCACCATGCCACACAAAACAAGGATGGAGGGCTCTGTGTGTCAATGCACGTAGTCTGTCAAATAAAATCGCTGACCTCTCCACTTTAATGAAAGAAGCCAAATTAAATTGGGTAGCAGTCACAGAAACCTGGTTTACAGAGTACCATGCCTGGCAGATCGCTATACCAGGTTACATATTTTTTAGGAAAGACCACATTGGAGAAAAGGAGGGAGGGTGGGATTATATGTAAGAGAAGGAATCTCGGCAATAGAAGTCCAAGCAAAACAGGGAAGACCAGAAGATATATGGGTCACCCTAGAAGCAGGGAACAAAGCCCCCATCTGAGTGGGAGTCATATATTGACCTACCTCCCAAGACTCTGACATATACAAGGAGCTCCTGGAAAACATCTTCTTGATGGCAGATGAGGGAGATCTGTTATTAGTGGGGATTTCAATCTACCTGATGTAGATTAGTTCTCATTCACAGCACTGTGCACCGTCTGAATGCAGCAAAGAGTTCCTACTTGCCCTGAAAGGGGCAGGACTTAATCAGCTGGTGCAGTCCTCCACCAGAGAACAGACTTTCCTGGACCTGGTGATAACAAACAGCACCAGAATCTCAGACATAACCATAGGGGTAAATCTGGAATCCAGTGACCACGGGTCAATCTGGTTAACAGTGGAAAGGGTAGCAGAATCAAGTCACACAAAGCTCAAAATACTTGATTTCCACAAGGCAGACTTCAACGCTATGAAAACCCAGTTAAGAAACTTGCCAGAAATCAGCAACTCATGGGACGTGGAGACAAGCTGGTAAGCCTTGAAGACAGCTTTACTTCAAGTTAGTGAACAGTGCACAAAGCACATCAGCAAGTCAAAAAAAAAAGGAAAAAGCCACTGTGATTCTCCAAAGAAATAGCAACAGTAGCAAAACACAAAAAAGGGCCTTTGAGCAGTATAAGCATACAAAGAAAGAAGCAGACAGGCGGCATTACATATCAAAGCTGAGAGAAGCGGGAAAGGCTATTAGGATAGCCAAAGCCCAGACAGAGGAGAAAATAGCACAGGGAGTAACAAACGGGGACGAAACATTTTTTAGGTACATAAGCGAAAGAAAAAAGAGTAAGGGTGAGATCATCAGGCTAAAATCAACTGAAGGGAAGATAGTTGAAAACGATGAAGACAAGGCAGAAGTGCTAAACAAATTCTTCTGCTCAGTCTTCACCACTGAAGACCAAGGCAGTGGCCCTACTATGGGAAAGGCAGTGTGCAACAGTAGAACAGCAGATGACTTCCACTTCTCAAGAGAAAGAGTCCTAGAAGAGCTGAGCAAGATAAAAGTAGGCAAATCAATGGGACCCGATGGAATCCACCCTAGGATTCTAAAGGAGTTATGGGAAGAAATTGCAACACCACTCGCTGACCTTTTTAATAAGTCACTGGAAAGTGGCACAATACCACTAGACTGGAAAAAGGCTGTGGTGGTACCCTTACATAAAAGTGGAAGCAGGGAAGAGCCTGGGAACTACCGTCCAGTCAGTCTGACCTCAGTGGTAGACAAACTTACAGAAACCCTGCTGAAAGATAGAATAGTGGATCATCTAAAAGAATCCGTAAAGCTTGACCCCAAGCAACCTGGATTTATGGCAGGAAAATCATGCCTAACAAACATGATAGAATTCTTTAACTGAGTGACCTGAACAGTGGATCAGGGAGGGGTGTTGGACGTTGTGTACCTAGACATCAGCAAGGCTTTTGACACCGTATCCCATAGAAGGCTTATGAATGAGCTACAGAATACAGGACTTAGTAAGAAGACAGTCAACTAGATAGCAAACTGGCTCAAGGATAGAACACTGAGGTTCTTAGTTAGTGGGGTTCAGTCAGGGGAGGGCAAGGTGACCAGTGGAGTGCCACAGGGGTCAGTATTAGTCCATCCTCTTCAGCATTTTCATCAGCAACGTCACTGATGACCTTGAGGAGAAAGTATGCCTGTTTGCGGATGATACAAAACTCTGCAAGCCGGTGGACACCAAAGATGGAGTCTTGAAAATGGAAAAGAATTTGAATAGGCTGGAAGGATGGTCCAAAAATTGGCAATTGAAGTTCAATGTCAAAAAATGCAAGGTCATGCATCTGTGTAAAAGAAACCCCAGGAAGGAATACAAGCTGCTAGGACACCAGCTTGAAGTAACACAGGTGGAGAGGGATCTTGACGTAATCATTACAGATGATCATAGGATGAACAAGCAATGTGAAAGGGCAGTGCAGAAAGCAAATGGCATTCTTTGATGCATTGGATGGGGTATAACTAGCAGAAAAAGAGAGGTGATAATGCCACTCTACAGATCACTGGTCAGGCCGCACATGGAATATTGTGTCCAGTTTTGGAGGCAGCACTTAAAGAAGGATATCAACAGACTGGAGGTGGTGCAGAGAAGGAATACAAAGATGGTGCAGGGTTTGCACCAGGAACCATATGAAACCAGACTGGCTGACTTACATCTGTACTCACTTGAGCAGAGAAGAGATAGGAGGGACATGATTGAAACGTTTAGGTATATGAGGGAATTAACATGGCACGGAAGGAAAACCTGTTTCAAATGAAATCAGAGAGTTGTACAAGAGGCCACAATCTATGACTGGCAGGAGGTACATTAGGGGAAACATCAGGAAGTACTTTTTTTCCAAGAGGGTGGTCAACCCTTGCAATCGCCTACTCCAAGAGGTAGTAGACTCAAAAAATGTAAGGTAATTCAAACTTGCATTGGATAAACACTACGTGCAAAAAAGGAAATAGTCTTAGAGGAAGGGCGTAGGTATTCTTGGCAGACTAGATGGGTCAAGAGGTCCCTTTCTGCCAGCAAATTCTTATGTTCTCTATATTCTATGTAACATGTGAGCTCTGCATATACTGTCACCCATATGTGATGAAATGCACATTGGAAATGCATATTGTTCGTTGTCATTTTGAAATGAATGTATGGAATGTTATAACCACTCTTATGACACCTTGAATGTTCTTTCTGTTATGCTGTATGTACCTAACAAAAATGTTCCTTTTCTATATTTATGTAATTAATCCTGGGTTACTCCTGAAAATGGGATGCATGTCCTAGTGAGCCTTACCTGGTTAACAAAATATAATAACTAAATAAATACAGTTTTTTTTCCACCAACGGTACTATCAATTTCAAGATTACAAATTAAAAGACAGGAGCGCTGGCTTAGGGGAGGATCACATCTACTGTACTCCATTCTGTGTCCCAGCCTCTCAACAGGGATAATCAATCAGTGGTAACTCTAGGAAAAGCACAACTACTCCACTCCCAACCTCTGCCAGCAGGAGTCAATGTAGACAATGTTGTAGGAGCACTGGCTGTTTGGAAGGTATCACAAACGTCAAGTGTCATCTATTGCTGTGTCAAATGTTTATTATGATAGCGTAATTGCCAATTTCTAATGCATGCAGTTTTTTGTGAAATTGTGCAAAATCTGGTGTAATCTTGCCAACACTTTTTTTAAATAGGGCAATTTCCCCCAAATTGCCCATTTTTTAAATAAAATGTGAGTTCTAAAAAGACACAATTTCAGCAGACAGAGGCATTTTTTACAAAGTGCACATTTTTCAAAATGGAGTTCTTTAAAAAAAAAAGATGCAATTTCAACCCAAACTGTCCATTTTAAACACTCTGTTGTAGTTTGCAAAGTTGCATGAAATTATGCAATTTTGGTACAATTTCACAGCAAGGGCAAAAAAGCAGATTTTTCAAAATTGCACTCAGCACTTGTCTCAGTCTCTCCCAGCAAGAGGGACAAAAAAGAGCAAGAACTCTAGCCTCTCTCTCAGCAGGAGCTCCTATTCCAATGATGCCAGAGCACCATCTGTGAGGGAATAGAGGGGTGACAGTTTTCACCTTTCTCTGTGTGGTTCATGAGGGATTTGCAACATAATTCAGGTTCTGACAGATGACACTCCGCATGTAATCAAGTGGCCTCAAGGAGTAAGAAAAGGAAGTATACTTTTTATGTTTGTGTGTGTAGCAAACATTTTGTTACAAAGAACTGCATCTCAGAGGTATGTCGCTGTTGGGTCCAATGCAGCTCAACCTGCACTGGGCTCAGCAGTGATAGTCCAGCGATCAGCCAGGCTGATCATGACACTGGTCTCTGCTTGTGGGTGGATATTCCTCATAGTTGAAAGGACCGAAGCGTTCCTGTGATAGAGTGCCTCAATGCTTTCAGAAGCGACTCAGCAAGTGGCTGAGCAGTGTCATGCTCAGTCTGCTTGTCTGCTGCCCCCGAACATACACACACACATCTCCATTGGAGGTGCTACGAAAGAATTTAGCTTTGAACAGGTGCCTGTAGATACTGTACATAAATGTGTACAGTAAATATGGCTGCCTACTGCATACATCATTGATTCTTGAGCAGTGACTCTCAGTCTTGATTGGCTCAGGAGCCACATGAGCAGTCAGCATTAGCCAAGGAGCCATAACATGCATCTCCTAGTAAATTCTGGTAAACACACTCCAATGTAAAATATATAGGATTAGGTATGAGCAGTCATAAGCAACAAGGATATTCTTGTATTGAGAGGTTTCCTTGGTAACAGATGACCTCAAGAGCACAGCTCGAGAGGTGCTATGTTACCAAGGGAATCTCAAGATACAAGAATATCCTTGTTTGTGTATGACTGCTCGTACACAATCTTTTACAGTGTATGGGCAGTCACAGCATAGAAAATTACACAAAACCAGCTAGTGCAACTGCTAGCCAGTAGGCAACATCTGCTGACTAATGTAATAAAATATCTCTGGCTGCTACCTGATGTGGTACTCGTGTACCTATATTATGACTACTGTGATCTACCTATTACCAAGTGTGTACTACCAGTGAATGCCTGCAACACTGGTTGCTTTTTTAATCTAAGCGTTATGTACTGTACTGTTTTGTTTGCTGTGAAGTATTGATCTCTTGACAAGGTGCCTTTGTAAATGAGTCTATGACTCAAAGGTCTGTAAACCAATGATCTAATAAATAAAATAAATAGTGAAATGAAAAATAGAAATGTTAACATTTTCTTTTTTTTAACTGACACAGTATGCTGCAGATGTTTCTGCAAGTTCAAGTAAAAAAAAAACTTTCAGCTTAATTGGATAGAGGAAAGCAACTATGTGGCAGCGTTCCAAGTTTTTCTGCTGCAGTAGTGACATCACCATTGCAGCAGAACATCATAATGATGTCACTACTGCAGCAGAACAAGTATATTCAAGGCAGGGAATTCCATGCGTAACAGCATTCCACCATACGCTATAAAATGATTTAATTTACTAAACATTAGTTAATATTTGCACAGTCTGAAAGGGTGCAGCTTGTAAGAAGATTTGCAATAAACTTTGCAAATAATGCTTACTGGTGCACAATGCAGTGGTATTATAGTGCATCCTGGTTGGTTGATACTGCATAGTGTTGGAACTATTTGCATTGCATACTGGGAAGAGCAGCAAGTGATAAGCTAAAGAGCCACTTGAGGTTCTAGAGGCATGGTCTGAGGATCACTGTTCTTGAGACTGCTGCATAGAAGTCTTTTTTGTGCTCAAAGTACTGCAGGCACCCAATTGCCACTTTTAAAGTTTCTCTGATGATTCTCCCCTCATTATGAATTATAATGTGTCAATAGTTGAGTGGTACTCCCCCCCCCCACCATCAAATGGGGAATCTGGTACGTAATCCAGAAATCCAGACCCACACCCAGGGGTATGACATGCAGACTCTGGAACTTCTAGTAAACACAGGAAGACAACTACCTGTGTGGTATGGCTAGAGCTGCTGGGTAAGGAAAATAATACCCCTTCCCCAGGAAATTAAATTATGCAACATGTACACCTCCCATCACTATCTCAACCCTTTCTCTTTGTGGAGTTCTCCGATCACTTATTTATTAATTTTTGCAGCTGTTTCCTTTTCTCTACCCTTTCCTGTCCCTTATGCTGTTCTACGCAGTGCTGCAGTTCGGGTTCTGTTATGCATAGCTGTCCTGCTACATAATTCAGTGCTGCTGTGTTCAGCCATTTAAATTGAATATTATAATGCATAGCAGGTCTCATGATTAAGTTGGGACTTTGACACACAGGAAACTTGGGGTCCCATTCTCACTTATGTGGGGTGCAGGGGCAGTCCATCATTGGAATTACACTTGGAGCTACAGTATGGAGTCCCGTGGAAGTCCTATCATTAAACTAAGCCTCACTTCCAATTATAAATCAATGGGATTAATATAAGAGTCACAAGGGCTCACTTCAGAGCTTTGTGAACTAAGCCCTGGCAAGCCCCCCTTGAATTCCAATACTGGTGGCACATTATGACACCACCATTTTACACTACACACAAAGCTGGGGCATGTTGATAGACACAGTATATATCATTTGTCCATATTGCTTGTTCCTGGTAAAATGTTGTTTAGTGATTTGGTTTGTGCCTGCTAAAATGTTGGTTAGTGACTGGGACTGAGTTGCAGCAGCATGGCCTAATGCCAGTTGTATGGCACTATTCCATTGCTAGTGGAGTTGCTGCCTGGATGTTTTCGCCCTTCCTTTAATAACCAGTAGGTCTGTGGTTCCAGAAGTTCATGTCTGTGGTCCAGGTGCTCAAGTCCCCCTTTCACAGGTCCTACAGCACTTTGTGTCTATGGTTGTTTAGTTGTACCCCCTTACTAACTCCAGTCCAGGTGGATTTGGCCTTCCTTTGTGATGTGCTCCCCAACTAGTGCTTCCTCTGATGGCACATCTCTTCAGGTTACAGCACTGTATGCTCTCTTACCAACTGCCAGTAAAAGTCCCACTGGATGGGATGGGGTGATTGATCCCTAGAGACTGTGACTGCTAGTGTGAGGCCACCACTCTTCTGAATATTTTGTGACCATCATGCCTGCTGAACTTGATTCAAATGGGTCACATATCAGTGAGTGGTGCTAAACAGTTGCAGCACTTGAGTTTAAAAATCGGATCTAGTGCCCACCCAGTGGGTGGAGGGCTGATGCCCTATTAATCTGGGTTTGGAAATGAATGTGGGTTGCTTGGGAGTCTGCCAGGGGAAGGAGCATTGAGCATCCCCAAGACAACTCTCCTCCCTCGGAAATGGGGTATGAGTATCCCACTGCTCATCAGTCACTTGGTGGAATTTGGGCAGCAATATAGTGGGATAATTCAGGGAGGGAGAGACCCCAGATGCAGGATACTTATGGAATATCCACAGAGTATGTACATTGCATCCATTTCACAGGCAGTGGCCCCTTGGGGAAAAGTGGAAAATCCTCAGCTACAGGATGATGCCTGACCCCCCTTCCCCAACAGACTCTGTACTGGTACTGGGCACATTTAATGAGGTCATCTTACAGAGGGCAAGCAGGAGTGAGGAAAGCCTCAGAGAAGGTGAGTGACAGGGCTGTGGATGGGTCAGTTAGATGGGGGTGGCTGGGCAGCACAAAGGACAACAAATAACTAAAGAAAAAAAATTGGGTCTCTGATTTGCTTGATGTTTTGTGATTCAAATTGGGAATTCATCACCCAGATTTAATATGGCTGCCAACGTCTTCCCTCCGCCATTGGATTTACAATCTGTCCTGATTTTACTGGGACAGTCTTGATTTCCAGTGGCTTGCCATGTAACCCAGCTGAAAATTGAAAGAGCTACATTGTGCCTTAGTTTTGGGCATGTTGCTAATGACATCTGCCATGTTCATATCCTGGGACAAACAAAAACAGTATTTTAAACATTAAAGGTCATGGTATTAGAAAACAATGTTGTACTCTATGTGAACCTCTTCATTTTCCAGTCATGACAATTTCACTTTTATTAATTTGTATTATTAATTTGTTATCATCTCTGCACTATTGATGCCAAATACCTACACAGCAAATACAAGCAAGCAAACATTCAGCATTAAAAAATGTTTATTTTTTATTTAGTTAAATGACAGCGCTGCTGTGAGGAGACCTTAGTTGGAGAGATCTCTGGGCTGGGCTGTGTTGAAAGAAGGACTAGCTGATACACAGACCTCACTGACAGAGATAAGAGAACAGCTGAAGCTGTTTTATCTGTTTTAATTTCCTGTTCTGTTCTATTGATTGACAACTGTGTAAAAGCTGTGGGAAAAGGAATACTGCCTGGTCAAACTCATTGTGACAACACTGTTGACACAGGGAGTCGATCACTCTACATTTCTATTGCTTGTGCTATATACGTCCAGACCATTAGTGACCCCAGGGCATGTGTGCAGTAGTGCAGGAGTCTGACCTGGGGCAATCTGCTAGGCCATCTGCAGTATTGCAAGGGGCTCTGCAAGGCATTACAGGTATCAGGTAGTTATTGGGCAGATTGTGTAAAGAACCTAGGAATTTCCTAGCTAGGGTAGCCCAATAAGAGTTGTAACTGTGAATCTGTATTGAGGGTAACACTGATATTGGCCAAAACCCCTCTCTACTATAGGGTGTTGTAGGAAGTATCTAATGGGGTGTCAGACAGGTGGAGGATGGTATAGTTAGTAACAGAATGCATTTTAGTTTGTTTAGGAGTCAAGTAGGTATTGTGTGATGGAAGAAGTCAGATACTGTAGCATGTAGGGACTGTGGGGCACTCATCTCAGGGGGCTGGAGGGTAGCAAGGAAGGGAAATGCTCACTATTCTTTCCACTCAGATATGTTCTAGTAAATATATATACTTTGCAAAAAACTGCATTAATGCAACAGTTAGGGTTCCAATTAAACCAACAAAAGTAGGGAAATGTGATGTTAGGATTTCAAACTCTAACACCCCTGCCCAACCCCTGAAGTGGATGAGGAGTGGAGTCTTCCTTGGGGTTCTCAACAATAATGCTCACCCCACTGCAGTAATACAAAAGCTCAGATGTCATAGAGACAGGTATGAATGTTTCATGGGTTTATAGAATGGGGTGAGTGTTAGGGATGATGACCCTAAGGAAGACTCCACTGCTCATTCGCTTAAGGGATGGGGCATGGGTGTTAGGGCTTGAAACCCTAACATTACATTTAGCTATTTTTGTCTGTTAAATGTGAACTCTAACTGTTGCATTAATGCAGTTTTTTTGCAAAGAATTACCATACTTATTGAGATAGTATAATCATATCCTCATGTGCCTGTGGAAATGTAGGGTCATCTGGGCCCAGCTCACCCATCCTTCCATGGATGCATACATGTATGTTGCTGTGGAAGCGCTGGGCCTGGAGGGAACTGCACTTGCATTTGTGCCAAAACAGCAACCAAATTGTCAGCATAGCTTTCTTATTACCCCACTTCACGAACCCAGTAGCAAAATTATTCATATACCTGCAGAAACGTCATTCTGCGGCATCGATATGTCATTGCATGCCACAGGTATGAAAACACATTTTGGCCAGGGTTTGAAAAATGACAGCTGTCACATTCATATGGTGGTGTAAAAAAATGGCTATATGGAAAATTATGTGTGAAAATATTTAAAATGAACAAAGTTACGAGTGAGCAAGTAACATTTTAACATATGTGCATAACTTTCCCAATTTTACATATTTTGACCAAAATTTTCAACATAGACATCTTATGATCCCATCTCATGAACAATGCTGGTGAACATTTTCAAATCCCGCCCCAAAGGGGATTTCACCAAGTCACCACAAAATCACCATTTGGGCATGATTTGTATAATTCCACTGCCACTGGGCAAGAGGTGGGGTCCCATAAAGACCATGTTGAAAATTTGGGGTCAAAATATGCAAAAAATTACAAAGTTATGCATTAATATTGAAATCCTCATTATAATACATTGAACTGCACTTACCTTAGTTTCTTAAATTGTAGTCAGTGGTTCCAGCAGCAAGATGTTTCTTTGATCGGAGAGTGGATCTTTGCCCTGTGACCAGTTCAAGTGAGTCAGGGTGTGTGTGGGTGGAGGGTGATGAGTGGGAGTTGGGGGTGGTGGGTAATATCCACAAAGGATTGTTTCTTTTTTGCAGGTTACAGAAAAAAAAATATTGAGTGACAATTTTCTTAAATTCAGATGGGAACAGCATTCAGGGGGTGAGGGGTGCCACTAGACACCAGGGAAAAAAACAAAACATCATGGGGATGGCGATCAGAGGGTGAGGGGTACCACTAGACTCCAGGGAAAGAGGTAAACATAATGGGGACAGCAATCAGAGGGGTGCCACTGGACTCTAGAGAAAGACAGCACCATTATGGGGACAGAAATCAGAGGGAGGTTGGGTGCCATTAGTCACTGCTGGGGTGCCACTAGACACCAGGAAAAGAAAAAAAACATTACAGGTATGGTGATCAGAGGGTGGGGGGGGGTTCCACTAGACACCAGAGAAAGGGGTAGACATAACAGGGATGGTGATGCGTGGGTGCCACTAGACAGAAGGGAAAGACAGAGGCAGTATAGCGCAGTGGTTTAAGGCCCTGAGCTACAAATCTGGAGACCTGGGTTTGAAACCCACAGCCCCCACTTGCATACTGTGTGACCTTGAGCAAGTTGTTTAACTTCCTTGTGCTCCCAGGTCACACCTGTAAACAAACTTTCAGCTTAGTGTGTCTCTCCTGGTTAAAAAAAAAAAACATTATGGGGATGGTGATCAGAGGGCGGGGGTGCTACTAGACACCAGGGACAGAAAAATAATTACAGGGACAGTGATCAGAGGGTGAGGGATGCCAGTAGACACCAGGGAAAGAGGTAAACATAAGGGGGGGCAGTGATCGGCAGGTGGAGGTGCCACTAGACACCAGCAAAAGAAAAAAAGCATTACAGGGACAGCGATCGGGGGGTGGGGGTGCCACTAGACACCAGGGAAAGAGGTAAACATAACAGGGATGATTATCAGAGGAAGAGTGCCACTAGACACCATAGAAAGACAACAACATTACAGGGAAAGCAATTGAAGGGTGGTGGTGTCACTAGACAGCTGGAAAAAAAACATATAACAGGGATGGTGGTTGGAGGGTGAGAGGTACCACTAGACATCAGAGACAGAGAAAAATATTACAGGATGACATTGGAGGGTGGGGGAGTGCCTGTAGACACCAGGCAGAGAAAAAAACATTAGGTGGGGGGTGCCACTAGACACTAGAGAAAGAGAGAGAGAGAGATCAACATTACAGAGATGGTGATCAGAGGGTGGGGTGTGCCACTAAACACCAGGAAAAATAAGGATTTATGGTTTGTAAAAATATTGAGGGATTTATGACTTGGTGAAGTGGAAATGTGAAAAAAAAAAAACTAAGTCCAATATAATTTTTTGTATGAAAGAATCTTTTTTCATTTGAAATGAAAAAAAAAAACATACAGAAAATGATCCTTTCAAGCAAAAAAAGGATGGCAAAAAAACTAAGTCCAAATTCTTTTTCCATATGATGAGATCCTTTTTAGTATGAATGAAAAAAGCATATGGAAAAGGATCCATTCAAACAAAAAAGAATCATATAAAAAAATAACTAAGTCCAAAGTATTTTTTTATTTGAAGGGATCCTTTTTTGTATGAATGAAAAAAGCATAAGAAAAAGGATCCCTTCAAATGAAGAAGACACGCAAAAAAAACCCACTAAGTTCAACATTTTTTTGCATATGGAGGGATCCTTTCTCATATGGCCAAATTATTTTCATGTATGGCAATATAAAAAAAGTAGAAGTGAGTCATGAACAAGGATGCAAAAAAAAAAATTGGGGATAATTTTAACAACAGTTAAGTACAGAATCCACCTAACACTGTCCTGATGAGCAAGATACATGTGGAGGATATAATTTGTGTGAGTTTTGAAAAATATTTTTTTGAAGAAAAAAGATGGCAGCCAAATGAAAAAAAGTGTTTTTTTCATATGGAACAGGATTAGCCCCTCATAACCAAATTTTTAAATTTAATAACTCTGGAACAGATTATAACTTTTTCTCCAAACCAGTGAAAGGCACTTCTATGGCCCCGGCCCTTTCCATCCTGATCATTTCAGAGCAAAATTCCAAACTGGGTGCAATTGTCCAACAAAAACACAGCGAAGAACCCCAATTATTGTCACATTTTCGCTATCTGTATCCTGTAATCTGCACATCCAATTGGAACAAAACTTGGCATACCAAGAGACCTTGGGTTTCTGATGGTGCATGCAAAATTTCGAACAAATCCATTGAACTGTTGCAAATTACTAAAGTGCAAAAAATGGGGTTTAACATTAACCACTGTACTCAGTCTTAACTATAGTGATGCGATTGTGCCACCTTGATAAATGTATATAGGCCTGGATATTCAAAGCAGATGCATGGCACAACCTGAGATGCACTTGCGCAAACCAGAGGAAGTGCCATGGTGCAATATTGAAAGGCCATGGATGCGCAGTGCAAAACCAGATGCGCCAGAGCGTAAATATAATGTATGCGGCTCATGTGGATGGGGCTTTCCCATGAATGTGCCATGGAGTCATAAATTCAGCCAAGATGTGCGGCGTATCTGCAGCACATCATGCAGATGCACCACACAAAGACAGGCATATAAAAAGCATACCTAAGTCCAGTCCACCCACAGGCAGAGAGTGGCACAACAGCCATTGTTGGTACTGCATTCCTGATGGCAGCAGTTATGAGGGGATTGTGGAGATGGGAGGAACAACAATGTGGACGTGGAAGGTCCCAAAGATGGTATGCCAGGCAGAGAAGGTACCGTGCCCGTGTCACATTCAACCAGCTGAGTGACGTGGAGATCGTGGTCTGGTACCGACTCAACAGGGTACTGCTGAGATAGCTCCGTGAGCTGCTCCATGATGACCTGCAGGCACCAACACACAGGAGTCACGCCATGATGGTGGAGACAAAGGTGACAGCAGCAATGTGCCTGCTCACCATGGGCACCTTCTAGATGCCAGTGGGTGACACCACTGGCATCACACAGTTCACCACGTCCCATCTCCTCACCAAGTTCCTCACCGCTCTGCTGCCGCATGCTTCAGAGTACATCAAATTCATAAGCACACAGGCAGAGTGGACAGAAACCATGCAACACTTCCACAGGGTGGCATGCATGCCAGGCATGCTGGGGCCATAGACTGCACCCATGTGGCAATACACGCACCACCTGGCCTCAAGGGTGTAGCATACATCAACAGAAGGGGCTACCACTCCACAAACTGCCAGGTGGTGTGCAATACCACAGGGCACATAACCAATGTGTGTGCCACACACCCTGGAAGTGTACATGATGCCAACATCTGGCACCAGTTGGCCCTGTGCTGCCTGTCTGAGAGCAGGGGGATACCTAGTGGCCACCTAGTGGGTGAGTGGGCTGGACAACAGGCCCACAGAGCACACAGTGGCACATAATACAGCATGTAGAACTGCTGGGTGGGATACCAACAGGGGTAGCTATGGCTCACATGTGCCCACTGCACGTGAACCACATGGGGCAGGGGTTGCTGAGCCCTGGGTGGTAGGGCTGGGTCACACACAGCATGCACATGTGTCCAGGCATGCAGTGGCACAGGGCCTGGGCCCGATACAGATGTCATAGTGATACAGAGAACCACAGCTGTACAGAACAGTGGCAGTGTGCCTGCAGGGGCAGGGCATGTGTACAGCAGGGCATGGCTGTGGGAGGCCATGGCATGCCAGGTACATGCCCTGCATGCAACACACATTCAGTGCACCCACCAATGTGATGTTGTGGGCATGGCTGGGGTGGCATAAGGTGAGAAAGCCAGGGTGGGGGCCAAACGGATCAGTAGCAGACATGCATGTGCATAGGGTTGTAGCACACCTGGGAATACATGATATACACTAAATGCTGTTTCTCTCCTACAGGTAACTGTGCATTCCCCCTACAGCGATGGCTGCTTACCCCCATATGCCAGCCATCTTCTGGGGTGGAGAATAGGTACAACGAAGCACACGCCACGACACACAATATCATTGAGTGTGTGTTCAACATCTTGAAAATGTGATTCAGATGCCTGGACAGGTCTGACAGTGTCCTACAGTACATCCCAGAGAAGGCCTGCAGCATATTACTGGCCTGTCATATGCTATACACCATGGCCATGGACTGTGGAATCCATGTCCAGGCTGAAGCGGGTGACAGCTCTGAGGATGAGGGACCACGGGACATGAGTAGGGAGGACCGTCATGACTATGAGAACCCATGGCTGGCCACCAGGGCACAGCGGCACAAGGGCACGACTGTGGAAGAGTACTTCAGGGACCGCAGGTGGGTAACAGAGTGGGACCATAGGGGGATGTGCAACACTGGGTGGAAAGAGGGGGAACACATGCACAGGTTGGCTGATGCAGCACAGCTGACAGGTCCACAGTGGTGGAGGAACATACTCATGCAGGTGTGGACACAGCGGTACCGTCATGTCCGGGGATACATGGGATACTGTGGTGTATGGCATGGATCAGTGGACAGTGCCCATACACATGCACAGTGGACACACAAGACTGCACTAATAATGCCCATGCCAGACAACACAGCAGCAGTGCCCCAGTGCAAGCTCCAATTACCACATGGACAGCATGGATATGCAAGCCACAGGCTCACACTTGTACCCCCACATGCAGACCTGGGCACAGACAGCAGAGTGTGTGGGAGAATCAATCAATCAATCAATCAATCAATCAAATCTTTATTTATTCAGGCGATCATCATTGAGCAAGGCTCATTTACAAGATGGACCTGATAAGGTCAAGGTTCGAGTTGGTGCACAGCAATTACATCACATACTTATGAGACAGTTATACATACAGAAACAAGAAAATGTTATTTATAACACAATAATATACAGAGAATTCACATGTTAAAGCTTGCAAGAGAAAGTTAAACGAATATCTACAATATGTACAATACATATATATCACAATGAGGGCCATGACAGTCAATCACATAATGAGTACAAGGATGGTGAAGGGAATATTGGGTGCTATACTGGCATGTGTCTGGCTGGAAGGAATATGCCATATGTGATTGGAATAAGGTTTTGTGGGATGACTATTCTATCTCTAGCGGTAGCAACTGCATTTCTCTGTGAAGAAGGCTGTACAGTGCTGCTTGAAGGATATAAATGGAATGTTAATGGACAGTTTTAGGGATTTTTGTAGGGTGTTCCATGTTATGGCTAGAGAGTAGCTGATTGCTGCCCTCCCTATTTTGGTGTTGACTTTGGGCAATTTGAGCAGGATGATATTGTTGCTTCTTAGGGCATAGGAGCTGGGAGTGGTCAGGTTGAAGCAGTCCAGGATATAGCTTGGGAGTTTTTTTGATAAAGCTCTGTAGATCCATAGAGCTGCATTTCTGCTCCTCCTGACATGAAGGGAAACCCATCCAACTGAATCATAGAGAGAACAATGGTGAGTATTATATGGCAGGTCTGTAATGAACCTTATTGCTCTATGGTATAAGGTATCCAACTTTTAAGGTAGGGAGTGGAGCAGTGACTATAGAGGAAGTCTGCATAGTCAATGACTGATAGAAAGATGGCCTGACTAATCTCATCTTTGAATCTCTATTAAGGAAGGGTTTTAATCTGTAGAGGAGGCCAAGCCTTAGGCAAAGCTTTTTCAGCAGTTGTTCTAGATGCTGAGTAAAGTCAAGTCTGTTGTCAATCCACACACCTAGGTATTTGAAATTTTCAACATACTCCAGATTTTCTCCAAGTATAGTGCATATCTGGGGGAGACTGATTGAATAGGATGTGTTGGTGGAGTTTTGGGTTGTGAACATCATTGCTTTGGTTTTCTTTGCATTTAGCAGAAGCTTTTTCTCGAGAAGCTGATGTTGTAACAGGGAGAATTCTGCTTGTAGGATTTCATGAGCAACTTTAGGTGAAGGGTTGCTGACATACAGTACAGTGTCATCAGCAAAGAGATGTACTGAGGACTTGGTAAGGGTTGAATCAATTTATTTATATAAATGGCAAAAGGATAGGACCCAGAATAGAGCCTTGGGGACTCCTCTTGACAGTGGTCTTAATGGGAGAGGTCACCTTCAGCTTTTACCTGCTGTGATCTACCGGAGAGGTAGCATCTGAACCACTTAAGGAGGATGGATCTAGGCCAATGGAGTGTAGGGATGAGAGTAGCAGTTCATGGTCCACAGTGTCGAATGCTTTGCTCAGGTCCAGGAATACTGCACAGACATTGTTCTTTTTATCCAGTTCGGTTTGCCAATCATTGGTGACCTTGGCTAATGCAGTGATAGTGCTATGTTTGGCCCTGAATCCAGATTGAGCTGGATTTAATAGATTAGCATTGTCCAGATATTCCTTAACTGAATACTCACTAATTTCTCCAGCATCTTGGATAACACAGGTAGGATAGAAATGGGCCTGTAGTTATTAAGATCCATAGGGTCCCCTGATTTTAGAAGGGGGACCACTTGGGCTGTCTTCCACAGTGTGGGAATAGAGCCAGAGTTTAGGGAAAGGTTAGAGGTGAGTTAGGGGGACTGCAAGCACATGACACGCAATCTTTAGAAAGAATGGGTCCAGAAGATCTGCTCCTGCACTTTTTTTGGTATCTAGATGCCATAGTAGATCCTCAACTTGTTTCAACAGTATAGGTTTAAAGCTAAAGGAGGAGTCAACTCTTTGTTCACCAGTATAGTGGGAGCTTAAATGATCCCTTAATAGGTTAGCTGGGGAGGAGTCAAAGGCAAGGCCAGCTGTTGTGAAGTGGTTGTTGAATGCATCCAGGATTTCCAATGTGCCAGTAATGGGGCCATAGTTACTGTGTAAATGGGTTGGAAGAGGGTTGTTAACATCCTGGCCCATCATACCCTTGATGGTGCCCCAAAATCTAGCAGTATTATGTAGGAGGAGTCGAGCTGGGCCAGGTAGTAGGCAGCCTTTGCATCCCTAACTTTCCTAGTGCATTTATTCCTGGCTTTCCTAAAGATCATCCAGTCCATGATATTCTTAGTTTTTCTTGCTACTTTCCAAAGTTTATCTCTCTCCAGCAGTGCAGCTTTGAGGTCAGCTGAAAACCAGCGACAGGATTTGTTTTTTATTCGGATACTAGAGATTGGGGCATGGGTGTTAAGGGCATTTAATATAATGCTATTTAGCACCTGCTGAGCTTTTTCTACAGAATGTGCAAGATAGAACTTTTGCCAGTGTGGAGAGTAGGCTAGATCATGCAGATATCCTTCAATATTGATGTTTTTCTTGGATCTCCTCATGAGGAATTTTGCAGGATCTGTTTTAATGCTGTTGGATCTTACCCCTGCGATGGGGCAGTGGTCACTTATGTCGCATAGGAGCACTCCAGCGTGTGTGAATAGATGTGGTTTACTCACTAGTATGATGTCAAGTAGAGTACTGTTACTACTATTCCTTGCATTTAGCCTTGTTGGTTCATTAATTAACTGTGTGAGCCCATCAGTGTCACAGAATGATACTAGAGGTGTAGCTGCCTGGGTGAGCCAGTTGAAATTCAGGTCCCCATAATAATGACTTCTTCAGTACAGGACTTGACCAGGTTTCCAGGTGGGATAAGAGCTTGTGTTCAGCAGAGGGGGTCTGTAGCATCCAATTAAATGGAAAGCTGCTGTATTGGGGAGAGACTTTAGAGATAGACACTCAAATCCTTGGGCATAGATGTTGCAGCAGTACAGGATACAACTAAACCAGCTTTTACATAGATGGCTACTCTGCCTCCTTGTTTGGCGATCAGCTCTGAATAGCTGATAGTTAGGTAGGTTAACTTCCCTGTCCATTGTGGTGGTCTTGAGCCATGTCTCAGTTATCACAAGAAAGTCTGGCAAGGTATGGGCAACCCAGGATTGTAGCATGTAAATTTTTCAACAGACTGCATACATTAATGTGCAGGAAACTGAGGCCTTTAATTGAGGATAGGTCTGAGGGAGAGGTGATGCTTTCAAGAGGTCCAGGGTTGATTTCTACATTACCAATACAGAGCAATAGGAAGATCAGTAATTTCATAAGGGCTGCCAGTGATAGGGAGGGGCTGTCTTTGGTCCTCCTTTTTTTATTCTGTTGCCACTCTTTGTTTTGGGTGCTCCCTGTGGATTTAAGGTAGTGTGTCGGGATACCAATTAGCAGTTTGATGACTTGACTTAGTGGGGATCTATATACCCAGTAGTGGGGCCTTGTCTGAGACATATATGTGGTGATGTGTGTAACTTTATGGTGATTGTACCACTGTAGTCAATGCAGCAATGGCAAGACATATATCAGGGTATGGGTGTCAGCCACGGGGGATGTTCCAGAGAAACTAGGTGGGTTGACCACTTTAGATTGTATAATAGGGTCATCTTCATTGTGGAACCCTATGGCTATTAGTGACAGGAGTATCAGTAGCAAGCTCCCCATTCTGAGGGGGATATTGATAGTTGGCAATAGGGAGTAGCGAAGTTGCTGATTGGTTGGGTCAGCAAGCTGGTGTGACTGTCTATTGGTTTAGAGAAAAGTGCTGTGGGCGGGGAGAGATTTCGGCGGGAAGATGCCTATAAATTAACACACAGGAAGGGGGAAAGGCGGGTGGGCAATACACTACAGAATGATGCCTGAATGGTTACTATGCCATGACAACTGCTCACAGGTAGCATCACTGTGTCCTACCACGGCCACCACAGACATATGGGCGGCCATGCCCATGACAGGTGACCACTCTCTGGTCAACCACCTTGGCAGGGGACTCAACTGCGCTAGCAGGGATAGAGCCATGAGACTGTGACCATGTACTCATGGATGTCTCATTTCCGAAGTCCAGATGGGACCCAGGAGTGTTGGGAATACCTGAAGCAGAGGATGATATTAGACGCAAGAAGGCCACTTGATGCTGTGAAGCAGGAGTGCTGGTGTCACTACACGGGGTGTGGGGGCACTCCTGTATCCACGGGGCATCAAGGTGGCACAGCCCACCTCAAGGGCCTCTGCTATCCTCTCAAAGCCTGTGGTCACATCCTTCCACAGTTGGCGAATTTCAACAACCACGTCCACCTGGAGTGGCTCTATCTCATCAAGCATCTGGGAGTGCCCTGCAGATGCATGGTCATCCAAGATGCCCAACTGCACACGAAGGCCATGATACACTTCCCTGAGTGCACCCTGATGCTCCACAGAGGCCCACAGGAGCCGGTGTGCTTGTCCAGCCTGTCAGCAAGAGACCTGTCCTGTAGGGGTCGCTGATGGGCAGATAGTGTACCAGCCTGCAGTGCAACATCCCTGACCTGTAGACACTGCATGGCCGGCCACTGTTCAGGAGGGGGACTGTGTGTCAGCAGGTACAGTGGGACCTTGTACAGGCACATCATGTGTATGGGCAGCACATTGCTGCCACACAGTGCCCTCCTGCACCAGGGGGACAGTCCCAGTCTCCACAGCCACACTCTGGACCTGGCCGCTCACAACTGCCACAGGTGCGGTTGTCGTCAGGGCAATCTGGCTGGGGGACATGTATGGGTACCCCACCCTGTCCGTTGCTATCCATGTGGCCACCTGCCATTACCACTTGCTGTGTGGTATCATTCTCATCATCATCCTCCATGGCAGATGCCAGCACCATGAGGTCATCAGGCAAATATAAGTCAGGCAAGGCATTCAGACCCACAAAACTCAGGAGGTCCTGGAACATGTGTGCCCTGCCTGCACCTGCCATGATCCCAGCTGATGTCAATAGCCTGGGTTCCTCCTCACCACCTCCTCCTCTGGACCCTCAATCTGTGGGATGTGTCCTGCAGCAGCCCTGAGGTGTGAT
The DNA here is from genome assembly GCA_016271365.2 of Neoceratodus forsteri. Lineage (NCBI taxonomy): Eukaryota > Metazoa > Chordata > Ceratodontiformes > Ceratodontidae > Neoceratodus > Neoceratodus forsteri. Next base: position 606,797,730 of record CM057452.1, read on the forward strand.
GGGATTGTAAGGTAGACTTGTTTGCATGGTCAGGGTAGCATGTCCATGGTTGTCCATTGACTGGTGAATATGGAGTACTCACGGCATGTACCAGCAGTGTGACCTACACCACCATTTGTTGCATGCAATGCATGCTGCCTGGCTGGGCATGCATGGTTCCACTTCGTGGAAAGCCATTGGGACATGGCTGTGCACATGCCCCTTCTCAGGCAGGGGCACTGCAGCCAGCATGTGGGTACACCAGCAACAGTGACTGCCCACTGCAGTGCATTGCACTGGCATGTGTGGTGGACATACACAGACGTGGCACATGTACACAGGTGGCCATTGACCACAACCGGTGGCCCCACCCCAGCAGGCCAACATCCCTGGTAACACAGCCTGACATGGCAGCACCCACAGGCTGCAAGGGGGACACTGCATACCTATGGGGGGGACCAGACAATGGTGAATGCAATGCATAGTGGCATGATGACACAGTGTGAATCCATGTGTGACATACCCTGCACACCGAGAATCACAGCACGCAGCCATACAGAAAATGTGACACATGCATACTCACAGTACTGTGCAGGGCCTCCTCCAATCTGGAACCCACCTCCAGAGACACCCTTCACAGATGTATAGTACAGGGTGGATGCAAGCAGCTCCTCACCTGTCAGTGGTGGCACAGTGCATGGCCCACCCTCTGTGGCCTGCAGGGATGCCTACATGGTGGCCAGGTGCTCCCTGGCCCTGGTCTTCTTGATGTTCATGTGCTTCATGCACTCCTGGGTAGTATGATTGTACTCCCCATGGACATTCACAGCCTGTGCCACCACATCCCATTCCTGGGTCCTCTCCTGCTGCTTGCTTGCTTGCCTTCCCTGACAGGAGGTCCTCTATCTGGACATAGACCTCGACTAAGTCCTTCAGCTCATCATCCGTGAAGTTCGGATGTCTCCTCCATCTCACCTCCTCCTCCTCCTCCTCTGCCATACTAGTGCCTATGCGGTGGAAGTGTAACAGATGTCAGTACACTACACAGTCCTAATGCACTGCTGCTAGGCATGGTGTCTGCCTGGTCAGACATCCTTCAACAGTGTAGCTGTAACAAACAAACCTCCAAGGTGCAGTACCTGCCAGTCACCAGTGGTGTGTGGTGTCACAGAGCAGCTCATGTATGGCTCAGCATATGCAAATGAGGGTCTGTGCAGCCTGTAATGAGATGCTAATGTGGGGACTTGTACTGTGAGTAGGCAAAGGGGCCATTTGCATATCCAGGCTGAATATAGCAGACTTGCACCTAGCCCATCTCAGTTTTCTCCATGCATGTATTTGTGCCGCATACTTCTGCAAAGCACATCTCTGCACATGCATGGTTCACTGGCACATACCCACCATGTGTGACAGCACATCCAGCCATTCCCTGGCATTGCATTCCACATCACGGTGATTGCATCTTCACGCATGCATGATGCGGCACACATGCCACGCGCAGCGTGGCATGTGCCATGTCATTGCATGGTTCATGTCCATGCCATTGTGTAATGCCATTGGCTGCATGTTTGGCAAATTGTGACCTTCACAACATGTCCGCCAGTCCGGTCGTGCATGTGCAATGCATGATGACATGACTCTGTCCTCCCACCCAGCACTGCGGCACCGCACATGCACAGTGTTGTGACATAATCTGTGTACCACGCATTGACATTGTGCATCTGTGTGCTGCACAGGCCATTGCATGCATGTCTATTGCACATCGGCCATGGACAGGCCATGTGGCACACAGTGCTGCATGCTGCAACACAGGCTGTCAGAAAACACACTGTGGACATCATGGTATTTGCAGGGGAAGCTAGGTCAGAGGCACTCAATTGGAGTGATACAGAGCTGGCCAACCTTGTTGCATTGGTGCAGCCTGTTGAAGGCCAGCTTTTTGTGAATGAGGCCTTACCAGAGGCGAGGGCCAAAGTCTGGGCAAGGGTGGCTGACAGGCTGGTGAGGAGGACGGGGGTGCCTTGCACTGGTGAACAGTGCAGACACCACTTCAGGAACCTATGGAGGAGAGACCCTGGGAGGCTATGGAAGCTGTAGAAGCGGTTCCGCAGGGGTGACATGCCATGCCCAGGTATGTACACATTCTGTGCAGTCTTCCATTGCCTGCATGTTGTTCTTGTAGTTGTGGGTGGTGTTTATGTATTCTGTGGGTGCTGTGGGGTTTGAGGTGGGTATGGTGGGGTTGTGTATAGTGTTGCTGGGGGGTTGTTGGGTGGTGACAGCATGGTGCTCATGTTTCCCTTCCATTCTGTTCCCCTTGCAGGCTGGAAAGAGTGCCAGCTGGTTGTGAATGGGGGCCATGGCTGTGGTAGAGCCAGGCAATCGTGGTCAGCAGGTGCTGGGCCGCATAGAGAGCCATCACAGCATGTGGAATGTAGGTGTGCCTTTATGTTGTGGTTCTGTGCTGTTTGTGGTGGGGGTGGTGTGGGTTTCCCATGACCACCAAGGCCCCATGGCTGCTAGCTGTGTATGCCCCAGGTGTGCCGGTCTGCACACTGTGGCTGTCGTCCTATCACTGTGTGGTTGTCTCACTGAGCACCATGCTCATGTGTGTCCACCATATTGTATGTGTCCCATCAGGACTGTGGGTGCCCGGCATGGCACATGCATGGTTCCAGTAGGCCTGCAGACATGGTGCATGTGGCAATTGGCCCTATAAGGTGTGAGTGGGCATGGCACCATTTTCCCCCAGCAACGTCCATTGAATGCACATGCTGACATCGCATCGCACTGTGCCACATTCAGGTCACTGTGTAGCACTGTTGTGTGGCATTCTGCTTGTCTGTCATGTGCGTGGTGCATTGTTGGGACCATGGATGTGTCCCACCAATGTCCAGCATGTGCGTCACTCCCGGGGGGGGGCATGGCATGTTTATGATGTGGCACTGAGTGCATGTCCTCTGTTTCCCCACACAGGTCATCCTGCTGAGGGTGGTACCAATAGTCCGGGCAGAAGTGAAGGTATCAGGCAGAACCAGGTCCGCAAAGATCCTGGAACACTCACAGCAATCCATCAGAGGCAGGGGGTGATCTACAGGAGGCCGGGAGCCATTTTGAGGGCAATCAGGGAACAGGTGGTGGTGCTCCATTGGTTAGGCCAGCTGAACTGTCCTCCTGACAAGGACCAGCAGGAGTCTTAGGACTGTGTGGCCAATGGACTGTCTTGATTTGGCCTTTAGGATTTGCACCTCTATACTTCTTTCCTCACCCTGTTTCAACACCAGTTCTTTGCTGCCCCACCTGCATTCTCTTTTCCTTGTCCATCCCTACCACACCCCAGTTTTGGATTTTGATGTTTTTGTTATTGCTGATTCTTCCTCTTTATGTTCACTTTTGGTTTGTGTGTTAAAGTAAAGCCTTTTGTATTGCACTAGCCCTGTGTCTGTGGTCATTTCTGTGCTGTGGTTGGGGGTCTGCTGTTCTGTTGCTTCTTCTACCCACTTCCCCTTGAGCTGCATGGCTTGCCTGTTTGTGACTTGTCACGCATGCCCACCCTGTCCACTGGCACAGACCCACATTCTGCTTACCATGAGTATCCATATGGTGCATCTGTGCTGTCACCCACAGTTGCCCACAGTGCCGTGTTCAGTGTAACTCTCTCCCAGTGCTGCGCATTCCTCAGGGTTTGCACCATGTGCCATGCTGCACTGCTGCACTGTTTGCCACAATGTGTGCCCCTGGAAGTGTGCTCCCTATGTGGCCTAAACAAATCTAGCATATTTGGCTCCTTGGCACTGTTATCTCAGTGCCTGTGTTAGCTGTGCTGTCCATTGGCACCCCTAGTGTTGTGTCTTTTCATCCATGACCTCATCTGTGCCATGCCATAGGCATCTGCTGGACACATTGGCTGCCTCTCTGTATGTGTGTTGCCCCATCCTGTGCCCCTGGTGTGCTGCACAGTACCCATCCTGCAGCAGTGCAGTGCCACTCTGTTCACCATGGCCTCCTGTCTGTGCAGCTGCACAAGGCTCATGGCTAACCTTGGGCACTGACATGTTGCACCAATCTCATGCTGACCTGCTCCACTTGCTATATTCCATCCTACCCTTCTGCGCAGCACACATGAGCAGTTGCGCTATAGCGCATCCATGGTATATTCGGCCATAGTTGCACTGATGCATCCAATGGCGCATCCACTGAATATAATATTATTGTGCTTTGTGCCTGGGGACTTTTGAATGTCTAGGCCATATTTTATAGTGATATAGTAGTGCCACTATAGTTTGGGTTGAGCAGGCTGTTAAATGTTAAACCCCTAACTTTGCACTTTAATAGTTTAGCTACCATTCAACAGTTTTACACTGGGAGTAAGGTCTCTTGACATGCCAAGTTTTGTTCTAGTTGGATGTGCGGATTCTGAGATCTAGATAGTGAAAAAGTGAGGAAAATCTTTTTTTTTTTATCACCTAGTATCCAGATGGTTTGGAATTTTGGTCTGAAATTTTCAGGGTAGAAAGGCTTGGTCCAGAGTGGTGCCTTTCATTGGTTTGGTGAAAAAAAATATAAATCCATTCCAGAGTTACAAGGTTTTGAAATTGTATTTCTGTTCATAATCTGTACACTCTTTTGGATAGCTATTTCATATACGAAAAAAAGAATTTGACCTTATAAAAAAAGGGATTTTGTTTCATATGGGGGGGAGGAATCCTGTTTCATGAGAAAAAATTATTTTCTCATAAGACCACCATATTTTCTCCATTTAAAAAAATTTCTTTTGAAAACCCATAAAACAATATATCATGGATAGACACCACACACATATATCTTGCTAATCGGGACCCTATTAGCTGGATTCTGCAGTTAGTTTTGGGAAAAATGACCCAGAAGTGTTTATTTAACACATTTTAAAAATCTTTTTTCATTAAATGAATTTCTTTTTTCATATGGCCACATGAAACAAGAATAAGGCCACATGAAACAAGCATTTGTCAGTGCTGAATGTTGTCACGTTGGCATTGGCAGTGACGGAGCTGGAGACGCATAGTGCTGTGATTTTGTTAATGTGTCCCAAAAGGTGATTTTGCACAGCGAGTATGCCATTGTGTGGCAGAGCTGAGGAAACACATTTTGGGCAGACTGTGGAAAATGGCAGCTGGACTGTTGAAAGTGAGGTGTGCAGAAATGCCAGTGGTGAAAATGTGGTATGAAAATATTGCAGATTGACGAAGTTACAAGGGTGCATGGAAACTGCGCAATGCAAGCTTGCAACACAGTCATTGTATGGACTTTCGGCACCAAATTTTCAACATAGGCATTTTAGGACTTCTGCTGATGAATAGTGTCACCATCATTTCCTCAAACTGTCCCGAAAAGTGATTTTGCACAGTGACCATGCAATTCTGTACCGGACATGAGAAAACACATTTCAGCCAGCTGTACTGTTCATAAGAAGGTAGGGAAAAATGACAATGATGAACAGCTGGAGTGACAGTATTACAAATTCACAAAGTCACGAGCATGCATGCAAATTGCGCAATGCACGCTTGTAAAACACTTATTGAAAACAGATTTTGGTCAGGATGTGAAAAATGACAGCTGTACTGTTCATTAGGAGGTGTAGAACAATCGCACTGTTGAAAATCTGGGGTAAAAATATTATAGGTTTGCGAACTTATGAGCGTGAGTACAAACTGAGCAATGCATGCTTGTAACACAGTCATTTTATGGAGTATTGTCACCAAATTTTCAACACAGGCATTTTAGGACCTCTGCTTATGAACAGTGTCACTGTCATTTTTGTAATGTGTCCCGAACGGTGATTTTGCACAGTGACTGTGCTATTCTGCGCCGGAAGTGCGAAAACACATTTCAACCAGGATGTGAAAAATGACAGCTGAATGGTTCACAAGAAGGTGTGGTAAAATGTCAATGTTGAGAATCTGGCATGAAAATATTGTGAATTCGCTAACTTATGAGTGTGCATAGCAACTGCACAATGCACACTTGTAAAACAGTCATTTTTTGGATTTTTCCAACCAAATTTGCAACATAGGCTTTTTGAGAGCTCCCTTCATGAACAGTGGCACTGTCATTTCATTACTCAGCCCCAAAAGGTGATTTCATGCAGTGTCTGCGAAATCACCTTTTGGGACCGAATAACACGATGATAGTGCAAGAATTCATAAGGAGTGGTCCCAAAAACCCCATGTTGAAAATTTGGAGCCAAAATTCCCAAAAATGCCTGAGATATGCAGCAAAGTTGAAAAATCTCTATTTATTCCATTATACAGCTGACCGGCATTTCCTCAGTTCGCAGTCGGCTTTGAAGAGTGCAGACGTGTTCCCGGTCCACCAATGATCATCGCGCCGGACTCTGGAGGTAAGTATGGGGTGAGGGGGGTGTGGGGAGGCAGGGTGAGTGTGGGTGGGGGCCAGGGAGACTACGAAGGACCATTTATATTTTACAAGTGGAAAAAAACCCATTGCAGGACAATTTTTGTATTTCAGGGGATTTGGCACACTGGGGTGGGCTCCCAGTGTGCCACCTAAATGTTTGGGGGGGTCTGTAACCAACGGGAGATTGGGCACCCTCATCGGCACACAACATGGGGTGGAGGAAGTTGTGCTGATGGGGATTGGGTACTCTGTTGGCACACAAAGAAAGTGGGGAGAGCCGAGGGGAATGGGCACCCCTTGGCATTTAACAATGGGGGTTTATGCTGACTGGGAGTGGGCTCCCCATTGGCACATAAAGAAAGTGGGGTAAACCGGCAGGGGATTGAGCACCCTGGTTGGGCAGTTAGCGGCCACCTGCCCACCATGCTGATAATGTCAGTGAGCACGTAGGAAGGATCCGTTGTGTCTGGCAAGCTTTGCTCAGATTGCAGTGGACCTTTTCTTAGATGTGCTCACCACATTATGTATGCATGGTGTGGAGCCGGCATGCAGGCTGATTGGGGAATTAGGAGTGCACCTATTGGTGCATGCCCTGCATTCGCCCAACAGTGACTGCGCCTCCAAAGCTGCACTGTCTCAAGATGTCGGCTGCACAAGCGCGCCAACATAAAAAGATTACCTTCATATTTTGTCACATTCTTTTTTCATATGAGGGAATCTTTTTTTGTGAGAATGGCACAATCTCACAAAAAAGATTCCTTCATACAAAAAAATTATTTGGACTTTTTTTCACTGTTTTTGTGTATGAAGGAATCTTTTTTCTTGAGAATGACACAATCTCATGAAAAAAAAGATTATTTCCACATTTCTGCATGAACAAGCCACAACTCCATCAATATATCAAAAAGGTCTTAATGAGTACTATAACACTAACACATAATACCCTGCAAAAGAATTTGGCAGTTCCCATAGGATAACATTGCAACTTTAACAAGCTGCAAGTCTGACAATCTATCTATGAAAACAAGTCTGAATGAGTACTACGACAGTAACACATAATACCCCCCAAAAAAATTAGTGGCCAAATAAAACAGACATAATAATGTAAAAAAAAATTAAATTCCCTTAGGATAACATTGCAACTTTAACAAGCCATAATTTCATCACTCTATAGATTTAAAAGAGATATATATATATATATATATATATATATATATGTATATATATGTGTGTGTGTGTGTATATATATATGTGTGTGTGTGTGTGTGTGTGTATATATATATATATATATATATATATACATAAATATCAAAAAAGGTCTCAACGAATACCACAACTGTAACTTATAATACCCCCCCCCCAAAAAAAATGACAGATCTTATGAAAGAAACATAAAGATTAAAAAATGAAAATTCCCATAGGATAACATTGAAAATTTAACAAATCATAACTCTGCCACTCTGTGGAGTTAAGGGAGAATATATGTATCGAAAAAGGTCTGAATGAGCACTACAACACTAACACACACTATCCCCCAAAATTTAGGGACCACATTAAAAAACAACATAAAGATAAAACGTAACAGTTCTCATAGAATAAAATTGTTACTTTATCAAGCCATAACAAACCACAGCTCTGTCACTCTGTGGAGTTAAGGGAGAATCGATGTATCAAAAAAAGGTCTCAATGAGTACTACAACACTAACACATAATACCCACCTCCAAAAAAAATCAGGGACCATATTAAAAAAAACACAAAGATAAAAAATGAAATTCTCAAAGGATAGCACTGCAACTTTATCAAGTCATATCTCTGCTACTTTGTGGAGTTAAGGAGAATCTAAAAAGGTTGTGATGAGTACTACGACACTAACACTTAATACCTCTAAAGAAATGTAGGGGCCATGTAAAAAATCATTAAAAATTAAAAATGGAAAATTCCCATAGGATAACATTGCAACTTTAACATGCCATAAGTCCATCAATATTTGGAGTTAAGGGACAATGTGTATGTGTGTATATAAATATATGGTATAGGTTTCAATGAGCAGTATGACACTAACACATAATCCCCACTAAACATTTATGGGGGATGCACTGCACCACAAAACTACCTCCAATGTTCTCCATGGTGCCAAATCCAGAATGAAAGTATGATCATCATCACAAATGCACCAAAGGTGTATCTTATCTTCCACTACAACCATAGCAAATTTCAGAGCAAACTGACAAACATTTTCTGACTTATGGGTAACAACACACACACAAAAAAAAAACATTTTTGTCCATAAACAGTGAACCCCTGGCAATTCAAATGGAAACTTAATATGTTTTTTTCCTTTAAAGTGAGCCACACAAAAAAAAAAAAAAAACAATTAAGCACATACATTGCTTTTCTTGAGGCATGGAAGCACAGGACCCAGAAGGCTCTGCACTTCCTTAGCCTGCTGGGTGTGTTTACATAGATCCTGAAGGGACCTGCATGAATGAGGATATGATTCTACTAGCTCAAAAAGTAAGGAGATGCTTTGCATAAAACTGATTTAATGCATCAGTTAGGGTTCAGGCTACACTTACAAAAGCAGGGAAATGTAACACCCACCTCCTTCCCCCAAGCAGGAAAAGGAAGACAAAATACAATTTTTGCTGCCCTGGCTCTTGGTGAATCAGGGGTTGGGTCTTACTTAAGGGTCTCAACCCTAACACTATCCCCATTCCATGACCAAATAAGGTGACATATGATATGTTTTCTTCAGACAGGGCCCACAGGTTCTTGACAACATATGGTGAGATACAGTTCTGCACCTTTGAAGGCTATATCACAATGGGATGAGCATTAGGGTTGGGAACCCCAGGAAGACCCAACCCCTGATTCACCAAGAGTCAGGGCAGTAAAAAACATATTTTTGTTTTCCTTTTCCTGCTTGGGGGGTGGCAGTGGTGAGTTTGGGTTGGAAACTCTAATGCCAAATTTCCCTATTTTTGTTTGTTTAATCTGAACCCTAACTGGTGCATTAACACAGTGCGTGGTCTGGTGAAAAGTTCTTGAGAAGTGTGAAGTCTTGAGATGTGGGCAGGTAGATGGCCACTTCCCTTGGTACAGGGCCCTGTTCATCTGCATTTGTTCTGCATCTGCCTACATCTGCATCTGTTCATGTAGGTCCCAAAGCGACATGCATGAACAAGGATACAATGCCACTGACTCACAAAGAAAAGAAATTAATTGCAAAAAACTGCAATATTGTATCAGTTAAGGTTAAACATAAGCTCACAGAAGAAGGGAAATGTAGCACTAGGGTTTCCAACCCTATCTTCCAATCCCCCGCAAACAGCAAAAGGACAAGACCACACAAGCAACCCAAGACAGCAATCATCAGATATAACAAGCAACATATAACTGTTTCCAGATGACACAAGTGCAATAAGATTGATGTGCTTCCTTCGTAGATTTGTATCTGCAGCTACAGAAGCTCAGTCCCCAGAGGAGCCTGTGTTTCTGTAACCAGAAGTGTGTGTATGTCTTACAGTGTGCATGAATACCAGTGGCTGAAGAAGCTGTGGCCCCACTGGGGCCTCCACTACTGGAGACAGAAGTAGTATTGCAATTTGGGTAACATGAATTTCTGTCTGAGGCTACAGAAATGCATTCCTCACAGGGGCCTACACTTGTGCAGCTAGAGGTCAGTGAGTATATCTTACAACTGTGGCTACAGAAGTGCAAGCACTTCAGAGGCCTATGCTTCTGTAGTCAAAAGTGTGTGTATGTCTTACAGTGTGCATGAGTATCAGTGGCCACAGTAGCTCTGGCCCCATAGGGGCCTGCACTTCTGCAGACAGAAGAACTATTGTAATGTGGGCATCATGGATTTGTATCTGTGGCTGCAGGGGCCTGTCATTCTGCAGACAGAAATAGTGTTGTGATTTCAGTATCATGGATTTCTATCTGCAGCCAGAAGTGAGCGTGTATGTCTTATAGAGTGCATGCCACAGACACAAATCCATGAAGGTAGCACATCAGTACCACTGCATTTGTGTAATCTGAAAACAGTTGTATGCTGTTTGTCTTACTTAATGATGGCTGTATGTGGCTGAAAACCCTAACACCAAATGTCCCTGTCTTTGTGGCATTAAGTAAAACTCTAACTGGTGCATTAATGCAATTGTTTGCAATGAATTTACTTTCTTTTGATCAGGTGGAATTGTAGCCTAGTTTATGCAGGTGCCTTTGGGACCTATGTGAAAAGATACTGAAGCACAGGGCCCTCTGTCTGTCTGCCCTTTCAGAAATGCAGGACATTCGGGGCCCTGAACTTCCATGCAGCTAAGGATGCAAAGGATTCATTTCTTCATAACATTTTTTTTGTTTCACATTTTAATACCATGTCATGAACTTGGCTGCTAGAATGTGTTAAAACCCACCCAAAAGGTGGTTTTGCAGAGCGACTGCAAAATCTGCTTTTAAAATATATTTGAAAATGCCCACCATTCTTGTTCATGAGTTAGTGTCATGTAAACAGCATATTCATAATTTCATAGAATCATAGAAAAGAATACAAGTTCAAGAGGTGAACCTATTTGGAACTCGCCACCAATCTACTGGTGGAAGTAAAATTTTTGATCACCCATATGCTTATCCAATTTGTTTTTAAATGATAGCATAGTGTCACTCATTACAATATCAGATGGAAGATTATTCCAAGAATTGCATTTTTCAGTCATGTTTGTGTCCACTTTTAATTTATACTTATGAGATCTTATATTATTGCTATTATTTTGCTTAACTAGACCAATTGTTTCAAATAATACTTCATTGTGTACTGCTTTGTATGTCAGACATAAGTCTCTTCTTAAATATCTGTAATTCATTGAATAAAGTCCTAGTTTTTGTAGTCTCTCAGAGTAATCAAGTTCACTATAATTGCTTATTCTGTTGGTAAATTTTCTTTGAATTCCTTCTGTTTGTTTTTGACAACCAATTTTTTGAGGGGCCCAAAAAGGGGGACAATATTCCAAATTAGGACTAATAAGGCTAGTATACAATGGCATCAAGACTTCAGATTCTCTACTTTGTATATTTCTTAATATACAACCCATTAGCTCATTACTCTTATTGACCATATATCTAGTATGTTCCGTAAATTAAAGTTTATTAGAAACTAGTATACCAAAGTCCTTTTCACATTCTGTTACATCTACAGCTAAGTTATTCATTTTATACTGATACTGAAAATTCCTTTTACCTAGATGCATAACCTTACATTTTGGTATATTAAGCTGCATCACATTATTATTTGTCCAAGATATTAAAGAATTCAGTGCTGACTGTAGTTGGCATGCTGACTGAAAGTTGTTTATAATTCCACCCAATTTACAATCATCAGCATATTTGCTAATCCAACAGTACTCTGGAGACATCATGGAAACTATAAAAATATTGAATAGTGTTGGACCCAGGACAGGGCCTTGGGAAACTCCACTCGTAACTGTAGAGCTGGTAGATTTAAAGTCTCTTATAGAAACACACTGAGTCGGACTAAAATATTGTAAAATGGCCAGGTTATGAATAAAAGTATGTGAGACACACAAAAAAGTTTTGTGTATCACAAAAATGGAATTCTTGGGTCGCACATTTAAGTGTGACTGAAGATTTTTTTTTTGTGCACACCAAAGATGGAATTCATGGGTTGCACATTTAAATACAACCCAAGAATCCCATTTTTGGTGAACACAAACATATTGTGTGTCTTGGGGTTCTCAGTCTTAACACTCACCCCATTCCATCTGTAAATTAGGTCATACAGCATGTGAAGACTTTATGAGAATGGGGTGAGTGTTAGGCTTGAGAAGTCCAAGGCACACCCACACCTGCTCTCCTGCCTGGTTTGTGAGGGTGGGGTGTTAGGGAAACCCTAATGCCTCATTTCCCAACTTTTCTGTTTTGACCCTAACTAGAGCATAAACAAAGTTTTTTGCAACTTATTTCCTTGCATTTTGAGATAGTATAATAGTATATTTAGTTTATTCTGGGAGCATAGGGTCCTTTGGACCCTGCGCTCTCATGCCTCCATTGATATGCATATGAATGTAGCTGTGAAAGCACAGGGCCCTCCAGGCCCTGCATTTTCATTGATAGGACAACAGTGACCTAATTGTCAGTGCAGGCACCTTATTTCCCCACCACATGTACCCAGTACAGAATTTTTTAAAATCCTCTTCAAAATGTAATTCTACACAACTGCAATGCCATTCCATACCTCAGGTGCAAAAACACATTTTGGCCCAAATTTGAAAAATGTCAGCTGTGACATAAATGAGGTGGGGTAATAAGAATGCTATGCTTCAAATCTGGAGTAACAATATTTAACATTTCTGAAGTTACGAGCGGGTGTAGCTAAATTGCAATCAATGGTCATAACTTTGACATTTTTTCATATTTTGACCCCAGATTTTCAACATAATCTTCTTATGACCCCACTTCATAAACCCTGAAGGTGAAAATGTTGAAATGTTTGCCAAAGTGCCATTGCACACTACAGGTTCCAAAACATGTTTTGGACAGGATGTGAAAAATGACAGCTGTGCTGTTCCTGAGGTGGTGTGAAAAATGGCTATGTTGAACATTTGGACTCAGAATATTGAAAATTACCAAAGTTTTGCATGTGCATAGAAAGATTTCAATGAACACTCATAATTCTGCCATTTCTAGGAATTTTTTCACCAAATTTTCAACTTGGCCTTTTTGGGACACCTCCTCATGAACACATGCACTCTCATTTGGTTACTCAGGCCTGAATGGTGATTTCACACAGTGACCTTGAAATTACCTTCCAGGCCTGATTAACAAAATGACAGTGACAGTGTTCATGAGGTGGGGTCCCAATAAGGCCATGTTGAAAATTTGGTGAACAAATTCATAAAAATGACAACATTATGAAGATAAGTTGAAAACAACATTGAAATACATTATATGGCACTTACCTTGATTCCTCAGTTCATGGTTTGTCTTTGAAGAGTGCAGACATGTCCCAGTAAACAGAAGAGGATGGCCTATGATCTCTGGTTGTAAGTGTAGGCTAAGAGGGGTGGTGGGTTCTCAGTGGGAGGTTGGGAGGGGGATGGTGGGGACAATGAGGGACCATTTTCTTTTTTTCAGGTTTAAAACAAACAAAAACAAAAGTCATTGAGGGACTGTTTTCTTTTTACAGGTTTGGTAAAGAAATATTTCAGAACACTGGGGGTGAGCTCCCCAATGTCCCATGCTGCTGGGGGGGTTAAATGCCAACATGGAGGTTGGGCCCCCGATGTCAGCTGATTATAAAAACAATGGGCTGGGGGGCATCCAACACTATGGGTGGGTATACCAGTGTCAGATTTTATAAGCACAGAAACAAGGGACTAGGGGATGGTGATCGGAGGGTGGGGGGTGTCACTAGACACCAAGGCAGATATAGGGGCAGTAATCAGGGAGTGAGAGGTGCCACTAGACACCAGGAAAAATGGGGGCTTATAACTTACACTGCAACAGGTAGCAGGAGTTCAGCTGCAGCTGCAGAACTAAATAAAATCTGCTGTTCTCTAACAGAGAACACAGCGGAAGGCTCCTCTGATGAGGTTGGGCACCCAGGATTTCAGGTGCCCAGAAAAAGTATTTCTGGCCCTAATTGTGAGAAAACAAACACCAGAATCTAGCTAAATGGGTCCTGTTTACCTAGGTTCTGATTGTTTTTTAAAATGGCATTTTTATGTATTTTCCATGTCTTTTCCATGTTTTTTAGTTGGTGGAAGTTGGTGGCTCATGATAAAGTATTTTCCTGTCATGAAAAAGGATTTTATTCTCATGAAAAGGGAATAGGTCTCTTGGGAAAGAATCCTTTTTCACGAGGTCAATCCTTTGTCTAACTTTATCCCTCTGTTCTGTACAGTGCACTTCCCATTGAAAACAATGAGAACTTAAAAATTGAATAACTATACAAGATTAATATTTTTTCACCAAACAAAGTGTGGCAGTTCTGTTACCCAAATTGTATCTACCACAGAAAAATGACACTAAAATTCCACACCATCTGGATGCAAGGCAATGAGGAAAAAACTGCAAAAAATGTTGACTTTTAAGGTTTTTGCACTGTCTGGATCTCAGAATCCATACATCCAACAGGAATAAAACTTGTCATGTCAAGAGATCTGCCCCATGAAACAGTGCATTCCAAATTTTATACAAATCCATTGATCTGTTGCAAAGTAATTAAAGTGCAAAATTTGAGGTTCAGTATTAAACAGGCTACCCAACCTTAACTATAATGGCACAACCGTGCTCCTATAATATATTATAGGGGCACGGTCATGCCCCTATAGTTAGGGTTGAGTAGCCTGTTTAATTTTAAACCTCAAATTTTGCACTTTAATAACTTTTTAACCATTCAATGGATTTGCACAAAATTTGGAATGTGCTGTACTGTGGGGGTAGATCTCTTGATGTGACATGATTCATTCTGGTTGGATATGCAGATTCTGAGATCTGGATAGTGTAAAAAAGCAAAAAGTCACCACATTTTGCTGTTTTTTCCTCATTGCCTTGCGCCCAGATGGTGTGGAATTTTGGTGTGATTTTTTCATGATAGAAAGAACATGAGTAACAGAATTGCCAGTGTTTGGTAAAAAAAAATATCAAACTGTTGCAACGTTATTCAGTTTTTATGATCCCATTATTTCTTATGGGAAGTTCATTTTTCAGGCTAAAGGTAAAAAGTTCAACAAAGGAATTGATCTCGCAAAAAAGGTTTCAATCTTGGGAGATAATTTCCTTTTTCATGAGGAAAAATCATTTTTTGCGAGCCACCATCTTGTTTTCCATTTTTTTTTGAGAACCCATGAAAATGAGGAGCTGTAGGAACACCAGAAAATGGATCTTGCTCAATGGAACTCCATTAGTTGGATTCTGCAGTTGTCTGGTACCAAAATAATCCTGGACTTTTTATTTTTGTATATTTTAAATCCTTTTTCGACACTCGCTAGGATTGTTTTTTGTGAATCCTTTTTCATTCAAATGAAAAAGGATCATGAGTGACAAAAAAGGATTTGGGACAAGTGTTACTGCCAATTCACTATTGCCATTATGCCACTAGTAAAATGATAAAAATGCTGCCTGTTACTGTTTAAATGCATGTTTCCTTTTACTGTGAATGCTGCTGCTGCTTTCAGGCTGAGAAATCCCTGCCTTAAAATAACTCACCCAGTACAAGGCTCTCATGGCTACTTAAACTCTCACCTCAAAACACAGTTCAACTCTTACCTAAATCCCGTTACAGATTCACACTTACTCTGGTCACCCAATTCATTAGTGCTCCTCCCAAGCACTAACTCTCTCCCTGTAACACTCTCAACTCAATCCTCATTTTACATACCGCACATGGTCCTTAGCCCTCATGACTCTGCAACACTCTAACTGGAATTCCATGTACATAAAGCTGTCTCTTCCTCCAGATGCCCGACTGGTCCTCTGGTAGGTCACAAATGTACTGTTCCCTGCAGGACCTCGAATGATCACCACTGACCAGTGCTCCCAAAATGGTGACTCCTAACAACAGCAGCAGTATAGGGGAGAGACCCTGAGTGGAGGGGCTGGGACTCAAATCTAATAACTGAATTGACGTGGGCAGACAGCAGTCACCACTGCTCTGGGATTATCGGGTGCTGCCTTTGATTTTGTTTTTGCTGCCACTTGTCCTGTTTATTTTTTCCCCTTTGGCTGGTTAAATATTTTTCATATTTGGAAGTTTATATAATCTGACACTGGGATGCCCACCCCTGATGTTTGATGCCCCCCTCACAGCCCCCTTTTGATAGTGCTGATATTGGGGGGCTTAATCCCCATGTCAATATTACAAGCCCCTTCCCCAGCAGTGTGGGATACTGAAGAGCCCACCCTCAGTGTCCCAAAATCTTTATTTACTTTATTTGAGCCTGCAAAAAGTAAAGAGTCCCCAATATCTTTTCTTTGTTAACCCTGAATAAAAACAGTTTCTCATCATCCCTGCTGTCCTCTTCATAACCCTCCCCCCAATAAGCATCCACCACACCAAACCCCCCTTACCCTATACTTACCACCGGAGGTCATAGGCTGTCACCTTCTGTGGACTGGGACACATCTGCACTCTTCAAAGCTGAACCAGAAACTGAGGAATCAAAGTACAGTGGCATCTCCCAGGATGAAACTCACTTTTAAAGCACTATGCAGTACAAAGCAATGTAATTTCAAAGGCAATTAGTCCCTTTTGTCATGCAGGAAATTGTGGCATTCACTTCATCCTGGCAGTGTCACATTTTCCTGCATGACAAAAGGGACTAATTGCCATTGAAATTACATTGCTTTCTGCTGCAGCATTCTGCAGAGTGCTGCAAAATGCTGCAGAATTGGATTTAATCCTGGGGGAATGCCACTGTAAGCACCATATAATGTATTTTAATGGCATTTTGAACTTATGTTCATAACTTTGCCATTTGTTGGAATTTTTGCTCCAAATTTTCAACATGGCTTTTTGGGACACCACCTCATGAACATTACAAATGTCATTTTGTTAATCTGGCCCCAGAAGGTGATTTTGTGGTCACTGCATAAAATCACCTTTCCGGCCTGAATAACAAAATTTCACCACCAGCCTTCGTGGGGGGGGGGGGGTGTCCCAAAGGTAGCACATCTGCTGAGCAAGTGCTATGGCATGCAGCACTTAAAGCACAGAGAATAGAGCTAAAGGTATTTGAGCTACAAGGGAAGGAGAGTGAATGTGCGTACCGCAGATGAGAGAGGCCACAACTGCACAAGGTTTAGGGCATTCCCATTTACTTTGAGGTATGTGTGATCTCAGAGTTAATTATATTAATTTATGGGGGTTCTTGGGGAGAAGCCCCCCTGATTGGAGGGGTGCGTGTATCACAGTCTCCCACAGTAAAGGTGTTGTAGAGGCATGTTTGTGATAAACAGTGCAGAGCCATTTAGTGTTTTAGCACCCTCCAGTATTTTGCAGTAGTATTATTCTAAGGTGCTGAATTTGTTGAGTTTTGGTGAGCTGCCGGCGTGGAGTAGTGGTAAGATGATGGGCTGTAGTGCTGCTGACCAGGGTTTGTGTCTTCATGTGGTATTGTTATTTTCTTTTAATTTATTTTCTTTTTTTTTTTTTTAATTTCATTCCCTCTTGATTCCTTCATCCAAGTTACATCCTGCACAAGGTTGTTGTGCTGATTTCCTAAGTTTCACCCCACCCGAGTTGTGTCCCCTCACATAACGTGTCTACCCATGTTTCGAGAGGTTTTTGTGCTGTGGCATGTTTGTTTTCAGTGGATTGAGCCTTTCACGTTTGATTGTGAGCACAGTGTTGTCTACATGGCTTCTTTCCACGCTGTGTTTGTTTTCGCTGAACTGACGTCGATCTGGTCCCAAAAAGGCTATGTTGGAAATTTGGTGAAAAAATTCCTAAAAATGCCTGAGTTACATGCATCTGTTGAAATTTTTCTATGCACACGCACAACTTTGGTAATTTTCAATATTTTGACATTTTTTCACACCATCTCAGCAATAGTACAGCTGCCATTTTTGAGAAGCCCAAGGCACACCCCACACCTGCTCTTCTGCCTGGTTTGGGAGGGTGAGGTGTTATGGAAACCCTAAGGCCTCATTTCCCAACTTTCGTTGCTTTGACCCTAACTGTAGCATTAATGAAGTTTTTTGCAACTCATGTATACTGTAGAACTAGAAATGATCATGCAAAGTTTATATCGCGCTTCACATCCTGTACTCATGATTGCTCCCACAAACTTTCACGAGCCACTGTCTTCAAAATCAACTGATCACAAGTATGGTGTCCGCAACCAGCTGATTTTGTCATTTTCATCACTGCGCTTACATATCTTGCTACTGTAACTGTATTGCTGATATTTCACAAAATGTCATTGGTTAAGTTGTTGAATTCATCAAGTTCCAAGAGTGCCAGGAAAAGATCTTGATGGAGACATTCAGTCTGTGACAGCCGGCATTTCCACACTAATGGTGGAATCAGACAAACAAATTATCTGTTGCCTCACCTCCACCCAAAAATGTCGCTCATTGTAGACAGTACACAACTTTGAAGAACTGTCATACTCAGTGGCTTGTCAGCAGCTTCACAATGCTGGCAACTCAATCAAAGCAGGCAGGCATTCAGCAAGCACATTTAGAGTGCCTAAATGGTAATGTACAGTTAGACATTAGACATTAAATCTGCTTAGCTCATCTTAGCTTACAAGATTTTAAAACTAATGTTTTGTTTTACAGATTAGGAGACGGCGACTGCAAATAGATGGAATACCTGACCACCTCCCATATTTTTTTGCTCACTTTTTTCAGCAACAGGCAAAAACACTTAAAGGTGAAATAAAGATTTTTTTTTGTTGTTGTTGTTCTTCTAGCCACACAGCAAACTTTACTGTGATCTACAATGATACCAAGGCAACAAGTTTCTTTGGCTGTTCATACAAGAGGCAAGCTGCCAAGAATGTTTTTTTTTACCAAAACAACTATTTTTTTTTTTTACTTCACACATTGAATAAAGTTCATGATGCACTCACCTTTTTGTTGTTATTTTGGTGGCAAGAGCTTAGGAAGGTGTGGGGTATGCGACTTACTGTGAAAAACTAGGAAGTGCTACTGTTTGCTAGATGTAGTCACGTGGTCATGTTTGGTCGAATCAAAAAACAGTCTGTCTTTTACAGCTTTTATTGTCTTACTTTCTCTGTAATTCTGTGATAGATATATGCTCCCTAGGACACTTAACCCACTGCAGTTACTGATCTGGTAACAGGATGGGGGAAGGACAAGATGGGTGAGTGTGTTGGGTTAAAGCACATGAGATTGCATTCTGCACTTAAAGCCATAGTACAGACATATAACATCAGCAAAGTTTCACTGTAAAAATAATTTCACTGAAACGTTAGCATCAGCTAACATAGCAATCTTATTTTTACAGTGAAATGTTCTAGTTCTACAGTATTATTGGGGGGCAGCCATTCCCCAGTAGTTAGGGTTGTACTGTGAGTCCTATGTTAAACTCCAGTTTTTGCACTTTAATAACTGTGCAATCATTCATTGGAGTTCCATGAAATGTTGCATGCATGGTTTCATGGGATAGGTCTCTAGATCTCTGGATATGCCATGTTTCATTCCATTTGAATTTGCAGATTCTGAGATATAGATTGTACAAAATGTAAATTTTTTTGGAAGTTTTTGGGAATATTCTTCTCATTGGTTTGAATGGGTTGTCTGTCAGCTTGATTAGCACCCAGACAGTTTGCAATTTTGGCCTGAAATTCTATTGGTAGAAAGGGTCTGGCCCATGGCTATGCCTTTTACTCATTTGGTGAAAAATATAAATTTGTTCCAAAGCTATTTAATTGCAAAATATTTTTTTTTTGTATTTAAATGTTTTATTGAAGTTTTTTACCAACATAGCACAGAATTTCACAATAAACATATTCTAAAACAGTAAGAAGAACCAACACCATATACTGAAAAAAAAGATGAACTAGCAACTACACTTCAGGAAGGCAACACCATGCACATAACAAATCTCAGGTAAAATTAAACTAGTATCCAACATCTCTAATACCTGAACCATGGCAACATCTCTAAAGTTGCCTGACAAGGAGACTAGCACTACTCAAGAAATATGCCTGCACCCAAGAAAAAACAAAAAAAATCCAGCAAAAGGTCTTACTAAAACAAGATAAAGAACATAACAGTCCAGGTATATCAGGTTTTGAACTTAAGTCCATCTACTTAGAGTCTAGACCCACCCCAAAATGAGACAGCCAAGCTGCCCAAACTTTATAGAAGATTGAGAATTCCTGTTTTCTCCAATAAGATACCTGTAGAAAGGAAGCCAATTTAGACATGGTCTGTAGCCACTGTAGCTAGGAAGGAATGGAGGTTGATCCCCAGTTACAAAGAAGAAGCATCTTGGCCTACATCGCTGCAGAGTATAAGATCAGCTTATATTTGCAAGTTGATTGATCGATTAAAGACATATTCCCAAGAAGTCAGAAACATGGAGTATGAGGTAAAGAAATCTCAAAGGTATGCTCAACTGTTTGAATAATCTCTTCCCACAAATCTTGTAATAATGGGTAATTTCTAAACTTTGAATAACTGGTTCTGAGTATGCTAAATAAGCACTTAAAAGAGCTGTATGAAACAAACAATTCTTTTTTTGTATTGACTTCATCCTTTTTCATGAAGGGAAATCCTTTTTCATTTTTCTACCATCTTGTTTTTTGTTTTTTTGGCCCTCAAAATTAAAATTTTAAAAACCACAAAAACGACATTCTGGAGAGTGACCAACACATGTGGCTTGCTTATCCTGACACTCTTTGCTAGATTCTGCACTTAACTGTTGGAGAAATGCCCTTGGATATTTTTTTTTAATATTAGAAATCATGACTCATGAGACAAAAAAAAGATCCTTTTTTGTATCACTAATCATGAAAAAAGATCCTTTTTCGTGAGAGAAAAATCCTTTTTAGTTTGCTGTTATGTTTTCTCTGGTGTCTCATGGTGCCTCCTACCCTCTGATCACCCTCCCTTTTATACTTTTGTTTCCCTGGTGTTCAGTGGCACCCTCCACCCTCTGATTGCCTTCTAGTGGCACCACCACCCTCCAATCATCATCCCTGTAAGTGTTCTTTTTTCTCCTGTAGTCTGGTGGCACCCAGCACCCTCCAATCACCATCCCCATTCATGTTCTTTATTTCCCTGGTGTCTAGTGGCACCCCCCACCCTCTGACTCTAAGTGCTGTTCAGACCTGAAATGAAGAATATTGTCCCTATATGTTTTTCTTTTTGTAACCTGTAAAAAAGAAAATGGTTCTTTCAGATGTGACCCACCCCACCCCCACCTCCCACTCAGCACCCACCACCCTGCACTCCCCACACCCCCCACACACCCTCACTCACCTGAACAGGTGCCAGGCTGAAGATCCACTTCTATTGAAGACATGTCTTGCTGCTGAAACTGCCGACTGTAATATGAGAAAACAAGATAAGTGCAATTCAATGTATTTCAGTGGGGTTTTCAACTTTGATGAATAACTTAGCCATTTTTTCATATTTTGACCCCACATTTTTGACATGGCCTTTTTGGGACCCGTTACCTCATGAACAATGTCAGTGGAATAATGCAAATCTAGCTGGAAAGACGGTTTTGTGGTTGCTTGGTGAAATCACCTTTCAGCCGGGATTTGAACATTTTCACTGCCCTTGTTCATGAGGTGGGGTCACAAAGAAGGGCATGTTTAGCCAACTCAGTAGTGCAGTGGGCTGAGGTGCTGGATGCCTTATCTCATGTCACATCGGTGATCCAGGTTCGGGAACGACCTCAAGTCATTGGAGAGCCAGCACAGGGAGCGAGGGAAAGAGCAGGACTGAGCAGCTGGAAGGCAGCACTCCTCTCCTGGGGAGGTTGTCCACCCCCCATAGTTCTGCTCCCATTGGGTGGAGGTCCGATGGTGTAGCATAGGCAGGAGGGGGCAGAGGTAATTGCCAGAGGTGGGGTGGAAGGGGCCGAGCAGGTGTCCAGAGTGCATGTGCACCTCCACGCGCACACATTGCCACAATTGCTGGGATCCCAGGTAAAGGAGAAAATGGGAAAAAAATTTAAAATTGTACATAGAAGGAAAAAAAAAGAAGGATATGTTTAAAATTTGAGGTCAAAATATGTAAAAATGCCGAAGTTATGCACATCTGTTTAAATATTGTCATGCTCACTTGTAAATATTTTGACCCCACATTTTCAGTCAAGCCAAATTTTTACACCAGCTTGTGAACGCCACAGGTGTCATTTTTCAAATCCTTGCCAAACATTATTTTGGCACCTGTGGCGTGAAATGACGTTGCAGTGGTGCAGAATCATGTTTTGGCAGGGATTTGGAAATTTTCAGTACCGAGTTCATGAGACGGGGTAATAAGAAGGCTATGGTGACAATTTGGTTGTGGTATTCCTAAAATTGTAAGCGCAGGTCCCAGAGGGCCCCATGCTTCAACAGCAACATGCATATACACCTCTATGAAGGGACTGAAGCAAGCCCTGCACTCACACAGCCATATTTCAAAATTAATTTATGGGACAGACAAGCGTTGAAACAGCAACCAGGTTCTTGCACCCAGTGTTTCTAACTGAACAAAGTTAAGGTTAGTATTCTCATAAACAAAATAATATATGTTATAAATGGGAATATTCCTCACCTATAAAGTAACTTCTAACCCTTTTCTGTGAACCTATTAGAAGGAAACATGAGTCCTGCAGTATGAAAAAGTTACAAACTCCAAAATGAATACTTACCAGATAAAACAGGGTACGAGAATTATGTACTGAAACAAGATGCTACATGAGAGAATATAACTATGCTAAGAATAAAGTAACTAAGGAATATCAGGTTTATCACTGTGAATTAAAAATATTTAAGTACATAATGTATGCACTTGGTGAAACTGATTGAATATTGGTGGTGTATCTAATTCCATTGGGAACCTCCCACAGTGTGCCCCCTTCGGGCAATGTTTAGAACTGTTAGATATATTGCACTTCTGAAAGACAACAGTACAAGATAATTGATTGCTTATATTATAGGAAAGTAGTTAGACCATATGCTGGCAAGATGCTGAATGTATCATAAAGCCCTGCACCATATCATGCATTATGTGCAATTATATCAATAAGAATAAAAATATTTTATTCTGTTTAAAAAAAATATGTATTTTGAAAAGAAACCTTTTTTTTGACTATTTTGAATTTAGATCCTCCCCTGAAGAAGCCGGATGTGCAGGTGAAATGTTGGGAATAAGGATCTTATGGATATTTGGAAAAATATATATGAAAATAACAGGAA
This sequence comes from Neoceratodus forsteri, assembly GCA_016271365.2. Classification (NCBI taxonomy): domain Eukaryota; kingdom Metazoa; phylum Chordata; order Ceratodontiformes; family Ceratodontidae; genus Neoceratodus; species Neoceratodus forsteri. The sequence continues at coordinate 606,821,013 of CM057452.1, forward strand.
TTTCTGAAAAACTATTTGAGTGGCTGGAACTTTGACCTTTTTGTATTGACATTTTTGCCCTCCGGCCCCTCAAATTACAACACTACTCATACTGTAAGTAAGTAAGTAACATTTATTTTAAATGCTTTTCCAGAGATCAAAGCACGTTACAAATAGCAATAAATAAAACAAATACAATATTAACCAAATTAACAATATAAAATCATACACCATAAGCTTTTTCAAATAAAAAAGTTTTTAACTCTGTTTTAAAACTCTCGACTGTCAGGCAGCTTTGTATCCAACGAGTTAGAGAATTCCACAGGGCAGGAGCTGCACATGAAAACGCGCAAGCGCCAGATGTTTTCAGACAAACTCTGGGAATCTCTAGCAATCCCTCGTCGGCAGATCGGAATGAGAGAGAGGGGCAGTAGGGAGTAAGGAGATCTTTCAGATACTGTGGTCCTTGTTCGTGTAGGGCTTTATAGGTCAATAACCTGACCTTGAAGGTGATTCGCCATTGTACTGGCAGCCAGTGCAACCCATGCAGAACAGGCATAATATGACTATACCTAGATGTTCCAGTCAAAAGCCTGGCTGCTGCATTCTGCACTAGCTGCAGATGATGAATATCAACCCCTGATAGCCCCAGATAAAGGAAATTGCAGTAGTCAAGGTGAGTGATCATAAAGGCGTGGACCAGAGTAGGATGGTCAGCCGGAGGAACCAGGTGTTTCACCCGGACGATATTCCTCAGTGGCAAAAAGAGGACTTAACAATGGCTGACACCTGAGATTACAAAGTCAAACCACTGTCAACAATAATGCCCAGATTATGCACCTGGCCTGAGGTCAAGAGCTGTGCACCACCAAGCCAAAGGCCTTATGGTACTTCAGCTCTCTGGCCTGCCTCAAGTCCACAACCAACACCTCAGTCTTATCTGGGTTTAACTTCAGCCAGCTGGCGATCATCCAGTCATTGATTTCAGCTAGACAGTTGTTAAGCAGAGGGATTGCATCATCCTGCCCAGGAGTAAAGGACAAATACAGCTGGGTATCATCTGCATAGCAGTGAAAACCCAGACTGTAATGCCTAATGATATCTCTTAATGGCAGCATATAGACTGTGAACAACATGGGCGCCAAAATGGAGCCCTGCAGCACCCCACAGGACAGAGCGATGGTATCAGAGGAATAAATCCCCATAGTAATCCTCTGAGTCCAATCCATGAGGAAAGATCGAAACCAGTGTAGAACTGTACCAGACTGTCCACAAAGAAAGTGCAGGCGCTTCAACAGCACACCATGGTCCACGGTATCAAATGCTGCAGAGAGATCAAAAGGGACTAGAATAGTACAAGCCTTTTGATCTCTTGCAATTAGGAGATCATTTAAAACCCAGACAAGAGCAGTCTCAGTGCTATGTCTTTTCCTAAACCCTGACTGGAGAGCTTCGTAGATGTTGTGATTTATAAGATGGTCATCCAACTGTATCGCAACCACCTTTTCAATAACCTTACCCGCAAAGGGCATGTTAGAGATAGGTCTGTAGTTAGCTGGGACGTCTGGATTCAATGAAGTTTTTTTAAGAAGTGGTCGAATATTGGAAGGGAACCCACTTATCCAGTGAACTGACTTAGAAATCCTAATGCCACATTTCCCTGCTTTTGTCAGTTCAGCCCTAACTGGTGTGTTAACAAAGTTGTTTGCAATGAATATGTCACTCTCTCTCCCTCTCTCCCTCTCTCTCTATATATATATATGTATATATATATATATATATATATATATATATATATATATGTGTATATGTATATTTTAAAGCTCACTAGGATGAAACCCCCTTCTACAGCATTCTGCAGTATGCTGCAGCAGAGTTACTGCAGCAAACAATGTAATTTCAATGGTAATTAATCCCTTTTGTCATGCAGGAAAATGTGACACTGTCAGGACGAAGTGTTTGTCAGTTTCCTGCATGAAAAAAGTGAATAATTGCCATTGAAATGACATTGTTTTCTACAGTAACTCTGCTGCAGCATGTTGCAGAGTGCTGCAAAATGCTGCAGAATTGGGTTTCATCCTGGAAAGCTTCACTATATATATATATATATATATATATATATATATATATATATATACTGTACATACACACACTCACAACTGGGGTGTGGTAGCAACCCTACACTTAGGGTTCAGTAGCATGTTTAATATTAACCCCATTACTTTGCACTTTAGCAGCTTTGCTCCATTCATCGGCATTGCACACAAGTTTGCATGCATGGTCTGGGGGGCAACGCCTCTTGATTTGGCAAGTTTTGTGATTGACAGATGTCTGAATTCCAAGATCTGGATAGTGCAAAAAGTGGAAAAATGTGTTGTTGTTTTTTTTGTTGTTGTTTTTGTGCTCAAACCAACAGCACAAACAGTTTGGAATTTTGCTCTGAAATTTTCAGGGCGGAAGGGGCTTGCCCCAGGGCCTTTTAATGGTTTTGTGAAAAAAATATTAATCCATTTCCGAGTGACAAAGATTTTAAATTTTGCTTCTGAGCCTGCTCCAAAGGGCCTTTCATTTATATGTCTGATAAGAAAGAATAATTTGGACTCAGTTTTTTCCTCTAGAAATAAGGTTCATCTTTCATGAACTAAAATTCTCTATTCATGAGGGTGGGCATGGGGGGGGGTGACAGGCAGAGAAATCTCAGTGGGCAGGATACTGGAGGTACTTAAGTCCAGCAGCACCTGAAGAAGGACATTAGGTGACTGGAGGCAGTGTATCGCAGGGCAACAGAAATGATCCAGGGTCTAAGGGGCTCACCCTACAAGAGCAGGCTAAGGGAGTTGAACATGTACTCCCTGGAGAAAAGGAGGGATGGGGGGACATGATTGAAACCTTCAAGTACATGAAAGGAATAAATAAGATGGGTCAAATTTAGGAGGGGGGGGACACTCCCAGATATGATCCGAGATTGGAAGGGGGAAAGTCAAGGAGTAAATAAGGAGACACTTTTTTTTTAACCACTTTTTAACCCTCCTACGACCTGCAGACCTGACCCTTCAGGAACACCAAGAAGTCATCCTCCTGACTCACTTGCCCTACCCAGACTTACCTCACTGTCACCATGTAGCTGTGGCTACCCCCCCAAGCAGGGCTGAGGTGGGGCAGGCAAGCACCCCGAAACTTATATCTCATTGGACCGGAGGTAGTCGGGCAGGCAAGGGCACATTGGAGGCATGCTCTGGGCACTCCTTCTTCCCAGGATCTGCAGGTGTTTTTTCCCTTTTCTGTGTGGGGGACTGGCACACACCCTATGCCAAGGCATCACTGCTGGCATCGCCACTCCCCCATACCTCTACGTCTGCTCTGCACTTGCTGTGCCACTGGCCTCTGCCAGAGGCCAGTCAGGCACTGATAGCAAACCTCCTTCCCTCCCTCTTGGGAGAGGAGAGCTGTCCTCCAGAAACTCAATCCTCTCCCTCCCCTTCCGACTCCCGACAGCTCAGGCTTGCTCCCAAACCCAGGTTGCCGGTGTGTCACGAGGTGTGGTGTCCAGCACCTCAACCCTCAGCGCCACCAGGCTGGTGCAGGAGACACTTTTTTATGGAGAAGGTGGAGTCTGGGTTGAACGCATTGCCAAAGGAAGTGGTATCCTGTAGAACAGTGGGCTGCTTCAAAAGGGGATAGGACAGGGTAAGGGGGAAGGTCACTAGAGGGTGGAGGAAAGGGAGGGGCAGCTGCAGTATAAGCGTTGCTAGCTGCATAATTGAGCAGACTTGATAGGCCATAAGGCCTTTATCTGCTGGCAATTTCATATGATCGTATGTTCGCGAGTAAAAAATCTTTTATATGGCAACTATCATTTTCTTTTTTTTACTGTACTTTGACTTATCCTCCTGGCAGGCTGGGCAGCTGTATCAGCCCTTCCCTTTCCAGCTCCATGGCCATCCAAGCCACACCTGCTCCAATCTTGGGCAGATCATCTGTGCTAGCAGGGGGGCTTTGTCAACCCCTAGTTTTCCACCTTATTTTCTGCCTGTTACCCCTGCAGCCCCAGACAAGGTCAGACATGCACACTGAGGCATGCACACATGCCTTGGCCTGAGTGAGTCTGCTCCACCTACTCCTGGCCTAGCATCTGGATGCCCTTCTTCACCCACACCAGCAGCACACCACCACATGGTGGCGGTCAAAGGCCGGGAGAACTAACCTCCCTGATCCGGGAAAGGAGAGCTGCCAAGTGGCTGCTCAATCCTCACCCAGCCCTCCCCCACCATCCGACCCCTAGCAACCTGTGCTCATCACCAAACAATGGGTGCTGGGCAAGGCAGGAGGTAAGGCATAGTGCCTCAACCGTTCACACCACTGGGCTGGCTAGCCATCTTGTTTGTTATCAAAAAAAAGTTAAAACCCATAAAAATGATGTCCTGAAGCAAAACAAACATATGAATCTAACAAAACAGAACCAGTATAGCTAGAGTCTGGTGTCTGTTTTTCAAACAAAGACCACAAAATATGGTTTTGGGATATCCCAAAAATCCTAAATGGAAGGCTTAGTGAGGGGTTGTGATTCTTCTTTCATGAGATGACTATCAGTTGCACACTGTTCATCAAGCCCCCTGAAAACATATTATATGAGTTGGTCCACTGTTCATGATAGCACAAATAAAATATACATTATAAATTCTTTATTCTTTATACCATCAACAGTGGAACAAGTCAGCTATCATATATGTTTTCAGGGGGCTGGGCAGTGTGTCACCTGACAGTGCACTGCACACATGCTGTTTAGCAAATTATTGCACTGCTCACTCCTGCTTTTCAGCAAAACAAATCACACGACAGAAAGGAAACATTACTGAGACCACTGAAATAATTTATTTTTGGAAATAGAGATTATTAAGTTGGAATATAACAAGCAAGGGAAGAACACCACTTTTTTAGCTTATTTTCTGTAGAATGTTTTTTGCCAGTGTTCGTACAAATCTTGGGATGTTGTCTTATGTCCCAAATATTCCCAACTCCAGATGAACAGAAATGAGAGCATAAAATGGAATTAAAAGTCTCCATTAATTCATGCCACACTCAGTCATGCATGCAGGGCACCCAGTCCCCATAATTGTGCACCCCCAAAATGCAGCTGTCTTATGTCCAGAAAATTCCCAACTCCAGATGAACAGAAATGAGAGTATAAAATTGACTGAAAAGTCTCCATTAATTCATGCCACACTCCATCATGTGTGCACACACTCCAATAAGAACTGTCACCTGCTGCTGCTGTTGGAATTTCATGTAATGCTTCTTGACTTGACAGGGCTGATGCACAGTGTCTTGCCAAATGATGTGCTAGAAGGATGACCCGACCATTGAGTTAACCATGATGGTGTGATGATGCTGTTGGCTGCCCAAAGTCTGCTGCACTGACCCCAACAGGAAGGAGACCCTCTGTGTGTACACTCATACTATCCTTGGTAAGTTAATGTACCTGGCACCATCATGGTTTTCCACAGAACCTGACCTTAAATAAAGCACAGCCCAAAAGAGAAGGAGGAGCAACATGGTGCCAGTCAGCATAGCCATGTAGGCAGTACACTGTGAGACAGGTTAAAAACTGTCAGTTGGCTGCACCCCTCTCCTTAGAATGTTGGATGAACATTCTGTTTTAACCTCTCTCTGAAGCCAAAGAAGCTACTAAAAAGGAACTAAAAACCCTTTTTAAATTTGAAATTATGACTCTGTGTAAGGACTCAAAGAAAACAAATTTTGGATTAAGGTAAAAAACACTAAGGCTCTGAATATGGCCACTTGGAAGCTAACAGCTACTCAGCTAAAGCAGCAATTGAATGAGAACTTACAAAATCCAGGTACTGCACTGGGGTCCTCCAGTTCAAATCTGACCATAGCTGCAGCTGTTTTTCCCTTGTTTCATGCTAATGAGAAGTCCAAACTGGAACGAGCTGCTGATAGCCCGAAGCAGAGCCCAAATTCAAAAGTGGAAGAATGCCAAAATGAGCACAATACTGTGGAGGCATGGCTTAAACCAGAAGGCATGTATGCAGAAGAACAAACACTATGGTGGGGAAATGAAGCCCAATGTTCCAAGTCAGGAGTGCTCTTTTTGGACCCTGAAACACCTATACCTTCACTGACTGAATAAAATTCAGAGCTTCATGGTGCCAGTTCACCTTCAGAGGTTTCAATAACCAATTCTGCTCAGACTTCTGTAAGCCATGAGCATTTAAGGAATACTACAAGCATATCCCAGATGCTACAAACTGCTTCTACCAGTTGGTCAACTAAGGAAGGGGTAAAAGCTACTAATTTTTTCAATGTTTTATTGGCAAAAGATCTTCAGGGAAGAGTGTCGGTTTGTGAAAATATTATGCAGCCGGCTTTAATACCAGATACTGTGAAACTTGAGGGGTCAGAGAATTGTGTTGCAGCTTTTACCAATAAAGCCAGTCCTGTCCTTAATGAAGAAGGATACTCTGATTCTTCCAACTTTGAAAATGCTGACTTGGAAACCCTCCTCCACCCTGGGCAAAAGTCTTATTTAATAAAATGAATGACATATCAGCCAAAATGGAAAAAATTCTTGCCACCAGACCACCTTAGACAAATACTTTAAGCTGACTCAAGATCTGTTGTTAGAAAATCAGCAAATTAAGTCTGAAATTGAACAGCTTAATCATTCAGTGAATAAAGTGATGGAAGAAACAAATGTTATGCCCACTAAGATAAAAGCCCTGGAAACTGCAAATACCGAACTTAAAGAAAAAGTGATAGAGCAAGAATCCAGAGTGATGAGAAACAATGTGCATATTTATGGGGTTCATGAAGAATGGGACAATTCTAAATCTTTGCATGAAACCTTTCAAACAATTGCCATGGCTTTCCTAGAAACTGAACCCACCTAGATTAACTGGGAGATAAAGCATATTCACCGGGGGCTACGATCTAAACCTGACTCTTCAACTCCCCCAGACCAGTACTTTTAAGGTTTTTGAAGTCTACAGATAAAGATACGCTCATGTCTGCAGTTTATAGAAAAAAAAAGATTACGTTGATGGGAACTAATGTCCTTATTTACAATGATCTTCCCCCAGAATAAATTTCTGCTAGGAAAAAATGTGATGCTTGAGAAACAGACTTTGGACACTTGGCTGTAAAGCTACAATGATTTTTCCAGCAAAAATGAGAGTAGTGATTGATGGTCAATGATTTACTTATGACTCAGTAGAACAAGCAACTAATGATTTAAAAAACAAATGTCCTTACAGTTTCTGATAAATCTATGTCAAAGTTTAATATTGGTTAACCACAACTGTTTGGTTTTGTTTTCTTTTTCAGGTATAGTGATCAAAAGGTGGCTGTAAATGGGGGGGGGGAGATTCAGAATGCCAGTAACCATTTTCTAGTACTGGGTTGAGATATATGATGTGGATCTGAGAGGGGGGGTAGGGTGCCAACAAGAAGTAGACCAAATCTGCTAAGAGAGGAAAAAAGAGGGGTATGCTCTTTCAGAGTTATTGTATATTTGTATGTTGTTTTCCCCAGGGACTGCATATCTATTGGGGATATTTACAAGGGGTATGTACTTACAGGGGATGATTATTTTTTATTGCTTATATGTCAAAGGAAGGAAGCCATGTAGTTTGAGATTATGTATGGTCAGGCCTGGGTGTATGGAATGTTTTCATGTGTGTTTAAAAACTGTTAAAATATGTATGGAGATAATTTACAAATTGTTTCATTGAATTTTAACAGTGTCAATTCTCCAGTTAAGCAGTCCAGGCTTCTAAAATATTTCAAGAAACAAAAAGTACAAATAATATGTATTCAAGAATCACACCTTGAAGAAAAAGAAATATTGAAACTTAATAATAAATGGATTACATGTATTTTCTAAAGCACAGGTACTAAGAGAAGTCAGGGAGTTGCCATCCTAAGTAGGAAAGGGTTCAAATTTCAATTACTTGATCATTTTGCAGATAAAAACGGAAGAATTATTATGATTAAAATCAATCTGGATGGGCAAGATTTAATTATAGGGTCATTAAATGCTCCATTTGAAAATTACTCTAGTTTTCTTGCTAAAACTACAGAAGGGCTTCAGAAATTGCAAGCTACCAATATTATTTTGGCAGACGACTTTAATGCTTTAGTAAACCCCTTACAAGATTAATCGTCACCATCCACTAGAGGTAATTATTACATTATCAAGAGGTTAGGTGACTTCCTGGATTCAGAACAATTAAGTGATACTTGGTGAAACAGGAATCCTAATATTGCCCACTATTCTCATTTTAATAAAAAAATAAATAAATACATTTTCTCATGTATTGATTATATTTTTGTATCAAAATATTTACTTAGATACATCAACCAGATAGAAATGGACTCAATATTCTTTTCGGATCATGCCTTGATTGGTTTATATCTTAACATTATTAACTTAAATAGCAAATATACTAAATCTTGGGTATTAAATAACAGTTTTCTAAAATACCCTATTTTTATTCAAAAGATTAAAGATACAATTGAAGCATTTTCCTATTATAACTATTCAGGTCAGTGCTCTATTTTGTCCCTCTGGGATGCTTTCAAAGCTACAGTAAGGGATGCCATTGTTTCATACCAAATAGCAACAACTAGAAATAGAAATGAATATAATCAAGATGTAGACAAGAGATTAAAGCAATTAGATAGGCTTGTGCAGGTTGATTATGAGAAATATAAAGATGAGTGGCATAATTCTAAGCTAAAAAAGCAAGAGATTCTAAAGCTAGAGACGTTTAGGCTGGCTTATACAATTAAGAAATATAGGTATTTACATGCAGATGACAGGCAAACTACTTGCATCATTATTAAGACAAGAAAAACTGAAAAACCTGTTAACTTCTATCAAGGATGATTTAGGCATTATTCATAATTCAGATCTAGCAATAATCAAAGCTTTTTTTGATAAGATATAAGGCAATTTATCAGAATAAGTATACTTATGAACAGTCCCAAATGGAGCATTTTTTGTATAAAGCAACTCTAAAATCAAACTAATTTCCCTTATTAATTTCCCAGTCTGTAATTATTGAAGTTATTAAGTCTTCATCAAGAGGAAAATCACCTACGTTAGATGGTTTAACCAATTAGTTTTATCAATGTGTTGCACCAGAATTGGCCCCATGGGTACAAAAGATTATAGAAGAATTATTACAGGAGGGACATGATTTTGACTCACCACTTTCTCTTCAGGTTGCAAAAGTTATATTGATTTTGAATTAAGACAAACCACAAGATAGTGTGGATAGCTATGCTGTTTATAAGTTAATTGCAAAACTAATTAACAATCACATTCAGCCATATCTCCATTTATATATTCGTAACAACCAATATGGTTTTATGAAGGGACAAACACTTCACCAAGCAAATGGAAGCATTAAGGCATTGATTCACATCCTTAATTTTAACCCTTCTTATCAGTATACCTATTATGCAGTATCAATAGATGCTAGCAAAGCCTTTGATCTCTTGAATAGAGATTATACTGTATGTATCAGATCTTAGTAGAATATGGTTTTCCAAAGGAAATTATCACATTAATTAAAAAGTTATATAAAAAAACAGCAGTCAAATTTCAAATAAACTCCTATCTTACCGAATCTTTTGATATATTAAATGGTGTATGACAGGGCTGCCCCCTTTCCCCTACATTATTTATTCTCTCATTGGAACCTCTTCTGCAAGTTATTAGGAATAATGTCTCTATTGAGGGTATAAGGGTGGAGAAGGTACTTATTAAGTTGAGCGTCTTTGCTGATGATATTTTGCTTATTATTGAAAATGTAGACTTTTCTCTTACAGCTTTCCTTAAAGATATACAGGAATTTTCAATTATTTCTGGCGTTGCTATAAACAAAAGCAAATCAATCATTATGAAACTATCTAAAAATAAATCATCTGATACTCAAAAATTTGAGAATAAATTCAGAGTTCAGGATGTTATTAAATATCTGGGTATCCATATTTCTGCTGATCAAACTAAAACTATTAAATTAAATTATAAGACTAAGCAGAAAGTCTCTTCTCTACTAGCTAATTGGCATAATTTATCTTTATCTTTATGGAGTAAAATTGATACAATAAAAATGATGGCTCTTCCTTACTTCTTATTTGTAATCCAAAATATTTTAGGAGCTCCACCTTTACCATGGTTTCAAGATGTTAGAAGAATTATGACTAAGTTTCTTTGGCGAGGAGCCAAGCCTAGAATTGCCAGGAACTTATTAACGGCCTTGAGAGACAGAGGGGGGAATGGGTTGCCAGGATATCCTATGTTATGTCCAAGCTCATATCCTTTCAATGTTTTACCAATGGACTTTTTATTCTAATAATGACTGCCATGTTTCAAAGAATGATGAATCCCGAGTCACAGCCACAGGAAAAAAGACTAAATGATATTTTTCTGGACCAAGAAATGATTAAACAAAGATCACATGTATTTATATCATGGTTTCAATTAATTAGAAAACACATTAACCACCCTGTTTCTATCCAGCTGCCATGGATATATTTGCCCATTCATGCCAACAAAAGAGTATGGGGGTCAAGCTTAATATAGTTTTCCTTTAAAATCCTCCAGTCAAAAGGAATCCAAATATGGAAAGACATCATAATAGAGGACCAATTTTGGTCATACCAGCAAATGGTTACTAAACTGAAGGGTTATAAATGTAATCAACTTCAATATTATTCCATTCATAAGAAGTTCTTAAAAATGAAGAACTTGTTTAGTAAAAAATCCAGTCATCTCCCAAATCTTCTTAAAACACAAGTTCTCTTGTATATGAAAGGGGCAGACAAATGAATTACTGGATTTTATAAAATTATGGTGAATAAAAATCCACGTGTATGTAACAGTATAAATTCTAAATAGAACAAGGACTCATTAACAAATTTAACAATTAATTATTTGGAGTCTATAAGAATCCAAAATAATAAAAATATATGTCTCTGCAAAAAATAAATCAATTAAACAAAAAGTTTTAGACAGGGCATACCTAACACAGTCTCAAATTGTTAAAATAAACCCTGACTACTTGAAACTTTGCTGGCATGGATGTGGTAAAAAGGGTACAATGATTAATTGTTTATGGCACTGTCCAAAAATTCATATGTGGTGGGGTAAAACACAAAACATTCTTAAAGATACTATGCTTTTAGATGTTCCTTTAAGTGTTGATAAATACTTATTTAATAATCTTATAGATATGGATTGGAGTTTAGCCCATAAAAAGATCTACAGTATATGTTAGCCACAATGACTACCAAAAGACTGATTTTGGAACACTGGAAAGATAAAGATCTTTTGACATTTGACCATTATAAATGGTGGGCTATTTTTCAAGAAACCTTAAATTATGAAAAATAGATTTACAATGTGGTGATGGAAATGGATGATGTATATGGAACATCTTGGTAGGAAATACAAACTATAATTCCTCCCATTATGAGGCTATAACAGAGGGTTATGGGCATACTTACCCCTCTTAAAATAAACTTTATTGTTATTAGGACTTCCTATAGTGATGATCTTCTACTTATATGATGAAATAATTTTCTTTTATAGTTATTTAAGATTCCCCTTATACATTTAAGAAATTAAGTTGTTTTTTCTTTCCCCAATGGAATACAGTCATGGGGTGGGGACAGAGTGGTGGGGGAGGGGTAATTGGCTTAGTGATGGATTTTGTTTTTTCAGCTGATTTATGAAAAACGATTCTGTGTTGTCACTTTGTCTATTTAAAATTAGTCAGTATATTGTGATTAATCTGTAATGTATAAATATATTTAATAAAAAGGATTTATTAAAAAAAATAACCTGACATTAAATGTTTATATATATATATATATATATATATATATTATATATATATATATATATATATATATATATATATATATATATATATAGATAGATAGATAGATAGATATATAAGGGATATACAATGGTGAGCTGTCAGATAGATGATTTATCTACACAAGTGCTATTTGACCTCGGGTAACCTCATGAGTGGCATAAGCCACAACTGAGATATCTGAGGTCAAACGGCACAAGTATAGATAAATCATTTATCTGACAGCTCACCATTGTATATTTCATTTATGCAATAGGAATGCTTTCTGTCAGTGCATGGAAATTTGTTTTTGATTGTATATCTTTTTTTGCATATGTTTGTCAAAAAAGTGAACAAAAAATTGCATTTTCTGCTCTTTTTTGCTAATTATAAAAAAAAATCTATAAGGTATCTATAAATGAAATACCACCCATTTTGTAGATAATTTTGTGCTGAACAACTTTCATGCTCACAGCACTATGTTATCTTTTTTTTTCATTTTAAAGTTATTTGCCTTTGAATATAGTTAGTACTGGTACTGAGGCTGAACATTCTAAATGAGTTCCAGAGTGATTGTGACATATCTACTATGTGTATAAATCTGTGATGATGCATCTACTATGTGTATAAATGTAAAATTTCACATTTATCACATAGTAGCTCAGATTTTTCACATAGGATTCATGTCCACGCCTATTGCATAAATATATATATATATATGTAATCATTGTTTTTTTTTTTGCATCACAGGTCATATAGTTGAATTTGGGGTGTGCATTTATTGGCTTGATGAAGAATTTTGACATTGGAATACTGTCAAGCCAGTGAAGGTAAGTATTTTTTTTTGGGGGGGGTTATCATTTGGAAGCAACTTTCACTAATGGTTTCTTTTTTGTTAATTCTTCACTGGTTTTCGGTGCATCTTCCAGTCCAGTCCTGATGGTCAGGATTCATACTAGTTGTTGCATCCCTCTCAAGGTGTGATGTTGAACTTCTTATTTGGAGAAAGCACCAATGGCAGCACACAGCACCAAAATGTTTCCTGCAAAAACAGATGAACAAGAAATTATTAGTACTTGATTGCAGTGACACAATCTGTTCAAAGTGTGGCTGTTCCTGTCTGTTATATATGCAGCGTAACAGATAGCAAACTCTCAGTAAGCCACACCAAGACCAAATCACAATCACAAATTTAGCATGTATAACCCATACACTGTCCCAATGTCTTAACTTAAGTTACATTTTAAAAGATGTCTTGTCTTGACCTAGATAAAACTTTGTTCAACACTGCCATGGCTGCTGCAGCAATACAGTGCCTGATGTGCATGAAAAAATATATTACGTGACGTACATGTCACCTACTTTATATGATTTGCACTCTCTTGAAAAAACAAACTACAAAAAACAACTGATGAAATAAAATAGATGCATTTACCGGGAATGGATATCCTATAGGTGGCTGTAGACAGTACTGCAGTACTACAGTCCTCCAGTCCAGGAGAGGGCTTGAAACTGTTAACCTGTAAAAAAAGAAAATAGGTTGACCATATGCGTTTTTCAACTGCATCTCAGAAATGCAACAGGAAGCATAACACAGCTCAAGTAAGTGCCATAGTATGAAACATTTGTACACATAATCCCTGTAAAGTATTGATATTAAGAATCCTTGTGACTGTGGCTGCTGGATGCGGTTTTCTCTCCATCTGTCATGGCACGGGCAGGGCACAGGATGGAAAACAATCACATTCCCTCTGAATGAGATAGTATCTGGCATATTTGGCTGACTGTGGTTTACTGGTGGTGGTAATGGGCACATGATGACATTCCCTCTCACTATCTGGTGAATTTGGCTGACAGCGGTTTACTGGTGGTGGTCATGGGCACATGATGACATTCCCTCTCACTGTCTGGTGGCTTTGGCTGACAGTGTTTTACTGGTGGTGGTGGTCATGGGAACAGCTACAGTACATTCCCTCTGTCAGACACACACAGGTGGGTGGCTGGATATAGTGTGTATTGTGTTACAGTATTTCACTCTCAGTCAGGAGGCAGATATCTTGAATCAAGAGGTTTTATTTATTTATTTATGTCTCTGATAATCGGGTAGTTGGGCTGATCCGAAAGGACTGAATTCAGCAATGATCCGGGCCAAACAGGATGGCAACAACAACCAAAACTGGACATCAGTAGTTGTAAAAAAATACATATCCAAGCAGTAATACAGGTACATGTACAGGGCACTGAAAACAGACAGGATACAGAAAGAAGAAGCATGGCAACAGTATGTTTTAAGTGGCTAACACCTCGTACTACAAAAGGACAGTTGTGTTTAAGAGGCTGTCTGTGTTTGCTGATAACAGCAGCACACATTCTGTGAAGTCTAATCAGAAATAATACCAAGGTGCGGAAGGTAAAATAGAAGGACTGTGAATTTACTTGTGCAAATTGCCAATATGACATTATGGAATGAGTCTCATTCAGAGTGGGACACTGAATTTATGTTATGAAAAACAAAACATGTACCATTGCAAAAATGTGACAGCCTTTTAACCACTTAACTTAAAACCTACCAACATCAACCTCATCGTCGTCATCATACAGGAAGCTGTCCTCACAGTCATCAATGTCTGAATTGTGTCCAATAGGGAATTATTTCTCCATGATGTCATCAGCTACCTCAATGGTAGGCTGTTTCATGCTGCCACCAGGATGGTCTGCTTCTCCCATATCACCACAACCATGACCATGACGGGGTATGAATACAGAGGTTGCAGTTTGAGCTGGTATGTGCCCCTGATTCATTTTTATGAATGTCAGCAAGCTAACATTTGAAGGAGAGAGGTTTGTATGACAGTCCAGAACTATTGGCCCCTTTAGAACTGAATACCCTCTCAACACTTACACTGGAGGGTGGGCAGATCAGATACTTCAGTGTCACTGAGGTCAGCTCCAGCCATTCACTGACCTTTCCACTACGGTATAAAAGAGGATCATCTGTTAACAACAGATGCCTGTTTTCAGCCAAATATGAGTCAACCATTTCCTGTGCTGCACGAAGTCTGGTGGTTAACTCATCAGCTTGTTCTCCAGATTTACTGATGTCACAAATCCCGACTTGGCACAAAGCACCCCAGAGTGGGTTAATGGCAACCGGTTGTGATGACAGACCACCTGGAACCACAGCCACCTTACAGGATGTGCTTGGTACCACTCCAAACTGACCTTCAGCCTGGTTATGCTGCTGAGGTTTGCTGATATTGGCACATGACTTCTGTGCCCCATGAACCAAGTGCACCAGTTGCCCACTGACATTTTTTAACCTGTTCAGGCCCTCCCTCCAGTAGTGATGGAATTCCATGTTCATACAATGAGTCCAGCATTGTTGCTATTGTGAAGTCATTACTTTGCTGAATGCTCAAGATGTGCTGATTGCGGTCGAATAGTGTTAGCATGTGTTTCAGCAACACACTGCTAGCACAGTCTCTGGAACCATCAAGGCTATGCTGTAGATTCTGCAATGTCTGCCTCAACACACGCAGCAGTGGAATAGATTGGCTAATGGAGGCAGACTCGTCACTCACTGCTTGTATGGTGTGTTCAAAAGTCCTCAAAATTGTTATAACAGAGTCCATGGGGGTGCCACTGTTTGGTCATGAGAGACATGGAGGCCCCGGAAGTGTCATGGCTAGTGTGCATGATGAGATACTCTGAGATTGCTTTGTATTGTTCATACAACCTCTCTGCCATGTATAAAGTTGAGTTCCACTAGGTGACAACTTCCAGCTTGAGACGGTGCTGCAGGAGGCTGTTTTGGATCTGCAGCTGCCGAGGCTGGTCACAGGCCTTTGCAGTGTGAAAAGTGTGAACAGATATGGCATGCAACTGTCAACATTTCTTTTACATTGGGGTGCTGCAGAAACCCCTGGACTACCAGAATTAAACAGTGGCCTATGCATAGAACCCGAATAAAGCCACCATTCATGATGCATTTAACCACATTTGAGCCATTGTCACTTGCTATAAATCCAGCTCTAAGGGACAGGAGGTGCAGCCACTGTTCAGTTTCGATCAGTAGCAAGTCCAACATGTTTTCACCAGTGTGGGAACAGGCCACACTGTGCATTGCAATCATCGCACACTGTCAAATTCCTGGAAGGTTGCTACCATGACAATCTGCCTTACTACACTGATTATTCACACTACCACCAATACCTGCACCCAATGTGCAGTAATACACTAATATGAACTCCCCACCATCTTGCCACTTGTCCACATATCCATCCTTAAATGGATGAATGGAGAGGAAGAATGCTGAAGGGCATGTATTACAGAGTTAGCCACAGTATGGTATAACTCGGGGACAGCATGGGTGGAAAAGTATGTCCTGGATGGGACTTTCCATTTTGGATAGGTGCATGCCACAAACTGCCAGAATCCTGAATTCTCTATGAAGGAGAAGGGCAAAAGATCAATTGCCAGCATTTCAACTACAGCAGCACTAAGTTCACGTGACACTGCATGATTGGGTGGTACTTCAGGTTATGGGCAAAAACAATCTCCAACATGGGCTGAGTTGTTGTTACATGTTTTGCACAGTGTGTGACAAATGGTTCTGCTCTGGGAATGGCCAGGAGTGGGGTGTGGACATGCGAGGAAGAAGGATGCACAGGTGACAAGTCCAAAAATTGAGTTATTTTTTCCGTTTTAAGTACAGGGGTTGATGTACCACTTGAACTAGACATACTACATAGACCAGTTATGTTAGAAGACCATACTGTTAGAAGATATACAAAACATGACAGCTAAAGGGGAGGTTCTGATAATGGGAGACTTCAACATGCCAGATATAGATTGGTCAATACCAGCAGGAACATCTGCCAGAACTAGACACATGGTGGATTCTCTGCAGGAGGAGGGCCTCAAACAACTGGTACAACAACCCACAAGAGACAGGGTTATCCTAGATGTAGTACTAATTAACAGGAAAAGGACCACAGATCTCCAGGTAGAAGGTCACCTGGGGGCCAGTGACCATCACATGGTATGGTTCAATTTGGCCACTACAACTAAATCATCCCATTCCAAGGCAAAAATATGGCACTTCAGAGGAGCTGACTTTGATAAGATGGCCAACAGAGTTAAGCTAGCCCTAGCAAGAAGAAATACAGGTGAGTTTGTACAGGCAAAGCAGGCAAGCATTAAGGATGCAATATTTGACGCAACATCCAACTGTGTTAGAGAGAAAAGGAAGTGCAAAAGGAAAAGGAAACCACTTTGGTTCTCAAAAACAGTAGCAGAAAAGGTCAGAGCCAAAAGGCTGGCCTTCAGGAAATATAAGGGAACACAGCGGGATGAAGATAGGGAGGCATACCAAACTGTCCTCAGGGAAGGCAGAAAGGCAGGCAAAGTCCCAAACTGAGGAAACAGTAGCACAAACAGTAAAAGAAGGTGACAAGACTTTCTACAGATACATTAGTGAAAGGAGAAAGTCCAGAGGGGATATTGGTAAGCTCAAAGGAGAAAAGGGGGCGTGTGAGGAGGAGGACCCTGTAAAAGCATCTATCCTAAATAGATACTTTTGTTCAGTATTTACTGAAAAGAAGGTAGGGCAGGGCCCACAGCTCAGCGCCATGGACACAGGGGGGGATGGAGGTGAGTACTACTCCCTTCACAAAAGGAAGGGTCCTACAAGAGCTCGCTAAGCTCAGGATGGACAAGGCAATGGGTCCTGATAGCATACATCCCAGGGTACTAAAGGAGCTAAGGGTGGAACTAGCACAGCCAACAGCCACTAGCAGAACTGTTTAGTGAGTCTCTGAGCATGGAAGAGGTCCCAGAGGACTGGCGAAGGGCTCATGTGATCCCGCTCCACAAGAGTAGTAGCAGGGAGGAGGCAGGGAACTACACACCAGTTAGTCTCACCTCAGTAGTGGGCAAGATTATGGAGGCACTCCTTAAGGAAAGGATAGTGCAACACCTGGAATCCATAGGGGCACAGGATCCAAGACAGCATGGGTTTACAAAAGGAAGGTCCTGTCAAACTAATCTCATAGATTTCTTTGACTGGGTAACCAGAGTGGTGGACCAAGGGGAGCAGTTGATGATGCCTACCTTGACTTCAGCACTGTTCCACATAGAAGATTGATAAACAAGCTGGGTAGGCTCGGGGTGAGGCAGAAGTTGGTCAACTGGGTGGCAAACTGGTTGACATGCAGAAAACAGAGAGAGGTGGTAAATGGTATGCAGTCAGAAGAGATGCAAGTCACAAGTGAGGTACCTCAGCGATCAGTCCTGGGTCCAGTCTTCTTCAATATCTTCACCAGTGGCATTGCAGATGGACTAGAGGGTAAGGCTTGTCTGTTTGCAGATGACACCAAGATCTGCAACAGAGTAGATTATCCAGATGGGGTGGGCAGAATAAGAATAGATCTGGATAAACTAGCAAAATGGTCGGAAGAGTGGCAATTGGGATTTAATGCAAAGAAGTGCAAGATCATACACGTAGGGAAGAGAAACCCTGAAGCCACCTATAGGCTGGAAGGGGAGTTGCTGGCAGTCACAAAGGAAGAAAGAGACTTGGGCATCATCATCACCGATGACCTGAAATCATCCAAGCAGACCTCTAAAGCAGTAGGTAAGGCTAGGGGGATGTTAGAGTGTATTAGTACGGGTATCACAAGTTGGAGAGGAGAGGTAATAATCCCTTTTACAAGACACTGGTTAGGCTCCCATCTGGAGTACTGCATGCAGTACTGGAGGCCACACCTTCACAAGGACATTAACCAAATTGAGGCAGTCCAGAGAAGGGCAACCAAATGGTGCAGGACTGCATCAGAAATATATGAGGACAGTTTAACGGAGCTCAATATGTATACCCTAGAGCAAAGGAGGGAGAGAGGTGATATGATCGAAAGATTCAAACACCTTAAGGGCATTAACAAGGTGAAAGAGTCTAACATGTTTCAATATAAGAAAAATAGCAGGACAAGAGGACACAGCATGAGATTAGAGGGAGGCCGATTAAGGGGTAATGTGAGGAAGTTCTTTTTCACAGAAAGGGTGGTGGAAGCATGGAATGGCCTATCTCATGAAGTGGTGGCTTTGAATAAAGTGCAGGGCTTTAAACAAGCATGGGATAGGCATAAGGGAGTAATACAGATGAGTATGAATAGGTAGGCCACTGACAGCAAAGGACAATGGCACATTTATAAGGTAGAAAATGAAATGGGCAGACTGGATGGGCCTTGTGGTCCTTATCTGCCATCAACTTCTATGTTTCTATGTTTCTATGTAGGCTTGGGGTGGGTCAGAAGTTGGTCAACTGGGTGGCAAACTGGTTGGTGGGCAGAAACAGAGAGTGTTGGTAAATGGTATACAGTCAGAAGAGATGCAAGTCAAAAGTGGGGTACTTCAGGCAACTGGGGTTAAATGCAAAGAAGTGCATGATCATACACATAGGGAAGAGAAACCCTGAAGCCACCAATAGGCTAGGAGGGGAGTTGCTGGCAGTCAAAGGGGAAGAGACTTGAGCATCATCATCACAGATGACCTGAAATCATCCAAGCAGACCACTAAAGGAGTAGGTAAGGCTAGGGGGATGTTGGGGTTTATTAGTAGGGGGTATCACAACTCAGAAGAGGGAGATAATAAGCCCTTTTTACAAGACACTGGTTAGGCCCCATCTGGAGTACTGCGTGCAGTACTGGAGGCCGCTCCTTCACAAGGACATTAACCAAATTGAGGCAGTCCAAAGAAGGCAACCAAAATGGTGCAGGGACTGCATCAGAAACATATGGGGACAGATTAATGGAGCTCAACATGTATACCTTAGAGCAAAGGAGGGAGAGAGAGGTGATATAATCGAAACATTCAAATACCTTAAGGGCATTAACAAGGTGAAAGAGTCTACATGTTTCAATATGAGAAAAATAGCAGGACAAGCAGACACAACATGAGATTAGAGGGAGGCTGATTAAGGGGCAATGTGAGGAAGTTATTTTTCACAGAAAGGGTGGTGGATGCATGGAACAGCCTTCCTCAGGAAGTGGTAGGTATGAATACAGTGCAAGGCTTCAAATAGCCATGGGATCGGCATAAGAGAGCAATATAGATGAGTATGAATAGATAGGCCATTGACAGAGCAAAGGCCGATGGCACATTCATAAGGTAGAAAAAGAAATGAGCAGACTGGATGGGCCTTGTGGTCCTTATCTGCCATCAACTTCTATGTTTCTATGACCACCACCACCACCACTGCTGCTACTCTGACCACCACTTGACAAGATTTCTAAATCATAATCCTCCCCCTCATCATGCCTGCAGTAATCCTCCAGTGTTATTTCAATGCTACTACAGACATTTCTACTTGGTTTTACACTCATGGAGGGGGATAACATGCTCAATAAGGTTTAGGATGTGGGTGAACACCCACTATGGCATTAGCTGCCCTCTGGTGCTGGGTCCACAGTGCCACGTGCTTGTTCTTAAGATGTGTATGCTAGCCCCCTGTGCCCAGATGACTCCCCTTTTTACCTCAACTCACACACGCATGGCCATGCTGGCAGATTGCAATGACTGATCATTTGTGAATCTTGACAAAAATCCCAAACAAGGGATTGTGATCCCCTGCTTTTAACATGTCCCTGATGCTGCTTATTGGATTTTTTTAACCCCAGAAGTGGGGGGTGTACTACATGATTTTTCTGGCTGGACACACTTGGATTTCGACTGACCACCACAACTACCTATGATTATTACTGGGACATCATGATCATCATCAACAGGAACTGCTAAATAACAACTTTTTTGAGGAGGGGGAGATTTAACACCAGCAGACCCAGACACAGCCACCTTCACTTTCTTTTTCTCCGGTTCCCAACAGGGGTTACTGACATCATCATCAAATTCATCAACATCATCTGCGTCCACAATTTCAGCTTGGATGCTGTCCTGTGGAGAACATGCTCCAACCACAGCATCATCATCATCATCATCATCATCATCACCCGATATTTTTGCGCCACACTTTGAATCATTGGATGGCAAAGGCATGACCTCAGCAGCACTGGAAGAAATGTGACATTATGAGTTATCATTGCCAGGATCAGAATCATGTTCAACTACCATGCGGATGTTGGGGAGTATGACAACATCTACATTGTCAGTCACAGCTTTAGACTCAACTATATTTTCTAAAATGTTTAACTGGTCAGAAGTGGAACTTGGGGTAGCAATACTCATGCCAGCAGCAACTGCACTAACACCACCAGTGGGGACAACATCAACCTCCTCCAGCTATCAGTGAAGCTACAGACTGCACTGTAAAAAACATTGATGGAGAAATCCCTTTACTGACATCAGCTATGCACTTCTGTATACTACCATGCCCATGAACTATCTTGCCACTGGCAGCAGTGCCATTGCCAGAAGCAGCTTTGCTTGTATGTCTCTTTGCAGGCATTTTTGGGGATCAACAAGAAAATTTGAAACAAATTTAGATTTCTGAACTTTCAGTCTGGGCCGGTGGATGGGAAGCCAAAAAACAACAACTGTGGCTTGCAGGTGGAGATTGGGCACCAAATAAATGCAAACATACAGACAGATTAAGATTGCACTGTGCAATCAAGAGATGCAGATGTAAAGGCACAACAACACCTTATTCAGTGCTCACAAGTCTCAAATCCAAATCTGGAAAAGAATACCTTTTGCCTTTTTGGGGGGGGAGGGGTGCAGTGCACTGCAGTAACAATCCACTACCAAGATACCACAAGGCAGTACAAAGTAACATAGATGGATAGCAGGTTCACAGTGCTGCAATTACTGTGTAGCACAATAAAATGCATCTGATTTGATGGCATGAGTCGCACACACACTCACACACACACTACAGGTAATGCGCAGCAAACTGAAAACATCAGTAATATAACCAAATCTTTTAAACAAACTGAAATTATGCACTGCTGCACCACAACAATCAACAAAAAAAATGTCAAATATTACTGAAAATATTACTGTGTGTACATTAACACAGTTATACAAGAAAAATATAACCAAAACAGAAAGACTGCCATTCTCACAGTTTATCTACCTCCTTCCACGACAGATACGCACGCCCCTTCCCCAAGCACACTTAAAGTGTCTGTCACTACACAGACTGAATGTTCTAAATTAACATTCAAAATGCACACACAAACAATAAACACTTGATGATATGAGCACAGGAGGATTTCCTATGATTGAAGTACTAAATTTTGTGCAAAAAAAAAATGGCTCAAAAAGGCTTTTTGAATGACTTTTAGAGGGTTTAAATTTTAGAGCTCTGACAGCAAACTGTCTCCAGCTTCCACTGCACACACACACACACACACACACACACACAGAACTGAGGCTGTGCAGAACAATCTAAAGCCCATGTGACCTGCAATCCCATGAATCACAGCAAAATTCACCTTGGAGCTCACCAACAAGGCGAAGTGATGTGAAGTACAGTGATTTCAATGCACTTCACATTAACATTGGTGCAGAAGTGGTTGGGGAAAGGTGGAGTAACGCAAAGTCATTTTCTCCAATGGACCTTGTGTTCCTCATTATGACATGAAGTATTCCACGTAGTGTTGCAGATTACGTCACAGATTCCACCTTAATTTGCAAATTGCTTCACGTAGTGGATTTTGGCCTCTTCACCCACCACTAGTCATAAGAAGGCTGTGTTGAAAATTTGGGGTAAAATATAAAAAAAACCCCACAAAGTTATGAGTGTATGTTGAACATTTTCCATGCTCACTCATACCTTTGGTAATTTTCCATATTTTGATACCAAATTTGCAACATAGCTATTTTTTTACACCATCTCATGAATGTGAAAGTTGTCATTTTTCAAATCCTGACCAAAATGTGTTTTTGTGCCCATGGCATAGTATGACCTTTTCACCATGGATTTGAACATTTTCACATACTGGGTTCATGAGGTGGGATAATAAGAAGGCTATGCTGAAAGGTTGGTGTAAAATTATGGTGAAATGATAAAGTTATGGGTGAACATTGAAATATTCCAACATTCACTCATAACTTCACTAATTGTCAATACTGTTCTGCAGACTTTCAACATAGTCATTTTTGCACCTCCTTATAAACCAGACAGGTGTCATTTTCATATCCTAGACAACACCTGAATCAATGTTTCATCTATTATTCAATAAGTGCCACCTGTCATTTTTGTAAGGGGAGTCATAAAATGACTATCTTGAAAATTTGGGGACAACATAAAAAAATAGTTATTAAGACACATTGTGTGCAGTGCCAGACATTACATTAGTAGGTACTGCTTTGTGATCCCATGCTGGTGAGCTGAGTTTGGGAGCAAGCTCAGTCAGCTGGGTGAGGTGAGGGGGGGGTTAATGGTGCTGTTATGTAACCCCTTCCCACCCAGGGAAGGAAAGTGCAGGGTTGCCTGCATGAGCTCTGGTGCCATATAGTGAATACATCACTTCTCTTGGCATAGGGCCCTGAACCTCTGCACCCATGGGTGGCAGTTTACCCTATGCATTGGCTGAGAGATGAACTCTTTGCCTTGTGTGACAGTATCTGCAGCCACCAGAGAGCCCCATGAATTCTTGACATCTGTTGCTGCACAGAAGTGCAATGCCAGTAGGGTCTGCACTTCTGTAGATGGACAGAGTCTTCCCATGGTGCAGGGCCCAGAGGGCCCTGCTCATCTGCATCTGTTCACACAGATTCCAAAAGAACCTGCATGAATGAGGATACAATTCCACTACAGTATGTCAAAAAGAAACAAAATTATTTGCAAGAAACAGCATTAATGCACCAGTTAGGGTTAAACTTAATGCAGCAAAAGTAGAGAAATGTGATGTTAGGGTTCCCAACCCTAACTCCCCACCACCCTTAAAAGCAGCAAAAAGATAATACCACAGAAGCAGTCACAGACAGCCGTTGTCTGTTAACATAATGTACAACTGTTTCTAAATGACAGAAATGCAGTAGCAGTAATGTGCTTCCTTCATGAATTTGTCTATTTAGCTGCCTAAGGGGAATGTGCTTCTGCAGCAACACTTGTCATACTGTGTGCAAAAGTACTGTAAGCAATGTGGCTACAGATGTGCAGGCCCCATTGGGGCTTGTTCGCCTGTAGACAGAAGGCATCATGGGGCCTATGCCTATGCAGTCAGAGGAACAGTGGTGCCAGCCAGGATGTAACGCAGTGATACTGCTGTATATCACAAAAATGCTGCAGATGATTTAGTGCATCTAGTAGTACTGCGCCCCATTATATGAATAAGAAAGAAGACAAATACTAGGCAAAATAATGGCAGAAATTAGCCTAGAACCAAAATATATGGTAATGCAATTATTGAAATCTACTGAAAAGAAAATCTTAGAACCACTTGCACTATTCCTCAATATAATCAACACCAAAACACTTCATGTTAAAAGGAAAAAGCTGCAAGAGGTTAACTCTGGAGATTGATCTTTCTATTTCTATATGAGTGCAAGAAAGAAATTAAATCTGTATGGACTACTCAAAAGGGTTTAAAATGAGAAGGATGAAATTAAAAGGGGTTGAAACAATTCCCACCTTAATCACGCATTTTCTCCATGGATTATTGTGCTGATATATGATACTCAGGGCAACTACAGTACAAACTAAGAAATTCACAAAACAAAGTTGTAATCAATATAATGAAAAATGCCCTTCTTTATAGTATATGTTTAACCATACTATTCAAATGTAAGCAAGTTAATGAATGTTTTATTCATCTGATTGTCCTATCAGTGATTTTAAATTATATTTCTGTAATGATTTATGAGTTGATCAATAAAATATGAACTGAACTGCTGCAGTATGCTGCAGGGAACAGTGTAATTTAATAGTACTTAAGCCCTTCTTTGCTGCAGTATTTTGTGACATGTCATTTACTGCAAGTTATTGCATTGCATTATGGCTAGCTCTGCTGTAGTCTTGCCTGCAGTACATGATACCACGCAGCATAGCATCATCCATTAATGCATGCTTTTCAATATGTATCTGCATAACTGAAAAACTGCTACCCTGCTTGAACGATTTCTAGTGCCGCTCTTGAAACCATTGCACCGACATTAAGGCACTACTTTTGTCTGCATAACTGCAGCCCCACAGGGGCCTACCCTTCTGAAGTCAGAAGTTGATGTGTATGCCTTACTTCTGTGGTTGAAAAGGAGCAGGCCCCTCGTGGGCCTGTGCTTCTGCAGACAGAAGTATTGTTGCAATTTTTGTATCAAGGATTTTGTGGTGCCTGTGCTTCTGCAGCAAGATGTTGGTATGCATGTCTTACACCTGTGGCTGAAGAAGGGCAATCCCATCAAGTGTGTGTGTATGTCTTACAGTGTGCATAAGTACCTGAGCCTACAGAAGTTCTGTCCCCATGGGGTGTGCACTTCTGCAGACAAAATAACTTGTAATTTGTGTAGTGTGAATTTCTATGTAGGATTGTAGAAGCCTGAGCTTCTGCACATTGAAGCAGTTTATGATTTGAGTATGGTGGATTTGTATCTGCAGTGACAAGTCAGTGTGCACGTTTTGCAGTGTGCATGCAGCAGATATAAATCCATGAAGGTAGCACATCAGTGCTTCTGAATTTGTGTCATCTGGAAACCGTTGCATTTTGTTTGTCTTACCTGATGATTGCTATCTGTGGTTGCTTGTGTGGTGTTGTCCTTTTGCTGATTTTGAGGGGTGATGAGTTAGGGTTGGAAACCCTAGCACCACATTTCTATACTACTGTTGGGTAGCACCCATGTAGAGCACTGATTATTGAGCACTGCACTTTTGAGTGACTCAATAATAGTGCTCTACAAGAGAGGGGGTGGTGCAATACATCACTATATCCTGTATAGCGAGTATAGCAAGGAGCTGTACTCAGTACTACAGGATATAGGATCCTGTGTAGCCAATACCCACCTAGCCACTTGCATAGCATAGTGGTGTACTCCATCGCTTGTGATGCAAGCAGACCAGGGTTCGGGTCTGGCTATGGATAGAATCATTTTTTTTGTCACAGAATCCAATAACTTGCCCCATGGTCTGCCCCCCTTGGAGTTGATTATTTAAGTTTGGGGGGTGCGGGTGGTTTGCCCCCCATGGGGGGGTGTGCAGGAGAATAGCCCCCGCATAAAAAAAATTTTTGTGTGTGCTTTTTAAAGTATTGTAGCGACCGTCGCTATTTGCGATGGTAGGTACAATATCCATCGCCCTTTTGACTGTGGGCTCATACTTGCTCGCTTTATGTGATAGGTGGTCTGTCAGACTCGCCTTTATCACATAAAACCCTTTTGTTGCATTAAGTTGAATCCTAACTGGTGTATCAAGGCAGTGTTTTGCAAGGAATATATATAGATATTATAGTAGCGTGCTAGCACACCAATAGCTAGGGCTGAGTAGGCTGTTTAATGTTAAACCCCGATTTTGCACCCTCATAACTTTGGCAATATTTGACAAAACAGCACAAAATGTGGCATGTTTGGTCAGGCTGTCAGAATCTCAAGATGTGAAAAGATGGCAGTTTGGTTTTCAAGATACAAAGTGCAAAAAAAAAAAAAAAGGAAAAACCCTATACTAAACATTGCATATGTTTTGCTCTCTCTCACCTACAGCCTAAATGGTGTGGATTTCTTTTCAGGAAATGTTCAGGGTTTAAGGGGCCTGTTCCAAGGGTGTGCCTTTGGAAGGTTTCCTGAAAAAATATTATATGGTTTCAGAGTTTTAAGGATTTTTGAATTAACTGACAAATGTGAATGCTAAACAAAAAAACAAAACAAAACAAAAAAAATATTTGTGAGTGCTTATTTTCATGATTTACTTTTTGTGTGGGGAAAAAATAGCAATCATGTTGAAAAAATACTGATCATCATGGCTGCCAATTTCTTTTTTTTTAACTCTCAAACATTGAAAATGCATAAAAATGATATATTTTCAGAAAACAAACACATGAACATAGAATTTGACATAGAAACATAGAATTTGACAGCAGATAAGGACCGCTTGGCCCACCTAGTCTGCCCATTTTCCTACCTAACAGATAAGCTGCAGATCCTAGTTAATCAACAGCTTACTTCTTACTAAACAGAACCAGCTTAGCTAGATTCTGGTGTGTTTGTTTTTTAAACTTGCCCTGAAAATACCTTTTCTAGGTACTTCAGATCCAGAGTGCCCAGCTTAGAGAGAGAGAAGCCATTCATCCACGTTCTCTGTATGATAACAGTGGGACTTTCTTGAATACCGAAGCTGCAGCTGAAGTCATCCTGCTGCCTTCAGTTCAAGCAGTGAGCCAGTGATCCCCTGCTCTCTCTGTCTGTCTATCTCATTATGTGTTAAGCAGACTGGTTGCTCACTCTGGTACTCCCCCATCCCCTCCAGGTTGCCTGTTCACCCTTCCCATTGTGTGAATATTATTAAAATGATTATATGATTGACAAGGGTGCCCACGCCTTGCACCACTTCTTTTGACCCCCTCCCCTCTGGGTCACCCCTTCCCACTATGTAGGAGGAGGCACCATGATGCTCCCCCGGGTGCCACCGGACACTAGCCAGACACTGGAATCACCTGAAATGAAGAAAACTGTCCCTCATTGTTTTTTGTTTAAACCTATAGAAAATAAAATGGTCCCTTGTGAATCTTAGCCCCAACACTCCCCACCCACCCCCACCTCTCACTCAGCACACACCACCCCTAACCCCCATAACAGCCAACACACATCCTCACTCACCTGAACATGTCTCATGGTACAAATCCACTCTCTGATCGAAGATATATCTTGTGGCTTGAACCACTGACTGCAATATGAGAAAATGAGGCAAGTGCAGTATAATATATTTCACACGGGGTTTGAACTTTGATTCATAACTTTGTCATGGTTACATATCTTGACCCCAGATTTTCAACATGGCCTTTTTGGAACCCCACCTCATGACCAATGGCAATGGAATTATGCAAATCTGGCCCAAAAGGCAATGTTGCAGTCACTTTGTGAAATCACTTTTTGGGTGCAGTTAAAAATAATAACAGTTTTAGCCACCTGTGTTCATGAGGTAGGGTCATAAGAGGGCTACGTGGAACATCGGAGGTCAAAATACCCAAAAATGACAAAGTTATGAGTATACATTGAAATGTTTCTACACTGGTTCATAACTTTGGTAATTTTAAATATTGTGACCCAAATTGTTGAACATAGTAATTGTTTCATGCCACCTCACAAATGTGACAGCTAACATTTTCTAAATGCAGGCCAAAATGTGTTTCCACACTTGTGATGGAGGATCATGTTTCAATGGAGTGGAATGACATTTTAGTGGGGATTTGAAAATGTTCACCTTCAGGATTCATGAGGTGGGGTAATAAGAAGGCTATACTGAAAATTCAGCATATAAATATGGTAAAATGCCTAGGTTATGTGTGAACGTTGCAGTATTTCAAAGTTCCCTCATAACTATGCAAATTTTCAATATTTTGACTCCAAACTTTCAACATAGCCATTTTCCAAAACACCTCATAAATGTGAGAAGTGTCATATTTTCAGTCTGGATGAGACATGTTTTCACATTTCTGGTGTGAAATGATGTTTCAGCCAATATACCATAAATGCTGCATGTCGTGTTTATAAAAGCAGTCATAAAATAACTATCTTGAAAATTTGGAGTCAAAATAATAATAATAATATACAGTATATATATTTATAATTGTTAAGAAACTTTGTGTGTAGTGCCAGTCTTGACCCCAGTGGAGTATGCTTTGTGATCCCATGCTCGTGAGCTGCATTCAGGGACGAGCTTAGTGGTCCAGCTGGATGGGGTGAGGGTGGGGGAATACCGTTGCTGTGCAGCACTCCTCCCAGTCAGGAAATGAAGGCTGCAGGGTTTTCGTATGGGCTTGGGTTGCATGTAGTGAAGACAACTCTCCTCTTAGCATAGGACTCTGCACCTCTGCACCTGTGGGTGGCAGAGGGCCCTGTGCATTGGCTGACAGATGAACTCCTTGCCCTGTACATCTATATCTGTGGCCACATTGACCCCTGAATTCTTCACGCCCATCATTGTACTTCTGTAGATGGCAGTAGGCTTCCATTGGTAGAGGACCCAAAGGGTCCTGTGCATCTGCATCTGTTCACGCAGGTCCCTAATGGATTTAGGGTACAGTTCCACTACCTCAAAAAGAAAGGAGATTCTTTGCAAAACATCTTTGTTAATGCACCAGTTAGGCTTCAGCTTACAGTAATGCCACAAAAGTACGGAAATGTAGCATTAGGGTTTCCAACCCTAACTCCCCACCCCCCCAACCAGCAAAAAGAAAAAAAAATAGAGTTGTGGGTCTCCTGAGTCTTTACAAATCAGTGGTGGGGTCTTCCTTGGGGTTGTCAACCCAAACGCTCACCCTGTTCCCCAATCAAACAATATCAGACATGATCTAATTTTTTCATGCTGGGCCTGCAGGACCCAGTGTGAAGAAATCTACAACAGATTCTGTTGGCAACATGTGGCAAGACAAAGTTATCTACCTTTGAAGAGTGTATCACTATGAGGCACTGGTTTAAAGCTGTACCTCATGCATTGGACAGGGGGCTACAGGATGGGGTTAGGGATGAGCATTAGGGTTTACAACCCCAAGAAAGACCCCACCACTGACTTGTCAAGACTCTGGAGACCCCAAACCCTAATGTTTTTTTTCCTTTTGCTGCTTAGAGGGTGGGGTGTTGAGTTAGGGTTGGAAAACATAACTCCACATTTCCCTACTTTTGTGGCATTAAGTTGAACCCTAACTGGTGCATTAATGAAGTTTTTTTTGCACAGGATATAGATATAGATATCAGATATATATTATACTGGCATGGCAGTGCAAGTATAGTCAGGGTTGAGTGGAGTACTCAGCATTAAACCTAATTATTGCCCCTTAATAACTTTGGCAGCATTCAACAAAGTAGTCTACCATTTTGCATGCATGGTCAGGCTGGCAGATTCGCAAGCTGCAAAATATTTTGTGAGAGCAATCTTTGCAATTTCCAAGATCTGGACACCCCATTGTTTGGAAAAATGTTTTTTTTTCTTTCTTATAATTAACATGGGCTTCTCTTGCTCTCATGCTGTGCCTAGATGGTACAAAATTATTTCATGAAACTTTCAAAGTAGAAGCAACCTGTGTGGAGGTTGTGCCTTTCGAAGGTGTCTTTGATAGGAACAAGCACCAGCTTGTAGATTACGAGTCATGGCACATTCCAGCAACCAGGGCTATTTGGGGGGGGGTTAAATAAATCCATTAGATCCAGCCTGAATGCTGTTTGCCTAATGGTCAGTGCTTATAATACATATTTCCTGTATGTGGTTATTCAACTGGGAGCTGACCTAATTGCATTGTTTAGTATCTGTATTCCTCCTCAAATCTCAGTTACAATCTTCAAAAATATCTTAAAAGATCTGGCAGTAGAAACTGAGTGACTCAAGTCAAAATTTATGGGAGTGTCTATTTTTGGTTTTCGGAGATTTTAATTCCAGAGTTGGGTCAGATGTAGAATTGAAAACCCATGACCCAAAACATAGATGATATTTTAGATATAAAAAGAAGACAATTCAAGGATAAAATAGTTAATGGTAAAGGGAAGTAGTGGGAGGCAGTATAGTGAAGTGGTTTAAGACTCTGAGCTGCAAATCTGGAGACCTGGGTTTGAACCCCACAGCCCCCACTTGCATACTGTGTGACCCTGAGCAAGTCACTTAACTTCCCTGTGCTCCCAGGTTGCACATGTAAACAATCTTTCAGCTTAGTGTGTCTCACCTGGTTAAACAATTGGAAGTTTTTGTTACAGTTTTCATTAGAACAGGAGAATAGGATAGTAAATCAGAGAACAAGAGGAGGTTGGTCAGGGGAAATTATATTTCCAATGCAAGCAGGAGGCAGCACACTTGACTTACATCTGATTGAAATGTATGCATTTAATACAATCAAATTGTGATCACTATCCTTTAAGTTGCGAAATGTATATTAACTTTTACAATTCAGAATCTGACAAAGAGATGCAGAGAAATGCAGAAGAAAACATGTACATCTATATTCAAAAAGAATAAGAAGGAATGCCAGTGTGGAGGAGAAGATGACTGAAATACTTGCAGAGACAGAAATAGTTCAGTTAAGTGAGATTATTAAATCCATCTGGGGGTCAGGGGAATTACCAACAGTGGATAGACTGTCCTGTTTCTCAAATCTTCTGGAAATTATAGCAAATAAATTACATTATCGAAATAGAAAATCTAATGTCTGTAAAGCTGAGAAAAATAATATACAGTATGACTCCGACAGTAAAAACTTAAAAAAGAATCATAAATGACCCCCCAGCTGCTCACGGGGTGGGGGTGGGGGAGTTGCATGCGGTCCACCAGAATTGTAGAAGGAGCTGTCCAAGCCCTAAGGGCAAAAGAGGCAGCTCAGAATACTGTAGCAGGACAAATCAGTGGGGAACCACTGAGGGGGCTGGTACAGGCCTCTCCAGTAAGGAGGGGCCTGGGGAGTGTTTAAGTGAGCAGTTCAAAAGGAGTTCTTCCTCTTGAACCTGCTCACCAAAAAGAAAACTGCTTCTGCTAGATGGATGGAGGCCCTCTGATCCATGTTGCTAGGACCCGAGCCTGCTGTTTTCAAGCCTAGCTTCTGGCTCAGGTAAGCTTAACACGTCCCCTGGCTTTGCCGCCTTCCACCACTTCCTGGCCGGAGCCTCCACTCCTCCACTTCAGCCTCCCTGGCTCTCCCCACTCACACCTCAGTGCCATCCTAATCTCAGCAGCCCCCATTCCAACCCACCACAGTTTGCAGACACCCTGTTCCCTCCCTGCCACTCCCCATCTCACCGCAGTGTGCAGCAACCTTGTCCCCTGGAACCTTCCCTCCCATGTGCCTCCACGCCTAGTGACCTCTGGAATAATCCTTCAGTTTTGCCACTGCTTCCTTTCAATTCTATCCCCCTTATGTTTCCTTTCACCAAGCCACTTAGGGTTTCATAGAACACAGAACACAGAAATAAAGACTTTGATAGCAGATAAGGACAGCTCTGGCCCACCCAGTCTGCCCATTTCCCTACCTATTGGATAAGCTGCAGATCCCAGTTAACCAACAGCCTACTTCCTCCGACCCCCCACTATAATTGCCTTATGCATTCTTGAATTGCCCCACTGTTTCCATTTATGTTATTGTTAGTACCTCCCCCCCACTGTGTACTCTTCCCCTGGGTTTTTGTTTCCCAGGTGAATTACTTTACACTTCTTTTCATTGAATATAAGCTGCCATACTTTTGACCATTTCTCCAACCTTGCCAAGTCCATTCTCATCCTTTCCACACACACCCCTTGTGTATCAGCCCTGTTGCAGATCTTTATGTCATCTGCAAAGAGGCATACTTTTTTTCCAGTCCCTCTGTAATGTTACTTATAAAGACATTAAAGAGGTCCAGCCCCAGTACTGAACCCTGCGGTACCCCGCTAGTAGCCACCTTTTCTTCAGAGTGAACTCCATTTACTATTACCCTCTGTGTCCTGTTGTCCAGCCAATTTTTTACCCAGGCTACCACCCTGGGACCCACTCCCAGGCTGGCTAACTTGTTTATTAATCTTTTGTGTGGGACTGTGTCAAATGCTTTGCTAAAGTCTAGGTAGGCCATGTACACAGCCCCTCCCTGGTCTACTACTTTGGTCACCCAGTCAAAGAAATCTATTAGATGTGTCTGATATGACCTTCCCGCCGTGAATCCCTGCTGTCTTGGGTCCTATGCCCCAC
This sequence comes from Neoceratodus forsteri, assembly GCA_016271365.2. Classification (NCBI taxonomy): domain Eukaryota; kingdom Metazoa; phylum Chordata; order Ceratodontiformes; family Ceratodontidae; genus Neoceratodus; species Neoceratodus forsteri. The sequence goes on from CM057452.1 coordinate 606,853,681, forward strand.
TGGCCTCTAGGTACTCAACAATTCCCTTCTTCAACCTGCAAGTTGAAGAGTTGGGGAGCAGGGAAGAAACTGGTCACATGTGTTGAGAAACGGCTGCAGGGTAAACAGCAGAAGGTAGTAGTGGTGGGGGGGGAGGCATCTGAACCCAGAGCAGTAACAAGTGGTGTACCACAGGGCTCAGTGCTGGGACTGGTTCTGTTTAACATTTTCATAGCTGACATTGCAGTAGGGATTAAGATGACACAAAGATTTGTGCTGAGGTAGATGGGGGGAAGGGGGAGGGAGCAAAAGTATTTCAGGATAATTTAGCAAAACTGGAGGAATGGTCTCACACTTGGCAGCTTGGTTTCAATGCAAAGAAGTGCAAAATGATGCATTTAGCAGGCAAGAACCTAGGACACAATTACTGGCTGGATGGTGTCCTGTTAACAAAATCCAAGGAGGAGAAGGATCTCGGAGTGCTGGTAACCAGGGAGATGAACCACTCTGCTCAGTGCAGGAAGGCAGCAGCGAAGACAAACAGGATGCTAGGGTGCATAGCAAGGGGATTACTTCTAGGAGTGGGGATGTCATCTTGCCCCTGCACAGGTCCCTGGTGAGACTGCACCTAGAGTACTGCATGCAATTTTGGCATCCCTACTTTAAAAGGGACATCAAACTACTGGAGGGGTACAGCGCAGGGCAACAAAAATGATCCTGGAGTTGGGGGACAGACCATATGAGGAGAGACTGAGAGAGCTCAATATGTATACACTGGAGGAAAGAAGGGAGAGAGGGGATATGATTGAGACCTTCAAGAACCTGAAGGGTTTGAACAGAGTAGACACCAGCTGTATGTTCAATCTAATGGGTGGAAGGGAAACCAGGAGTCACTCTATGAAGTTGGAAGGGGGCAGGTTCAAGATGGAACGGAGGAGGCACTATTTCACAGAAAGGGTTGTGGCAGGGTGGAAGGCTCTGCCAGAGGAAGTCGTATCACAGCAGAGTGTTTGGGGCATCAAGAGGGGATGGGACAGATTCAAGGGGAGGATGCAAACCGGGAGGGGGAGTGAGATGGGGGGAGGGCATATGAGGGAGCGGGGCAGCTGCAGTCTAATTGACTGAAGTGCTGCACACTCGAGCAGACTAGATAGACCGAATGGCCTGTATCTGTTGGTAATTTCATAAGTTCGTGTGTTCTTATTCTTTCTTTCAGAAGTGATTCCATCACTTTCCCTACCACTGATGTCAAACTAACAGGTCTGTAGTTTCCTACCACTGCCTTGCTCCCACTTTTGTGAAGGGGAATCACATCTGCCCTCCTCTAGTCTTCAGATACCACACCATTCTTGCATGATTTATTAAATAGGGTAGTCAGTGGTGTCACTAGTTCTCCCCTTAGTTCTTTTAGAATTCTAGGGTGAATCCCATTAGACTGCACTGCCTTGTCCACCTTGAGTTTTAGGAGTTCTTTCAGCACCCTTTCTTCTGTGAATGGATTGGTATCAACTCCCCTATCCAGAGTGCTTCTATTGTTTTGTTTAGGTATGTCCCCCTTCTCTTCTTTTGGGAATACTGAACAAAAGTATTTGTTCTGTATCTCTGCCTTTTCAGTGTCACCCTCTTCCTACCCCTCCCCTTTATTAAGTCTCATGATCCCTCCTTTGATCTTCTTCGCTCCCTAATGTACCTATAAATGGTTTTATCCCTCTTCTTAACTGAGTGGGCTATCTTTTCCTTGGTTTGGACCTTAGCTATTCTGACTGCCTTCCCGCTTTGTTTTGCTTTAACTGACACAGTTCTCAGTTCTGCTTCTTCTGTGATTCCTAATACTTCCTGAATGCTATCTTTTTATCCCTTACCTTCCCGGCCACCTCTTTTGAGAACCATAGTTTTTTTTTTCCTTCGTTTTGTTTATTTGCTTCACACAAAGGCTTATTGCCTCTGTGATGGCAGTTTTGATTTTTCCCCATTGTTCCTCCACCCCTTCTTCCTGTCCTTTTGCTGGTACATTCCTTAGGCACTCTCCCATTTTGACAAAGTCAGTGCTCCTAAAGTCCAGTACCTTCGCTTTTGTATGGCTTGACTCTATGGCTGTTTATCGTGAACCACACTGCTTAGTGGTCGCTTGTTCCCAGATGGCTACTGACTTCTAAATCTGATATCCTCTCACCATCCCAGCTTGAGAGTATCAGGTCTAAGACTGCTCCCTCCCAAGTGGGTTCCAACACTAGCTGCATGAGGCATGCCCCCGTAGGGCATTGAGAATGACTTTGCTTTTGGATGTGGTTGCAGCAAATGTGCTCCAGTTAACATCTGGCATATTCATCAACAATATTTCTCCTTTTTCTGCCATTCTATGGATGCCTCCTATCATTTTCTTGTCCAATTCCTCTCCTTTGAGACGGGGGTCTGTATACAACCCCGTGTGGATTGTGGTGCCATATCCTGTCTCCAAGGTGACCCACAGTAGTTCCATTGCTTTGATCCCTTCCCTTACATATAGAGGTACTCCTCCTCCTCCTCCTGCTTTTTTACCCTCCCTGTCCCTCCTGTAGATTGTGTACCCTGGTATGTTGACATCCTAGTCCTGATTCTCTGTGTACCGTATTTCTCTGACTGCCATGATATCCAGGCATCCCTCTTCCATCAAGGCCACTAGTTCAGGAAGCATGTTACCTAGACTATGGGTATTGGTACTCATTACCATCCATTTTTTGATGGCCTTATCCCTTTTAGCCCCATCCTTATACTTACTGCCTTTACCTTTTTCTCCATTTACCCCTGCCCTGCCCCCTATCGACCTCTCTACCTTAGTGTTTACCTCACTAACTACCCTGTTTTGTGGGGGGAGGATGGGAATTCCCTCTTCCTTTTCAGTGCCTCTCCCCTTGGCTAATTTAAAAGTTTGCCAATGAAGCATTTAAACCTATCACCTAAGATCCTGGTTCCCCTCCTGGACAGATACAGACCATCATGCCAGTATAGGCCTGTATCCCTCCAGGTGGACCCCAGTCCCCAGTGAAGCCAAAACCCTGTGCTCCATACCAGTTTTTCAACCATTCATTGAATCCCAGGGTGTGGAGTACCCTAGCCTCACCCATGCCATAGACAGGCAGCACTTCCAAGAATGTAACCATGCCTACTACTTGTCTAAGGCCCCTCCCCAACTCCACAAACTCCTCCTGCACTGTTCTGATCCCATTCCCAGCTAGGTCATTTGTCCCTAGGTGGACAATGACATACAGCTCCCTCTCCCATGCAGCTGCTCCTGCAATCCTAAGAATTCGCTTCCTGTCCCTCCAGGCCATAGTGTCGGGCAGGTACCTTACCTCCCTCCCCTAGTTCTACCCCCATAACAACTGAGTCCCCCACCAGGAGCTGTTTCCTTCCCCTGTGGGGTCCCATGCCACCCTCCTGTGGGTCTCCCTTCTGGAAGTTCCCAGCATCCTCCTTGGTCTCCACTGCGGATGCCTCCATAGAGGACCCACACTCTGCCAGAATGGTATATGAATTGTGGAGAGGTACAACTGGAGGGATGCACCTTTGTTCCACCACCCTCACCCTTCCTGAGCCCACCGTAGTTCGACCATTCCTTTTTCTTGGCAACCTCTGAGGCAGTGGCAGCGGCCCTAGTAGTCCTGTGTGGGGGAGGAGGTTTACCACTCCCACAGCCCCTTAAGTTTCATGCCTAGCTTGTTTCCCTGATGTGTTCAATATTTCCCTGTCTACCCTGCATGAGGATGTAAACAATTCTTTCCCTGGTGCCTGGACCTTTCAGATTCCTATATGCAGCATGCAGTGGCATTCTTCTCCCTCTCCCTTTTGGTGCATCCCGCAGCGGCTGCCAGCCTACTTGCCCCCCCCAGCTGCAGTGGCCCTGTCTCCATTGCCCTCATGGCTGCTGGTGTCTGGACCCCTCCCCACACTTGCCAACTTATTAATTTCAGCTGGGCGAGATCCCTCTGGGAATGCCCCCCATAGCTTCAGACTGGGACTCAGAGATGTGATTGGGCTGGCAGTATAGCCTAGAGGTTAGAGTAACAAGCTGTGAATGAGTTTGGTACATCCAGCAGACCTGGGTTTGATTCCCACAACCTCCACTTGTGTACTGTATGACCCTGAGCAAGTCATTTACCCCCCCCCCCAGTGCTCCCGGGTCACCCATGAAAACAGGCACTTGTGCCTAGTGGGCCTTACCTGGTTACCAAAGACTAAAATAGAAAAATGACCCTCCCAGAGCATCCTCGCAGGGGTTAAACAAGGAATGGTCCTCAGGAAAACTCGAGGGGCTACCTTTATTTCCCCCCACATAATTATTTTTTTTTTAAGGAGGCAGACCTGTCAGAAAACCCAAGGGGCCTCCCTGCAGTCCCCTTGCTTATCTCAGCCACCAGTCCCTTATTTTAGGAGTCAGAACTGTGTCTGTCTGGGAGATCTGGGCAGTAGATAAAAGCACTCCCATTTAAATGTTCCCACGTTCCCCACCCACAATGTCAGGCAGATGACTCCATCTTGTCACTGCCTTTGTTCCCTGGCAGCCATGCTCCGAGGCTCTGCACTCTCGCAGAAATCTCATGGGATGCAGGAGTACAAGGAAACCAATTAGAAGCTCCTACTCCTGCCTGCTAGTCTCATGAGATTTCAGTGGCCATCTTGCCTGGGTCCTTGCCTAGACACTGTAAGAAATAGACAGTTTCATGTGTGAGACTACGGTGGCCATCTTGCCTGGGAACGCAAGATAAATGGAGCAGGCTATCAATCTAGAGGCAGCCTAAATAAAACGATTTTATTTTAACTGAGTTTCTGAGGCAACTTTAACCACTTCACCCGTCTCCTCCACAAAGATTGTAATTATTTTCTCGTTTCAGTTGCCGTTTTAAACAGCAACACCCAAGTTTCCTAAAATATATTCTGATACTTAAAAAACAAAACAGGACAGCCCAGATACATTTTGTTTTGCACGGCCATACAGTATCAGGTGTTTTGAGCTTGGTCATCTACCAGGATGATCTGTCAGCAACAGTCGGGGAAAATGTTTAATGTTTGGGAAAGTTTTTTTCTCTATGCATCCACTTTCCCTGCATTTTATCTTTAAAAACATTGGTTCAGCATTGAGGGATTTTGTTTTTGGGAGAATGTCACATTTAGGGCCTGTGTATGTGAGCAGCTAGTGGGTGGGCTGCATGACATGCCTTGTTCTTGAGATTTACAATAATTTTGACTCCTCAAAAGACTGTAAACTGTTGATTGTCAGTCAATCAATCAATCAATTCTTTATTTATATAGCGCCTTTCAAAATCAAAGCACTGCACACAACAATAGCCACAATATTGAAACAGAAAGCAGTATAAATTATTTAAAATCATTCCGGAAAAGTCAAATGAAATAAATAAGCTTTTAATATAGTTTTAAAATTACTGACAGTCAGGCATTCTCTTAACCGATGAGGTAGAGAATTCCACAGGGTTGGTGCTACAAATGAAAATGCTTGAGCTCCAGAGGATTTTAAGGGAACCCTGGAAATCTCTAGCAAGCCCTCATCGGCGGATCGGAGAGGTGATTGGGGAAGTAGGGAGTCAGTAGATCTTTCAGGCAGTCGGGTCACTGTTCATGTAGGGCTTTAAAGGTAATCATGCCTACCTTATTGGTGATCTGCCACTGAACTGGCAGCCAGTGCAGTTTGACAGCACGGGTGTAATGTGACTTGCTCTAGAAGTACCAGTCAGCAGCCTGGCTGCAGCATTCTGCACCAACTGCAAGCGGCAGATATCAACCCCAGATGGCCCTAGGTAGAGGGCATTGCAGTAGTCAAGACGGGTAGTAATGAAGGCATGGACCAATGTTGGAAGGTCACCTGGTGGAACCAGGTGTTTTACCCAGGTGATATTTCTCAGATGGTAAAATGAGGATTTGACTACAGCTGACTCTTGAGATTTCAGGGTCAAGCCATCATCAAAAATAACACCCAGGTTATGCATCCGATCCGAGGTAGTGAGCTGGACACCATCAAGTAATAGGCCTAACACATGCCCAGCCCCATAACCCACCCCCCGGGTGACCCAGGTCCACAACCAACACCTCAGTTTTATCCGGATTCAGTCTCAGCCAACTCAAGCTCATCCAGTCTTTGATCTCAGAGAGGCAATTGTTTAGCACAGAGACTGCATCAACCTGCCCGGGCACAAAGGACATGTACAGCTGAGTATCATCTGCATAGCAGTGAAAACTCAAGTCATATCGCTGGATGATATAGCCCAATGGCAGCATATACACTGCGGACAACATGGGTGCCAATATGGAGCCCAGCAGCACCCCGCAGGACAAGGGGAGGGCATCAGAGGAATAAATTCCGGTGACCACCCTTTTAGACCTGCCTATGAGGAATGATCAAAACTATTCGAGGACTGTATCCGACAGTCCACAAAGGAACCACAGGGTTTCCAAAAGCACCCCATGGTCCACAGTGTCAAAGGCTGCTGAGAAATCAATAAGGACCAAGATGGTACGAGCCTTTCGATCTCTCACCATTAGGAGATCATTTAGTACCCAAACAAGGGCAGTTTCCATGCTATGCCTCTTCCTGAAACCAGACTGAAGAGCTTCATAGACATTGTGAGTTACAAGATGATTGTCCAGTTGCAACGCAACTACCTTCTCAATAATTGTGGGATTAAAGCAGAGAAGCTGATGATATGAGGGGAACGAAAAGGGTTCAACATCCACTCCAAATTACAAATATAATAATTTATGGGCAACGGTGCAATGTATGGGGCAAGATTTGGCTTCATGTAGTTAAACAGGCTTCTTTATTTCATTAAATTACATAACCCCTATGCCTAGCACCACTTTGCCCCAGGGTTGCTGAGCAGTGAATAGCATGGCAGCTCAACAGGCTCATCAGGGCCAGGGCAGCCGGGTGACCTCAGCTTCACATGCAACCCAGATGAGAAGTGAGGACCAGGCCATACGCGATGCCTTGCAATGTCTTAAAGACCTCAGAGGTCCTGATTTGATCCTCACAGTGTCCAGGCTTGAACCCGGCCTGCAGGTTGCTCCTACAGAGAGCCAACAGATTGGGGGGGAGGTCTGACCACCAGCAGTGAACCAGATTTCTCAGGCAGGGCAGAGGGAAGGAGGTGACTGCTGAGGCTGCGCCAGCTCTCAGCTCACCTTCTTGAATCAGTAGTACAAAGGAGCACAGATAGAAAAAAGGGGCAAGGTGAGCAAACTAATCATAAGGCCCAGGCATCAGTGGAAGAAATCTGATGGCAGAGGGAAGCAGGGCAGATCAAAAGTGAAGGTTCACTCACAGCAGACCAAGGGCTGAGGCTGGAAGCTTCCAAGGACATGAGAAGTGAGGGCAACACGGCTCTGGTGGAACAGGTGCCATCTGGTGAATACAAAAGAGACTGGGGCAGTGATGTATCCATAGAGGTGGTTGGGTCCAAAGACAGCAGTGAGGATGAATTGCCAGGTAATCAAGGGGCACAATAAGCCCTAGGAGGAACTCGGCTTGAGGTCCGTCAAGGCTACCAGCATATTACAATGTGCCACCTACAAAATACAATATATGGCAGAATTATTTGGAGAGGAAGGCAAAAGAAGCCACTGCCAGAGAACTGAGTGAAAATAGGGCTACTGGCAAGGGAGGTGGCACTGTAGACCTCCGCTGCCAGCAGTGCCTGAGTGGAACACCTGGCAGCCCTAGTGAGGGTGCCACACTGGGGGTCATTGCCCATAGTCAAGAAGCACAGGAGGTGGTGCACAGTGGTTATCAGACAGCCCCACTGATCATCAATCTACCTAATCTGTTGACAAGTGAAGCGGGTGCCTGGGTGACAAGTGGGGTCCCACAAGGGACACACACCCTGAATGGGCAAATGTACTTCCACAGGGGTTAGGCAATTTGTCAGTCCCCCTTCCCACTGCAGGCACAGGGGCAGGTTTGCCACCTAATCAGCCATACACTGGTATGAACCCAGCAACGCCACAGTGGCCTGCATTCCCATGGGGATCCATGTGCAGCCAATGTCCGCAAATGTGGACCATCATGTATGGGGGCATGGGTGGCTTACCAGCCACAATGGGGGCTATAATGAACCCATGGAATGCACAGGGCACAGCTCAACGAACAGCTCCATAAGGAGGAATAGTACAAGGGAATGTAGGAGCACAGGCCACGCCATTATGTGCTCCAGAGGAAGGGGCCACTCAGGTGTTCATAGGATGTTCCCTTCAGGGTTTATCAGACCAGCAGATGGCAGGGGCACATGGGGGAATGGCATCTTCCAATGTGGGATCCACACAGGCAAAGTTGGGCACATCAATAGAGGTGTTCCCTCCGGCTGGCAATAGTCAGCCGGATCCCTCCAATGTGGGATCCATATTGTCACAGTTGGGCACATCAATAGCGGTGGTCCCTCTGGTGAGCAATGGTCAGCCTGAGGTGACTTCAGCACCAGAGCAGCCTTCAGTGTTTTCAACCACGGCTCAGCAGGGAGATATGAGGGCACAAGGGGCTGCAGTCCAAGTGTGGACTGTGACATAGGCACCTGAGCCACAGGCACAGCAGTCAGGCTTGAGCAATTTGACTGGAACTGGTGTGGATGGGGGGACTGGAGGTGCAGTGGCTGCCCCAGCTGTCAGGAGCCAGCCACTGCCTCATACAATAATGGGAGTCAAACCCAGGTTTAAACTGTTGGGCATATGCTGGGGTTGATGATCCATTAGGAGATCATTTATTGGACACAGTCTGGGAAAAAAATATGGAAAGGGGAATTTATTGACATGCTTTCATTATTGCATTAGGAACTCCCAGAAGAGAATGAGGATAAAAAGGGAAAAAAGAGAGGCCTCAAATATCCAAAGTGCCTTTTACATTTGAAAATTGAGTTGCAGCTTTCGACATATTTATGTCTGTATACGGGATGAAACACACTGGCAAAATGGTTTCATTGCTTAAGTATCAGGATACTATAAAATGTGCTCACCTATCCTTTGATGGATACATGTGGCTTAAATATGATGAACAGTTCTTCCTAAAAATGGCTTGGCAGTCCAATTTCAAATGGTAGCACACACATAGGCCTATGGATTTGCTACATGACGAGGGGCAGGCCCAGTATTGTGACATATATGGATAGTGGTCACATCATTGCAAAACAAACAGTGAGGGATAATAAGAAAGAATAGAGTAAGGCTGTTAAAAAAGCTTGTTATGATTACAACAAGGGCAAGTGTTTTTGATCCTATGGTAGGTACAGCTACATCTGCAAAAGTTGTGGAGGGGACCACAAGATTACAGAATGCAATTGCCAGGCAGGCAGATGGCATGGTAATGAAGGAGCTGGGGGAGAGAAAGGAAAACAGGGGCTAGAAAATCTGGCTAGCTCACCAGTTGAGCTCGACCAAATGAGACCATGGCTCTCCCGTTACCCTAACAGGAATGCAGCTCATTATTGGATGGATGGTTTTAAAAATGGTTTCAAAATCCCTTACAAAGTGCCATGAGTCATAATGACAGCCCATAATCTTAAATCTGCTGCCCTCCTTCCCGATATACTGGAGCAAAAGATTTGCAAGGAAATAGAGGTGGGCCAGGAAGCCGGCCCCTTTGACAATCCCCCTCTGTCTAATCTCTGAATATCCCCTCTAGGACAAGTCCCAAAGAAGTCTCCAGGTGAATACAGGCTGATACATTACCTGTCTCACCCAAAAGGGGCCTCAGTTAATACTAAGGTTCATTCTAAGATCTAAGGAGCTGAAGAGGGGGTGAGCCCATGTTTGCTCCTGTCATTTCACCCATAATAAGCAATGCGGTTTCCGTCTAGTATATATGAATCCAATCTACTTTTAAATTGTTTTTTGTTCCTGCTAGCTACAATTTCCATTGGCAGGCTGTTCCATGGAGACACCACCCTCTAGGTGTAGAATGCCTTCCTTTTTAGTGTGTTACATTTTTGGTGCCTTAATTGCAGTGGGTGTCCCCTGGTGCACATTCTATCATTTCTGAATTCAAGGTTCAGTTCATTTAGTAGTTGTCCTGCATAACATCATAACACAGAAGTAGGTCTCCCCATATTCTCCTAGTCTCTAGAGTCATTAGGTTCAATTCCTGGACGCATTTGTCATAAGGCATAGTTCACCCCCTGATGAAGACTCATTAGTGAGTCGAAGCGCTGGGGAGCGTTTGCGCTTATTCTTCTGTTTTGTGTGGTTACCTGTGGTCCGTGGGATCAAATAAATGTTCATTTGACATAAAGCATTGTGTCCCGGACCTGGATTTTATCCTAAAAAGACAGGTTGTAGAGTGCTGATTGTGTTGGCTTGATAGTTCAGTACAACCCTTTGTGACAGGCCCCCACAATGGGCTTCCATAATCCAGTAGTGGTGGAATTCATTGCTCCCGAGGACAGCTCTGTGCAATACGCGTCATTTGACATGTCGGTGCAACTGATCCAGGGACTGGGCCAAGGGGCATTGATGGTGAAGAGCAACATCATTTCAGCATTCCACCTCCTTCCAGTGAGTTCAGGTGACTATGATCTATTGTGATTTACTTTTAATGGGCACTGCTATGTTGATAAAGCAATACCCATGGGATGCTCAATGAGCTGTGCCACTTTTGAGACATTCACTATCTTTCTAGAGTGGGCTGCCAAAGTGCACATGGGGATGACTTTTTGTTTACAGGTTCCAGCGGATCAAGGAAGTGTAAGGAAATGCTGGTAGGTTTCCATGCCCTGATGGAGCATTTTGGTTACCACTGGTACCAGAGAAAACAGAGGGCCCTGCCACATGTCTTTCTTACCTAGGTATAGAAATTGATTCTGAAGCAAGGGTTTCTTGCTTACCACCCAATAAGATAACAATCCTGAGCCAAATATTGTGAGAAATGGGGAAGGCAAGGACAGTGACCTTAAGGCAGTTGCAATCTGTCCTAGGGCATTTGAACTTTGCATGCTGAGCAGTCAGCCCAGGGAGACCATTCCTTAGGCAAATGGCCACCACGACAGCTGGGGCCACAAAACCTTATCATCATATCATGGTGTCTCAGGGCATGAAAGAAGACCTTAAGATGTAGGAACTGTTTCTACAGGGTTTCAATGGGGTGGCTGTATTGCAAAAGTCAGAGGAACAACACCAGGAGCTGGACCTAGTCACAGACGCCTCAGGCAGGGGTGGCTTTGGAGCCTTCTGTGATGCTGTGCCATCTACTTATCATTATGTTGCATAACATTTGTGATAAATATGATGTTATGTGAAGGTCTGCTTAGGGACTAGCAGGTAGAAATTGTAGGGGCCTGACCTTCTAACCCCTAACACAGTAATTGCAGAAACCAGATGGCTAGTTTCCTTATCTGTTGAGACATAGTGATTCCTTCCAAAATGCCAGGTTTTAACAGATCGTAAACTATTCCTACTTTGATCTGCTGAGGACAAGGTATGCATGTTATAACACTTAGAGGAAGGGGGACATTTGGCTGATTCCTGTTGGCTTTCACACATAGAAGGGAACTGTTGGTAGGATGTGTGTTCTGAAAACATCAAAGGAAATGCTCTGATCAAAAGGACTGTCATATTTCGGATATTGCTAACTTTGCAGATTTCTAGCCAACAGTAAAATGACACCCTCTTGAATATACTTGGTCAGGTTACAACATTAATTGGACTAACAGTGACCTCATGTTCTGTGACCATATGAGTTTACCCCCATAATAGTGACAAGGGACAAATGGCAAGTACTATTGGTGATGCTAGTAAAGGAGGGCAGGATGGGAGGAGGGAGGGAGGAAGGTGTTTACCCTTAATGCTAGGAGCCTTGGGAAGAAAACTGCAGAGTTACAGGTGCTCATGGCAGAGGGAGAGGTGGACATTGCAGCCATCACAGAAACATGGGCCACCCAATACAATGACTGGGACCTGTCTGTACCAGGGTACAGGTTATTTCATAGGGACAGGGTGATTGGGAAAGGAGGGGGTGTGGCACTTTATGTGAAGGAAGGACTGAAGTGTGTAAGGGAGGAAGGGGAGGAGGGTAGTACAGAGTCACTTTGGATGCAAATCCAGGATTCCATGAATAGGATTCTTAGAATGGGAGTGGTGAACAGGCCACCATCTCAGATGGAGGAGATAGACAGGGAACTAGTGGGACAGATCAGAAGAACCTGCGAGAAGGGTAGTGTGGTGATTGTGGGGGACTTCAACATACCAGGAGTGGACTGGAGAACCCCAACAACCAGGATCAGAAGGAAGCAGGTACTGCTGGATGCTTTCCAGGACAGCTTCCTGCTGCAAATGGTCAGTGAACCAACCAGGTTAAGGAATACCCTTGACCTTGTGCTGGCACATGGGTACTTTGTGAGAGAACTTACAGTGGAGGAACCGCTGGCAGGGAGTGACCACCACTCAGTATGGCTCACACTGGATATGGGCAAGGAAGGAGTGGAATCTGGCACAAGAGTGCTGGACTTCCAGAGAGCCGACTTTGAGAGGATGGGGGAAGTGGTAAAAGGGTACCTGGCCAGAATTCAATCTAGTATGGACACTAACCAGAGGTGGGAGCTCATAAAGCTGGATATAGTGGAGGCAACCAAAACATGCTGCAAGGCCCAGAGCAAGAAGGCTAGGGCTAAGAAACTGAGCTGGTTGAGGAAGGAGGTCATGGAAAAGGCAAGGAGGAAAAGATCTGCCTTTAGAAAGTACAAGAAAACAGGGAGGGGGAGGACAGGGAGGAGTACTTGATGGAATCGGAGGGTGACGAGGGCAGTAAGGGGAGCCAAGGCATCTACGGAACTCAGGCTGGCACAAGGCATTAAGAAGGAGGGGGAGAAGGACTTCTTTAGGTACATCAGGGAGAAAAGGAGCTGTAAGGACCACATAGTAAGGATTAGGAAGGAAGGGGGTTGGGTGGAAGCAGGATGCGATAAGGCAGAAGCACTAAATGAGTACTTCTACTCAGTATTTACTAAAGAGAAGAGTGGGTGACACCCAAGGGGGAGAAATGGCAGAAACGAGGGGGAAGGGGTGACAGATGGGGAAATCATGGAGGGCAGAGTTTGGGAGGGTTTGAAGGCACTGAGGGTGGACAAGGCACCAGACCCAGATGGCATCCACCCCAGGGTACTGAAGGAGCTGGCAGAGGTCCTTACAGGACCTTTGGCAGACCTATTTAATGCCTCTCTACATTCAGGGTGTGTACCTCAGGACTAGAGGATGGCTCATGGTGCCCTCCACAAGAGTGGCCCCAAGGATGAACCAGGAAACTACAGACCAGTGAGCCTCACATCCATCGTGGGTAAGCTAATGGAGACTATCCTGAAGGAAAGGCTGGTGGCCCTCCTACAGGCCAAAGGACTACAGGACAGCAGACTGCATGGCTTCATATGGGGCAGATCCTGCCAAACCAACTTGGTAGAGTTCTATGACTGGGTAACTAGGCAATTGGACAGGGGCCATGCAGTGGATGTCCTGTATCTGGACTTCAGTAAGGCATTCAACTTGGTGCCACATGGAAGGCTGGGAAGTAAGTTAGTAGGCACAGGGGTGGGTGCAAAGCTGGTTAGATGGGTAGGAAACTGGCTTCAGGGAAGGCAACAGAGGGTGGTGGTGGGTGGGGAGCTCGCACACCCAAGGGTAGTGATGAGCGGTGTTCCACAGGTCTTGGTGTTGGGACCAGTGTTGTTTGGGATATTCAGTAAGACATATCATTGGACATCAAGAGCAAGATCAGTCTGTTTGCTGATGATACCAAGGTAGGAGCAGTGGTGGATGACCTAGGGATGGCAGGGTTGCTGGATGATCTGGCAAAGCTTGAAACCTGGTCAGACACCTGGCAACTGGGGTTTTAATGCCAAAAAGTGCAAGGTGCTGCATTTTGGGGTGAAGAACCCGCGGAGGAGTTACCAGCTGGGGGGAGTGCAGCCAGCCCAGACAGAGGAGGAGAAGGTTCTGGGTGTGCTCATTACAGGGTCAATGAACAACTCGGCACAATGTAGGAAGGCAGCTGCAAAGGCCAATGAAATTCTGGGTAGTATTGCAAGGGGTATATCCTTGAGGAGGGAGGAGGTGATTCTGCCGCTGTATAGGTCATTAGTTAGACTGCACCTGGAGTACTGTGTGCAGTACTGGTGCCTGTATCTGAAGAGGGACATTAAGTTACTGGAGGGGGTGCAGCGCAGGGTGACAAAGATGATCCAGGGGCTGGGGGATTTATCATATGAGATGAGGTTGAGGGAGTTGAACATGTACTCACTGGAGGAGTGGAGGGATGGGGGGACATCATTGAAACCTTTAAGTACATGAAAGGAATAAACAAGACACATACAGAGGTGCTGTTCAAAGTAAGGGAGGGGAGGGACACCAGGGGCCATGATATGAGACTGGAGAGAGGAAGGTTCAGGAGGGAGATGAGGAGACACTTTTTTACAGAGAGGGTGGTGGCTGGGTGGAATGCGTTACCTGCAGAAGTGGTATCCAGTAGAACAGCGGACTGCTTCAAAAGGGGATAAGACAGGACAAGGGGGAGGGTTAATGAAGGGTAAGGGTGGAAGGGAGGGGCAGCTGCAGAATAAGAGGTGCTAGCTGCACATTCAAGCAGACTTGATAGACCTCTAGGCCTTTATCTGCTGGCAAATTTCATATATTCGTATGTTCGACATCACAAGGAGGTGGAGAGACTTTTTGCCCAGCATCTGAGGGGACAGTGCAGACTTTATCTCTGGACTCCTAAGAGAATACACACACTGTGTTCTGAAAGAAAATGCACTTCTGCACAATTACTGTAGGTAATAGCAACTCAACTAGAAAACTAGATTAAAACTTGAAATTCAGTTACAGGCATATTTGTTTCTGAAATTCCCTTTTATTTTGACTGTAAGTATTTATGTTACATGTTCTGTGTTTTGTATTTTATCTATTTTCATTTTTTAGTAAACACCATTTTCCTTGAAATTCTGCCTTTGCCTTCTCAGTTTCTTTTGCATGTGAATGCTGGAAAAGTGTTAACAATTCTGACAACTGTTAAGGGCTTAAAACAAAAGTGTTACTTATCTTGCTAAGGTGAGAATATACCTAGGTCTCAAACTGAGTCATAAGGGTAGACTTGTGAACCTGGCTGGGTACCGACTGGGTGAAGTATTGTACTGCTTCCCCCGAAGAGGGTACATATCTGAGCCTGTTAACTGGGTGTGCTAGCAAAAAGGTTCATATTTGACCCCAGGACTCAAGACTAGTAGGTGATTTGGACCCAAAACAGATAGGAGGGTTACCCTGCTTGTCTCCTGTTCACATATTGCACATGAAGGTTTGGAACTGTGGGAGCAGAGGTCTGATCTGCAGGGTGTATTTGTGACAGATCTGGTTGGCAACGGTTGGATTTAAAAGTATTTAGTAATACAAGCATTAATAGTCCAGTGTGTCAGATTGATACTGTAAGCTCACTGCAAAATAAGGCAGTGATTTAAAAAAATAAAGAACTGTATATTTGTGCTTACAGTGTACATTCCCTACCTGTTTTATTTTTTTTCCGGTGTAAGCTAGTGTAGCAGTAGATAGAGAAGAAGATGACTTCCAACTACAGTGAGTACACTGCAGACTACCTGAGGCAGTTGTGCCAAGAGAGAGGAGTCCAGCACGAGGGCTGAGCCAAAAAGCAGCATCTCATGGAGGCTTTTGTGGTAGCCGATGCCCAAGACCTCAAGTCACAGTCTGTGACTGGAAAGGACCAACCCTTGGGAGTGGAGGGGCCAGGGTCCAATGCAGTGTCCAGACCCAGGTAGGAGGACAGCAGGGCCAGTGCAAGCCAAGAGCCACAGCAGCAGGGGAAGGTCACCAACATCCTGGAGCCAGAAGGGATCATGCTGCAGATGGAGGTGCAGAGGATGGAGCTGGAGTTTGAACAGAAAAGGTTCGAAGCCCAGCAGTGAAGGGAGCTTGAACAGAGGAAGCTGGAGATGGAGAGAGAGAAAAAAGAAGCGAGAGCAGTGAGAGGCTGATCAAGAGAAGTGAGAGGCTGAGTGAGAGGAGAGAGAGAGCGCCTGCGGAAATTTGAACTGGAGAAGCTACAACTCCCAAGACAAGTGCCGGGAAAGGTAAGTGGCCTGGATTTAACTGAAACTACAGGACTGGGTTACAAATTAAATTCTATATTGATAGCTGAATTTAAAGAGGGGGGAAGATATGGATGCCTTTCTAAATTCCTTTGAAAAAGTATGTATTCAAGCAAATATTCCCAGAGAGTTCTGGAGCTTCCAGCTATCCCCGCTGCTTACCGGGAAAGCTCAGGACGCATTGGGTTAACTGGACAATGAGGACAGTAATGATTATAGTAAACTTAAAGCTGCCCTGCTAAAAAAGTATGATTTAACAGCAGAGGCATACAGAGTTAAATTCAATAAGCTCAGGAGAAGCCCTGACATGAGCTACGAGGAGTTAGCAACTAAACAATGTCAGTTTTTAAAACATTGGAGGAAAGGGATTGAAGCAGACTCTGTAGAGAAAGTTGAAAATGTTGTACTGTTAGAGCAGTTTTTCTGGGTGACCCAGCACAGCTGAGAACCTGGCTGGAGGACTGAGATCCAAAAACAGTGCAAGAGGCTGCTGAACTCTCAGACCGCTATGCCAGGAGCAGACCTGCTCTGAGAGGGAATGGGGCAGGCGTGCCATCGCAGAAAGGGAAAAGCGTGCCTTCAGAGCAGCTAAATCCCTTCCTGCCTCCACCAAAACCAGGTGGCCCCAGGTTACAGAGAAAAGATTTGCCTGTTATATGAAATGAATATTGGGTCTGCCGAGAACCTGGACATCTTGCCAGGCAGTGTCCAAAAAGGGCAAAGAGTGCACAAAATGGTGCGAGGAAAGAAGTGGGTTGTTTGTCTGTCCCTGAAAGCATGTCAGTAAACATGAGGGAATGCATACACCCAGTCACTGTGAATGGGGTACAGACCCATGGATTACAGGGACATCTGCCCCTGTCATTAATGCAGAAATATTTAAGCAAGAGGCAAAGAGGGGCTGGGCATTTGTTCATTCATGGGGATGGGAAGCCAGTAACAAGGCAGCAGTTTGAAGCCATCCTCAGGAAGGGTTTGTGGCTGGCAGGCTTGGATCCAGGTTAATTTAATACACATTTATTCCAGATTGGCGCCATGACAGAAACAACCTAGTGTGGCCTCAAAGGAGAGCAAATAATGGAATTGGGCAGATGGGCTTTCAGAGCATACAAAGGATATGTCAGGCCTCAGCATGGGGCCTCAGGCATCGAGTTATGAATGAAAAGACTATCAGGTTTTACTCCATTATGACCTGCAAACATTTACTATGCAATACTCATGGTATCTATTTGTTTTTCAAGTATGACTGAAACACCACCCCAGCTTTGGATTGTTAGGCACTCACACATGAGGGAAACTTACATAAGAGTGGCAGAGCAGCCATATAGCAAACAGCTGGGCATACCACAAGAGTGAGCACTCATCCAGTGGGCCAGAAAAGGGGGAATGAAATGGGGGCAGTTGTTGGACACAATAAAGAAAGTGAGGCTCCAGAGACAACCAACTGTTGCATTGATGCTTCACTTGGGAGGGAATGATCTGGTCACCCTGGGGGAACCAAAGCTGATTAGGGAAGTCAAGAAGGGCTTGGCCCATCTGAAAGAGCTCCTATGATGGATGGTCATGGCCTGGACCCAGATAATTTCACGACAGCAGTGGAGAGGAGCACATATCATGCAAGCTATTGAGAATGCGCACAGGGAGGTGTTCTGGGAGGTGTCCTGGTTTGCCACCTTGCAGGGTGTGGAAATCATTTAGCATTTCCTGATCACCAGAGCTGATAGGGCCCAGTATAGTCATGATGGAGTCCACCTTTCAGAAATCAGGAATGACATTTTTAATAACACCCTACAGGATTTTTGTGATAGTGTATCATATGGGAAGAGTAAGACCTCTTGGGCATTAGTGGGGAATACATGTTAGACATGTATGTACTGTAAGTGGTGGAAATTTATGGCTGACCCTGGAAATTCTCCTGGCTTTAAAGTAGAATGCAAATGGTTACTGGGTGACACCAGGTCGAAACATGACCCTGGGTGGGTATGCTTCATGGAGTCATGTGGACTGTCACTCAAGTGGGGCATACTCTGGAACACTGGGGGACAACATCTGAAGACAGGGAGTGCAGCAGTAGGTGGGCATGCTCCTCATCTAAGGGTCAAGGATGTCCCAAAATTTTTGCAAGGTGGGGAACTGTCCAGAGGAGAGACATGGCCCCGGATGGGTCTGTCCGACTGACAGGTCAGAGTTCCCTGACAGGTGTGAGGTGGAGGGAGGATGGTTGAGTCAAGACCTGAATTTGCTGCCCCGTGGTCTTACTAAGTTGGTCTCTACTGTGTGTACAAATTGTATATGTAAATATGGATGCAAATGCTGATAAATCATTATGTTATGTATTTTGAAATTATTCAAGTAAAAAGCTGCAGCCTTTTTCATACCAAATATATGAGCAGTGGTGAGTTATTGATGGAGGGGTCCATTGGGGCAATGAACCCCCAGCCTCTCACGGAGGGGGTGAGCTGCACATGGCCCACCATTAGTGTGGGAGTAGCTGCCCAAGCCCTAAGGGCAAAATAGGTAGCACCAGAATAGCAGAACCAATCACTAGGGAACTACTGAGGGGGCAGGCACAGGCCTGTCCATTAGGGACGGGCCTGGGGAGTGTTTAAGTGAGCAATTCAAGAGGGGTTCTCCTCCTTGAACCTGCTCACCAAGAAGGAAACCCACCCACTCACCCCAGGCTGCTGGGCGCAGCTGTGCAAACTGTCGCAGTTCAGGCAATGGTCTGTGGAAATTCATGACTGACCCTGGAAAAGGAAATTCTCATGGCCTTAAAGCGAAATGCAAATGGTTATTGGGTGACACCCGTTCGAAGTGCGACCCTAGGTGGGTATGCTTCATGGAGCCGGGTGGGAAGTCACTCAAGTGGGGTGTACTCTGGAATAGAGATGCAGCGAAATTAAATTCTGCTGGCGAAGTGAAGGCAAAGTGGCCACTTCACGTTGTCACTCCGCTACATGGAGTGGCCAAAGCAAAAGGCTCACTTCACCTTGTAATTATTACTTCACATTGTCATTCTGCCTTAACATGAAATAAGGCTGAGTGACAACAATATTGGCAGCCCCTCACACACACAGTCACCTGAATTAATGTGCATTCCCAAAATGCTACTGTCTTGTTTCCAGAAAATTCCCAAACGCTGACGAAGTGAAATGATAGCACAATAAGAAATGCAAAGTCTCCCAGAATCAATGGTACACTTAGTCATGTGTGCAGGGGTCACACACAGTCACCAGAATTAATGGTCATCCCCAAAATGCTACCTTGTGTCCAGAAAATTCTCCAGTGCTGACGAAGTGACATGATAGCACAAAAAGAAATGCAAAGTCTCCCAGAATTAATGGTGCACTCAGTCATGCATGCAGTGGTCACACACAGTCACCAGAATTAATGTGCATCCCCAAAATGCTACTGTCTTGTGTCCAGAAAATTCCCCAGTGCTGATGAAGTGAAATGATAGCACAACAAGAAATGCAAAGTCTCCCAGAATTAATGGAGCACTCAGTCATGCGTGCAGTGGTCACACCCAGTCACCAGAATTAATGTGCATCTCCAAAATGCTATTGTCTTGTGTCCAGAAAAACCGCCATTGCTGACAAAGTGAAATGAGAGCATAACAAGAAATGCAAAGTGTTCCAGAATTAATGGTGTACTGCAAAATGCAAATGCACAGACAGATTACAATTGCACTGTGCACTCAAGAGATGCAGATGCAAAGGCACAACAACACCTAACCAGTGCTCACAAGTCACAAATCCAAATGTGGAAAAGAATACCTTTTGCTGGTTGGGGGGCTTAGTGCACAGCAGTAACAGTCCACTGCCAGTAAAGATACCACAAAGCAGTATAAAAAATTCATGTAGGTGCGGTGGATAACAGGTTCACACTGCTGCAATTACTGTGTGGCACAAAAAAAGGTGTCTGATTTAATGGCATACATTGCACACACACACACACACACACACACTACAAGTAATGTGTAGCAAATTGAAAACCTTTAGTAATATACTCAAATGTTTTAAACAAACTGAAATTATACACTGCTGCACCACAATAATCAGCAAAAAAATTTCAAAAATTACTGAAAATATTAGTGTGTACATAACAGTTATACAAGAAAAATATAACCAAAACAGAAAGATTGTCTTTTACTACCAGTTATTCTACCTACACCACAGACACCCCTCCCCGAAGCACACTTCACAGTACACATACTGACTGTTCTAAATTAACATTCAAAATCCACACACAAACAATAAACACTCAATGATATGAGTACAGGAAGGTTTCCTACAATCGATGTACTAAATTTTGAGCAAAAAAATGGCTCAAAAAGGCTTTTTTAACAGCTTTTAGAGGATTTGAATTGCAGAGCACTGAGAGGAAACTGTCTCCATCTTCCACTACACACACACTACACTGAACTGAGGCTGTGCAGAACAATCTAGAGCCCATGTGACCTGCAATCCCATGAAGCACTGCAAAATTCACCTTGGAGCTAAATTACAAGGCAAAGTGATGTGAAGTACATTGATTTCAATGTACTTTGCCTTAAAATTGGTGGAGAAGTGGTTTGGGGAAGGTGGAATAACACAAAGTCATTGGTTTCAATGAACTTCGTGTTCCTCATTATAGTGCAAAGTACTCCGCTTCATGTTGAGGGCACTTTGCAGATTCTGCGTTACTCCACGAATCACTCCGCAGAGTGAATTTTGGCCACTTTGCCCACCACTATTCTGGAACACTGGGGGACAAGTTCTGAAGATGGGGAGTGTGGTCCTGGGCAGGCATGTTCCTTGTCTAAGGGTCAAGGATGTCCCAAAATCTGTGGAAGGGGGAAAACTGTCCAGAGGGGAGACACAGCCCCAGATGGGTCTGTCCAACTGATGGGCCAGAGTTCCCCTGACAGGCATGAGGTGGAGGAAGGAGGGTATAGCCAAGACATGAATTTGCTGCCCCGCGGTCTTACTAAGTTGGTCTCTATTGTGTGTACAGGTTGTATATGTAAATATGGATGAAAATGCTGTTGAAATCATTATGTTATGTATTTTGAAATTATTCAGGTAAAGAGCTGCAGCCTTTTTCATACCAAAGATATGAGTTATAGTGAGTTATTGAATGGGGTGGGGGGTCCATTGGGGCAAAAAGGTAGGTCATCGATTTGCCAAATCCAGTGAGACATTTCTATTAGATGCCATTAAAAATCTAAGGAAGGTGTATAATAAACTCATGAGATACAAAAAAGAAAGATATAGGAATAAATTATGGGAGGACTTACAAGAAGTTATTCAGCTAAAAACATGCAAGCTTTTTGATCATTGGTAGCCTTTGGTACATCCTGAAATAATTGGGAATGCAATATTACAGCTGTAATGTCAGCCAACAAGTGGCTGAACCATTTCAAAAATGTTTATGATGCTGAAATACTGGAGAAAGAGGCTGTTTATGTGCTTGGAATGGATATAGCAGGAGTACGTAATCTGGCACGTTGGAATTCTGTGTCCCCCTTAGAAGTTTGGGCTGCAATATTGGCAAAGCATCATAATAAGGCAGTGGTTACTGATGCTATCCCAGCCGAACTATTCCATTGTAATCTGGATTTCTGGTCACACCTCTTGGCTAATGTATTTGCAGTAATAAATTATAAATTGAAAGTGCCAGTCAATTGGAATTGAATCATTATTTTTCCGCTTTCTAAAAAAGGTAAAAGAGAATATCCATAATGTTATAGGCCTATCACACTATTACCAAATGCACAAGAAATATACTTTTAAATATATATTATTTTTTGTCAAGACTGGAGGAATGGGTCTCAGACAACAAACTGATATCTCAATTCCAATGTGGTTTTAGATGATTGCATAGTACCTTGGATCTTGTTTGCACATTAAACTATATTTTGGACACTTACGTGTCATATAAAAAAATAAATATTTATGTATGTTTTATTGACATCAAATCAGCCTTTGATTCTGTTAATAGAAACATTCTCTGGGCTATAATGAGAAAAGACGGCATTGAGTTACACTTGTTATGGATTTTGCAAATGCTGTACACAAACACCATGTCTAGAGTAAAACTATCTAGGGACAGGGCGGTCTCAGACCCTATTATATTATGCATGGGGTGAAACAAGGATGTGTGTTAGCCCCTCTTTTGTTTAACTTATATACTGAAACTTTAGTTAAATGTTTAGAGAATGTAGATACCATCCCCCTGTGTTGTCTGGGACCAAGGTGCAGATGTTACTCTACGCAGATGATGTCATTATTTTCTCACAAACTCCCATAGGTCTCAGACGTGGAATTTCCACTGTAACAAAGTACTTAGGAAACTTGGATCTAGAGCTGAAACCAGTAAAACTGAAATAATGTTTTTTGGAAAAAATCAAGTTAAGAATAAAAAATTGAGTTGTATATGGTAGAGATCTAGAGGTGGTAAATTAATGTAAATATTTTGGAGCAGCCTTTGACTCAAGACTAACTTGGAAGCAACATGTAACCCAAGTGAGATTTTCTGCTCATCAATCTAGCCTAGCTATTTCTAGATTCACAACTAAATTTGCCAACAATTACTTCAAGGTGTTAGAAATGGCCTTTGATGCAAAAAATAATAGGCCAATATTATATGGCAGTGAAACTTGACGAACGAGGGTGAACCCATCATATCTGGAATCTGTACAAAACTTATTTTAAAAAACCATACCGGGTGCTCTTAGAACTACACCAACATCATTCCTGAGAGTAGAGACTGGAACGCTTTCACTAGAAGCTAGAATTCTAATGGGGAAATATGTTTTTGGAAGAGAATACAGTTAATGGATGCAGATAGATTACCCAAGTTATGCTAGGAAGATATGATGCATAATTATGTGGTAAATGACAATTGTAGGACAAACTGGTTCATGCAATTAGATTTTATTCTTAGAAGGTTTGAAGTAAGAAGTATATTGTCGGACACTGCATATCAAAACCATTGGTCTTTACTTCTGAAAGCATGCAAAGAATGAAGGACATTTTTGTTCAAAAAGACTTTGAGAGGTTAAGGTTGTTAGATAAAAATGGTATATTTATTATCCTTAAATGAAATGTGGATATAGAACAATATTTACTGTTCTGTGAAAACACGATACATAGGAATATACTTTGTATAGCAAGGTTAGGCACTTTATGGGGCTATTTCCCTGGTATAGTTGATTGTTTTTTATTCAAAAGGCCTATAACTGAATGTGTATGGAAGAAGGAAGCTTTTATAAAAATTCAGCTTCTAATTCTGCACTGTCCAGCTCTTCAAAATGAATGAAAAATTTGGATTGACCCTTTGCCGTGTGGAGAAGGGTTTAAGAAGGAAAAAGCCAAATTCCTTTATCTGATGTCTGTATCTGAGAAAATAAATTTGTTTGGTATAGCAACGTTTTTAAGTATGGTAATGTACCAATTAGGTGATAAATATCGAATTTGCATTAGAACACTATTTTTAAACTCCTTGGCCTTTGTATTATAAATGAAATTCAGGGTATTAGATGTAAGAATTTTAAGTAATGTACATTGGATTTGTGTGATATTATAAAAGTGTATCGTCTGATGAATGTAATAAATCTTTGATTTTAATTATTTTATACAATACAATTGAACTTGAACTTGAATTGAACTATATGTATTTTATATCCTCTGTTCCCCTTCCCTAGGTAACACCTGGAAAAGAGCCTTAGCTCAGTGTGCTTTTCCTGGTCACCAATTTTCAAATATATTAATAAATAAATAAATTATCACAGTTACACTACAGCCAATGTTTGCAGTATCTTCGTCAATGAATTATTAATTTTTTTGTAGACTCTGTTTTTTCACCTGACTTTGGGACATCTCTTGGGAATCCATACCCAAGCTACTGTGTCGGGGTAAGGACTCCAGTCTCTCTGGACCCTGTAGGGAGATTCCAGAGTCCCCAAATTCATGTTGGACAGTGCCGTTGGCTGGACTTGTGGACACAGGCCCCTGGTGGTTCTGTCGCCTCCCCAGAGTCAGGGGATTTTCTCAATTTTCCCTCAACCACCACCAGACATCTGAGACATCTGCCGAAGCTCCCTCCCTCTAAGCATGGTGCCCAACATGCACACGTCCTCCAGTTTCCTCCAGGGGCTGCTGTTGCACTGATCAGTCGCTGGATCCCCTTCCCAGAGAGAGGTGAGCAATCCGCAGATGCTTAATCCTCTCTCTCCCTGGTCAACCCCCAGCCACCCGGGTTCATTCCCAAATCCGGGTTGCCAGTGTGGCATGAGATGTGGCGTCCAGTGCCTCAACCCTCAGCACCACAGGGCTGATCCAATTAATATTTATATAAAATATTAATGTAAATAAAATAAAAATATTATTTGATTTATTTGTTAACCATGTATGTCTATAGAGTATTACTTATTACTGTTACATTATATAATCCACCTTGTCTATGAATTTTTGATGAAATATTATTGAAAACAAAATATGAAAGTAAAACTTGTACAAATGATCACAACACTTTCTTATTATGTTATGTTATTACATATCGACTACTACTAGTACTTCGACTACTGCAATATAATCTATAGTTCTGCCCCCAAGTCCACCCTATCCAGACTGGACCCTCTCTTCAATGCTTTCTGCCATTTTTCCCTTGATGCACCCCCTTGTACCCACCACTGCGAGCTTTTCCATTCACTGGCTCTCGCACCCCTTAGCAACCGGAGACTACTTCACAGTACTAAATTTGCTTCTAACTTCTGGCTTGGTTTCCTTCCACCTTACAGCACCTCCTCCCTATCTTCTCCTCCAACCCTCTCTGATGCCCTCAGGTCTACTGACTCCTGACTATTGGTAATCCCTCACCATTGGATCTCTGCAGGCCAATCAGCCTTCTCCTAGCATCTTCCAAAGCTTTGGAATTACCTGCCAGTCCAAATCTGCCATTCCTTCTCTAGGCATTCGCTATCCTCTGCCCTCTTAAACTACTACACGGTAAACTGTTCATGCACCTGACCTCCTCTTCCCCCCTCTAGCCAACTCCTCTCCCCCTTCCCCTTCCTACTACTACCCTCCCCCTACATCCTTTGCTGCCTGACCAGTGGCTTTAGCTACTGGCTGTAAATGCTGGCTTGTATTTCTACCAACCTCCACACTTACCCCATACTGCAATTCTGCCTTGTCTCCCTGTCAAATGAATTTCCCTTAGTCAGTGACTGTCACCCATGTATAGTGTAACACAATCCAGGTCAAAACCTTGTGCCTTGTTCTCCCTTGGCTACTAAACCTTCCCTATACTGTTTCCCTACCTCATGTACCCCCCCCTTACATACAAGGCAGTTCAAAGCCCTGTAAGCAATGTGTAACTCTAATTCAATTCCATGTAACTAGAAACATAGAAACAGAATTTGATGGCAGATAAGGACCGCTTGTCCCACCTAGTCTGCCCATTTCTCTACCTAACGGATAAGCTGCAGATCCTAGTTAACCAACAGCCTACTTCCTCCTACCCCCCACTAGAATTGCCTTATGTCTGTCCCACGCATTCTTGAATTCCCCCACTGTTTTTGACTCTGCGACCTCCTCAGGAAGACTGTTCCATGTATTCACAGCCCTCTCTGTGAAGAAATACTGCCTCATATTACCTCGGAGCTGCCCCCCCATCTTCAAATTGTGCTCCCTTGTTTTTGCACATCTCTTTTTCTGAAAGATGCTACCCTCTTGGACTTTGTTGATTCCCTTGAGGTATTTGAAAGTTTCTATCAAGTCCCCCCTCTCCCTCCTTTCTTCGAGGCTATACATCTTTAGTTCCTTTAGTCTTTCTTCATATGTCTTCTGATGCAGACCCTGCATCATTTTGGTTGCCCTCCTCTGGACAGCCTCCACCCTGTCTATGTCTTTGCAGAGATGGGGTCTCCAGAACTGAACATAGTACTCCAGATGTGGTCTTACCAACTGTCTGTACAGAGGGCCAACAACTTCCAGTTTTCTACTAGTGATGCCTCTCCCTATGCATCCCAGTATCCCCCCAGCCCTCCTTACTGTCTTCTCACATTGCTGGCCCACCTTGAGGTCATCTGACATGAGTACCCCCAGGTCCCTTTCCATTTTTGTTGTTGTCAGTATCTCACTCCCCATTGTCCACTCTTCCCCTAGGTTTTTATTTCTCAGATGCATTACTTTGCACTTCTTTGCATTGAATGTAAGCTGCCATACATTTGACCATTCCTCCAACCTTGCCAAGTCCCTTTTCATCCTTTCTACCCCACTTTGTGTATCAACCCTGTTGCAGATCTTTGTGTCATCTGCAAAGAGAGATACTTTCCCTTCCAGTCCCTCTGCAATGTCACTTATAAAGACATTAAAAAGGACCGGCCTCAGTACTGAACCCTGCGGTACCCCACTAATAACTCTCCTTTCTTCACTGTGGACTCCATTTACTATTACCTGCTGTGTCCTGTTGTACAACCAGTGTTTTACCCAGGCTACTACACTAGAACCCACTCCCAGGCTGGCTAATTTGTTTATTAATCGTTTGTGCAGGACTGTGTCAAATGCCTTGCTAAGTCTAGGTAGGCCATGTCCACAGCCCCTCCCTGGTCTACTGCTTTGGTCACCCAGTCAAAGAAATCAATTAGATTTGTCTGATATGACCTTACCACTGTTAATCCATGCTGCCTTGGGTCCTGTGCTCCACTGGCCTCTAGGTACTCGACAATTCTTTCCTTCAGAAGTGATTCCATCATTTTCCCTACCACTGAGGTCAAATGACAGGTCTGTAGTTTCCTGCCTCTGTCTTGCTCCCATTTTTGTGAAGGGGAATCACATCCACTCTCCTCCAGTTCTCAGGTACCACCCCATCCTCCCATGATTTATTAAAAAGCGTAGTCAGTGGTGTTACTAGTTCTTCCCCTTAGTTCTTTTAAAATTCTGGGGTGAATCCCATCAGGCCCCATTGCTTTATCCACCTTCAGTTTTAAGAGTTTTTTCACAACCCTTTCTTTTGTGAAAGGACTAATATCAACCCCCCTATCCAGAGTGCTTCTATTGACCAGATTAGGTATTCCCCCTGCTTTTCCATTGTGAATACTGAGTAGAAGTATTTGTTCAGTATCCCTGCTTTTTCACTGTCACTCTCTGCCCAACCACCTTCATCTTTGTTCAGCCTCAGTATCCCTGCCTTAGTCTTTCTTTGCTCCCTAATGTACCTATAAAAGGTTTCATCCCCCTTCTTAACCGAGTTGGCTATCTTTTCCTCAGTTTGGGCCTTTGTTATTCTGACTGCCTTACCTGCTTCCGTCTGCTTTAACTGGTACAGTTCTCTGTCCTGCTTCTTCTGTGTTTCCTTATACTTCCTAAATGTTATCTTTTTTTCCTTTACCTTCCCCACCACTTCTTTTGAGAACCATAGTGTTTTTTTCTTTCATTTTGATTTGTTTATTTGCTTCACGCAAGGACTTGTTGCCTCTGTGATTGCTGTTTTGATGTTTCCCCATTGTTGCTCCACCCCACCTTCTTGCCTGTTTGTTAGTGCTTTTCTGAGGCACTCTCCCATTTTGACAAAATCAGCCCTCCTGAAGTCCAGTACCTTCACTTTTGTGTGGCTTGACTCTACAGCTAAGTTTGCCATGAGTAATTGATGTATGTAAGCAATGTAAGTAGTGATACTCTCAATTCATGACCCCAATGTGCAACTCAATGCTATGTATCATGTACTCACTGCTCTCCTGTCCCCCCCTCCAGGACTCACCATGAAGGGAGCATCTTATTGCTCAGTGTGCTTTTCCTGGTGAAACATTGCAATAAATAAATATTATACTACTTTTTATCACAGTTAAACAACAACCAATGCATACCTTCTCCTCTTCTATGAATTGCTCAACTACCAATTTAAATAAAATAAAATATAAATAAAAATAAGAAAAAATTATGATGTAGGTAAATGTAATGTGATAAACATTCAGTGACTATATGGGATCCATTTTGGGGTGTATTGGAAACATCTGTCACTGGAATCCTATTGGCACCACTCATAAAGTGCACTCACCACTCCCAGCAGCAGCAGTAGCACCACCTGAACCACAAGGACTCCTCTGACACACACCAACACAATTCTTCATGCTGATGGTGTGACTATGTTGTTGACATCACCTATTAGCTCACCATGATATGTATCACATAGAGTTATCATCAGTAAGCCCCCCATGGTAAAAGAACATGATGAGTGACCACACACTTCACCTCACTGGTCAGTTACTACTTTTCCTCTACATTTTTCTCCTCCTTCTCAAAATTTTCCTCTACAACCATCAGTTGTGTTGAATTAATATAAAACTTTAAAAAACTAATAAAAAACACACATATATCTGTCTATTTATATATGTGCGTGTGTGTATGTGTGACATGTAATAAACAATAATTACCAAGCAGTTGTCAGTGCTGAACATTTGCTTGCATGCTGTTACAATTTAGAAGAACCAGCATTTGTCAATGCTAAACATTGTTGCTTGCATGCTGTTAAAATTCAGAACAACAGTGCAGTATCCTAAAGCTCCAGGCTAACCATTCTTCACCAAGTAGCCAATGTCTCATGGGATTTGGTTTGGTAAAGGGTATAGAGCTGAAAACTTAATTTGAAATCAATCCACCATATTTCATAAGGTTCTTGGCTTCAACATTTTTGTAAAAATTTAAGTTAGTACAAAGTGTGGTTCTGGTGCAATGATCCTGCCTACCAGACCAGAGGCCCAGACACCACAAGGCATAGCAGTTTGAAGCCATCAACCTTATCAAGTGTGGACCTGGATTAATTTTAAAATGAACTTGTAACCATAGGTGCAACTACTGTACACATCTTTATCTCATTTTCACATCTTTGCCTTTAATTTCATCATTCTAATGTATGAAAGTCACGCCAAAAATGGCATGGGGAATTTATTTCTGCAATGCATGTATGGCAAAGAAAATACCATAAAACTTTGCTGACAGCACTATATAGTTAGTTCCAATTAAGTGGAAACCAACTAAGAAAATATTTCTTCTAGAGATAAAGTAAATGCAAACATTGAGAATACGTAGCATATTTTATCTGTTCAGACCAATGTATTACATGAGCTATAAATTAGTAGCATGGCCAAATATCTGGGTGCTCTTTTATTTATGACAGTCCATAGTGTATTAGAAATCTAAGTGAAATAAAAAAAAAAAGATTAGAGGCTCATAACAACTGAACATTTCTAAACACAGTACTGTAGCAAGAATTTACTACAATATAGTATTGTGTGTGCATTATATAATACATGTTATAGCATGTTTAAAATAAAAGCAACCACCTTAAATGTATTTTGTCCATTAAAAAAACAAGGTAAAATTTACTAAAAAAATGTAATAGTCATGTGTTCTAGATAAATATGCTTTATACCATGAGAGTGATGAGTAACAATGCAGAATAAAAGTGTAGAGGTGCACAGGGAGGGGCATCACCAGTAGAAAACAGGAGGTGGTGATGCCACTGTACAGACAATTGGTTAGGCCACATCTGGAATACAGTGTTCAGTTCTGGAGACCACATCTCTGGAAGGACATTGACAGAATAGAGGTGGTCCAGAGATGGGCATTAAAAATGGTGAAAGGATTGCACCATAAAACATATGATAAAAGACTGAAAGACCTCAATATGTATACCCAGGGCCCCGTGTTTTCCACAGTTCCACAGCTGTGGAGCTATCTGTGGAAAATCGCAGAATTACACCTCACCCGCGGAAGTCACAACCAGCTGCGGATCTCCCGTAGAGATCAAGGGGGCCATGGAACTCCCACATAAAATGACAGAAGCCCATCCGGGGCAGTGCCACACTGTGAGTGCAATTACAAAATAGCCAGCAATAACTATACATTAAAAAACCCTGCTTCACAGGTACTGGAAAGTATTTCTGTTGGATAGCTCTTTTGAACTACAAATTCTTTTTACTATGCACATTTTTGTTTTTTTAGCAGTTTTATAGGCTAACCTTTTACTTATGTTACTTTTTTTTTTATTTTGTGTTGCCACTTGAAAATTCATCAACACTCTTTAACCTTGTGTACCTTTTGATGGTGGTGTGCCACATCGACGATCTTGCATGGTGGCTTGCAGAACTGCTCTTTCTGTCTCCTTGTGTGGAAACTATCATCGATTTTCAGGAAGGTGGGTGGGTGCAAACTGTGATATTTGCACTGGTCAGTTGTTGGTTTTAATCCCCGACTGGGGTGCACCTGTCCTGTATAGTGTGGAACTGAGGGTTGGAGTTGCTTGAAGTATGGGGTGGCACTAGCAGTGAAGAACTGGTTCATTGACAGTGGCTGTATGCTGAGGAGGTTTAAAAAATTAATCTGTACTACCAGGACATTAGTGGGCACTAAAAGGCACAGCTTTTGAAATAAGAGCCCCCCCCCCCAGTTTCTACCAATTTATTTGAGGTGTCTTGGTGCTGCCGATAGTCTAATATCAATGCTATTTTTTTTCTCAGCTGGAGCAATTTGCAGAGATTGACATTTATCAACATGGCTTCTCTCATATTTTCTTGAAGTGTGACCATGGTAGTCAAGCTTTATATTTATATTTACTGTTATTTTAAAATTAATCATGACATTAGCAATAGTGCTCATAATTTGTGCTTTTACTGTCCCGATCTGCAAAACCCATGGACATCCTGACTGACTGCAGCTAATAACATTACTTGAAAGTTATTGCTAAACAATGGCTCTTTAATTTTACAGCTTAGAATGAACCCATTTTTCAGTTTCAAGTTAATTCAGCATGTCCTCGGGGTGTTACAGATCAGGCCAGTCAAAGCTTGACTACCACGGTCACACTGCAACTAAAGATAACAGATAAATGTCGATCTCTGCAAATTGGTCCAAGCTGCGGAAAAAACTATTAACATCGATATTGGACTGGGGAGGACTCCATTTAAAGATCTTTTTTTTCACACCAATATGACATTGAGCCCCAGAGAGCAACTCTTCCCCTGGAAATGCAAAGCTTATTTGCAGACTCTTCCAAGACAAAGGTAATTGTGAAAGCCCTGCTGCAATAAAAAAATATAATAAATAAAAAAACAGCCAGTGTTGTTTTACAATTATAACAAAAGCACCCCCCCCCCAAGCTGAGCCGTGGCAGCATCAGTCACATTCTAACCCCAACCCCCATGCTGGCACCCAGGGCTGAGCTTGCTAATTTATTTCATTTATTTAATCATTCATAATGGCCTGCTTCAGTATATTCTCTGGGGCCAGATGAAAGATGTCCCCAGCTGGGAGGATGCCAGCAAGTAGGGGATGTGATTTATTAATTTGCCGCTTATAGCGGTTGCTATCCCCATTGAGCCAGGGAGGATTCCATTTAAAGATTTTTTTTCATCAGTTATATTTTAACCCCCAATAATAAAACAGCCAGTGCTAGAGTAACAAGACCTGCTCTGTGCCCCCCCCCCCACACTGTTGGAGTGCTGCCAAGCCACAGATGAGCACAACCAGGGTGGTTACAGCTTTTCTGACAGATGAGGCTGAGAATAGTTTTTTGTCATACTGGCTTTGATAGTGTAGCAGTTCAACACATTGTATGACAGTACTTCACAAATGCGGCACGGATATGCCCTCCTATTGTGCATATGGGGGAAATAGAGCAAATGCAGGTAGATTCAAATAATATTTCGGTAGCTTTATTGCATGAGGAAAAAAAAACTGCAAAACAAGTGTATACACACTTATTTTTTTATGACACATGATTGTCCAGATGGGATGTCAAGTACCTGCCATCTCACAGTCAAGTCTAATTTTTAATTTGCTGTTTTCACCTACTATACAAGTAGTGTACAATTCTTGCAGCACATATATGTGGAAGCACTTAGTATGTGAGTTGAAAAGAGCAGGTATCAGGTGCTCTGTTTTGTGCAAATTAAACCAACTGTAGCATCTAGGAATCAGACTGGTGGGGTTTAAATCTGCACAGGTACATTGGACATTGAAAAACAGTCCATCTCTTTAGCTTTAAGTAGCATGAAATGTTTAATGAAAAAGGTGCCTCAGTGAAAGATGGTCACTGGATATTCATTGAACATTCAACAGTTTAAAACAGTTTAAAACCAGTGAAAGTCACCATGATCGTTATGGAAACAACTTGTGCTCAGTGTGCAGAACATTATTTTCTTTAATTTCTTTAATTAATATATAGATAGATACCACCGTCATCTGTGTTGTTTGGAACCATCCCTGCTGGAGATATTGACTGCAAATTTAATAATCATTGCTGTCTGGGCTGAATTATTTTTAAAATAGTAATGCTCTCTTGTCCAGGTGCCCTACAGAAATATTTCATATTTTGTGTACAGCCTCTTCCAGCCCAGCTACAAAGCATTACATATAATAACTACTAATAAATACTAATAATCTATGCAAAATATTTCCCACCAGTAGCATGACAAAGCCCCGGAGAGCCACAGAGGGGCTTACACTGACATAATAATTTCCACTTCTAGGGGATCTCTGACCAGAAAAGCATTAGTACTGTTCAAAATAATTCAGCCCGGGAGGGCATGATGATTATTAAATAATTATATTTACAAAACATGTCCCTGCATGGATGGTGCCAGCTAGGAGGGGCCCATTATTTTTTTATGTCATTTTCTGCGGGTATATGAGTTGGAGTGCTACAGAGTAAGGAGGGCTTCAGCCACAGTTTAGATCCCTGCCATGGAGCATTGCTATTGTTAAAATCCCTGCTCCCAGCAGGACTAAGTTCAGCCCTGTGCCAGCATTGGGGAGGAGGACATTTTACTGTGGCTGGGTGCCAGCCAGGGCAGGGACACAAGAAATCTTACACTGTCTATGTAACCAAAATGAGTTTACTAACACTTGCATTTCCTGAATTAATTTTTGGTTGTACAGACAGTATGAAGATTTGTTGTGCCCCTGTCCTGACTGGCACCTGGCCACAGTAAATGGATCCCACCCCCACCCTTGCTGGGACCCCAGGCTGAGCTAAGCCCAGCTGGAAGCAGGAAAATTAAAATTTTAATTGACACCTCTGTGGCTATCCTGGACTCCAGCCTACTACACATCATGCTACAATAACCAAAAACAAAACAAAACATTGATCTGCCTGTCTATCTATCTATCATCTATCTATCTATCTATCTATCTATCTATCTATCTATCTATCTATCTATCTTATTCATGTATCCTAATGTGCAACCACTCTAAATGAACCAACTGAACGCCCAACACGATGTAAAAAATAAATGTATGAAATATAGGAAAATGGTTAGGTGTGTGTGTGTGTGTGTGTGTGTGTGTGTGTGTTTGTGTGAAATTCTAGAAAAAAACACGTTGTTGCTGTTTAAGGCTTGTCTGGTATTCTAGGCTCATGAAGGTGTGTGAAGGTGGTGTGTAGTGAATCTGACATCTTTAATTTCACAGTACAAATAAAAAAGGACACATAGTTGTGAAAAGGATTTATTAGCAGCAGAAAACATTTCCAGTTTGTGATCAAACTACAGTTTCCCTGCTCTTAAGTCATTCTCAATTTCTGTAATGAAAGCATATCACAAGAAGGTAGTCTGCGTTCCCATTCTTTACTGCTTTCATCGAAAATATTTTAATTTTATTTTATTCTTTGATAACCGGGTAAGGCCCACTAGGCACAAGTGCCTGTTTTTGGGGGTGACCTGGGAGCACTGGGTGGTTAAGTGACTTGCTCAGAGTCGCACACTATGCAAGTGGAGGTTGTGAGAATCAAATCATGGTCTGGTCTGCTGGATGTACCAAGCTCATTCACAGCTTGTTATTCTAATCTCTGGGCTATACTGCTATATAATTCTTGTTTTCCTGAAAAGTAGGAAGTGAAATCATAAAGACTGTCTTAACAAACGTGGCATAATATATACACCTACACATATGAATATACACCGAACATACACAAACAAATCTGTCTATCTCTCTGTCTGTCTATCTATCCGTCAAAAATCCTTCAAAACTTTTACCAGGAATACCGATCTGTTAACAGTTCTCTTCCAATTGTGTCCTGTGGGTGAGGGGTATGAAATATAGTTCAGAAGCAAAAACATATATATAAAATATAATTGGTATGTCACACTACACCCCCAAATTAACACAAAATTAAAAACTTAACTGAATTTTAAGGGTACATGTTGCAGTACAAGCACTTGACTCTACTAAGAAAATGTCAGATATGAAGAAAAACAGCAACAAAGAATAAAAATAAGGGAAATAGTGCAACAGTTCATTGCTGCAGAATAGCTGCAGAAATAACAGTCCCCCGCCACAGAAGTTCTGTGGCAAATGGGAACCCTGCCACAGAACTTTTCTCCAAAGTGCCACAGAAAAATCGAAGCCTTGTGTATACTCTGGAAGAAAGGAAGCAGGGGGATATGATTGACACATTTAAGTACCTCAGGGGAATCAACAAAGTCCAAGAGGGCAGCATCTTTCAAAAAAAGAGATGTGCAAGAACAAGGGATCACACTATGAGGCTAGAGAAGGGGGAGACTTAGGGGAAATGTGAGAAAGTATTTTTTCACAGAAGGGGTGGTGGATGCATAGAACAGCCTCCCAGTGGAGGTCGTACAGGCTAAAATGATTGGGGAGTTCAAGAATGCGTGGGATAGACAGAAGACAACCCTAGTGGTAGGAAAGAGAGTGTAAGCTGCTGATCATTTAGGATCAGGAGTTAAGTAGGTAGGAAAGTGGGCAGACTAGGTGGGTCAGGCAGTCCTTATCTGCCATCAAAATCTCTGTTTCTATGTTTATTTTTGCCTGTTGTAAAGCTGCGGTGGAAATAACATCTAATTTCCACCACAGTCCATGTTATTTTTACAACAGCCTTATACAATGGTTTATAGAATGGTGAAAGGAGCGGAGAAAGGCAGTGAACCCATAATTGCTCATTTCCATTTACCCATAATAGGTTGGTGTATTTCCACTATTAACATAAGTGTCTAGACTGTGTTTAAAGTGAAACATAGAAACATTGAATTTGACAGCAGATAAGGACCGCTTGGCCCACCCACTCTGCCCATTTCCCTACCTAATGGATAAGCTGCAGATCCTAGTTAACCAGCAGCCTAATTCTTCCTACCCCCCCCCCAGAATTGCCTTATGACTGTTCCATGCACGCTTGAATTCCACCACTGTTTTTGACTCCACAACCTCCTCCAGAAGGCTGCTCCATGCATCCACAACCCTCTCTGTGAAAAATACTTCCTAAATTACCTCTGAGCAGCCCCCTTCTATCTTCAAATTGTGCCCCTTGTTCTTGCACACCCTTTTTTGAAAGATGCTACCCTCTTTGACTTTGTTGATTCCCTTGAGGTACTTGAAAGTTTCTATCATGTCCCCCTCTCCCTCCTTTCCTCGGGCTATACATATTAAGCTCCTTAAGTCTCTTCATATGTCTTCTGGTGCAGACCCTGCACCATTTTAGTTGCCCTCCTCTGGACAGCTTCCATCCTGTCTATATCTTTGCGGAGATTGGGTCTCCAGAACTGCACGCAGTACTCCAGATGGGGTCTCACCAGCTGTATGTACAGAGGGATAATAACTTCTTGTTTTCTACGGTGATGCCTCTCCCTATGCATCCCAGTATCCCCCCAGCCCTCCTTGCTGCCCTCTTACATTGCTTGCCCACCTTTAGGTCATCTGATATGACTACTCCCAGGTCCATTTCCATTTTTGTTGTTGTTAGTATCTCACCCCTCATTGTGTACTCTTCCCCTTGGTTTTTGTTTCCCAGGTGCATTACCTTGCACTTCTTAGCATTGAATCTAAGCTGCCATACATTTGACCATTCCTCTAACCTTGCCAAGTCCCTTCTCATCCTTTCCACCCCACCTTGTGCATCAACTCTGTTGCAGATCTTTGTGTCATCTGCAAAGAGACATACTTTTCCTTCTAGTCCCTCTGCAATGTCACTTAAAAGACATTGAAGAGGACCGGTCCTAATACTGAACCCTGCGGTACCCCACTAGTAACCCCCTTTCTTCAGAGTGGACTCCATTTACTATTACTCTCTGTGTCCTATTCTCCAGTCAATTCTTTACCCAGGCTGTCATCTTGGGACCCACTCCCAGGCTGGCTAACTTGTATATTAATCTTTTGTGTGGGACTGTGTCAAATGCCTTGCTAAAGTCTAGGTAGGCCATGTCCACAGCCCCTCCCTGATCTACTACTTTGGTCACCCAGTCAAAGAAATCTATCAAATTCGTCTGGCATGACCTTCCCACTGTAAATCCATGCTGCCTTGGGTCCTGTGCCCCTCTGGCCTCTAGATACTCGACAATTCTTTCCTTCAGAAGTGATTCCATCATTTTCCCTATCACTGAGGTTAAACTAACAGGTCTATAGTATCCTGCTTCTGCCTTGCTCCCACTTTTGTGAAGGGGAATCACATCTACCCTCCTCCAGTCCTCGGGTACCACCCCATCCTCCCATGATTTGTTAAAGAGGGTAGTCAGTGGTGTCACTAGTTCTACCCTTAGTTCTTTTAGAATTCTGGGATGAATCCCATCAGGCCCCATTGCTTTGTCCACCTTCAGTTTTAAGAGTTCTTTCAGAACCCTTTCTTCTGTAAATGGACTGGTATCAACTTCTGTATCCAGAGTGTTTCTACTGTTTGTTTTAGGAACCTCCCCCTCTTCATTTGTAAATACTGAGCAAAAATATTTGTTTAGTATCTCTGCCTTTTCACAGTAACCCGCTGCCCACCCTCCCTCCCTTTATTAAGCCTCACTATGCCTCACTTGGTCTTCCTTCGCTCCTGATGTACCTATAAAGGTTTTATCCCCTTCTTAACTGAGTTGGCTATCTTTTCCTCGGTTTGGGCCTTTGCTGTTCTGACTGCCTTCCCAGCTTCCTTTTGCTTTAACTGATGCAGTTCTCTGTCCTGCTCCTTCTATGATTCCTTGTACTTCCTGAATGCTTTCTTTTTCTCTTGAACCTTCACTGCCACTTCCTTTGAGAACCATAGTGGTTTCTTACATCGTTTTGTTTTGTTTATTTGCTTCACACAAAGGCTTGTTACCTCTGTGATGGCTGTTTTTATTATTCCCCATTGTTCTTCCACCACTCCTTCCCGCCCATTTGCTAGTGCATTCCTTAGGCACTCACCCATTTTGGCAAAGTCAGCCCTCCTAAAGTCCAGTACTTTTGCTTTTGTATGGCTTGACTCTATTGCTGTGTTTATTGTGAACCAGACTGTTCGATGG
The DNA here is from genome assembly GCA_016271365.2 of Neoceratodus forsteri. NCBI lineage: Eukaryota > Metazoa > Chordata > Ceratodontiformes > Ceratodontidae > Neoceratodus > Neoceratodus forsteri. The sequence continues at coordinate 606,891,028 of CM057452.1, forward strand.
TCGCTAGTTCCCAGATGGCTACCCACTTCTACATCTGTGATCCTCTCTCCATCTCCATTTGAGAGAACCAGGTCTAAGATTGCTCCCTCTCGAGTGGGCTCCAATGCTAGTTGTCTAAGGCATGCCCCCTGTAGGGCATCTAGAATAATCCCACTCTTCGAAGTGGCTGCTGCAACTGCACTCCAGTTAACATCTGGCATATTCAGATCACCCATCAGCAATATCTTCCCTTTTTCATGCATGGGACAGCCATAAGGACATGCATGGGACAGTCATAAGGAAATTCTAGGGGGTGGGGGTAGGAAGAAGTAGGCTGCTGGTTAACTAGGATCTGCAGCTTATCTATCAGGTAGGGAAATGGGCAGACTGGGTGGGCCAAGCGGTCCTTATCTGCCATCAAATTCTATGTTTCTATGTTTTTCTGCCATTCTAAGTATACTTTCTATCATTTCCTTGTCCATTTCCTCCCCCTGAGAAGGGGGTCTGTATACAACCACTGTGCGGATTGTGGTGCCATTGCCTGTCTCCAAATTTACCCACAGTGCTTCTTCTCCTCCCTGTTTACCCTTTTGTTCAGTTGCTTTGATTCCTTCCCTTATGTAAAGAGCTACTCCTCCTCCTCTTTTATCCTCCCTGTCCCTCCTGTAGATAGTGTATCCTGGTATGTTTACGTCCCAGTCATGGTTTTGTGTGTACCATGTTTCAGTGACTGCCACAATATCCAGATGTTCCTCCTGCCACTTTGCCACTGAGGGGAGAGAGGGAGACCTGACCTGGAGGGTCCTCCCCCCAAGCCCTTCTACCGACGACTCGTGCCTCCTAGACTACTTCTCCCGAGTGGAGGTGCAGGCTTGACTGGCAAGCATCGGCGGGCCTCCTCGGGGACATCGGGACTGTGACTGCTGCGGACCAAGAATCTTTCTCGCCCCTGCTGCTTGCAGGTGAACTTTAAAAAAACATAACTCGGAAATCCTACCCTGCAGCATCCAGCGGCAAGCCCTGCTCTACCGATGGCTTCTCAGATGACATTTTTTTCGGATGGTCCTTTGTCTACTTTGGCGCCAATACAGTCTGCCCACCGCGCCTTCCGATTGGCTGCTGCTATCCCCAACCTCAGAGCCCTCTGATTTGGAGCTCTCCAAAGTCAATTTCTCCTGCCACTTTGCCACTGAGGGAGAGGAGGGAGACCTGACCTGAGAGGTCCCCAGCCCTTCTACCGCGCGACTCGCGCCTCCTAGACTACTTCTCCCGAGTGGAGGTGCCGGCTTGACTGGTAAGCATCGGTGGGCCTCCTCGGGGACATCGGGACTGTGACTGCTGTGGACCAAGAATCTTTCTTGCCCCTGCTGCTTGCAGGTGAACTTTAAAAAAACATAACTCGGAAATCCTACCCTGCAGCATCCAGCGGCAAGCCCTGCTCTACCGATGGCTTCTCAGATGACATTTTTTTCGGATGGTCCTTTGTCTACTTTGGCGCCAATACAGTCTGCCCACCGCGCCTTCCGATTGGCTGCTGCTATCCCCAACCTCCGAGCCCTCCTGATTTAAGGAGCTCTCCCAAGTCAATTTCTCCTGCCACTTTGCCACTGAGGGGGGAGAGAGGGAGGGAGACCTGACCTGGAGGGTCCCCCCCCAGCCCTTCTACCGACGACTCGTGCCTCCTAGACTACTTCTCCCGAGTGGAGGTGCCGGCTTGACTGGTAAGCATCGGTGGGCCTCCTCGGGGACATCGGGACTGTGACTGCTGTGGACCAAGAATCTTTCTTGCCCCTGCTGCTTGCAGGTGAACTTTAAAAAAACATAACTCGGAAATCCTACCCTGCAGCATCCAGTGGCGAGCCCTGCTCTACCGGTGGCTTTTTATGCCCTCCCACCCGCCCTGGTTGCGGGGTGAGTTTTGATCGTTGCCTGCTCCGCCCACTGGCTGCAATCCTAGACTATTGGTTTAAAAGGGGCTGCATTGATTCTACCTACTCCATGGCTCCCACTTATGCTCAGCCCACCCGTTACTGTGCCTACTGCGCTTACTAACCCTGTTCATTTTGTCTAATCCTGAAACTGTTGCTTTTTCCAAGTGTAACTGTTATTACAAACTGTATGACAATTTTGACCTTTCAGCTAGATTGCTTAGAATGTTTATGCTTAGCAAGCAGCCCACCCCTGGTGCCTCTGTTACCCTGCCTGACTTTGTCCTCAGTCTCCACACAGCTCCCTGGCCCTCCAGCTCCCCACTATCCCTGAGCTCACTCTGCCACCACCGGTGGTACACATTTCTGGACCGAGCATCCCGCACTCTCCCAGGTCCCTACAACTTGCCCCTGCCACCAATCCCCAAAGGTGTTTCACCATCGTGCTCCTGCTTAGTTGATTTTCCTCCATAACCTAGTCCGGTCTTTCAAATGAGTGCTCCCAAGGGTATCTGTTTCCTCCCTCCCCCTCACAAAGTTCTCCTGTCTCTCCTCATCCTGGGTCTCATGTCCCTCCACTCTGACACTGCCCCAGGCCTGGGTAGTGGCAGGGACAGGTCCTCCCCCCACTGCTCAGTGACCGATTTTACATTCTCAAACCTCATGGCCAAAGCAGTGGGTCCACGCTATCCCCCTTTCGGACTGTTGCCTAGACCCATCCTGTTCCAAATCCGGAGAGTATGTCGCCGGGTCCGAAGGCTTGAAATAAAAAGGCCCCTTCCTAGTGGACTTCTCCGGTGGTTACTCTTACTGATCCTTGCCTTATCTGGTGACATCGAACTGAATCCCGGCCCCCCCCTCCTCCGACTCTCCTCAGAATTGGTGGACGGGCAAGGGTTTGAAAGTAGCTCACCTTAACATTCGGAGTCTACTTCCTAACCTCGATGAGCTCACCGCATGGGCCTCTCTACAAGCCCGACATCTTGGGGATAACTGAGACCTGGCTCAAACCCCAAATTCCTGACTCTGTCTGTGGGCTCCCTGGTTACGAGTTCAAATGGCTGGACAGAGCCGGGAGCAAAAGGGGTGGAGGTATCCTGATTTACTAAAGGAGCTATCTCAACGTTTCCCTTATAAACCACACCTCCTTGTTGCCGACATCCTGTGAGCTTCTCCACTCCGTGCTACTACTTGGCAACGCCAAGAAATTGCACGTGGTGTGCACCTATAACCCACCCAAGGGAGGGCTCCAGGGCCTCACACATCTCCTTGATACTGTCTGCCCCAGCTCCAGGGACAACGAACTTCTAATCCTGGGGGATGTAAACCTAAACTGGGCAGGGGAAAACGTCAAGCAGTTTGAGGACTTGCTTGCCACCCAGTCCCTGACTCAACTTGTTAAGGAGCCCACTCGATGGAAGGCTAATGGGACTTCCTGCTCCCTTCTGGACTGGATCATGTCAAACCGACCCGAGAGGATCTCCTCTGTAGGGACTCTACCTGACGCCATCTCTGACCACTCTCCTGTCCTTTGTAATTGAAAAATCCCCTTCCCTAAGGTCCCCCATAAAATTATCCAGGTCTGAAACTTTGCCAGTTTCAACCTGGACCTGTTCTTGGAGGAACTAAGGCTCACGGACTGGACAGAAGTCCATCGAGCTCAAGACCCCTCCTATGCTGTCGCCATGTTCCACAACATCTTTGCGGACCTACAAGATAGGCATGCCCCTATCACTAGACGAAGGGTCCGTGGGACAGCCACCCAATGGCTGAATGGGGGTCTCCTCTCCCTTATGCGAGTGAGAGACAAGTGCTGGGCACCGTACAAATGCTCACATGACACTGCCCTGTTCCAACAATACAGAAAACTCAGAAATGAGTGTAAGAAAACCATCAGGGGGGCAAAAAGTGACTTCTGTAAGGCCGCCCTCATCAGCTCTGCAAATGACCCCAGATGGTTCTGGAGTACCATCCAAACACTGGTCAATGGTCGCTCCAATTCCAGGATCACTGACATGCTCATCGGAGGTGTCTCCTGCAATAATCCCCACGTGATTGCCAATGCACTTAATTCTCTCTTCACCGACCTCCCTACCATCCTCCCTCCAGGGTCTACAGCCTGGAACTCAAACCATTATGCTTCCACGACCCAGCGGAAGTCTGGCCTGGCCTATCCTCCTTTCCACCTAAGGGTAGTATCAGTAAATGAGGTGCGGTCTCTCCTTCTAGGCTTCTACCAGAATGCAAGCCCTGGCCTGGATAACCTGGAGCCAAAGCTCCTCAAACTTGGTGCCCCCTCATAGCCTCCCCAGTGGCCCACATCTTCAACCTATCCCTCACCCAGGGACGGATCCCTGACATCTGGAATGTTGCCAAGGTCGTCCCTATCCCTAAGCAGGGCGACCCCAAAATCCTGGACAACTACCATCCTATAGCCATCCTCTCGGCTGTCAGTAAGCTCCTGGAAAAGGTGGTAGCCAAACAACTCTCGGAGTATATCCACACCCATGGCCTGCTGTCCCATGCCCAACACGACGTTTGAAAAGGGCACAGCACTACCACGGCACTCATCTCTGTCTCCTCCAGCATCAGAGCTGCAATGGATCTGGGGCAACTCTCAGGCACTGTGTCAATTGACTTATCCAAGGCCTTCGACCTCATTGACCACGACATGCTTACCTCACAGATGAGGTCCCTTGGTTTGTCCTCTTCTGCTCTAAACTGGGTCTCTGACTATCTGCATGGCAGAGAACAGCTAACTAAATTCAACAAAGTCCTCTCTGCCCCCCTGCCCGTAACCTCCGGTGTCCCACAGGGCTCAGTGCTGGGTCCCCTACTCTTTTCCCTGTTTATTAACAATCTCCCTGCTGTGATCACCAGATGCTGAGTTACCATGTATGCAGATGATCTGGTTCTCCTGGCTCACTCCCGCGATACAGCCACTCTAAATCGTCACCTATCAGAGGACCTCTGGAACATCCAAGCTTGGCTCTCCAGCCATAAGCTGGTCCTTAACCAGAAAAAAAACCCAGGCCATGCTATTTGGCTCCTCAGCCAAGATTTGGGCCTCTCCGACTCCCCTGCAAATCAACTATGACGATGGTACTCCCCGTGCTACAGTGACCTCCCTTAAATATCTTGGTGTGACGCTTGATCCCCAACTGGACCTGGAAAATCATATCCACAATGCCTGTAGTGGGGTAAACCATAAGCTGGGGCTGGCTTACAGGGCTCGGTGCAACCTCACCCCTGCGGCATGTCTAGCTATTGCCAGGGGAGTACTACTCCCTTCCCTTAGCTATGGTTCCCTCCTATTTGCTCATACTTCCAAGGTCCTCCTAAGCAAGTGGAGCACGGCGCGTACAACAACATCTGTCGGTTTGCCCTGGCCGCTCCCCATCTCACCCATCACTGTGAACTCTATGATAGGCTTGGCTGGCTATCCCTGGTCAATCACCTCTGCTTTAGCACTGGGTGCCTCACGAGCAAAGTAGTCAGCTCCGGCACCCCTCCGGAACTTGCCCGGCTTCTCACCCCAGCTGATATCTCCCCCTACCCTCTTAGATCCCAGGGCCCTGGCCTACTGAATATACCTGCCACCCGCACCATCATGGGGGACCGGAGCTTTGTTGTTCATGCTCCCAGGCTTTGGAACTCCCTTCCTGAAAATGTCCGCACTAACCCTTCTCACAAACTTTTCCGGACCTACCTGTGGGAACATCTAAAGCTGGCCTCTCGCTGCGATTGCCTAAAGCCTCCCTAGAACATAGTTCTGGTGTCCACTGGATAGCTGGTTTCACCTTTGCCCATGCTTAAAGCGCCAGCCCTGCTGGTCATTGCACTCTTATCTCACAAATTGTACTCCTGCCCCAAAATTGAAACTGGGTGTACTTTACCAATCCAATGTAAAATTTGTAAACTGTCTTTCTCTACTGCTTGCTGTATTGATGTACTTGCTATACCCTATCGCTGTAACTGTTGTACCTGTTATACCTCCACTGTACTCTACCGGTTCGTTCCTGAAAATAGGCATATAACTTGTCTAGTGCACCTACCCGGTTAACAAAAACTAAATAAAATAAATAAAATCAAGGCCACTAATTCAGGAAGCTTGTTATTCAGACTATGGGCATTGGTACTCATTGCTCTCCATTTTTTGATGGCTTTACCTTCTGTTACAGCATCCCCCACTGACCTTTCTACCTCGGTCTTTTTCTCATTTAGTACCCTGTTAAGTAGGGGGAGGCTGGGATTTTCTTGCTGCTTATCAGTGCCTCCCCCCTTGACTAGTTTAAAAGCTTGCCAATGAAGCATTTAAACTGATAACTCAAAAGACTTGTTCCCTTCCTGGACAGATGCAGATCATCCTGCCACTATAGGCTGGTGTCCCTCCAGGTGGAACCTAAGTCTCCAATGAAGAAAAACCCCTGTGCTCCACACCATTTTTTCAACCATTCATTAAACTGCATGGTGCAAAGTATGCTCGCCTTACCCATGCCATTGACAGGCAACACCTCTGAGAAGGATACTGTGTGTGCTACTTGTCTTAGGCCCCTCCCCAACTCTACAAAGTCTTCCTGCACTGCTGTAATCTCATGATGAGCCAAGTCATTTGTCCCTAGGTGGACAATGATGTCCAGCTCAGACTCCCGTGCAGCTGTTCTCGTGATCCTGAGGATGTGCTTCCTGTCCCTCCAAGCCATGGCACCAGGCAGGCACCTTACTTCAGTTTTCCCTGCTCCCCCCCAGTTCTATCCCCCTAATAACTGAGTCCCCTACCAGGAGCTGCTTCCTTTCCTATGGTGTCCTCTGCCTCCTTCCTGTGGGCATCCCTTGTGACAGTTGTCCTCAGCCTCCTTAGTCTCCTCTGTGGGTGCATCCATAGGGGAACTATGCTCCCCCAGAATGGTGTATGGATTGTGGAGTGGAACAACTGACTGGGTGTGCCTCTGTTCCACCATCCTCACCCTCCCTCAGCCCACTGTGGTCCAACTGCTGTGCTTTCTTCGCAACCTCTGAGGTAGTGTTGGTGGTTCTGGTGTTCACTGGATGGGGAGGTTCCCTTCCAACTGTCCAGTGTGGCCTGGGGGAAGGTTCCCTTACTACTGTCCACTGTGGCCTGAAGATGGGCAACTTTCTCCCTCAGGGCAGAGAGTTGTCTGCAAATAGGGCAGCATCTCAGCCTCCAGAAAGACTCCCAGAAGACTGCTACCCCACAGCCATTACATTGCACTACTCCCCTCATGTTTATCTACTTTTTTTGTTTTTTTGTGTGTGTGTGTGTGTGTGGTTGGCTTGTTATATAGAAATATATATATTATACAATGTGTATGCTTATATTGTCAGTGCAGTGTGCTTTAGAGGATATGACAGTGATATGCACCTTGCACTCTTGAGGAAATGATGTCAGAACCCCAGGTATAAAGGAACTATTTCCAGGGGTGGGTGGGGTGAGTGGTGGGCAGGGGTTGGGCCTAAACTGTGCCCTCATGAAACAATCAGCTAAAAGCTCTGACCCACCACTGCGATGAGTGCCTTCCTGTCAGCAAGATGCCCTACACAACAATTTGACAGAGAAAATTCCTGCTAATCAAACAGAGAAAATCCAGACATCCAAGTCAGATACAGGTAACCTCCCCAGCCCCAAAACAGCCTGGTGGTTTGGGATTCATCCCAAATTCTAAAAGAACTAAGGGTAGAACTAGTGACACCACTGACTACCCTCTTTAACAAATCATGGGAGGATGGGGTGGTACCGAGACTGGAGGTGGTAGATGTGATTCCCCTTCACAAAAGTGGGAGCAAGGCAGAAGCAGGAAACTACAGACCTGTTAGGTTAGCCTCAGTGATAGGGGAAAATGATGGAATCACTTCTGAAGGAAAGAATTGTCGAGTACCTAGAGGCCAGAGGGGCACAGGACCCAAGGCAGCATGGATTTACAGCGGGAAGGTCATGCCAGATGAATCTGATAGATTTCTTTGACTGGGTGACCAAAGTAGTAGATCAGGGAGGGGCTGTGGACATGGCCTACCTAGACTTTAGCAAGGCATTTGACACTGTCCCACACAAAAGATTAATATACAAGTTAGCCAGCCTGGAAGTGGGTCCCAAGATGACAGCCTGGGTAAAGAATTGGCTGGAGAATAGGACACAGAGAGTAATAGTAAATGGAGTCCACTCTGAAGAAAGGGGGGTTACTAGTGGGGTACCGCAGGGTTCAATATTAGGACCAGTCCTCTTCAATGTCTTTAAAAGCGACATTGCAGAGGGACTGGAAGGAAAAGTATGTCTCTTTGCAGATGACACAAGATCTGCAATAGAGTTGATGCACAAGGTGGGGTGGAAAGGATGAGAAGGGACTTGGCAAGGTTAGAGGAATGGTCAAATGTATGGCAGCTTAGATTCAATGCTAAGAAGTGCAAGGTAATGCACCTGGGAAACAAAAACCCAGGAGAAGAGTACGCAATAGGAAGTGAGATACTAACAACAACAAAAATGGAAATGGACCTGGGGGTAGTCATATCAGATGACCTAAAGGTGGGCAAGCAATGTGAGAGGGCAGCAAGAAGGGCTGGGGGGATACTGGGATGTATAGGGAGAGGCATCACCCTAGAAAACAGGAAGTTATTATCCCTCTGTACAGACAGCTGGTGAGACCCCATCTGGAGTACCGCGTGCAGTTCTGGAGACCCAATCTGCGCAAAGACATAGACAGGATGGAAGCTGTCCAGAGGAGGGCAACTAAAATGGAGCAGGGTCTGCACCAGAAGACGTATGAAGAGAGACTTAAGGAGTTTAATATGTATAGCCTCGAGGAAAGGAGGGAGAGGGGACATGATAGAAACTTTCAAGTACCTCAAGGAATCAACAAAGTCCAAGAGGGTAGCATCTTTCAAAAAGAGGCGTGCAAGAACAAGGGGCACAATTTGAAGATGGAAGGCGGCTCAAGAGGTAATTTAAGAGTATTTTCACAGAGAGGTTGTGGATGCATGGACAGCCTTCTGGAGGAGGTTGTGGAGTCAAAAACAGTGGTGGAATTCAAGCATGCATGGGACAGTCCTAAGGCAATTCTAGGGGGTGGGGGTAGGAAGAAGTAGGCTGCTGGTTAACTAGGATCTGCAGCTTATCTGCCATGAAATTCTATGTTTCTATGTTTCTATCAGGCCCCATTGCTTTGTCCACCTTCATTTTTAAGAGTTTATTCAGAACCCTTTCTTCTGTAAATGGGCTGGTATCAACTTCTGTATCCAGAGTGTTTCTATTGTTTGTTTTAGGTACCTCCCGCCTTCATTTGTAAATACTGAGAAAAATATTTGTTTAGTATCTCTGCCTTTTCACAGTCACCCTCTACCCACCCCCTCCCCTTTATTAAGCCTCCCTATCCCTCACTTGGTCTTCCTTTTGCTCTCTGATGTACCTATAAAAGGTTTTATCCCCCTTCTTAACTGAGTTGGCTATCCTTTCCTCGGTTTGGGCCTTTGCTGTTCTGACTGCCTTCCCAGCTTCCTTTTGCTTTAACTGACACACTTCTCTGTCCTGCTTCTTCTGTGATTCCTTGTACTTCCTGAATGCTTTCTTTTTCTCTTGAACCTTCACTGCCACTTCCTTTGAGAACCATAGTGGTTTCTTACATCGTTTTGTTTTGTTTATTTGCTTCACACAAAGGCTTGTCACCTCTGTGATGGCAGTTTTTATTATTCCCCATTGTTCTTCCATCCCTCCTTCTTGCCCATTTACTAGTGCATTCCTTAGGCACTCACCCATTTTGGCAAAGTCAGCCCTCCTAAAGTCCAGTACTTTTGCCTTTGTATGGCTTGACTGTATTGCTGTGTTTATTGTGAACCATACTGTTCGATGGTCGCTAGTTCCCAGATGGCTACCCACTTCTACATCTGTGATCCTCTCTCCATCTCCATTTGAGAGAACCTGCTCTAAGATTGCTCCCTCTCGAGTGGGTTCCAATACTAGTTGTCTAAGGCGTGCCCCCTGTAGGGCATCTAGAATAACCCCACTCTTCGAAGTGGCTGCTGCAACTGCACTCCAGTTAACATCTGGCATATTCAGATCACCCATCAGCAATATCTCCCCTTTTTCTGTCATTCTAAGTATACTTTCCATCATTTCCTTGTCCATTTCCTCCCCCTGAGAGGGGGCTCTGTATACAGCCCCTGTGCAGATTGTGGTGCCATTGCCTGTCTCCAAATTGACCCACAGTGCTTCTTCTCCTCCCTGTTTACCCTTTTGTTCTGTTGCTTTGATTTCTTCCCTTATGTAAAGAGCTACTCCTCCTCATCTTTTACCCTCCCTGTCCCTCCTGTAGATAGTGTATCCTGGTATGTTTATGTCCCAGTCATGGTTTTGTGTGTACCATGTTTCTGTGACTGCCACGATATCCAGATGTTCCTCTTCCATCAAGGCCACTAATTCAGGAAGCTTGTTACCCAGACTATGGGCATTGGTATTCATTGCTCTCCATTTTTTTATGGCTTTACCTTCTGTTGCAGCATCCCCCACTGACCTTTCTACCTCGGTCTTTTTCTCATTTAGTACCTTGTTTTGTAGGGAGAGGCTGGGATTTTCCTGCTGCATATCAGTGGCTCCCCCCTTGACTAGTTTAAAAGCTTGCCAATGAAGCATTTAAACCGATTGCTCAAAAGACTTGTTCCCTTCCTGGACAGATGCAGACCATCCAGCCAGTATAGGCTGGTGTCCCTCCAGGTGGAACCCCAGTCCCCAATGAAGCCAAACCCCTGTGCTCCACACCATTTTTTCAACCATTCATTAAACTGCATGGGGCAAAGTACCCTCGCCTCACCCATGCCACTGACAGGCAGCACCTCTGAGAAGGATACTGTGTGTGCTACTTGTCTTAGGCCCCTTCCCAACTCTACAAAGTCCTCCTGCACTGCTCTTCTCATGATGAGCCAAGTCATTTGTCCCTAGGTGGACAATGACGTCCAGCTCAGATTCCCGTGCAGCTGTTCTCATGATCCTGCAGATGCGCTTCTGGTCCCTCCAAGCCATGGCATCAGACAGGCACCTTACTTCAGTTTTCCCTGCTCCCCCCAGTTCTATCCCCCTAATAATTGAGTCTCCCACCAGGAGCTGCTTCCTTTCCCTGTGGTTTCCTCTGCCTCCTTCCTGTGGGCATCCCTCATGAGAGTTGTCCTCAGCCTCCTTAGTCTCCTCTGTGGGTGCATCCATAGTGGAACTATGCTCTCCCAGAATGGTGTATGGATTGTGGAGTGGAACAACTGATTGGGTGTGCCTCTGTTCCACCATCCTCACCCTCCCTCAGCCCACTGTGGTCCAACTGCTGTGCTTTCTTCGCAACCTCTGAGGTAGTGTTGGTGGCTCTGGTGCTCACTGGATGGGGGAGGTTCACTTCCTACTGTCCAGTGTGGCCTGGGGGAAGGTTCCCTTACTACTGTCCAGTGTGACCTGAAGACAGACAACTTCCTCCCTCAGGGCAGAGAGTTGTCTGCAAATAGGGCAGCATCTCAGCCTCCAGAAAGACTCCCAGAAGACTGCTACCCCACAGCCATTACATTGCACTACTCCCCTCATGTTTATTTACTTTTTTTGTTTTTTTGTGTGTGTGCGTGAGGTTGGTTTGTTATTTAGAAATATATATATTATACAATGTGTATGCTTATATTTTCAGTGCAGTGTGCTAGAGGATATGACAGTGATATGCACCTGCACTCTTGAGGAAATGATGTCAGAACCCCAGGTATAAAGGAACTATTTCCAGGGTGGGTGGGGTGAGGGGTGGGCAGGGTTGGGCCTAAACTGTGCCCTCATGAAACAATCAGCTAAAGCTCTGACCCACCGCTGCGATGAGTGCCTTCCTATCAGCAAGATGCCCTACACAACAATTTGACAGAGTAAATTCCCTGCTAATCAAACAGAGAAAAATCCAGACATCCAAGTCAGACACAGGTAAACCTCCCCAGCCCCCAAACAGCCTGGTGGTTTGGGATTCATCCCAGAATTCTAAAAGAACTAAGGGTAGAACTAGTGACACCACTGACTACCCTCTTTAACAAATCATGGGAGGATGGGGTGGTACCCGAGGACTGGAGGTGGGTAGATGTGATTCCCCTTCACAAAAGTGGGAGCAATGCAGAAGCAGGAAACTACAGACCTGTTAGGTTAGCCTCAGTGATAGGGGAAAATGATGGAATCACTTCTGAAGGAAAGAATTGTCGAGTACCTAGAGGCCAGAGGGGCACAGGACCCAAGGCAGCATGGATTTACAGTGGGAAGGTCATGCCAGATGAATCTGATAGATTTCTTTCACTGGGTGACCAAAGTAGTAGATCAGGGAGGGGCTGCGACATGGCCTACCTAGACTTTAGCAAGGCATTTGACACTGTCCCACACAAAAGATTAATAAACGTTAGCCAGCCTGGAAGTGGGTCCCAAGATGACAGCCTGGGTAAAGAATTGGCTGGAGAATAGGACACAGAGAGTAATAGTAAATGGAGTCCACTCTGAAGAAAGGGGGGTTACTAGTGGGGTACCGCAGGGTTCAATATTAGGACCAGTCCTCTTCAATGTCTTTAAAAGCGACATTGCAGAGGGACTGGAAGGAAAAGTATGTCTCTTTGCAGATGACACAAAGATCTGCAATAGAATTGATGCACAAGGTGGGGTGGAAAGGATGAGAAGGGACTTGGCAAGGTTAGAGGAATGGTCAAATGTATGGCAGCTTAGATTCAATGCTAAGAAGTGCAAGGTAATGCACCTGGGAAACAAAAACCCAGGGGAAGAGTACACAATAGGAAGTGAGATACTAACAACAACAAAAATGGAAATGGACCTGGGGGTAGTCATATCAGATGACCTAAAGGTGGGCAAGCAATGTGAGAGGGCAGCAAGATGGGCTGGGGGGATACTGGGATGTATAGGGAGAGGCATCACCCTAGAAAACAGGAAGTTATTATCCCTCTGTACAGATCTGCGTAAAGACAGACAGGATGGAAGCTGTCCAGAGGAGGGCAACTAAAATGGTGCAGGGTCTGCACCGGAAGACGTATGAAGAGAGACTTAAGGAGCTTAATATGTATAGCCTCGAGGAAAGGAGGGAGAGGGGGGACATGATAGAAACTTTCAAGTACCTCAAGGGAATCAACAAAGTCCAAGAGGGTAGCATCTTACAAAAAAAGAGGCATGCAAGAACAAGGGGGCACAATTTGAAGATGGGGAGGGCGGCTCAGAGGTAATTTAAGGAAGTATTTTTTCACAGAGAGGGTTGTGGATGCATGGAGTGGCCTTCTGGAGGAGGTTGTGGAGTCAAAAACAGTGGTGGAATTCAAGCATGCATGGGACAGTCATAAGGCAATTCTAGGGGGTGGGGGTAGGAAGAAGTAGGCTGCTGGTTAACTAGGATCTGCAGCTTATCTGCCGTCAAATTCTATGTTTCTATGTTTCTATCAGGCCCCATTGCTTTGTCCACCTTCATTTTTAAGAGTTCTTTCAGAACCCTTTCTTCTGTAAATGGGCTGGTATCAACTTCTGTATCCAGAGTGTTTCTATTGTTTGTTTTAGGTACCTCCCGCCTTCATTTGTAAATACTGAGAAAAATATTTGTTTAGTATCTCTGCCTTTTCACAGTCACCCTTTACCCACCCCCAACCCTTTATTAAGCCTCACTATCTCTCACTTGATCTTTCTTTGCTCTCTGATGTACCTATAAAAGGTTTTATCCCCCTTCTTAACTGAGTTGGCTATCTTTTCCTCGGTTTGGGCCTTTACTGTTCTGACTGCCTTCCCAGCTTCCTTTTGCTTTAACTGATACACTTCTCTGTCCTGCTTCTTCTGTGATTCCTTGTACTTCCTGAATGCTTTCTTTTTCTCTTGAACCTTCACTGCCACTTCCTTTGAGAACCATAGTGGTTTCTTACATCGTTTTGTTTTGTTTATTTGCTTCACACAAAGGCTTGTCACCTCTGTGATGGCAGTTTTTATTATTCCCCATTGTTCTTCCATCCCTCCTTCTTGCCCATTTGCTAGTGCATTCCTTAGGCACTCACCCATTTTGGCAAAGTCAGCCCTCCTAAAGTCCAGTACTTTTGCCTTTGTATGGCTTGACTGTATTGCTGTGTTTATTGTGAACCATACTGTTCGATGGTCGCTAGTTCCCAGATGGCTACCACTTCTACATCTGTGATCCTCTCCATCTCCATTTGAGAGAACCTGCTCTAAGATTGCTCCTTCTCGAGTGGGTTCCAATACTAGTTGTCTAAGGCGTGCCCCCTGTAGGGCATCTAGAATAACCCCACTCTTCGAAGTGGCTGCTGCAACTGCACTCCAGTTAACATCTGGCATATTCAGATCACCCATCAGCAATATCTCCCCTTTTTCTGTCATTCTAAGTATACTGTCCATCATTTCCTTATCCATTTCCTCCCCCTGAGAGGGGGCTCTGTATACAGCCCCTGTGCGGATTGTGGTGCCATTGCCTGTCTCCAAATTGACCCACAGTGCTTCTTCTCCTCCTCCCTGTTTACCCTTTTGTTCTGTTGCCTTGATTCCTTCCCTTATGTAAAGAGCTACTTCTCCTCCTCTTTTACCCTCTCTGTCCCTCCTGTAGATAGTGTATCCTGGTATGTTTATGTCCCAGTCATGGTTTTGTGTGTCCATGTTTCTGTGACTGCCACGATATCCAGATGTTCCTCCTCCATCAAGGCCACTAATTCAGGAAGCTTGTTACCCAGACTATGGGCATTGGTATTCATTGCTCTCCATTTTTTTATGGCTTTACCTTCTGTTGCAGCATCCCCCACTGACCTTTCTACCTCGGTCTTTTTCTCATTTAGTACCTTGTTTTGTAGGGAGAGGCTGGGATTTTCCTGCTGCTTATCAGTGGCTCCCCCCTTGACTAGTTTAAAAGCTTGCCAATGAAGCATTTAAACCGATTGCTCAAAAGACTTGTTCCCTTCCTGGACAGATGCAGACCATCCAGCCAGTATAGGCTGGTGTCCCTCCAGGTGGAACCCCAGTCCCCAATGAAGCCAAACCCCTGTGCTCCACACCATTTTTTCAACCTTTCATTAAACTGCATGGTGCAAAGTACCCTCGCCTCACCCATGCCACTGACAGGCAGCACCTCTGAGAAGGATACTGTGTGTGCTACTTGTCTTAGGCCCCTCCACAACTCTACAAAGTCCTCCTGCACTGCTCTTCTCGTGATGAGCCAAGTCATTTGTCCCTAGGTGGACAATGACGTCCAGCTCAGATTCCCGTGCAGCTGTTCTCGTGATCCTGCAGATGCGCTTCCGGTCCCTCCAAGCCATGGCACCAGGCAGGCACCTTACTTCAGTTTTCCCTGCTCCCCCCAGTTCTATCCCCCTAATAATTGAGTCTCCCACCAGGAGCTGCTTCCTTTCCCTGTGGTTTCCTCTGCCTCCTTCCTGTGGGCATCCCTCATGAGAGTTGTCCTCAGCCTCCTTAGTCTCCTCTGTGGGTGCATCCATAGGGGACCTATGCTCCCCCAGAATGATGTATGGATTGTGGAGTGGAACAACTGACTGGGTGTGCCTCTGTTCCACCATCCTCACCCTCCCTCAGCCCACTGTGGTCCAACTGCTGTGCTTTCTTCGCAACCTCTGAGGTAGTGTTGGTGGCTCTGGTGCTCACTGGATGGGGGAGGTTCACTTCCTACTGTCCAGTGTGGCCTGGGGGAAGGTTCCCTTACTACTGTCCAGTGTGGCCTGAAGACAGACAACTTCCTCCCTCAGGGCAGAGAGTTGTCTGCAAATAGGGCAGCATCTCAGCCTCCAGAAAAACTCCCGGAAGACTGCTACCCCACAGCCATTACATTGCACTACTCCCCTCATGTTTATCTACTTTTTTGGGGGTTTTTTTTTGTGTGTGTGTGTGTGTGTGTGTGTGTGTGTGTGAGATTGGTTTGTTATATAGAAATACATATATATATTATACAATGTGTATGCTTATATTGTCAGTGCAGTGTGCTAGAGAGGACATGACAGTGATATGCACCTTGCACTCTTGAGGAAATGATGTCAGAACCCTAGGTATAAAGGAACTATTTCCAGGAGTGGGTGGGGTGAGGGGTGGGCAGGGGTTGGGCCTAAACTGTGCCCTCATGAAACAATCAGCTAAAAGCTCTGACCCACCGCTGCGATGAGTGCCTTCCTGTCAGCAAGATGCCCTACACAACAATTTGACAACAAGTGTTGCCTGCTCTCACTGATAATGATATTTAATGGGAGGTTTTTCCAGGGATTGACCACTCTCTGGATGTAAAAGCCTGTTCTCCTACTTGTATGAAATTTGTGGGGCCTCAGCTGTACGGCGTAACCTCTTGTACCTTGCTTATCATTTTTAAACTTGAAGCCCATTTCAATTAATAAATATTCATCTTGCATAATATCGAAACATAACAGAACATCTCCTTGTAACTTTCTTGTCTCGAGTGACATTAGACCCAAGTCTATGAATTGTTCTTGATTGGATACATGTTTGATATCATATGCAAGTTTTGATTTTTTCCTTTGGACTTTCTCTTGTTTGTCTATAGTCCCTTTGTTTATTGGTCCCCAAACCGGGCTCCCATAGTCTAGTAAAAGTCTAATGTATTGCCTGTACATTGACATTATTACCTCTCTACTTCTACTTTTCAAATTTTTTTAATTGTGTAAAGTATCCTAGTTGCCTTTACTATCTAGGTTTCATAATGTGATGTTGAGGTTAGATTATGGTTAATTACAATTCCAAGATCCCTTTCCTGCTCTGATGCTCTTAATAATACCCCATCTAACAGGTAAGTGGCCATATGTGGCTGACTGCCAAGATGTAAGACACAACATTTGTCCTTATTGAAAAACATTCCCTGTTCATTTGCTTACTTTAGAATATTATTCAAATCATTTTGTAAATCTGCCTGTCCTTCTATTGTTTAAACAATTCCTGCCAATCCCGAGTCATCGGCATATTTGGTGATCCAATCTGCAGCCTGTTTTTCCATATCTGAAATGAATATTTGAAACAAAATGGGCCCCAGGATGGAGCTCTGAAGCACTGTACTTGTCACTGGTTTATGTTCTAAATAGTAGCCATTAATATACACCTTTTGGGTCCTGTTGTTTAACCACAATTGGATCCACTTAATTACTCTATGATCTAATTTAATCTCTACCAATTTCTGAATAAAAGCTGCATGGGGAACAGTATTGAAGGCATTTGAGAGATCAAGATATATACAGTCTACAGGTAAACCAGAATCCAGTGCTTTAGAGATTTTCACATAAAAGCACAGAAAATTAGTTGTACATGAATGCTTTGCTTTGAAACCATGTTGGTTACTATCTGTTATACCTTGTTTTTGTAAACGATCAATTATAGCATCATTAAGGATTGATTCAACGATTTTACCGGGTACAAACGTTAAGCTATTTAGTCTATAATTGTTACATGAAGGCTTGCATCCCTTTTTGTACATTGGTATTACCAAGGCGCATAGCCAGTCTGATGGTACCTCATTTTTTTATTATGGAGAGTGTAAATAGACATTTTAGTGGCTTAACTATTGGGGGGGGTTAGGAGTTTTAATAATCTGGGAGAAATAGTGTCTGGTCCTGCTGAGTAGGTATTCTTTAACTGAATAATTTTTTTTTGTTGTAATAACTTCTTCACTAATATCAATTTTGGAAATTAATTTGGTTTCTGTCTTCCCCGTATAATTTGTTTTTTAGGTAAATATAGAGGAACAATATTTATTAAATGTCTCTGCCATTTGTTTGGGTTCATCAATAGATTGATTATTTGAGACAGTCATACTAATTGCACTGTTAGAGTTGTGCAAGGAATGTTTTTACAGTTCTTAGCTAAACTTAATTCCATTTTTTGTTCCTTTTTATCATATACTTATTCTTTTTTAATTTCCTTGTATCTAACCAGTTTGTGTCTTTTATAACCTCCATGAATAAATTGTAAATGATTGTTTTTTCCTTTTGATTAATTTCTTTAAACTTTTCGTAATCTGTTTTGGTTTAATGCCTCTCCAATTATATTCTATTGTGTTTTTTAATATGTTTGTCACATATATTGCATATATGCAGCTTAATGATTTTCTACATTTCTTCTGTTGTTTTGTTTTTGAGTTTTGATTCCTAATCAATTTTAATTAGCTCTTCTTAAATTTGCTTTTGATAAGCTGTATTGTAATTGTTAACCTCTCTACATCCCTGAATGGTTGAACCACATTCATGAGTTGAAAACAGAATATCATTGTGGTCACTTGACTCCAATGAAGACTCAATAATACAGTCAGTAATTGTCAAATCTTGGGAAGTTAATATTATGTCAAGGATTTTTTTATCTGCCCATGTGGGGGAATTCACATGTTGTTTTAAACCTAGGTGCTCTATAGTTCTTAAAAATGATTTTCTTTGGGGTTTAATTCCTGTTAAAGTATCCCAGCAAATATCGATAAACTTGAGGTTTGCTAAAAAGATGACTCATCCAGGCTTGCAGGCAATTTCTAATTCTTGCATTATTGCCTCAGTGGTGTCATTGTCGGCATCTGGAGGCCCATAACATAAACCATATATAATGTGTTTACTGTTATTGTCTTCTGTGCTGAACCATATAGACTTGACCTTACTATTGACTTGTTTTATTTTATTGCAGGTATCTGAGGATTTTATGGTATCATAGATGAAGGTGGCTACACCACTGCCTTTTTTTTCAAGTCTGTCATGTCTATATAAATGGCAACCAGGAACTGATGTTCCACAACTCTCTTTGGTATGCCACCATGTTTCATAATAAATGCCATTTTAATGTTACCATTGGGTAATAATATTGTTTCTAGTTCCTGTTTTTTATTTCGAAGACTCTTAGCATTACTTAAGTAGCATTGTATAGTTTGTTTATTATTGTAATTAGCTGGTTTTAACTTAGCTTTACTGTTTGTTTCCACCCTGGGTACTGACCCATCCCCCTCCAGTGCTAGTTTAAATAACTAATTGGCAATTTTCCATTTATAAGATGTGCTAGTGTTCTTGTACCCTTTGAGCTTAAATTAATTCCATCTTTTGCAAACATATTTTTCTGTTGGTAGAAAACATCCCATGAATCAATGAAAAGGAATCTTTCTTTCTGGCATCTATTCTGTAACCTGATATTAATTTGTTGAATTGTTTTATTTTTTTCTGGATGTCCCTTGAGCACTGGTATAATACCAGAAACCATTGCCTTTCCACCCTCATTCCTTATTTTATTAGTCAATTCCATAAGATCATCAACAATATATTTCTTGTGGTCTCTCCCAACATTATTTATGCCCACATGTAGTACCAAAGTTTGGCCTTCATTCTTAGTACCCTTTATTTTTGGTAGCATTATTGTGATATATTGAATCTTATCTTTAGGTAGACACTTTACTTTGTGATTTGCCTTGTCTCTGCCACAGATTATAGTATATGTTCTTTGTAGGATTGAGTCTCCTATAACAACTACTTTGTTATCAATAGTTTCACCCCTAGTATTGTTTTCAGGCTCTTCTCTTACTTTCCCACACTGTTCATGAAAGCTTAGTGGTACATATGTATTTGTTAGTGAAATTTCCTCCTTTCCCATTGTCCTTCTTCTTTGTTAGTATTTTTATTGGTAACCAGTGTCCAGTCATTAGTTGTCCCTCCCCAATGCATACTATCATTTAATTCAGTGTTTAAATGTGATTCCTCAAGACCATTTCTATTTGCATTTTCCCAATTTCTTTTATCTTTTGGTGTGGCATTAATCACATAAAGGATGTTTGTTTTGTGTTGCTCACATAATACTTCAATTTGATTTAACAGATGACCTAGTTCAATATATTTTGAACAGATGTAGGTACCTGTGATTTGTTCAACAGCATTTGTTGTATACATAAAGCAGCTCCCACATTTAAAAATTGTACCATCAGTGCATATAATTGCTAGAAGGTCATCTGAGGGATTATAAACATCTATATTTATTGCTTCTTTCAGAGACCAGTGATAATTAGTTCCCCTAAAGAGTAAATGTAGAAGTTTTGTTTACCTTAAGCATCTCAATACTTTAGCACTATAATATCCTGCCCTTGCCCTCCGTCCACACCGGACATGCAAGACATGTGCACAGGCAAGACAGAACCCATGTATAACAAGCATTTGTCAATGCAGATGTTTGACGCTTGTTAAACAATTTATTTTGTTTTTTAATGTTGACCCCAAGTTTTGAAGATACTTGTTTTAGGAGTTACCTTACAGACGTGACATGTACCATTTATTGTGTATAGTATATTGGCCAAAATAACACATCTCATCAAGGATTTTAAAAATGACACATCATGTTTATGAGGTGGTATGGAAAAATGGCTATGTTGAAAGCTTGGAGTCAAAATATTGAAAATTAGTGAAGTTTTTAGTGAACACTGAAACAGTGTAATGTTCAGTCATAACCTAAGCATTTTACCACATTTGTACACCAAATTTTCAGGATAGCCTTCTTATAACACCACCTAATAATCCTGGTAGGTGAAAATTTTCAAATTCTCACCACAAGCATGAAAACACATTTTGGCCAGGATTTGAAAAATGACAGCTATCACAATCATGGGGTGCTGTGAAGAAATAGCTATGTTGAAAATTTGGGGCCAAAATATTGAAAATTACCAATGTTACGAGACTGCATTTGCAAATTTCAATATAGGCTCATAACTTAGTTTTTTAATATTTTTATGCCAGATTTTCAATATAGTCTTCTCATGACTCCACCTCATGAACAAGGTGGAGAAAAGTTTCAACTCCTGCCTGAAAGGTGATTTTGTGTAGCAACTACAAAATCATCTTTTGGGATATATTTGCCTAACTTCACTGTCATTATTCATGAGTTGGGGTCCCAGAAAAAGGCATTAGGCCAAGTTATGCCAATAAGTTGAAAACCCCATTGAATTGCATTGAACCACATACCTGATTTCCTCAGTTTGCCATCCAGCTTTGAAGAGTGAAGACATGTCTGTGGTCCAGAGAGGATTATGGTATTGGAGCCCCAGTGGGTAAGTAAGGGCTTGGAGTGGTGGGAGGTTGGATGCTGAGTGGGAGGGTCAGGTGGGGGGAACTAATGGTGCAACAGACATCAATGGACGGTTTTCATTTTTTTTTAAAGGGTTTAAAATAAATACAGGGATGGACTGCATTCCAACACTGGGATTAGATGCCACAGTTTCAGGCTTGTTAGAGAATCGTGGGTGACCTCGAGGGGAAGGGTGTCATAAGAAGTGGTAAGCAGGGGTGGGCACCCAACTCAGCTTACATTAAAAAATATATATATGTGTGGTTGGCCTGGTTGCACTGAGGGTTGAGGCACTGGACTCCACAACTCACATCATGCTGGTGACCTGGGTTTGGGAATGAACTTGGGTCACTCAGGGTTCAGCAGAGGTGGGGAAGGATTGAGTGTCCATAGACAGTTCCCCTTTCTTGGGGATGGAGGGATAATACGGCACATTGTTTGCCTGACACTCAGCAGTGTCTGGGTGTCAGCACATGTGCACCATCAGAAGGGGAGGGCCCCACTTACAGGGCACATGGCTGCCTCCATGAAGGAAGAGTCCAGCCATCTCTGCCCACTGCATGTATGGGGGCTCGGGGAGAAAAGTGACAGCCCAATGCACCTCTGCACCAGTGGGCCCCAATTCTGGATTGTGCTTTGGGATGGGGAGTAAAGCAGGTGCCCCTCTCCCTGGCCCCACCGTGGGGAGTAATCCATGGGGGAACTCCAGGGCATGTCTGGGGTGGGGCAATTGGGACCGGAGAATGAGTCCCTCCAAGGGAGGGCTGGAGCCACCTGCCAAGTTCCATGGAGGTGGAGAAAAATGTAAATAAAAAATATATATGTGTAAAGATGGGAAGGGAGGATGGGTGGGTGAGCCACTTGGAGGGGATGGAGAGAAAGAAGTGGTAGTGAGGGTTGGCACCCCACTCCGCTTACATATATACACTGTGTGTGTATATATATATATATATATATATATATATATATATATATATATATAAAGATGGGAAAGGGTGGGTTGGTGAGCAAGCCATGTGGTGGAGATGGGGAGAAAGAAGCAATGAGGCACCCCACTCCACTTACATTACATTAAAAAAACATATTGGTACCTGAGGTGAGCTAAATATGTTTTTAGGTATGAGAAAGAAAGCTGAACTTGGGAAACTAGTAACTTTTTTGAAATGAGGGCTAAAAAGTACTTTAATCATGCTGCTCTGAAAGTGGAGCCATGACACCGGACATGTGCGTGTGCATATTCATATACATATGCATACGCACATACCCAACATCACGGCTTCACTGTCGCAGAACAATTAAAGTACATTTTAGCCCTTGTTTCAAAACACTAACTATTTTCCTGAGTTCAGCTTTCTTTTTAGTATTTAAAAACATTTATTACTTTATTAAATCTTGGATTACAAAATACCTTTGAGTATTGAACTAATTTACAATGGTTCCACGTCATAACAAGAGAACAGACTGAAACAATAAAATACAGAAGAAACAGTACAATTATCAAAGGGCAAGTCATATAAGGGGTGCATATTTAGATGAACTCAGGTACAATGGTCCACAGTAACAATAACAGGCTGCTGGTGTTGACAGTCGATCAGCTGCTTGCTGACTGGCTGGCTTCATGCAAATCAAAGGACCAAAGCCCTCTGGAGTGACTTCCTCTCCTTTGAAATACACAAAGTTTCCACCCAGCAAGCACTGAGTGATGTCAAGGCCACAGTGTGTGGTCATCCATCTAGACTGCCGAGCCCCTGCTGTTTTCAACTGCAATGGGCTTGGCAGTGAACCCTCCCATAATCACCTTTCACTGTAGCAAAACATTTGATGTGCAGGCATGCAGCAAACATAAAAAAGGACAGTCCATACAGCATACAGGAATAATGTTTTTAGTCATTCTGGAGTGTTCCCAACAGTGCATCTTAACACTCGTGACTTAACTTTGCTCAGCCACTCATTGTTAGGCAGCATTTGTTGGCAACATTCCAGATTGAATAAAAACGTTATTCCTGGATGCCCTATGGAATATCCTCTATATATAACACTCATAAATAAATCATGTTATTTTGGGATAGATATTTATTTTTCACTTACAACACAATTTATTTCTCTGAGAACATGTTATTTCTACTTAGAGGATGGAACAAAAAACAATGGGCCACACAAAGAGAAATGCAGTTTTAAGCTTAAACAAGGTAAACACTAATAAAATCATTATAAACAATGTGGTATATATCAAATACATAATGGGCTGCAGTAGAATAGCATATTTATCTCCACTTTATCACTCATGAGTTATGAGTCATGCCACTCTCTAGTGGAGATAAATGTGTTATTCCACTGCAATCCATTATGTATTCTCTATATATTGAAGGTTGTCCATGTTTCTACTTTAATGTGCATCAGAAAGAAAATTAACTTTAAGTATCCATGTCCTCTTGAGTAAATCTCTTCGCTGAAATGTTGTGACTAATGACAATGGGGATTTACAAATAGTAGCATTATTGATGTGACAGCACTCACTTTATACTAGTCTCTGCTTCTGATTCTCTTTACAATAACTACTAGATTACAATATTATTACACCATAGGGAGAGCAATATTATGACATCAAATACTGACAGTACAAATCTTCCTCCAGAGCTGTAATGATTTCACAAATTCTGAGCACTTAAACAGTTAGGTACTTAGTTAATTAAAAGAAAGGACTATGATGCACGTTGTGTAATGCAATATAAAATTAGTATTGCCTCTAAATGTAGTTGTAACATGGTAAACAAGCATTTGTCAATGCTGAATGTTTGCTTGCTGGTATTAGCATTGGAAATGCAGGAGTTAGACAGATGCAGAATAGTAATGGCAGTGAAGTATTGAACTTCACGCCAACCCCACCTTCATCCTGTAGAGACAGGCAGGCATTGGGGTAAGTGTTTGGGTTGTCTCCCATGATGGTCATGCCATGCCACCTCACCCTATTCTGCAGACATTGACACATGTTAAGGTGTGCCTTGGGGTGTTTGGCTTTACAGTCACCCCATTCCATAAGGACATACACTGAAATGGGTGCACCATAGGAGAATGGAGTGAAGTCTGGGGCCGAAGAGTCCAAGGTACACCTTGATGCCTGTCAGTGGCTGAGTGGGTTGGATGGCAAGAGCAGTACAGTCAACAATCCAAAGGCACACCCTGATGCCTGTCAGTCTGTACAGGGTGGGATGTTAAGGTTAGAAACCCTAATGCCCCGGGCGTTTGCTGGTATTTGTACTACAGATTCTCAACATGGCCTTTTTCTGACCCCACCTCATGAAAGCATTTGGGACCTTTTCTCATGAAGAGTGGCAGTGTGATTTTGTCAATGTGTCCCGAACTTTGTGTTCCAACAGCAACCATGCCATTCTGAGCCACATGTATGAAAACACAGATCGGGCAGAATATGAAGAATGGCAGCTGTACCATCCATAGGGAGCTGTGAAGAAATGGCAATTTTGAAAATTTGTAGTGGGAATATTAAAAATGCTCGCACTTCCGAGCATACGTGGAAACTGCGCAAAGCGTAACACAGGCATTTTGTGGATATTCATCACCAAATTTTCAACATAGGCATTTTAGGACTTCTGCTCATGAACAGTGTCACTGTGATTTTCTTAATGTCTCCCAAACAGTGATTTTCCACAGCAACTATGCCATTCTGCCCTGGAAGTGCAAATACACATTTCAGCCAGGATGTGAAATATGACAGCTGTACTGTTCATAAGGAGGTGTGGAAAAATGGCAATGCTGAAAATCTGGAGTGAAAATATTACAAATTTGCGAAGGTTCAAGCGTGCATGGAAACTGCGCAATGCACACTCATAACACAGTCATTTTATGGACTTTCATCACAAAATTTTTAACATAGGCATTTTAGGAACTCTGCTCATGAACAGTGTTACTGTAATTTTCTTAATGTGTCCCAAACACTGATTTCCCACAATGACTACGCTATTCTGTGCCAGAACTGCGAAAACACATTTCGGCCAGGATGTGAAAAATGACAGCAGCTGTACTGTTCATAAGGAGGCACAGCAAAATAGCAATGTTGAAAATCTGGAGAGAAAATATTGTAAATTCATGAAGTTATGAGCGTACATAGCAACTGCACTACGCACGCTTGTAAAACAGTCATTTCTTGGATTTTTTCCACCAAATTTGCAACATAGATGTTTTAGAGCCCACCTCATGAACACTGGCACTGTCGTTTCGTTAATCGGTCCCAAAAGGTGATTCAGTGCAGTGACCTTTTGGGACTGAATAATGCCATGACTATGCCTGAATTCATGAGGAGGGGTCCCAACAACCCCATGTTGAAATTTGGTGGCAAAATTCCCAAAAATGCCTGAGATATGCATCAAAGTTGAAAATCCCCTATTTATGCCATTATATAGCTTACCGGCATTTCTTCAGTTCGTTGTCAGATTTGAAGAGTGCAGACATGTTCCCAGTCCACCGAAGATCATTGCACCATGCTCCA
Organism: Neoceratodus forsteri; assembly: GCA_016271365.2. NCBI lineage: Eukaryota > Metazoa > Chordata > Ceratodontiformes > Ceratodontidae > Neoceratodus > Neoceratodus forsteri. The sequence continues at coordinate 606,916,508 of CM057452.1, forward strand.
GAAGTAAGTATGGGGTGGGGGTGTGGGGAGACAGGGTGCACAAGGGTGGTAGCGGGTGGGGGCAGGGCCACCCCGGACTCTGAGGACCATTTTCTAGTTTGCAGGTTAAAAAAAACATCGCGGGACAGTTTTTGTTTTAACAGGGCATTTGTCATGCTGGGATGGGCTCCAGTGTGCCACCCAACTGTTTTTTGTGGGGGGGATCTGTAGCTGACAGGGGATAGGACACCCCCATTGGCACATACTGGGGGCACATAGAGCCGAGGGGGATTTGGCAACCCCCTAGGCAGAAATCAACTGTTTTTTGGGGGGGTAACATTATGCCGATGGGGAGTGGGCTCCCCCAACAGCAAATTAAACTGGGCAGAGAGGTGACTGAAACTGACGGGGATTGGGGCCCCTGTCAGCAAACAAATACAGTTTTGGGGGGTGCATGATGCCAAGGGGGATTTGGCACCCCCTCGGCATTGGGGGTTGTGCAATATTGTTCGTGAACATGGTGGCGGCTTGCTGCCGCGTTCACAAACAATATTACACTAGACAATGTTCCGCCCAGCAATGATGGGACGCTCCCTCATTGCAGCAGAATGGCTGATGCTGCAATGATGAGGCGGCCCCTGATTGCTGCGGTGAAAACGTTACAAGTTGGTGGCACTTTTGGAAGCCTGTGTCATCAGCACACTGTGCCTCCATTGGTCCACCAGTGCCAAGCCCCCAAATGCTGTGCCTCCTTTGGCTGCCACAGTGCTGCACCTCCACAACCTGCTTCTCTCCTAAGCTGCTGCATAATGTTTCTTGAGCATGCACGTAAGCAAACATAAAAAAATGAAAGAGCCAAATGGAGCAAAGACATTGGTGGAAACATCACACATTGCACAAAATGAAGCGGGCATTAATTTCCTAGTAATAACTACTTCATAATGTAGTATTATTTCCAACCACAATGAAATTGCCAAGTGAAAAATATAAATCTGCAGCACAGGTTATTTCCCACTCACCCACCCAGTGGTACTCATACAATCGCGCAGAATGTGGTAATCATTGGATAAACTAGCAAGATGACAACTTTTACAGAATACAACATTACCTTTTCTATAGCACAAAGAATAACACTGAACAGGAGAGCAAAAGCAGCAGTGTAGTCAATGGCAGTCATTTTAACCTGAGCCACTTTACGATTCACAGCACTATAAATTTCAATTATTTTTCTGACAAGGCAGATTGCAGTTCAGCTGGACAATAGGATTTTTCTACTGTCAGTATGAAGTAGTACAAGGTGTATAGCAATTGTAGAAATATTTACCTTGTTAAATCTCTGTAAAAGTACAATGTTGTTAGATGTAAGAGAAGCGATCATTGTGCCGAAATCACTCCGTTTGTGGGCACAAATGTGTTAATTAGCAATCCCATAATGCTGTTCACTCATTAAAGGAAGGTTTGAATAATTGTTTTTGAGTAGCATAGAATAGGTTTTCTTCATATAACAAAACTTTGATATTCTTGACTATGATAACATACAGTGAGTAAACCAATGCTCATAGTCATAATAATTAATAGCAAGTGATCACAATATAATATATGTGACAATGCCGAAAACAAGTAAATCTATTCAAGCTCTAACAAACTGTCTCTGTGTTATTCTTACAAATTATCATCACTGTGTATTAATTTTTGCAAGTGCTTGCCATGTTGCAAACACATTAATCCACTCCAAAGGAGGGTTGTACTAGGGAATTAATGCCAACAGCGGGTAGATAGCACCTCCCAGAGTTATTTCAGTACCCTTAGGTGTATCCTGTCCAGCTGCATATCCTTGTCCATTTTCAGAGCTGCAAGTCCCTTCAGGACTCTTTCCTCTGAAAATGGACTTGAGTCCGCCCCCCCACACACACCTTTGTTCCTGCTGATCACTGGTGGTCCATCCCCCTTCTCTCCAGTGTGAAGACTGAGAAGAAGTACCTGTTCAAGATAGCTGCTTTTTCTTGGTCCTCTACTGTGCAGTCTTCCTCTGCCACTCTCCTTATCCTCACTATCCCTCCCTTTGTTTTAATCTTCTCATGTATGTAATGAACCTAAAGAAAGTCTTACCGCCATTTTCTACCCCTTTGGCTATCCTTGCCTTTGCTCCCTCACTGCCCTACTGGCTTCCCTCTGTTTTACCTGGCACACCTCTCTGTCTTCCTCTCTCTGCATTTCCTTATACCTCCTGAATACCACTCTTTTTTCCATCACCATCACAGCCACTTCTACAGAGTACCATAACTGTCTCTTTTTCCTTTTGCCTTTACTCACTTCCTTCACACAAAGGCTTGTTGCCTTAATTGTGCCCTCCCTTATTTTTCCCCATTCTTTCTCTACCCCTTCCTGGCATTCCCCTCTTCTAGGCAGTTTCTGAGGCAGTCTCCTATTTACTTAAAATCCGCCCTCCAAAAGTCCAGGACCTTTGTCCTTGTGTGACCTATAGGGCTCCCCAGTGTGACATCTGCAATGCTGTTCCTGTTTATAAGCACAAGGTCCAGCATTAATCTGTCCCTAGTCCGTTCATTGACTAGCTGCCCAAAGAAAGACCCCTTTTAGGGAGTCAAGAAGCATCCTGCTTCTTGTCGAAGCTGCAGCTGGAAGGTTCCAGTCTACATCTGGTAGACTGAATTCACCAATTAGCAGCACCTCCCTCTAACTTGCCATCCTGATGATGCCTTGCTCTATGCAACTCCTCTCCCTGTGCTGTAGATCTGTATACCACCACTGTATAGATAGCAGCCCCAGTGTACCTGTCTCCAGGATGACCCACAGCACCTCCTGTCCTTCCTCTTCCTGCTGGTGCCCCTGCACTCCCAAAGCCTTGATTCCCACCCTCACATGGAGTACAACCATTTCTCCCATTCCTGTCTGTCCCGAACAGAGAGTAGCCCAGTATGCCACATCCCAGTCATGGCTGTCAGTGCACCATGACTCTGTTATGGCCACCAAATTCAGGTTAGCTGCCTCCATAATGGCCTCCAGGTCCAGAATCATATTTCCCAGACTCCTTGCATTTGGACACATGGCTCTCATATCTTAATCCCCCCTCCCCCCCACCTGCCACCCTGTTTTCTCTCCCCTCCTCCTACCTGTGCTTTTTCCTGAAGCTCCCCCTGACCCCATTCTTCTCTTATTACCCACTCCATTGCCTGTCTTCTTGACTTCTCTTTTCTTGCTGTCCTGATTTATATCCCCCTTGTACCCACTCCTGTCTTCCTGTGCCCCTGCCCTGCAGAGCCAAGACCTTTACTACTGCATGGTTAGTTAATTTATTTGTATGCTGTACAAGACAAAAACATCTGTCAAACAACAATGTAACACTTGAACTCAGTTCCTGTTAATAGTGTTACTTCATTACTTTATATAATGCTTCATTATTGAAAGGGAAATCTACCACATAAAATAAAACAATTTCAAACCATCTCCACGATTTAAGTTTAGGAGTGATGGGTATTAGTGCATTTAAATGTCTCTGTTTTTACTTACATACTGAAATCCCATATAAGAATATGTGAGGTAAGACATGCAGTACCTTTTTATTTTTTTTTTATTTTTATCCTACCTTACTACCCACTTGCCCCCACTCCTTCAGACTTGACCATTCAGAGTGACCCTCCCACGGAATCTGCCCCTAGAGTGTCAGGCATACTCCTGTATCTCCCCCTGACTTTCCTTCTGGAGTGCCTGCACATTGGGGTCTGCCCATGGTAGGTGACCTGGGAAATTAAATTAGTTGTCATCTTGCCGGCGAGTGGGGTGTTTTCCACTTTACTCCCTTCTTAAGTCCCACTACTCCTGAGGACGTTGGCATGCAGGATTGATGTCTAGGCAGACGACATGCTGATACACATCATTGCCAAGTGCCCACAATGTCTTCCCCTCCCTGGTTACGAAGAACTGCCTGTGCCCCGATGCCTGTGCTTCCATAGGCACCGGTGCGTTGGGTGTGTAAAGCATCCCAGGAACCCACCCCTGGTGGAAGAGAGCATCCGTTGGGATGCTCAGTCCTCCTCCACCACTCTGACACCCGGCGTCCCGAGTCCGTTCCGGAACCTGGGTCGCCGGCGTCGTGCAAGGTGTGGTGCCCTGCGCCTCAACCCTCAGTGCCACTGGGCCGGCCAGACATGCAGTACCTCTTTATCAATTTTAGTAACATATATTTTTATTAAACATCCAATATTATGGCTCAGGCACAGTGATGGAACAGTTCTTTAAGGACTTTTTAATGAACACAGCAGAATATTTCCAACAACGCTTTTCACACTTTCTAATGTTACACATTATAGCTCAGATGCAATTATTACTTTTTAGAAAAATGTAAGTACTTTGTAAAGACTGAATAAAGGAAACTATACTACATTGTTTTAAACTTTGAATAAAGATATTTTTGTTTTGAAAGAACATTGAATTCTTTTTAAATATAGCATGTATACAATAGTACTAATTAATGGATAGTACTTTTGATTTTAGCTACACAGTGCTAGTCTGATAACCCTCAAGTGTACATCACAGTGTAGATAGTGGACATCACGTAATATAAGAATCTATGCATAAAGGCTTGACAACTACTTGGATTACTAATTGCTGGTTTTCTCAACAAATCATTTAAGAAAGTCTTATTCCATTTGGAATACTAACTCAAAAAGTATCAAATAGTGATAAACATTAATGTATAAAAATCATCTATTGTGTTTTATATGTCTAGATTATAAAAACAAACTTCTTTCAGTATAAAAGGTTCACAATATATAGTTCAGGTATGGTCTATATTGAGGCAGTGTTGCTCTGCAGCATTCTAAAACAGATTGTTAAAATAGAACATTTAAGTAATATACCACTCGAGGGTGTGGATGATGCAAGGATTTACCGATGCCTGGTGTGGTTTGATCACAAGGCTGCAGGCTGAGTGACAAACCACACCAGAAGTGGGTAAATCCTGGCATCACCCACACCCTCGAGTGGGATATTGTGATTAAACAATGTTACAATAAAAATAGGAAAAGTTTTGGATGGTTTAACTGATTTGTTTTATTGATAAAGGCTGAAAATAAAAATAATATTTCTATGCCAAAAAAATATCCCCTTGTTTTATTTGGAAGCAGTGGAGATTCTTGTAGTTTGAACTTTTTTAAAGCAGTAAATTCTTCTTTTTTTTTGTTTAAAAGCAAACTGTGAATGAACTAAATGTTTTTTTTATTTGTCAGCAAAGTTATAGAGGAACTGATTGTGAAATGAACAGGCAACTGATTGAATAAACTTTTTTTTGTAACAGTGAGTTCATAATTTTGTTTTTTGTCCTTTTTGCAGGTTGTGTTTCTGTTGTAAAGTTCAGTAGTCAGTGTTTTGCAGTGTCCTGGTAAGAACTGCTGTTTTGATGCTTTGCAGGCTGATGTTGTTTGGTCCATTTATATGTCCTTGTAGGGTTTATTTGATGCCCCTAGAAAAAAAAAAAGAGAAGCATTTTTTGAGCAACTGTTTCTGTATGAAATTCATTTTTCTGTTTGGTATATAGCAGTAAACTAACCTGTCTTCTGTTGGTTGCTGTTTTTTTAAGGCTTGCCACAGTTAGTGAGGTGGGAGGTGTATGTTGATGGTCCCATAATTCACAAAGTGGCTGAATCCCGGAAAGGGGGTTGGTTTCTTTGTACCCAATTGGCTCACTGACTCTGCTTGCATCTGTTGCAAGTTTTGAACAGGGTGTGGTGTTGCACTGAGCAACAGATTTTACAGAGGGTTTTTTTTTTAACTCTTTTTTTCCCTGCAGTCACGGCCCACAGAGCCTCTCTCGGGCATCCTGCCTGTTCCTGCCTGCCTGAGGTCCTCTTCAACCCTGAGCCTTCTCTCTCCCCCCTCCTCCCACTGCCAGCACCCCCTAGCTTAACCCCTCTGGAGTGGGGCAGACCCTCCTCTTTGGGCACACTTACATACATAGACTCTGGCTGTGGGTGAGGGCCCATGCAGAGGAACTGAAAGGCCAGGCAAAGAGGATCCAGTGGTGGGCATGGGGGTCAGGCGCTGTCACCTACCCCATGGAGCCAGGCTTTTTCATTTTTCTAGTGCCCTCCCCCCTTACATGGTGCATTCCTGACACAATGGCGCATGGTAACCCTTCCTTGCATCAACCACGCTGTAGAGGTGCTGCCTGCGTACTGCAGTGCCCCCAATCTCCACCATGATCCACTGGTACACTGGCTAAGCCCCAACCCTCCCCCCTGGAGAGGAGAGCAGCCCTGTGGGTGCTCAATCCTCACCCCATCCCTGGCAACCCCTGGCACCTGAGCTCACTCCTGAAATTGGGTTGCCGGTGTGGTGCAAGGTGTGGCGCCCAGCACCTTAACCCTCAATGCCACTGGGCCAGGCTTGCAGAGGATGAAACCAGAAAAAGGTGTGAATTCATGTAGACTTTTAAATTTGGGGTTTCTTGAAAATCTTCTTTGATTTCTTTTTCTGTTTGGACTTCTGTAGCTGCATCTGTTTATCTGGTTGCTACTGTGGCTACTGTTTGACTGCAGTAGACGGTTGTTGCAATCATGGAATGAGTCTTTGCTGGTGGTTGGGAAAAGTCTTAGGATTGCACTTCGTTGTTGGCCTGGTTTGTATACAGCACATCTTCTGTTTCTGACTGTGTGGATGTGATTTCTTCTGTGGTGAAGTATGCGGTGCCGCAAGATGGCATGTGTTTATGTTGAGGCAGGAAATATTATTTTGGTGGCTGTATTTTAATTGGAGTCTTGGATGGTGGATGTTTTGAAGCTCCTGCTTTTGCACATGAAATTATGTTTCCCCATGTGGCAAAATCAGCTATGTTGGGCCTCCAATAGCTTCTGAGTGACCCTTCATGTTTATGCTCCGTTAATAGCCATGATCTGTCTGGCCTCCATGCCTGCATCAGAGAGTAGTATCACTGCTGTGACTCTCAGGCAATGGTTATAATGGTATATTTGGTGGGGAGGCCAGCCTGCTCACAGACTCTGGGGAGTATTTTGCCCAAGCAGTTTATTCCAGTGGGCAGCTCCCAGGAATACCAAGTTGCTTGATTATTTAGTTTGTCTTGAGGCACTCATTTTGGGTGGCAGAAGAAGGCAGATGGGTCAGGCGGTAACTTGGAAATATATTTCTGGTAACTTTTCATGGGGCAGAGCGGATCACCTGGGATTTCTAACATGAAGCCTCTATTATTTTGTCAGGTAGGGTCTGTTGAGACTTTATGATTTTTAGTGTCCTCACTGAATATTTTCATCAAATATTTCAAGCCTTGCTCTGTTTCTTTTATTTTGAAAGAATTTAGTGTAAAACACCTGACTCTTTCATTCCCACATCGAGCCAGATGTAACTCTATGTCCAGCCATACTTTCTGGACTAATCCGGATCCTGTTTCAGGACACAGTGCTGCTGAGTTTCTGAGACAGGTTAATTCATCTTGTGTCATTGGGGGTGGTGGCTTGTCTTATCTCTCCCCTCCTTTCTCATTTGTTAAAAACAACATTGAATACATTAGTAGCTCCTGTAAATACAGTATCTGTCATTAAATTGAGGAAGTGACTTATGAGGGGATCATTAATGTGCCTGTTAAGGCCTGACAGCAACCTCACGTAACTGCTTAACACATACTGTTCCCCTTTAGAGTTTCTAACAGTGCCATTGAACTGCCATAGAACATTGTTTAAGTCTGGAAGTGTGATGGTTTTAAAGTCAATTGCTATATTGTTTTCTCCACACCAGTCGTTAAAAATGTTAATGGCCCATTTTGTTTGTTTAACAGTGGTAGCCTCACTGCGTTCCAACACTAGATTTAAAAGGTTTGCTTCACTTACGATTACATGACATGGTGCTTTTTCTGTTGTAGTATTGGTGGGGCCTTTCTGTGGGGCTGCAACAGTGGGAGCACACCTGATTGTAGGTGGGGCTGCAGTTATAGGAAGTCGGTCAGTGGTGGCGACTGTGTCCGACCGTGGAGGAACCAGAGCAGCTGCTGTTTCCAGCTTGTTTGGTTGAAGTAAGTTATTTACATTGGTATCAGAATTGCCTGGATTTTGTGAGGAGTTGCTATTTATTTTAACTGAAGTTGAATTACTAGTTATTTGATTTGATTAAACTGTTTTATGTATGTATGTATGTACAGTGCTTTGACTTTTGAATTGCGCTATATAAATAAAATTATTATTATTATTATTTTATGGCAACTATGGCCTCTAATTCATCCTGTTCAGTTAATTCAAAGGAACAATTCATCTTCAGTTTTTAAATTTCCTGAGTACACAATTAGTGGTGAGAAAAAAAATGGTGGCCAGTGGATTTGAATTTGCCAAACGCAGTGATATGTGCTCGGGGTTGGGGGGGAGGCTGGCTGGCACTTTTTCCCATTGGTATTTCCACAATTTACAGTGAGTAAATTGTGCCAGCTGGCCAATCAGAATCATTCATTTTAGATGCCATTGAATAATTAAATGCAGACACTGCTACCTTGAAGAAATTAGAGTATCCTGGCAAAATACTGACACACTTTTGCAGGTCTGATATGCTGAACCTTAATAAATTAATTTGAAAAAATATTTTTGCTTGAGATGGTCATCATTCTTACTTTTTGGAGTATCTTCTTAACTTCTGTAGGGACTGGACTCCTCAAATTTATGTTTTACTTTTCAGGTTGAGGAGCCAGGAGGGCAACACTTGCAGGTCCTGTCTGCACTGGGACACTGGAGAAGGAGCAGGCACCACTAATGGTGCCACTGCACTTATGTGCTGAAACCACTGCTCTATAAGAGCAGCCCAACAACCAAACTGAACACCACAGGGACCCCAGAGGAAAGGGGGAGGCTCTGGAACAGAAACATTTGACCTGAATATCTCAGAAAGTCTGGTGTTGTCATTATGGATGAATGTATAGATTCTGAGCCAACAGGAATCACATGCCTCAGTGCAGTGTGGTGTGAGCTTGACCTCAAACAGTGACTTTTCTTGTTTTCATTTTTTTTTTTTTGTGATAAGAGGTCACGATTTAACACTTCCTGGAACCCAATGTGGAACAGTTATCCTGTGATAAGGGTGCCCGCTACTGAGCGCTTTCAAAAAGGGTGACTTAATAACAGCACCTGTTCAAAGGGCTGCTGGACAAGGAGGTGAACACGAGTATAGTGACATCCTGTCACTATATGTACATGCGCGTGGAGGGAGATGGATGGCATGTGGGACTGGTTGCAGTGAGCACCTACCAAGCTGGATCACTGGCGTCATGTGGAGGGTGGTCAGCTGGGAGGCATGGGGTACCGGGTTCTGGTCCGGCGTGGTGTGGGTGTTTTTATTTATGCCTGGCGGCATGTATTTAGTCAAGTTTTTCACCCCTCCCAACATGCAGCCCCCTGGAGTTGAGAATCCATAAGTAGGGGCGCGGGGGGCACAGCCCTCCTCATAAAAAATGGGACTTGTAGGTCTCAGGTGCCGTTTTTCTGTGTGCTGCCAGTGTGCATCACCGAAATTATTTTTCAGCAATGTACGCTCACCATAATAGTGATTGCTGTTTCTTGATCGCTGTTATGACATGGAACCACACAGCAGCAACAGGGCTGTATGCAATAGCAACATCATGGTGCACCTGATGATTGCACTCATTGGGCAGGAACAGAGGGCAGAAGTTCTCCCTGGGCCACTCCATATGCCAAGGAAGAGACATGCTGCAAATCAATGGTACCAGCCACGAGTCCCAGCATGGTACCCTGGAAGTGCCCACTACACCATCATCTGGCACCAGTCCCAACCCTGCCAGGCATTTGAGAGTGGCCTAGTACCCAGTGGACACCTTGCCAGTGAGTATATGCAGCACACACCTCCAGTCCCCCCATTGGGGTACACTAATACATTCCAGTACACACATGCTGCACTGAGGGGAGGGGGTGTTGAAGGAAGGGTGTACAGGTCATAGGATGCACCACATAGTAGGTGCTGCCACATGGCTGGGGTCATCCACATAGTGAACATGCTCCAGTGATGGGAATGCCCCTGTCACCACTTGGTCTGTGTGATGGTATGTGTCTGTGCCCCCCCCCAGGCACATACCGCACATCTGTACATACGCCCCATCACACACAGCCAGCCATGTGAGTGTTACTGTGAGGACCCCATGCAGTTTCACAGCGTATGTGAGTCACAGGACAGTATGACAGTGTTGTCCACTGTCAGAACACACCTGCCAGCTAGGCCTGTCTACGTGTGGATAGCAACATTCAATGTTATCTGACACACAGTATGCATTGATGTGTCCCTTACAATACTGGCTACCCATGATACTGTGGCGTACGATATACACACTGTAGCAGAAACAACAATATGTCTATGGCATGCAGCACAACCACCTGTGCCTGTGGCGCTTGTCCCCTGCAGCACAATAGCCTGTGCTGCTGTGCACAAACCCAGCCTGCAGCTACTGACTTGTAGTTCCAGTCTGACATGGTGGTGCTGTGTGCACCCTGAAATAGCCTGGGTAATCTACACATGGAAATGTGTGCAAATCAGGCCATAATGACATGCCAATGTGGCTGTTTGCCCTCAGCCTGCCTAAGTAGGCTCATTTGCATATCCATTTTGAATATGGCAAACATTTGCCCCGGGCAAATATGTTTGTGTGGGCAAACATGTATATGCTGGGCAAAGGTGTTGGCCCTGGGCAAACCTGACTGTCCTGGGCAAAGCTATCTGAACCTTACGGTGCTACAGTATTTGGCCTGCACTGTTGTTTGCTGTTGTTATGCACCACTTCTTTGCTAGTGCCCAGTGTCTGCACATAGTTCACCTTTGCCTGACTCCAACTGTGTGTGCGCTGGGCTGCTGTTGCTTTTTGCACTGCCCGGTTACCATATTCATAGCTGTCTTCTTTGCTGGGCTGCCTTTGTACTGCATTCACAGCCATGTTTGCCAACCTTCATTTTCCCACTATATTCAGAAGTGTTTGCCCCTGGGCTATTCCTTTGAATACTATGTGCTGTTGGCTTTGGGCTAAATTTGCCCACTGAGCAGTGCAAATTTTGCCTCCAGGCAAAGTTTTGAATACTGGGCTCTTGAACAGTTAATACAGTTCTGTGATGCCACATGCATATACATGGCAATATAAAGTGATACAAATGGCAGGACTTTTATAACACTATAACATATTTTGTGTATTTTATATCGATATATGGTCACACTGGTGACATAGTAATGATGTAACTACTTGACTACAAGTTTTCATTTAAAAAAAAATTAAGTCTCTAACCCTAATGGTTCCAAATTTATCACGTTTTAAAGAAAATATGTTTTGAAACATCTAACTGTGAAATTGTTAAGGCTAGAAAATTGTTTTTTAAATAGAAACTTGAAGTCCAACCATTAAGACATAGTGTCGACATTATATCGTTATTATGTTGACGGCAGTATAGTGTAGTGGTTTAAGACTCTGAGCTGCAAATCTGGAGACTTGGGTTTGAATCTCACAGTCCCCACTTGCATACTGTGTGACCCTGAGCAAGTCACTTAACTTCTCTGTGCTCCCAGGTTGTACCTGTAAACAAGCTTTCAGCTTAGTGTGCCTCACCTGGTTAAACAATTGGAAAAAAGAAAAAATGTAACAGTAGTAATTATGTTATTGTTATTAAACACAGGCAGTTTTCTCTAGCTATATCAATATACATATTTATATCATGACAGTACTGTTTTTTTGTGTAAAATAAATGTTATTGATATACTTTTTCCATAAAGATAAAGTATATCAATATACATTTTAAATATCAACATGGAAAATGTCATGATAGTTTAAAAAAGTAAAGTTTAAAAAAATTATTTGCATTTTTACTGAATTTTTGTATTAGTCCCCATGTTTTAATTGGTATGTATGTAATACCCATAAAAATTCATTTTATTCCTTAAATTGCATGGCTAGCATTTCAGAACCAGCAGTGCCAATTCTTCTTCGCTTTTGCAGCCTTTGGCTGTGAAAGTGTTGGAAGATAATAACAAACTCAAAATGTATTAGATGTAAACGTGATGAAAACTAGATCTGACACCGTTTGTTGAATGAACCATGAAGCTTTGGTGCTGAAGAGGAGATCGTGGAAAATGCTGCTGCTTGACAGCAGGAAAAAGGGAACGCTATTTGTTGTATGAGCAATGAAGCTCTGGTGCTGAAGAGAAGATCATGGAAAACACTGTACTTTGATGGTGGGAAAAAAGAACTGAGGCAGCCAGGGGTGAAAGCCATTGTACACCTGTGGGCTTTTGCTTGGGGGGGCTATAAGGGGTCATAATGTTTACTTGCAGCAGGTTTGGACACCCAACTGCCAGTTTTATTTAATATATTGGAACAACTGTTTTTTGCAGAGTACAGCAGGCAGTGCTCCAATGAATATGTTACAGGAAATAGTGTGGTGGGAGAGGGAGAGAGAATCTAATGGGGTAGTGGTGGGAAAAATTGCACAAATGCACTTTGTCCACTTTTATTCATGAATTTTGATACAATTTCGAAAAATGACTTTATTTAAAAGTCTAGTTTCTACATAGCAATATATTTGTTTATGAATAATGTGCATTCTCATTTAGTTTGCACAAACTGAATGGTGTTACAAATCACATGACTCACCTAGATGTTAACGTGATATTGGAGCCATTGTGTGCTAACCATGTGGGTTTTAGTGTAATTTGAATGAAATTGCACAATTTTCATTATAACTGTTCCACAAAATGTGCAGTTTTAAAAATGCATAATATTTATATATAAGAAAAGCATAATCTCAACGAAAAGCACCTTTTTGGAGGGAAAGGGAGCTGTTTCCAATGAATCCTTTATAGTGTATGGTGGAAAGTTGTACTTGCTAGAAATTCCACCATACCTAAACGCTGTTCAGCCACAGAGACTAAAATGAATGGAACACTGTACTGACCGTATGTGCAGAACAGTGTTCCATTCATTTAGAATGAGAAGATCGAGCCAACAGTAACAGAAAACTGCCGTGGGTCAATATTGCTTAAACAGACAGAAATGACTGCGGTGGTTTAAGACATTCAAACAGTGAATCACTAATTATCAGAGGGCTGGATCAACTAGATTTTGATCCTAAACATTTGTGAACTTACATTTCTCTCCTCAGGACAGTTATTTTCCCACTAAGTGAGACATCTAGCCACCATGTTTTTTTTCTAACTCCGTCCCACAGCAGAGCGGCAACCAATGGGCATGTATGCTGCTACGTTAGGGATGCCCAGTCCCTAGCTACCACCCAACTCTGTCTCCTAGCGTGGGGAGAAACCAATTTCTTTATCGACAATTTAAATACAGTCTGGAAGCCTAAAAATGTTTAAAAAAATAAGTCGAGGGGCACCATACACTATAAAAAATATAGGATGGGTAACCCGATGCAGAACCATGTGTTCTGCCACGTCAGGGTCTGAGTCCCAAGGACCTCATAAGCTACAATCTCGAGGTCACAAGGAATCAGACCCCTCTGTGGCAGAACACACTGGTTCTGCATTGTAACCCATCCTGTATTCTCTATGTATTTTACACTGAGCACACTCCAGTGTTGGTCAAGAGAGAGCTGTCAATGCAGTAGACCTATGGAGTTGCAATCTTGTTCAGTCCTGTATCAGAGAAAACCTAATTATTTTTTTTCCTTTTTAAATCTGCCAGGAAACAGTAGCAATTTCACTTAAGTTATTGTTTCATTATTTGTATTTTATAGTGTTTATTTTGGAAGGATGAATTTTTATATTTCAAAACACTTAAGAAAGGATTTTCCTTTGTGACTTCCTACAAATGCTGTATTGATCAATGCCATAAGCTTGCAGAGCTCAAATAATAATTCTCTGGCACTGAAATTCATTGTCTATTTGTTGCATCACCTTTAGCAGTTCTGGAATGCAGCATGTGCAGTAAACAGGGTTAGTTCAGTATTATTCCGTTTGCTTGCCAAGGCACTCTTCAAAATATGGCAAGATGACCTTTAACTGGGCTGACTCCACAGCTTGGCATGCCCTGCGGGAATTCCTTAAACAGAACGTGTTAGTCAGCCCCCTTTATTTTAAGGTTCTCCTTGGTCAGCGCTGCACCAAGTTTCTTGGAGACAAATGAGGTCATAATTTGCAATAAACCTATCAACTTCTGAATCTGCAGTTTTCAGGTGAGTACCTTCAACATTCCAAGACAAAATTTTGATTTTTACTTTATCAATATCTTGCATTCTTTTCTGGTTATTCCTTTGTGTTTTTTGTCAATCTTCTTTTTCTTTCATTTTATCCAGGGCCTGTTTCTAACTTAGCATCTCCCACCCCTTTTTTTCTCATTGCCTTTGGCCACTCATCCCTTGAAACCAAGTAAAGTACCAGTTTCCTAAACAAATATTCTTTATTTAATAGCTGTTGGACTACCTCTGCTTTCTTGAATGTGACATCTATTTCTGATGTTAATTCTTTACTTTTATGTAGTGTAATGTATTCTATAGAGTTTTTTGTTATGTTCTCCTTAGCAACTCTTGTGAAGAAAATTGCCATTTCTTGCTTCATTTGTCCTATGGTATCCTTGTTGGTTTTCTCCCATCCGAATATGGTCACGGTCTTATTTTCCCATTTGTCTTCCTGTTTCCATTCAATTTTTTTTTGTGTTGACAAACGTGTTTGCTATTAAACTACTATGTAAACTATGTTTTAATAATTGAGAGATACTGCACTTTGTTGTATTTTCATCACTGCAAAACCTATATTTCTTCTCTGCTGTTGTTGCTAGTCTTTGTATTAAATTACACCTGCTGACCTGTGTTATGAACTGATTTTATCTTCTGTATTATGTGTACTGTTTCATATGTACTGTCTTTTCACCTTTTGAAATGTTACCTGTCCTAACCAGGACCTCCCTGTAAATGAACATTGCTCAGTGGAGCTCTTTTCCTGGTAAAATAAATAAATACAAATATTTAGCTACTAATCACTCCCTTTATGGCTTGCAGGGTGTCAGCATCATTTTGTAAAGAGAAGACCTGAGTAGTGTTGACAGTGGTGGGCTGGAGTCATGTCCTTCTAAGTTAAAGCACTGTGTTCAAACTTTAAAAATGAAAATGAAGGACTATGCCTTCTTATGGGGAGGGACATTGAGGCAGCAGTCACAGGAAGATGCTGTGAGGGAGATTACTGCACATACTATTAATCTGATCAAGAAAAAAATTAGGGTTGTCGGAACCCACTTGACTGGAGAGGGGAAATTATCCCTGACATTCTTGGCCCTACCACTTTCCTGACCCTTCTGCCATTAATGAGTGATACTGGGAAAAAAAAACATACAGAGGCATTTTGAAGAAATGAAATTATATGCATCCTAAAAATGAGAAATTATGATATTTACAAAAAAAAAAAAAAAGGAAAACAAGAAACACAAAAACAAAACAAAACTCCTCGGGCACCAGGGACTTTTTTTTAATTCTGTGGCATTTCTTATTGAGAGTTTGGCTAACAGGATGTTCTGGAGATATCAAGCTGTTAACTTTACAACCTGACACATGCTGGGAACATAACACCCACCACAAATGCCTCAGTGACCCAGTATTTAATTTACTGACTGTCTCTGGGCAGGCAGCAACCTGGCAAGAATGGCTTCCAACATGCCCTTCATCTGATTCACTCCTTACCTCAGGTTCATTTCTTCCTGCTGCAATGCAATGACAACTGTCACAAGGGGCCATTAAAGAACTGGTTGGGGTGGCAGGGGATCTCTGCCGAAACTGGCTGGGAGGACCCATCAATTGCTTCCCTCGCTAAATGTTGCTCTCCTTCCTGATGTCCCACCTGTTGTTCTCTTGTCATAGGCTGCAGATTCTTTGTGCCAGACAACAAGGCCAAGGACCCCACCCTTCTCCTTTTTGATTTTTTGTCCTTTTTTTCTTGTCTGCCTCCCTTTTTTCTGACCCTTTGTTGCCTTTCTCCTGCTTCTCATTCCTTATTTGTATTCTGCATGCCTCTTTCTTTTGGTTGAGTTTCACCTCCTGTAACACATTTGCCTTCTTACGCACTGTCATCATCTGGTGTTGCAATTTTTTTGGGGGGGGGATTGCTGGATGGCCCCAGCTGCTCCCCATCTCCTATGCAAAGAGAGAGAGAGAGAGTGTCAACAAATATTTCAGTAATTACTTTAAAAACATATCGTCTCCCTCTCTCTCTCTCTTTTTCTTTCTCTTGTTCCCAGATCATTAACACATTTTCATCTTGATTATTAAAAATGTACTCAGAATGGCCACATTCTGATTGGCTGTCACCATTCTGACAGCTCAACAGTAAAGTGATGTAAAAGGTTTTAGATTTATAGTAAATGCCTCATCTGTGGGGAAGCTTACAGAGGCAAAAATGTACCTAGTAGTGCCTGACTTTTTTTCCTGCACCCTGCTCATGTGGGAATGAATACTATTTGTGCCCCGATCTACCATCCAGCTGATCCCTTCCCTTTTCAGTGCCTGCTGTATCCCCACACTGGCATATGCTGTGATGTATGCAAAGTGAGGTGGGACCTTGTGGTCCATTTTAGGTAATGTTGAAGTTTTATCTGCTGATTTACTTGTGTTAATTAACAATTGCTAATTCACACAAGAAAATCTGCATGCAGAACTGTCACCATTGACTATAATGGATTAAAGAATGGGGTCTTTTTTTCCAACATTCTGATTGGCTATAGAGGGTCTTTACCCATGGGTAAATCTTACAGTAACCCATGGATAATGATCCAGTAGCTGCTTCACCAGTGAGAAGCCTAGCAAAATCACTATGTCCCCCAAAAACTAAAAAACAAAATTTGTCATCTTAGATCCCTGCTAAACTGACAACTCCCAGTACAACACTTAAAATAAAGCACAATACCTCTCAAAATAGCTGGAATACCCACATCAGAGCCAAACAAATCTTTTAGAACTCTTCTCCCATAACTGCTTCCATCTGGCTCACCTGTCAAAGCATTTTTTTCTCTCTCGCTCGCCTCCATTCTCATATTCCCCAAACCATTACAGCTGCTGAAACTGCTCGCTCCCACACCTCACTTGCACTGAAAGTAATTACCCCCCTTTGGAAAAAAAGCAATAACATCTCGGGCACTGAAATATAATACCCAACTCAAACCATTACTTCCTCTCAACTGCAAAACTGAAATTACCCCCTGAGCCACACGCTAAACGACGCCGGTGTGCTTGCACCACGCTATCTCATACCATCACTTAAAGGGACACTTCTTACTCACAGGCTCTCTCTTACAAAAAGATGAAGCAAAAACTCATGACTCATAGGCTCTTTGTTTAAAAAACAACACATTACCTGATGTAGATTGGAGCAACCAGGCTGTAGCCTCAGCCAGGAACAGAGACATCCTGGAAGCCCTGCAGGGGGCATGCCTAAGACAGCTAGTAACAGAGCCCACTTGAGAGGGAGCAACTTTGGACCTAGTACTCACTAATGGGGACAGAATTAGATGTAAAAGTGGAGAGCCATCTGGGATCAAGCGATCACAGTATGGTGTGGTTGAATGTGAGAACAGCAAAAGAGTCAAACCACATGAAAGCAAGGGTCCTGGATGTCAGGCGGGCTGACTTTGCAAAAATGAAGAAATATCTTAGGAAATCACTGGCAGGGAAGTAGAAAAGAGGGGGGCGGAGGAACAATGGGAGCATCTTAATGGAGCCACAGTGGAAGCAACAAGCAATTGCATTAGGCAAGTAAGTAAAACAAAGAGAAAGAAAAAAGCACTATTGTTCTCAATGGAAGTGGCTGTGAAAGTAAGGGTGAAAAGGGTGACATTCAGGAGGTACAAGGAAACATAGAGGGAAGAAGACAGGGAGCTGTATCTGGAAAAGTAGAGGGAGGTGGGGAAAGCAGTCAGGAGTGCAAAGGCACAAATAGAAGAACAAATAGCCCAGGCAATAACAAAAGGTGTCAATAACTTTTTCAGGTGTGTTAGTGAAAGAAAAAAGACTAAGGGTGGGATTGTCAGACTGAAAAGAGAAGGAGGGAAGTGTGCAGAGGGGGTCCAAGAAAAAGCAGAAATCCTGAACAAGTATTTTTGTTCAGTTTTCACAGAAGAAGAAGGTGAACGGGAGGGACCAAAGTTAGGCAAGGGAAGCACCACTGGGAGGGTGGTGGACACCAGTCCATTTAAGGAAGAGAGAGTCTTAAATGGGCTCACTAATATGAAAGTGGGAAAGGCAATGGAGCCGAATGGGATACATCTCAGAGTATTAGAAGCACTCAGGGAGGTGCTAGCAGCACCACTGACAGCCCTGTTCAACGATTCACTGGAAATGGGTGTGATACCAATGGACTGGAGGAGGGCGAATGTAGTCCCTCTCCACAAAACTGGGAGCAGGGAGGAGGCTGGCAATTATAGGCCAGTCAGCCTGACCTCGGTGGTAGGGAAACTAATGGAATTAGTACTAAAAGAAAGGTTTGTGATATATCTCAAATCCAGTGGAGCTCAGGATCCAAGGCAGCATGGATTCACAGTGGGAATGTAACCCCCTTGTTCCCAGGGGTTATTATAATCCCACTTAGAATCAGTGGCAGGCAGGGAGAGGCAGCTTGTGAAATGCCAGTTAAATGGGTGTCACACTGTCACACTCTGTTTTCAGTCAAGTTCAATAGTTTCAAGTTTTATTTATTGTTGATCAGTTAAAACCATTACAACATTAAAATGCAATGCACAAAGAAAGTACAACAAACAGATAGTCTTCAGCTTCCAAAATTTTTATGAATAAAATACTTTCATGCTGTTTTTAAATTATTATTTCATTGTATTGTCAATCCATATATAGACCCATTGTGAATCACTCCATTTAGTTACAATTAAAGATGACCATACAGATATGAATGACATTCATTAGATATTCAATAGAAATCACAATTCAAAATATTGTGTAACTAGTAGGTTATATAAACATTTGTCAAAACCTACAGGTATTCTCATAAATGAGTGGCCTGAAAAAAAACAATGGTTTTCTCCAATACAGTATGTGCACATTTTCATTATTCAACAAATATTTCACCATTTCATTGGGGAAAAGGTCGAGACTCACCATGATGTCACCAAGCCATTTCAAATGTATTCCCTTGTATAAAGGGCATAGAAGCAATATGTGTTTTAGGTCATCTTCAGAGGACCTATTGCATTTACAATAGGAAGAAGTGATGTTTTCCCTTTTTTGCTTAAAAAACACGTAATTGGCTTTATATATTTCAAGTCTAAATTTGTTCATAATTCTTCTCTCATTTGGATTAACTAATTTCACTAAATAAGGTTCAAGACCATGTGTTAGCTTGATCTGTTTGAACCACCTATATAGGTTAAATTGTTTCATTTTTGTCAAATCCTTAGTTATTTCTTTGTCCCTTAGCCTATTCTTCACTTCTACGACTATCATTTGCCAAGGGCATACATACATTCTCCACAAAATATCTCCAAGTCCATTTGGAAAGACATAACGTCTTAAAGTTTCCATGGTTGGGAACATTTTTCCCATCCAGGTATAATTTATTTCTTCTTCCAAACATATCCTTGGTAATCTAGTTTCATCTACAGAAAATAGCTTTAAGGAAGAAATAATTTGTCTTTCAGTTACTAATGTAGAGATGGAAAATTGTCCCTATTCTAGGTTCACTATATCAAATGGCACTGATTGTGGTACCTTCAAAATTTACCTTTTCATTTTATTGCATAATATTTCTACATTTTTCAAATCATCTGTTCCCCAAATTTTGGCTGCATAAAGGATACTGGAGTTTATTTTAGCCTCAAATACCCTTAAGACTCCTTTGACCGATGTTTGTCCCATCTTTGAATTAAATATCTTGAAGGCGTTGACTGTTCTCTTTGTTTTCATTAATATCTGTGTTATATGATCTTTCCATCTTAAAGTTTGACTAAATCTTACACCCAGATAGTCATAATAATTAACTCTTTCTATTTTTTCTGATTTTATCCACAATGATTTAATATGTTTCTTATTATTCCCAAATGACAACATTTTTGTTTTGGACAAATTTATTTTTAGCTTGTGATCATCACACAGTACGGAGAGATAATTAAGTTTCCTCTGTAGTCCTAAAATTGAGGTTGAGATTAACACCAAATCATTGGCATATGCCAGACAATCAACTTGGGTTCTTCCTATTTTGGGTGCATGGAATGATGGATTTTCCAGTGCCTTCAAGATATCATTTATGTATATATTAAACAAAAAGAGTGCCAGTAGGCATCCTTGCCTGACCCCTCACGTCATTTTAAATGGCCTTGAGATGTTCCCGTATTGATCGTATCTTATTACACCCCAGGTATCAGAATGGAGTCTTATAAGGATGTTAAGAAGTTCTGAATCTAATTCTAATTTCTTTAACTTATTCTATAAAATAACTCTACTTATACTATCAAATGTGGATGTGAAATCCACAAAGAAGCAGTAAAGTGGGGTATTTTTGATTTTTATGTATTTCCAAATTAGATGTTTGAGTGTGTAGCAATATTGTATTGTGGATCTGTTTCTCTGAAAACCGTTTTGAGTCTCATGTAAAATGTTACTGCCTTCCTCCCATTTTTCTAGTATTTTGGGTTCACTTGGGTCACCTTTTTTGAAAATCAGGAGTATAACACTCCCCTTCCAACTCATGGGGTAGTCATGTCCTTGCACAATGATATAGAATAATTTTTCCATGACTGGAGCCCACGAATCAACATAGGATCTGTACTCATCTCCTATTATTTTGTCCTGGCCTGGTGCTTTATTAAATTTCAATTGAGTAATTGCTGTTTGTATTTCTTCCAAGTTTATTAAAATTGGGATTGGATATATTGCATGTAGATATTTTGAATTTTCTGTCTTTGCCATTTCTCTTAATAGAGACTCATCTTGTTGTGAATAGTAAAGTTCTGTGAAGTAGAGAACCCAGGTGTCAGGATGGATATATGCATCTATTGTCCTGGCATATTTATCAAAACCTTGGCTGATGAATATCCACAATCTTTTACTGTCTTTTTCCTTTACAGTTTTCCTCAATTTTTCCCATAGTATTCTAGAGTATTTATATTTTTCTACTTCTAACATTTGTTTGTACTTTTTCCTCTCTTTATTAATATTTATATTGAATTTATTACTCTTTGTTATTATAGTTTTTTTTATGTTTTCTAATAACTTTACTCAATTCTTTTTTAGCTTCTTTACATTTTTTGTTGAACCAGGCCTTACCATGTCTGGTCTCTGTTTGGATCCCTTTCCTGCTAATAGTGCATTAAGGGTATACCAGGCTGGTTAGGTCAGTCCAATATTGTAGTATCAGATGATAATTTGTATTTTCTACTATCATTGTTCTTGTATCATTTATTGGGCCTTTAAATAAAGTATCAAATTGTTTTATTACTTTAGAGTTCCATCTAATCCTTTTTTTGTTGACTATTTCCAAGCCTTTAATAGTGCCTGAATTGTTCTTACAGTTATTTTCACTTATAATTTGTTCTGTTTCAATTTTAAGTTCAATTGAATTATGTGAGGATTCCGATCTATCAACAACAGTCATTTCTTTAATCATTTTTGTCCCCTCTAGGTTACTCCATATGTGGTCAATAATAGATTAACCTTTAGGGCCATTGCAAGTTAGCTCTCCTTCCCTGTCACCAAAAACTCTTCCATTAATTAGGAGCATGTTTTTCCCAGTTAAGTAGGGGCTGATGATTCTCCCTCTCATGTTATCCCTTTTATCTTTTGAAGATCTTGTCCAAGTTATTTTGGAATTCAGTTCTGTTATTATTTCCAAAAATCCTGGCACCTCGGAATTCTTTCCAGCCCTTGCATTTAAATCCCCTATTATATAAATAGGGATATTTAGCTCTTCATCCATTAGTTGATTGAATATTACTTTAATTCTACTCAATATTTTAGCTTTGTCTTTAATCATAGGTGTCAGATATATATTTACAACTATGATTTTAATTTTACCTTCACCTTTGCTATTTCCTTCTTCAATTCTCACCATTAACATATCCTCCAGGGTAGGGTATTGTCTGGTGATCTTATAGTTGTTTTTAGTTGTCAAGTATATGGCAACTCCCCCCCTTGTGTCTCCCATATTTATTATTTTTGGTTGCAGATTTGGAAATATTTACATATCCTGATATTTTGGGGCATTCTCAGTGCTGCACCAAGTTTCTTGGAGACAAATGAGGTCATAATTTGCAATAAACTGATCAACTTCTGAATCTGCAATTTTCAGGCGAGTACCTTCAATATTCCAATATAAAATTTTGATTTTTACTTTATCAATATATTGCATTCTTTTCTGGTTATTCCTTTGTGTTTTTTGTCAATCTTCTTTTTCTTTCATTTTATCCAGGGCCTGTTTCTAACTTAGCATCTCCCACCCCTTTTTTTCTTATTGC
The DNA here is from genome assembly GCA_016271365.2 of Neoceratodus forsteri. Lineage (NCBI taxonomy): Eukaryota > Metazoa > Chordata > Ceratodontiformes > Ceratodontidae > Neoceratodus > Neoceratodus forsteri. The sequence goes on from CM057452.1 coordinate 606,938,934, forward strand.
CTTTGGCCACTCATCCCTTGAAACCAAGTAAAGTACCAGTTTCCTAAACAAATATTCTTTATTTAATAGCTGTTGGACTACCTCTGCTTTCTTGAATGTGACATCTATTTGTGATGTTAATTCTTTACTTTTATGTAGTGTAATGCATTCTATAAAGTTTTTTGTTATAGTCTCTTTAGTAACTCTTGTGAAGAAAATTGCCATTTCTTGCTTCATTTGTCCTATGGCATCCTTGTTGGTTTTCTCCCATCCGAATATGGTCAAGGTCTTATTTTCCCATTTCTCTTCCTGTTTCTGTTCAAATTTTTTTAGAGTTTCTAAAATTCTGGCATGGTTTGCCTCTCTTGTTTCCCTAATCGCCTCAATTCTTTCTGTCTGAGCTTCTTTAATTACTTCTGACCCTTTCCTAATTTCTTAATTATTATTTAGCTCCATAGATGGGACAAATTGTGTCAGCATAATATATAGTCCCATACATTTGAATATTTTCTCTTGATTCCAAATATCCTCCAGTATATGTCCTTTTTTTTGTATATATCAGTACACAGTCTTGGAAGGAATTATTGGGTGGTCTCATTGCATGAAATTCATCCTTAATAAAAGGATCAAGATGAAAAACCTCAGTAATCCATGTCTTCAATTTTCACTTATTTTCCTTGATCAAACTAAATACTCCATACATCTCAAGTAAGTATTCCATATTTGTTCCTTCTAAATCAGCACATTTTTTAATTAGATGTCGATTGGCACCTGTAGATTCCAATTGGAGCCTGATCAATGGAAAAATATCAGAGAATAGTGTCTAAAGTACCCCAGCTTTCTGCATGACTTTGTTAATTATCAAACCAAGGTGATTTGGTTATTTAGGCTATTTTATCAATTAACTGTTCAGCTGTGCAGCTGTTCTACTCTTACAGTCATTGATACTTAATATAATCGGTCACAACAGGCCTGGATAAGTAAATTGGCCAAGTGAGGTTTCTTTATAGTAACTTAGGATACAGAAGTAAATGAACAAGCCTGCCTCCCAAGTTAATAAAACATAATTCTAAAATAAGCAGTAAAACGATAAAAAGGGAGCTATATGACTGTTGCTCTAATAGCACACCAAAGACCAAAAGTCATAACTCTACAACAATGTGCACAGCTCCATTACAAATTACCCAAATTAAAATAATAAAAATTAAACAAATAAAGCTTATCACTGCGGTCACCAAAAATCAGCATTTGGTCCGCAGTGAAAAGGTAGAGTTAATATAATAGTTAATATAGATGAAACACTAGGGAACACTTATACACTTTTAAAACAGTTGGTTTACATTTAAATACATAGTGTGTATCATCTATCTGAGGCCTATATATCTACATTAGATAATATTAGTTAGTTTAAAATGAGGGTCATTCACCATTTTTTCAGCATAGATATCAGGTTAGCCTTGATGTGGCCACCCCCCGCAGGGTGCCCCAGGAATATTGGCTAAGAACAGGCTCCTCCACAAGACAGGACTCCAAGTTTCCAGGGGCAATATGCAGGGTACAAGAAGGTTATCCTGAGGAGTCACGTGATGCTGTGTGCTTGGTAGGATGCCTCTATGCTTGCTCTGACCTACTGCCTGTTAATTATTGCTAAAAACCCCATTTCACGGTGTTTTCCACTGCAGATCGCCTGTCTGTTATCTTTCTGAATGTATTGTGCCCTCGATAAAAGAAGTCGATGGATGAAGAGATGCAGAAAATAGCTTCCAAACACACACCTCCTGCTACGCCCGAGAAGGCCTCTAAGAAAGCCAGGGCCTCCTCCCTGCAATCCTCGCTGCCTGCTACTACCGAGAGCCCTGACACTGATCTTCTCACCCTTTTGAGATTTCTAGAGGAGTTTCAGCCTTTCAAGGCTGAAATGCAGAATATGGCAGGAGAAATAAAAGGTATCTCCAGCACCCTTGAGGAGCTCTCTAAGAAGATTGCTGATAATGAAGCTTGCATACGTTCCATTGAAAGGAAACAGGATAAAGCAGAACTGGAACTTGTGGCCCTGAGGCAAAGGCTAGTGAAAATGGAGAACAAGGTGGAAGATTTGGAGGGGCGCAGTCGCCGCAATAATGTGGTTATCATTGGTTTGCCCAAAGGTGAAGAGGGCTCAGAACCTATTAAGTTTATCAGAAAGTTTGTGAAGAAGGTGGAAGGCCTCCCCCTTTGGTGCGAGCTACACCACAGAAAGAACTCATCGGGCACTACGATCCCCTCATCCGGCTGGAGCCCCCCAGGTCATTTATATTTTGTATTTTAAACTTCCAGGAGTGACAGCAGTTTCTATATAAGGTCAAGGAAACACAAGATTTGCAATGGGAAGGTAAAAGGCTGAGAGTGGCGCAAGATTTGCCTTTATCTGTACGCCAGAAATGAGCCATGTTTCACAAGCTTGTCCTCAAGTTGCTTGCCACAAGAATCAAGTTTTGTATGGGTTTTCCTGCAGGATTTCAAGTTTGCCTGAATGGTTCCTGGGAGACCTATGAGGAAGTGAAGTCGGCTACCACAGGGCTCAAGAAAGTGTTTCCTGATCTTTTTAAGCCTGCTTAAGAGTCGGCCTGGTGTGGGGAGCCATGCTAAGTTTTTCAGTGGTGGTGTAATTCAGCTGATGCAAATTATATTTCTCTACTTTGTCTCCGGGACTATGTTGGTCATAAACTAATTATCTGGCTATTCAATTCCAAGCTGCAGCTCTCGAGAAGGGTCTTCGTGCTGACAGATTAATGGACATCGCATTTCCGATCTGGTTTTCTCTCTCAGGACTGTTTAATTCTGTGGACTCTCACAATATTGACTCTGGTTTAGTCTAGTCTTGTTTCGTATACATCTGGGGTTACTATGTTCAAGTTAAATTTTACTTTGTCAGATCTGGCAATTCACTTCTTCAAGGGCGATGTCTTGATCCCAAGGTTTGGGGGGGCAGCGCCAGTTCTGTGTTTGCTAATGTGAATCTGTCTGTGACTGCAGTCCTTTCTGGTTTCATTTTCATGGTCTGGTTTCTCTAGGTTTCCCTCTCTTTCTCATTTACTGTTGCCATTAGGTGACAAAATGGCTAGCCTGTATATTAGGAGGAGATTCTGCAGCCATGGTCAGATGACACTATCCAGTTTATAGTACACTGTATGGGGCGTTGGTCTGCCCCTTCTGAACATCCTTCCTCGAGTGCTGTTTACGGAGGACTCCTCATCTCCCTTTTCAAATTTCCACTATTGAAGCGAGATGGTTACTGCCTTCGGTCTCAGAAACATGATCCAGACAGTGGTCCAGGAGCCCTTAAGTTTCTCCTATACTAAAGCAGGCAGTTATGGCCCGCTTCTTTGGCTGTTCACCTCCGTTATTCGAGGGTTGCGCCACAAGACGGCATCTGTGTTTACTATTTTCATGTCTGATGCAAATACTATACACACTTTATTCTCTGTGAATTAGGTAGTAGCATGGTTCATGGGACTCTGTAGGGAGAATTATTTTCTTTATGGGTTTGTGCAGACAACTTCTTTACACTAGTTGGCATTGATGATAATTTATAAGAATGATGGAGGTACTACTCTCTATGGAGTGTTCTGATTATAAAGGGGTAGTGTTCTGGTTTTCTGGTTCACAAGGGTGGTGAGGTTGGAGGGAGAGGTTCTTTTCAGTTAGCCAATCATCATGTACCATGCAAAAGGTGGGTGGGTGTGGGAGGAGGGGGGGTCAGGGTTTATGGGGTGCCTGGGAGGGGTTTCAGAGAGGTGATTGGGGGGATGGATCTAGTGATGGTAGGGGTGGAGGGAGGTAGAACAACCCAGCACATATCTCGTTTGGAGCAGTATTGAGGGGAAACAAATACATGTGGAGTTTTCAGGGATTTCTGACTGGCATCTTGAGTGATGGTTAGAAATATCCACTTTATCAGTTGGAACGTTAAAGGAGCAAGGCATAGGACTAAGCAATATAAAATCCTGAAACATATAAACCATCTGAAGGCAGAAATTATATTTTTGCAGGAGACACAGTTGCTTATGAGGGAGGCTGACAAAACAAGACGGCAGCAAATTGGGCAGCTGTTTGCGGCGGAGGGCATGACCCATAGCAGAGGGGTTATGATCCTTTTGCATAGGTTGGTTCAGTTCAAATCTCCCCAAGTTATACCAGATCCTTCCATCAGATTTTTGTTTGTTTTGTAAAAGGCAGATTGCATACCTTGGATATTGTTTCGGGTGTTATTTATGGCCCTAATGTAGATTCCCCCAGTTTTTTTGTCCAGATAATAGAAGCCCTAATTCCATTTTTGGATATCCCTATGGTTATAGGGGGTGACTTCAATTTCATTTTTGACCAACCTCTTGACAGGTCAGGCCAATCCCGTCAAGGTCTTTCCCCAGCACAAAGAGCTTTTAGGGACCTGTTGGACTCTATAGGTCTTTGTGATATATGGTGTGTATTACATCCTAGTACAAAGGAATATACCTATGTTTCTCCAGTCCACGCAACTTCTTCGTGGATTGATTATTCTCATCTCTCAATCCTTATTACCTGGGGTCATAAGTTCTAGTATTGTTTCAGGGCCCCTGTCGGACCACTCTGTGGTCACCTGCCAAATAACCCTAGTGTCGCTGCCCAATAAAGGGGGCAGATGGAAGTTGAATAATCAAATTTTGAAGGAGCCAAAGACGGTTCAATATATAATATCCCAAATAGAGCAGTTTATTGACTCCAATTCTAACTCCGTGGAGAAGCTTGATATGATATGGGGTGCTTGTAAAGCATATTTAAGGGGGATTATAATTGGCCTAACATCGAAAAGGAAAAAAGAGAGGGCATCTAGAATCTCTGACCTTCTCTCTCAGATTAGGGGCATGGAGATGGTTCTCTCTCCATCCTCTTCTGATATTTTTAAACAAGAATTAACGAAATTGAGAGAAGCCTACCTAGCAATGTTATCTGAGCAAGCCGAATTTGCTGTTTTGAAAACAAAAGCGGTTTACACTGATCAGGGTGAGAAGGCCTGCAAAATGTTGGCACTGCGTATTAAGCAACAGGAATCTGCTAGATTTATTCCTGCAGTCCATTCCTCCAAATATTCCTCCCTTAAAGTCTCACCCTCGGAGATAGCAGAGGAGTTCACAAATTATTTTCAGGATTTATATGGCCCTATGGTTAATTCCCCATCTAAGGAGAGACTTCTTGAATATCTGAGTGATTTACAATTGCCAGCTCTCTCACAATCCCGGCAGAAAATTTTGGAGTCTCCTATCTCTGTGGGTGAGATTGAAAGGGTAATTAAATCTCTCCCATCCGACAAATCTCCGGGCCCTGACGGGTTTACCTCCAACTCTTACAAAGCTTTCTCTAAGCAATTGATTCCTATTTTGTTGCCACTTTTTCATGCTATTCTCTCTGGTCAAGTATCCCATCCCTCCCTTTTTGAGGCGCTGATTGTTTTGTTGCCTAAGCCGGATATGTCGTCCGATCTGGTCTCCAGTTACAGGCCGATCTCCCTTCTTAACCATGATATTAAAATCCTGGCAAGACTATTAGCCAACCGTTTGGAGGCAGTACTTCCCTTTTTAATAGGGGCAGATCAGATTGGCTTTATGAAAGGTAGATCCTCTGTGGATCATCTGAGGGCCCTGTCTCACATCTTCTCGGTATCCAAGGATGCTCCGCACCCAATGGTCCTGATTTCGTTGGATGCTGAGAAGGCGTTTGACAGAGTCCATTGGGATTACCTGTTTGCTACGATGTAAGTTTTTGGTTTTCCTACGAAATTCCGGAATTGGGTTAGCTCTCTATACAAGTTCCCTTCTGCTAGAATTTCATGTAATGGGATTATCTCCACCTCCTTCAAATTACATGTAGGGACCAGACAGGGGTGTCCCTTATCTCCACTTCTCTTTAATATCTACCTAGAGCCTCTTATCAGGAGACTGTCTGGTGCCCAGGGCATCTCTGGTATCTCTCTCGGGGAGCAGGTGGTTAAAGTGGTGGCCTATGCAGATGATCTTCTCCTGTGGGTAACCCATCCACTCACATCTATTCCAGTTATTCTGAAGTTAATAGATGACTTCAGTAAGGTCTCGAATTATAAACTCAATGTAGGTAAGACTGTGTTTTTTCCTCTTAACCACAGGGTACACAAACAGGATATTATTGAGTTTGGGCTCACCTGGAAGTCTGATTACATTAAATATCTGGGGCTTCTTCTCACTCAGAACACAGCTCAGACAACTCAATATTGATGCACTGGTACATAAAATAGATCTAGACCTCCACCGGTGGACTCTACTTCCCCTCTCCCTTTGGGGCAGAATTAACTTAATCAAAATGAACGTATTTCCTCATTTATTCTACCCCCTTAACATGCTAAACATATGGCTCCCCCTGGCCTGGGTTAAAAAAGTGCATAGCATGATCTCTACCTTTATATGGGGCGACAAGAAGGCTAGGATGGCTTTCCATAAGTTAGCGGCTCCGAAGGCTAAAGGAGGGTTAAGACTTCCCCATATTGCGCTCTATTATTGGGCCAGTCAGGCCAATAAGTATCTCAGATGGCTGACCGTGGATCAACAATCCGTGGCTGCCACTTATATCCTGACTTGGTTAGCCGTAGAGTCTGCTGCCATTAGAAAACATGGCCTTTCTCCTGCGGTGTTGCTATACACCAAGGTTAGTTCTTTACCTGAATCTCTACATAGCTCTCCTATTGCCGTCCTAATCAGGGGTCATACTCAATTGTGTGCTTTTCTTAAGTATAAAAACCTTTAGGATTTATCTCAACCTGTTATAGGCAATCCTAATTTTTTGCTGGACGGTAAGCTTCTTTCACCTAGTTGGATCCCTCAGATAAGTAACTGCTGTCTAGATGACTTCATGTTATCCGATAGTCAATGGTGTTCTTCTGCTGGCATTATGCATAAGTTTATGTTACCTCACACAGCAATTTTTAAGATTTTTCAATTTCGCCACTTACTGGTTAAGGTAATGGGTCCGGTCTCCCCTCCTGCTCCCAATATCAGTTTTCAGGCTACCCTTACGGAGCTGGCAGGTTCGCCTCATGCTGTATCTACAATATATACTGCTCTGTTTAACTGGGCTTACCCTGATAATTACACTCCTGTCTCCTTTTGGCCCTCTCTCTTTCAGGGTAGAGATATGGATTGGTCTCTCTTGTGGCAAAGTTGTCATAAGTTCTTTAAGTAGGACAGACTTAGATTAACACAGTTAAAAATTTTGCATAACATTTATTATTCTCTGCAGAGGCTTGCTAGACTGGGTCTGTTGTCTTCCCCCACTTGCACAAGATGCCAGTCTCAAGAAGGTGACCTCCTTCATATTTTCTGGAGTTGTCCCAAAATCGCACCACTTTGGACCATAATTAATCAGCGTGCTGATCCTCTTTTAGGGATCTCAGAATTGTTCACCCCTGAAATATGTCTCCTCAGGGATTTCTCCCCTATTTTGGTGGTGAACAGGAGGTATCACATAGCATTGATGTCGATGTCTGTTAAAAAGGTGGTATTGAGGCACTGGAAGGACACGGAGGTACCATCTTATGTTGAATGGCTTCAGGAATTGCTGGCAAACCTCAGAACAGAGAGGACAATTGCCAGTCTATACAACAAACTGGAAAAGTTTGACAAGATCTGGGGCCCACTGCAGACTCTTTATGCACTACAGGCCTAAGTATACCAGGTTATATTCTCTGGTGTTGTGCCAAAGAGTACCGATGCGCTGGGTTGTTCGGGGTGGGTAGTGGGTTGGGCTGGAAGGGGGGTTGGGGAGAGTGAATCATTTTGTATTTTGTGTCTGCCCTTTGGGGTTTCTGATGTACTCCACCATGATTCGTTCTCTGTAATGGAAACTTTAATAAAATCTGAACTGCAAAAAAAAAGAAGGTTATCCTGAGGTGAAAGAGGGAGCACAAGACGGACTGGAAAGATGCCAAAATAAAACTCTTCAAGTTTATATGCCAAGTGCTAAGGCTACTGCTTTTAGCACTGATTTTATAAAGGCAACAGTGGCATACCTGTTATAAACTTGGATAGAGCTTTTTGACACTCCTGCTGCTTCTCTTCCTCCTCAAGTGAATAGCGTGCAGCTGCCTCGATCACCAGCTTATTTTCAGTCTCAGCTGAGCTGGATTGATGATGTCACCTTAGAATTCTCACAGCAGTGTAAGCCACAATGGAATGCTAGCTGCAGGGGTTAGCAGTAGAATGTTGGGAAAGAGTCAATAGTCTGTGTGGAGAGTCTGGAGAGTGAGGAGTGCTGCAGAAGGCAGCTCCTCAGACTTAGCTCTGAAAGACAGCTACCTCAGGAGATTGGGTTGTGTATTGTCACCCTAGAGAACAACACAGAAGACCAGTGTGTGAAGTGGTAGAGACCATTCCTAGAAGGTTTTCCAGTGCCCCATCCCTAGAGGGATGGGGGAATTCCAGGATTCAGGGGCAATCCCCTGGTCCAGCCTGGAAAGTGATGGAGCTGCCTAGATTCATTTGTTCTGTGAATACCAGAGAATTTTTGTGGAAAAACCCCAGGGGCACCTGCATTCCTGTGGTGAGTTTTTCTCTGAAAAAGGGACTCTGTTCACCAAGACTGTGTTTCTGTTAAAAGTGTCTGCCTACTGTGGGGTCCGAGGGAGACTAGCCAAGTACAGAACTTTTAAGACTGGGTTTTGAGTAAAAGTGTCTGCCTACTGTGGGGTCTGAGGGAGACTTGCCAAGTACAGAACTTTTAGACTGTGTCTGATTTAAAAGCATCTGCTAAAGTGGGGGTCTAGAGTAAAGACATAGCCATATACAGAACTTTTAATTTCATGACATCTCCAAGGTGTGAGATGTAAAATGTTAAATGTGCAAGACATTTCAAGAAAGCATCTACAAGAGCAAAGCACCCCTTGTGGTCGACACCCCAATGGTGAAACACAGAAAAAGACCATTACGGCGACATTCACGGTAATGGTCCTTTTTCTGTGTTTCACCTTCCCCCAGTGTTCCTCCCCCTCCCCAGACCAATTCCCACCTGGAGTTGGAATCCTAGAGTCTGGGGGGTAGAAAACAGTGATAGAAGAGGTGGCACAATACCTGCATCGGTATTGTGCCGTTGCTGTGGGTGAGGTCGGCATTCTCGCTAATGAGATATCTTTGTGCTTCCCTACAAGACAGTGTTTCATAGAAAGATGTTGCTAACCAGATGAATGGCTGAGTATAAATATTGGAAGCAAAAGGTAGGGGAACCCTCCCATCTGGAGTAACCATGTTTACCTCTCCAGGTTCAGTTTGGGCACCTTTGTTTTCTCTCATTGCATTTGGCCAGTGCCTGAGGAAAACACCCAGATGTGGGATTTTGGATTTCCAGTGAGCCAGGATGTGCTTGTGGGTGGTCGAGGGAGCCACCAAGAATTCCTCATGAAATATGGGAAAGTTCCTAGTACTGACCGAGGGTGCCAAGTCAAGGGAAAGAAGGGAAGTGTACCAGTTTGGGCCATGTGTGTCAAGTTCCAGTCAGAACCTGAGGGTTCACTGTGTGTGTGTTCTGTACCTCAGTAATCTGCATTACCAGTGGGAGTAGCCCTGTGGGGGTCCATCTTCGCTTTGTATTATTCACTGTGTTATGTGAATAAAAGCCACACTCTAGAATCCCAACCTGGTTTGGACAGTACAGTTATTGCTTCCAGTGTCTGAATTTACTTGAGTGTCCCTGACCAGAAGCACAAACATAGCATAATGCTGAGCAAACATTTTCTCCCAGGGACACAGGTTGATGGCCATGCTAAATTTTCCCCCCAGGTTTGAGCCAGGTAGTTGCCACATTTGGTTTGCCTGTCTGAGAATGGCAGGCTATGAAGTAGAAGTATAGGTCAACAGAACTGTTCATAGTGGCTACCCCCATCCCTCTTGGTGGTGCCACGTGTGACCGGAGCAGCCCTGCTAGTTGGACAAGGGGTCCGGTGGGGGGAGGTTACAGGAAGATCTTGTCAAACAAATCTGATAGCTTTCTTTGACTGGGTGACTAGAGAGGTAGATCAGGGAAGGGCGGTGGATGTGGCCTACCTGGATTTCAGCAAGGCCTTTGAAACCATCCCTCATAGGAGGCTAGTAAACAACCTGAGCAGCCTGGGAGTGGGTCCCAGGGTGGTAAACCAGGTCAAAAATTGGCTGAGCAATAAGACACAGAGGATGGTGGTGAATGGAGTTCAATCCGAAGAGAGAGGGTGACCAGTGAGGTTCTGCAGGGATCAGTGCTTGGATCAGTCCTGTTTAATGTCTTCATAAGCAACATTGCAGAGGGGCTGGAAGGGACGGTGCATCTCTTTGCAAATGACACGAAAATCTGCAACAGGGTTGACACTCCAGGAGGGGTAGAAAAAATAAGAAGGGACGTAAGCAAGCTTGAGGAGTGCAAGGGTGTGGCAGCTAAGATTCAATGCAAAGAAGTGCAAGACTCCATTCAATGCTTGCCAGACAGAAACTTTTTGTACTTCAAAGGACCAAACTGCTCCAATTAGACAGGGCTTCAGTCCTTTGATTTGCATGAAGCCAGTCAGCAAGCAGCTGATGGGCTTTCAATACCAGGAGCCTGTCAGTTTTGCACATACCTTTCCTGTGTGTGCTACTTGGCTCCATTTATGTGCTCTTATTGATCCTTGTTGTGCCTCTCCTTTTGTTTCTGCCTCTCTGTCCCTTGTTCATGTGTTTTTCCTCTCCTCAGGCCATAGTCCCATCACCCGACCCCCTTCTGGTTCTTTGCCATCCAGGTCTGTTTGATGCCCCCCACCACCAGCACTGTTTTCTCTTCCCTTGCGTTCTCTCTGCCTCCCCACCACTCTGTCTCCTCTTTTCTTCCACTGTTTCCAGTTGTGTTCTCCCTGTCCCTCTGACATTTTGGCTGTTCTGTAGTTTTTTATGGCTCTCCTCTTTTGACCCAGACAACCAATGCACAGAACTAGTTCTATGGGGCTGGCTTTCCGGCACTTCCTTTCCTGCTCTTCCTGGTTCCCCAGTGTACTGCTGCTCCTCTCATTTGAGTCCCTTAGTCTTGGCTGCCTTCAGTCCTGCAATGTTTTTTTTTTTTTTTATGTCGATTATGCACAGTGCAAGAAACATATTACGGCAGCTTGCTCAGAAGCAGGCTGTGGAGGCACGGCACTGTTGTGGCCAATGCCCCAACAGCCTGCAAAGGCTTGTCCCACTTCCCCCAATGCTGTTGCAGGCTGCTGGTGACAGTAGTTTGGAACATTTGCACGAACTTCATACAAATCAGCCGCTGCAATCAGGGGCTGCGTCATCATTGCAGTGTCAGCCATCCGCTGCAATGAGGGAGCAACCCGTCATTGCAGGATGGGATGTAAACACCCTGATATTGTTTGTGAACATGGTGGCAGGTTGTCGCTGTGTTCACAAACAATATAACCCCCTACCATGTTTATTTGCTGACGGGGGCCCCAATCCCCATCGGCCTTGGTGTCCCTGTGTTTCTGGTGCTGACGGGGAAGCCCACTCCCGTCTTCATTCTATAACACACACCTATTCCTGCTGATGGGGTGCCCAATCCCTGTCGGCATAGATTCCCCCTTATGTGCCAACGAGGTGCCCAATCCCCATCGGATACTGCTGCCCCCAAAAGAAAGCCATTGGTGGCACACTGGGAGCCCATCCGAGTGTGCCACATGCCCTGTAAAGGGAAAATGGCCCATGAAGTCTTTTATTTTTCTTTTAGCTGAAAAAAGAAACAGTCCCTCGTAGTCTCCCTGCCCCTCCCACAACCCGCACCCACCCACGCCACCTGCCTCCCCACACCCCACCCCCATGCCCGGACTTGGCACGGCGATCTTGATGGACGGGAACCACGTCTGCACTCTTCAAAGCCGACCACAAACTGAGGAAATGCCGTAAGCTGTATAATGTAATAAATAGGGTTTTTCAACTTTAGTGTATATCTTGGGCATTTTTGAGAATTTTTTCACCAAATTTTCAACATGGGGTTTTAGGACACATCACCGTGAATTATTGAACTGTCATGGCAGTAGTCGGCCCCAAAAGGTGGTTTCATGGTCACTGCGTGTAATCACCTTTTGGGGCCAATTAATGAAATGACAGTGCCAGTGTTCATGAGGTGGGCTCTCAAAAAGCCTATGTTGCAATTTTGGTGGAAAAATCCCCAAAATGACTGTTTTACAAGCGTACGCTGTTCAGTTGCTACACACGCTCATAAGTTCATGAATTTGCAATATTTTCATGCCAGATTTTCAACATTGGCATTTTGTCACACCTCCTTGTGAGCAGTACAGCTGTCATTGTTCACATCCTGGTGGAAATGTGTTTTCGCAGCTCCAGCACAGAATAACGTGGTTGCTGTGGGAAATCAGTGTTCGGGAAAGATTAAGAAAATGACAGTGACACTGTTCATAAGTAGAGGTCCTGAAATGGCTATGCTGAAAATTTGGTAACAATACTCCATAAAATGACTGTGTTATGAGCGTGCATTGCACAGTTTGCATGCACGCTCATAACTTTGCGAATTTATAATATATAATATTTTCACTCCAGATTTCCAATATTGCCATTTTCCCACACCTTTGTTAAGACCAGATCATGCCAGACAAACCTGCTGAATTTTTATAATGGAGTGAGTATGGCATTGGACAGGGGCGAGGCTGTGGATGTCATTTTTCTGGATTTTTCCAAAGCCTTCGATAAGGTCCCTCATGGCCAGATTATCAAGGATATGATAAACCTTGGCATAGGTGGGAATATATCAAGATGGGTGGAATCATGGCTCAAAGGACACACTCAGCGAGTGTGCATAAAGGGCTTTTTTTCAGACTGGGATGAAGTAACTAGCGGTGTGCCACAAGATTCGGTTCTGGGTCCGTGTCTGTTCAATTTATACATAGCATCACTAAAAACTAGGACAGATATTTGGTTAACAAAGTTTGCCGATGACACACATATAGGTTACCCAGTTATTAATACTGGTGATAGTAATACCCTCCAGTATGCCCTAAATGAGTTACATGAGTGGGCCACCTTAAAGAAATTGCCGTTTAATATAGACAAATGTGTTGTTATGCATCTCAGAAGAAAAAACATACAATCCGAATACCTTCTTGGCGGAAAAACCCTTAAATCTGTTAGTGATGAGCATGATCTGGGTATCAGAATCTCTAGTGATCTCAGCCCTAAACTCCATTGCCAGGCTGTTATTAAAAAGGCAGCTGGAGTGTTGCATTGTATTAATAAACATATTAGCAGCAGAAGTTGTGATGTCTTTCTCCCATTGTATTCATCATTGGTGAGGCCCCATCTGGAGTACTGTGCACAGTTTTGGGCACCTGGGGACAAAGGCATTATTAAATCAATGGAAAAAATTCAACAGAGAGCAACCAAAAAGATTCTAGAAGTTAGAATTCTAGAATACCCAGCTAGACTAGACAAACTAGGATTGTTTACCTTGGAGTATCGTAGAATGAAGGGTGATTTATGTCTGATATTTAAGGCAATGTACGACAATGATTTGTGTCATTTATTAGGATTAGAAGTAAGGGACAAACTTTATTCAACCAGGGCACACCCATTGCAATTAAAAATAGAACAGTGCAAATCAAAAAGAAGAAGTAACTGGTTCACAATAAGAGTTTGCAAAATTTGAAATGGTTTACCTGTGGAAATAGTGTCATGCAATAATATCGATACTTTTAAAAAACACTTGGACATCTATTTGAAACAAAACTGTATAGTAGGATATAATTAATTCTGGCGAGCATTATGGACTACGGACTTCTAGCTCTGTATAACCTATGATACCTATGATACTTATGAACAGTACAGCTGTCTTTTTTCCCATCCTGGCTGAAATGTGTTTTCACACTTCCAACGCAGAATAGAGCAGTCGCTGTGAGAAATCACTGTCTGGGACAGATTAAGAAAATGACAGTGATACTGTTCATGAGCAGAGGTCCTAAAATGCCTATGTAGAAAATTTGGTGAGCATAGCCTATCGAATGTCTGTGTCACAAGTGTGTGTTGCACACTTTCCATGCACCCTTCTAATTTCACAAATTTGTAATATTGTCACACCAGATTTTCACCAGTGGAATTTTTTCACACCTCCTTATGAGCAGTACAGCTATCATTTTTCACATCCTGACTGAAATGTATTTTCACAGTTCCGGCACAGAATAACGCGGTCGCTGTGGGAAATCACTGTTCATGACAGATTAAGAAAACGACAGTGGCACTGTTCATAAGCAGAGGTCCTAAAATGCCTATGTTGAAAATCTGGTGACGAAACTCCATAACATGACTGTGTTACAAGCGTGCATTGAACTGTTTCCACGCACCCTTGTAACTTTGCAATTTTGTAATATTTTCATACCACATTTTCAACAGTGGCATTTTTCCATACCTCCTTGTGAACAGTACAGCTGCCATTTTTCACATCCTGGGTAAAACATGTTTTTGCACTCCTGCCACAGAATAGTGCAGTTGCTGCGGGAAATCACTGTTTGGGACACATTAAGATCAAACAAGTGAGAGGGGGAAGTGACCAAGCTCAACTGAGCTCTGTCAGGACTACTGCGGATTTGTTTGTGGGCAGAAAAAGGCCCCAACACAAGAGCCCAGTACAAAAGGGCAAAAGAGCCGCTTGCAGCACCAGGACAAACAGCATGAGTGCATGAGAGAGAGAGACTAAGCAACCTCAATGGAGCTCTGTCAGGACAGCTGTGGATTTGTTTGTGGACAGACAAAGGTGCCAATGCAGCCAGGAGCCCCGTACACAAGCGCAGCCTGCAGTGCCAAGAGAAACAGAATGAGTGAGTGACAGAGTGGTAGTGAGTGAGCTCAACAGAGCTCTATTGTGACTGCTGCAGATTTCTTTGTGAGCAGAAAATGTGGCAACACAGGCAGGAGCCAAGTACAACAGGCCAGCTTGCAGCGAGGGCCAAAATGGAATGAGTGAGTGAGACAGCTCAATGGAGCTGTGTTGGGACTGCTACAAATTTCTTTCTGGCCAGAATAAGCTGACAATGCAGGCAGGAGCCCAGTACAAATGGGCAGCCTGCAGTGGCAGGAGAGACAGATCGAGTGAGTGAGGGAGGGGGAGTGAGTGAGCTCAATGGAGCTATGTTGGGACTGCAGCAGATTTGTTTGTGGGCAGAAAAAGGCAGCAATGCATGCAGAGGCCCAGCACAAAAGGGCAGCCTGCAGTGGTGGGGAAACCAGAATGAGCGAGTGAGAGAGAGGGAGTGAGCAACCTCAATGGAACTCTGTTGGGACAGCTGTGGATTTCTTTGTGGGCAGAAAAAGGTGCAAACGCAGGCAGGAGCCCAGTACAAAAGGGAAGCCTGCAGTGCTGGGAGAAACATGAGTGACTGAGAGAGGGGGGGACTGAGCGAGCTCAATGGAGCTCTAGTGTGACTGCTGCGGATTTCTTTGTTGGCAGAAAAAGGCGGCAACACAGGCAGGAGCCCAGTACAAAAGGCCAGCCTGCACCACTGGCAGAAACGGAATGAGTAAGTGAGAGAAGGGGAGTCAGAAGGCTCAACAGACCTGTGCTGGGACTGCTGCAGATTTCTTTATGGGCAGAAAAAGCCACCAAGAGAGGCAGGAACCCAGTACAAAAGAACAGCCTGCAGCACCGGGAGAAACAGACTAAGCGAGTGACACAGGGGCAGTGAGCGCGCTCAACACATTAACGCAATCAACATTCAGCATTGACAAATGCTTGTTTGTTGTTGTTGTTAACCCTGTAAAAAAGAAAAGCATCCATAGATGTCTGTTATGCTGCTAGTTCCCCTTCCTGACCCTCCCACTCAGCACCCACCACGCCACACACACCCAAGCCCTTACTTACCCACTGGGGTTCAACGCTGTAATCCTTTCTGGACTGCAGACATGTCTTCACTCTTTAAAGCTGGACCACGATTTGAGAAAATTAGTATGCAGTTCAATGTATTTCAGTGGGTTTTTTTAACATGGTGGCATAACTTGGCCATTTTTGAATATTTTTGCCCAAAATTTTCAACATGCCCTTTTTGGGACCCCACTTCAGGAAAAATGGCAGCGAAATTAGGCAAATCTGTCCTGAAAGATGTTTTTGTGGTTGCTCCAAAAAAGGACTTTCTGGGCAGGAGCTGAACATTTTCTCCACTCTAGTTCATAAGGTGGGGTCATAAGAAGGCTATGCTGAAAATGTGATGTAAAAATACTAAAAAAAACAACAAAGTTATGAGCCTACTTTGAAATTTGTGAAAGTAGGCTCTTAACGTTGATAATTTTCAATATTTTTAACCCAAAATTTCAACATAGCCATTTTTACAGCACCTCATGAATGTGACAGCTGTCATTTTTTACATTCTGACCAAAATGTGTTTTCATATCTGTGGTGCGGAATAACATTTTGGTGGCACGGAATGACATTTTGGCGGGAATTTGAAAATTTTCACTTACCAAGTTCATTAGGAGGGTTAATAAGAAGCCTATGCTAAAAATGTTGTGTACAAATAAGGTAAAATGCCCAGGTTATGATTGAACATTACACTATTTCAGTGTTTACTCATAACTTCACTAATTTTTAATATTTTGACTCCAAACTTTCAACATAGACATTTTTCCACACCACCTCATAAATATAATGTTTCATTTTTTTTAAATACAGGACAAGAAGTATTTTCGCACCTCTGTTGTGAAATGACATTTTGACCAATATACTATAAATGGTGCATGTCATGTCTATAAGGCAAATCCTGAAACAAGTATTTTCAAAAGCTGGGGTTAAAAAAAACAATTGTTTAACAAGAATCAAATGTATAGCATTGACAAATGCTTGTTCATAATAACAATAAGACCCTCTCAGGAGTTAGATTATCATTCTGTTAAAGCCCAACACCCACACTTGATATGCTGCCTCCACTTGCAATGCCAACTGGGGGGAATTCTCTAAGGGGTGGGAATAATGTGTTGGAGGCACATATCCCACCTGCATACTTCCACAGCCCTGGACAGGTGCAGGGTGTGTGGTATACACCACCGCATGCACCCGTGGGGCACCTGTCTGCGGCCCCACCCCCACAGTGCTCAGGGCAGAGTAGCGGACCTGGGCAAGCATCCAATCGGATGCCTGTCCCTGGTCCCAGAGTGGATCTCATATGTAGGCAGGCATCGGTCTGGGTGCACGAATAGCCCCCGCAGGCACCTAGACCTGCGCTGCCATGCACCAGTGAGGGGTGGTGCCCCCACCCTTCACATGATCCCGTGGCCAAGCCTGCCCAGTGCACAGATGTTCCCCACCTGCACTGGACCACTGCCCCATGGCAGGATACCCCCCACACTCAATCACCCTGATCCCATATCATCCATGGAACCCCCCCAAACAAATGCCAGCCCGACCCTGGTAGTGCCACACATACCCCCACCTCCCCACCTGGACCATGGCAGCCCCAACTCCATGTAGTACAACTGCACAGACACACACACACACACACACACACAGAGGTGCCCCTGGCGACAGCAATACACCCTGACCCTGACACCCCAGCAGGAACAGTGGTGGCCAGTGCTCCTATCCTCCCTGTGGCACCTATAACCCCCAACCCAACCCTCATACCTGCCCATCAGTGCCACAGCTCAGGACAGCCAGTGGCACAGCCCTCATCACACCTCCTTGGCCACCGGCCATCCCAGTGATGCCAGTAGGGTAATGCGCGGTGGCAAGTCAGGGGGGCACACAGCGACTATGACTGCCTCAGGAACATGTAGCAGCTCATAGCCTGTGCCCCCCTTCACCCAGCACTCCATGCTTTCGAGACTACTGTGGAGTGAGGGCACACCCCCGCCCCACCCCCGGACCACCCCCACGCAGAAAGATCAATGGCAGGCTGTGGATCCAACATGTAACAGTTCCGTGCTGCTTTGGTGCATCGAGCGCAGGGTATGCTGTGGCCGTGGAGTGCCTATGTGCCCCTGGTACTCCACGCATAGCCACTCTGCACCATGAAGAATAGGGCCCACTGTGTCTACTCAGGTGAAATGACTTAAGAGGAGGCCAGGCACACTCACACCCTTGATGAGACAAGAGTCTATTAGGAAGCTCCACCATCCTCCCCCACCTAGCTTCAGTGACCCTGGCTCACTCGATAGGTAGGTTAATTTATTCGGTAAGACACAGAGCCACATGTGCAACATCAATATAGCATGGGTGTGGAGTGAATTGCATAATAGAAAAGGAAACTTGCCACCATTGGGAACTTCACTGTTCTCC
Organism: Neoceratodus forsteri; assembly: GCA_016271365.2. NCBI lineage: Eukaryota > Metazoa > Chordata > Ceratodontiformes > Ceratodontidae > Neoceratodus > Neoceratodus forsteri. The sequence continues at coordinate 606,957,201 of CM057452.1, forward strand.
CTGTCCCTTTTGTTTCTGTGGCTCCCTCCTCATGAGCTGGATGATGCTCTGTTATATGAAATAATAGAAGTGTAAAAAATACATTAGTAAATATATTTACAGATATTTTATGATCACATTTGTATACACACTGGAACTCAATTTTGGGTGGATATGATTATGAATTCTGCATTTCTTTTTTATGTGTTACTGTGCACCAAGGTCAGCTAAACAGAGTAGCCTCACTGTGCACTGGTGTATAGTGTGAGCCCCCTACCAGGTGAAAAGAGTGATTCAATAATACTGCAGTGAAAACCGTGCTGTCAAAATAGTGAAAGCTAATACAGCTACAGGCGTAGAATAGCACATGTCAAGTTAGCACTATCCCTGTAGCTGTACTGCTGTCGGGGAGAGGAGGGGAAAGGGATGAAGCCTGTGCTGGGAGGGGTTCCACTGAGCAGTTGCTGTGGCACAGAGGACAGAGCCACAGCGAGGGAAGATGGTGACATGTTGGTGGCCCAGGGTTCAATTCCTGGGACATCTGCTTTTTTTGGTTTTTGCCCCCCAACCCCATGTTGTGTTTTCATTCCCATGGTCAAGAACCCCCAAGCTTTCTGTGTGTCCCAAAGTTGCCCCCCACAGAGGTGATTATTTTTAGTAGGGGGTTGGGGGTGAAGACCCCCTCAAAAACAGAAATTTCTGTGTGGCTTGCTTTGCCATGGTAGCGGTCAGTGTGTTCGTAGACCACTACCATTGGCACTATTGTTGCAGTCACTGTTTTGAGCGGGCACTGATATTGACAGTGCCATTGTGACTTTGCTGTTTTGGACTGCGCTGTTCTCGTTTACGTGGTCCTGAACTAGTGCCTGTGAGCTCTAGCCCCCACCCACTGACTGCTACCGAGTCGCAGACCCCATAGTGTGCTAAAGACAGCAAATCCCCCTTGGACCATGCACATCGGACTGTTCTATATTGTAAATGTTCAGCCACCTCCTTTCATTCAGATGGGAGCCGACTGAGGGGTGACTGAGCAGAGGTTGAATTAAAGTGCTATGCTCATATTTATACTGGCTAATAAGTAATCACTTCACCCAAAAATGAAAAACTTCCATTTTAAGACACAAACAGTAACACAGTTTTACAGAATAGTTAAGGATGATGGTACACTATGAGGACATGATGAACTGCAATGCTAAGCAGAGGGTCTGTGTGTGCCAGTCTCCAACATTATGCCCTATTGTGACATGTTTTGGGGTACCATTGTAAAGGGCCTATGAAGGCAACCAGCAAGTAGTTCCCTCTTGTATGAAGTGTTTTCCTACTTCCTTTAACCCCTTATCTTCCTCCACTTTTTCCTACTGAGGCAGCGGCACTTTCACCTTCTCACCTTCTCCTAACCTTTTTCTGCCTGACCCTAGATAGGTTTCTATTAGTGTTTCAGAATCCTACATTAGCCGACTGGCAGAGTCCTCTGCTTTCCTGCTTCTTTCTGCTGATACCTCAAACTCCAGTTACCTGTTCCACTATATAGCTATAGTGAAGCTGTTGGTGTACAAATGCTTGCTGTTAAGGGCCGTGTTCATAGCTATTGCAGTCACTGTTTCTCCTAATAGGAGTCAGTGTAGCCAGTGTTGGAATGCTTGCTATGATGGGGTTCACAGATGTCACACTTACAGCCTCTCCTAGCCTGAGCCATTGTACAGTAGTCACTGGTGAAGTAATGCTTGCTATGATGGGGTTCATAGATGTCACACCTACAAGCCTCTCCTAGCCTGACACATTGTACAGTAGTCACTGGTGAAGTAATGCTTGCTATGATGGGGTTCATACTAAAGCCATTGATGCCACAGCCTCTCTTAGCATGAGTCAAATCACTACTTGCTGTTAAGGGGTTCATAGCTGTTGCAGTCAAAGCCTTTCCTAGCAGAACTCAGTGTAGTTGTTGGTGTATATATGCTTGCTGTGAAAGAGTTAATAGCTACAGTACTGTAGTCACAGGCAACCAATGGAAAGGAGCCTTGCACACCAGAGACAGTTGCTGTAACACTGAATTTGTTAAGGTGCCATTTAATGTGCAAATTGGAACCAGAGCAAAAACTCACCACCAAACGCCTGATTAACCCCCCAAGTGCATTTGATCCTAACACATCTTCATCAGGGGGTGGAGCTATCAGTATAGACCTTATTTAGTCACAAAATTTACATATTCATGACACAAATTAAGGCAGTCACAACTACTTCCAATTATGGCTTTAGAGAAGAGGTAAATCACAAAACCCTCCTACTCATGGCCAATGTTAGAGCATGAAAAGTCAAAATTTGCTAGGTGTTAAAGGCCATATGGCGATTAAAAGTGACCTCATATTAGTAAACTGTATGCAATTTATTTATTTTTACACATGATAGCATTAAGGCACACTAAGGAAATCACAATAATTATGTTGTAACTACAAAAATGATCTGCCATACAGTGACAAACTACAAAACCCCCTAAGTGAAATAAAAAAAAAAGTTACACTTTACAGAGGGAGCTGGCATATTATGCAGTGCAATTAAAGATATATTTTGTTATATACTTTCAACATTATGTCGATATGTTAATGAAAAGAAAACAGACTAAGAGTGGGATTGCGAGACTAAAAAGAGAAAGGGGGAAGTGTGCAGAGGGGGACCAAGAAAAAGCAGAAATCCTGAACAAGTATTTTTGTTCAGTATTCACAGAAGAAGGGGAGGGACCAAAGTTAGGCAAGGGAAGCACCACTGGGAGGGAGGTGGACACCAGTCCATTTAAGGAGGAGGGAGTCTTAAAGGAACTTGCTAACCTGAAAGTGGGCAAGGCAATGGGGCTAGACGGGATACATCCCAGAGTATTAAGAGAACTCAGGGAAGTGGTGGCAGCACCACTGGCAGCCCTGTTCAACAGTTTGCTGGAAACAGGTGTGGTACCAAAGGACTAGAGGAGGGCAAATGTAGTCCCTCTCCACAAAAGTGGGAGCATTGAGGAGGCTGGCAATGACAAACCAGTCAGCCTGACCTCAGTGGTGGGGAAACTAATGGAATTACTACTAAAAGAAAGGTTGTGACATACCTCAAATCCAATGGAGCACAGGATCTGAGGCAGCATGGATTCACAGTGGGAAGATCTTGTCAAACAAATCTGATAGATTTCTTTGACTGGGTGACTAGGGAGGTGGATCAGGGAGGGGCAGTGGATGTGGCCTACTTGGATTTAAGCAAGGCATTCAACACTGTCCCACATAGAAGAAGAAGAATCAGCATTTATATTGTGCTTTCATATACAATGTACCCCAAAGCACTTTACAAGCAATGCTAGACTGGTAGTGAAGTGACTGAATGTGTAGTGGTGGCCATATTGCACATCAGCACCGACACACAGCCCTAACAATTGCATGAACCAGTTTTATGGAAGGGGAATATTGTCCAGGACACCAGGTAAAGTCCCATACTCTTTGCGAAGAATGCCTTTGGTTCTTTTACTTCCGCCTGGGCACCCATCAGGACAGCACCAGGATGGGTAGAAGGGACCTTTGTTTAATCTCTCATCTGAAGGATGGCACACCCCAACAATACTGCACCCCCCCAATACTACACTCGGGTGTCAGTGTTGAGGCATGAGCCCAATCCTGGTAGGGGAAGAGAACCCACGACCTTCTGGCCCAGAAGCGGATGTGCTAACAACTGAGCCACACTGACACCTTGAATCTAGGAGGCTAGGAAACAAGCTAGGCAACCTGGGAGTGGGTCCCAGGGTGGTAAATTGAATCAAAAATTGTCTGAACGATAGGACACAGTGGTGCAGAGTGGAGTTCAGTCCAAAGACAGGGGGGGTGAGCAGTGTGGTCCTGCAGGGCTTGGACCAGTCCTCTTTAATATCTTCATAATCGACATTGCAGAGGGACTGGAAGGGAAGATGTGTTCTTTTGCAGATGACACAAAGATCGGCAACAGGGCTGAAACTCCAGGAGACATAGAGAAAATGAGAATGGACCTAAGCAAGTTTGAGGAGTGGTCAAGGGTGTGGCAGCTAAGATTCAATGCAAAAAAGTGCAAGATCATGCACTTGGGGCACAGAAATGCAGGGGACGAGTACATGATGGGGGGGTTACTGATGGCCACCAAACAGGAAAGGGACCTGGGCGTAATCATATCTGATGATCTAAAGGTCACCCAACAATGAAAGAAGGCTGTAAGGAGAGACAGTGGAATGCTGGGGTGCATGGGGAGAGGTATCTCCAGCAGAAGTAAGGAGGTGGTAGTAGCTGTGAAGAAGTAGAAGGTGGCGGTAGTTGGAGGCAGTATGGCGCAGTGGTTTAAGGCTCTAATCTGGAGGCCTGGGTTTGAATCCCACAGCCCCCACTTGCATACTGCGTGACCCTGAGCAAGTCACTTAACTTCCTTGTGCTCCCAGGTTGCACCTGTAAACAAGCTTTCAGCTTAGTGTGTCTCACCTGGTCAAATAATTGGAAAAAAAAAAGTGGTGATGCCACTATATAAATATTGGTGAGACCTCATCTAGAGTACTGTGTCCAGTTCTGGAGGCCATGGATCCAGAACGACATTTACAGAGTAGAAGCGGTTCAGAGAAGGGTGACAAAAATCATATGAGGGGAGACTGGAGGATCTCAATTTGTATTCCCTGAAGGCAAGATGGTGGCCATGCTGGGTTGCTATCTGTATGGGCTCTAAAGGGAGCAAAGAACTTTCCTATTTTAAAGCCCCTTAAAGTGTTTTTTTTGTTAGGAGAGAGTTGTCATTTTAATTTAGTGTTAGTTTACCAAATTGGGTAGCTGCGTCCTGCGTCCCAAGTTAGTTGCAAGGCTTAGGGCATAAAAAATTAGGTACGGACGGGGAAGTGATTGTAGTTTGAGGAGTCAGCTTTTTTGTTTTTAAGGAGAAAATGTAGAAGTAGTGATAATATTTTGTTTCGGTTCCTCATACAGGAAGCTTGCTGCCACTGTGTAAACTGGGTTCACAATCCATTTTTTGGAACTTAACCCAGGCTTTGCTGACTGAAGAAGTTTCCTGGAGCTCTGGTAGGAGTAGAGTGGAGTAAAACTCACTATTTCCCGACTGGCTGAGGTGTTTCTGGGTGAAGTATGGACTATTGGAAGTCATGTGATGTGGTGCTGGAATGTACTGAAAGAGTCAGTCAAAAGTAGCAGAACGTACACAGATGATTGTTGGACTCTGTTGGGGTGAGAGACCGATGGACCGTCCCTGGAAGAGCATCAACCTGCTGCTATAATCGGAGTGGGAAGTGAGGTCTTTGTGGTCCTGTATGAGGACGTGGTGCCTCTACTCAGGTGCCATCCTAAAGGGTGTGAGCAGCTTGCCTGGCTTCACAGGCCTGACCAAGAGGATCGAAACTGAGTCTGCCGAAGGGTGGGCCTGTGTGCTGGCTCTCTAAGGAGTGCAGAGGCACAGCCTGGGACTGTGTGGTTGCGCTGCTGTCAGGTTGGGCTCTGACGTGGGAGAGGAAGAGCGAAGGAGGCCCCTGACAGAGGTGAGGAAGAGAGTTGGCTGAATCTGCTTGGATTTCTGAAGAAGTGTTATGACTCTTGACTTCCAACCCAATTTGGTGATGTATACTTCTAAATAACTTTTTGACTCTGTACAAAACCCTGGGTGGTGATTTCTGCTACTTCAACTGGAAGCAAACCATTTTATTGCCTATAGAGTTATTGGTCAGCTGCCATTTTTCTGGAAGCAAACTATTTCACTGCTCATAATGTTATTGGCTGGCTTTCTGATACTGGCCTGGATGAAAGCCAGACCTGTATGAAGAAATTTTATGGACAAAAAATTGCTGAGGTGGGAGCTCTGCAATATTAGTCTCTCTCCTGGAACTGTATTTTTATTGATTGCTATACTGGGGGTGTGGGTATGGAGTAGATTGTATGTTAGTGCTTTGGTTGTGGTGTGAGTAGATTTAGGTGGGTGTGCTGGGACTTTGTAGTGTGTGAAGTGTCACGACTGCCTGGGGAGGCCGGGGGGGAGGCCAGGATAGTGTATGGGGCATATCATCTGCTTGACCTATAGCCTTTCAGTAGCCTCCCGGTTTCCAACACTACAGTAAGGTGCTGTCGGGAGGTGGGGATTTGGAGGGGCCGAGGTGATTTTGGGTGTTGGGGTGCCCTGGGCATTGTGGGAGGTGGCAGGATAGAGATTGTTAGGTCCAGAAGGCACCCTTGACTACGATGAGCACAAGAGAGAGGCCAGACATGTTTGGTGCCTGTCTCCAGGGAGCCCACCAGACCGAGAGACCAGGTAACCTGAGGGGCTGCTTTATCCACCAATCCACCTTGGACAGTGCTGTACAATGCCAGATCAATCAGGAACTGCTGGAGGAAGACCAGCCTGGAGGAGGACAAACTGGCCCTGCGTGTGCATTATAATGCATACCAGGGGGCAATCAGCCATAAGAAGGCAGGGTTCCTGTACAGGGAGATTGCTGCTGGGAAGAACTGATCAGCTGCACTTTTTCGGACTATGGATAGGCTACTGTGTAGGGCCTGTCTACAGCTGAAGAAGGTTTACCCTAACACTGAATGCAAAGAGTTTGCCTGGTTCTTCTCAGACAGGGTATCCTGTATCCGGCAGGGAGTTCCTCCAGTTAGCCAGTCCAGAGCTGGCAGTGTCACCTGAAGTGTCCTGAGTGTGCTCTGCCTGGTTGGGGAGAATTTAGAACAGTGGAGGTAAGTGAGGTCATTGAGTGGGGACCAATCTGAAGCACACCTTTTGTGAACTGGACCCGGCACTGACACATTTCCTGATGAGATGCATCGATGCCGTTGGCCCGGTGTTTGCCCTGATTGTCCGGTGTTCCTTGTCAGAGGGGGTGTTCCGCAATGCCTTAAAGGAGGCATTGGTGAGACCACTCCTTAAGAAACCATCTTTGGATGCGGAGGTCAGGGCAAATTACCATCCTATCTCCAACCTTCCATTTCTGGCAAAGATTGTCAAGAAAGTAGTGGTGCTTCAGTTGGAAGAGCACCTTGTGACCCATGAGTTATATAAGCCTTTCCAGTCAGGGTTTTGGGTGAGGCATAGCACAGAAACCGCCCTTGTTCTGGTGCAGAATGATGTCCTCAGGGCTAGAGATCGAGGAGAAAGGATAATTCTTGTTCTCCTTGACCTCTCCTCAGCATTTATTTATTTACTGAATTTTGTTGACCCGTAGGCCCACTGGGACTAGAAGTCCCTTTTCAGGCGCACCGGGTGGGGAATACAGATGGTAAGCAACTGAAATTGTACCAGATTAGCTGTTGGTGGTATTTTTTTTAATGAATGGGGAAATTTGGCCAAGACACCGGGGAAATCCCCTAGTCTTTTCAATAAATGCCATGGGATCTTTAACATCCACCCGAACTACCACCAATCCAGGCAGATGGGACCTCAGTTTAACGTCTCATCTGAAAGACGGCACCTCAGAGGTGCAGCACCCCCCTCATGCTGCACTACAGTGTCAGTATTGGGATATTAACCCAAGTGCCAGATGTGGGAACTGAACCCACAGCCCTCTGATCTCCCGGCCTCAGAGGCGAGTGTGCTACCTACTGAGCCACTGACACTGTAACAAACATTTAACACTGTGTACCATTGTGTGTTGCTTGACTACCTCAGGGAGCTCTGCGGACTCACTGGCACTGTCATCTGCTGGTTTGAGTAGTTCTTAACCAACAGGAGGCAATGGGATGTGATGGAGAATTTCTCCTCCACCCCTAGTCTCCTATTTTGTGGAGTTCTCCAGGGTTTGGTCTTGGCCCCAATGTTGTTCACAGTGTACATGCATTAGGAGGTATGGTCTTGGATTTCATTGCTATGCTGATGACACCCAGCTATACTTGTCGTTTGCCCCAGGAGCATCCAGTGCTGCAGACATGCTAAACAGCTGCCTTGCCGAGATCAATGACTGGATGGCCTCTAGCTGGTTGTGACTGAACCCTGTTAAGACGGAGGTACTGGTTGTGGAGTCAAATGGAGTGCAGGATAGGATGGCCTCTGGTGCAGAGACTGGATTTGTCCTGGGATCTGTCCCATTGAAGGCATCCTTCAAGGTGCAGAATCTTGGTGTCATTCTGGACAGGGGGTTGATGATGGAAGCCCAGGTGTCTTCCACTGTCCGCTCCGATTTTTTCCATCTTAGGAATGTTGCCAGGATAAAGCCCCTTGTGCCACCTCTGGACCTCCCCACTTTGATACATGTCTTAGTGACATCAAGGCTTGACTACTGTAATGCACTCTACCTTGGGGTCGCAGGAGGATCTCTCCACAGGCTGCAGCTGGTGCAGAACACAGCTGCTCAGTTACTTACTGGGCAGCCTAAGTATTGCCATATTACACTGGTACTGCGTGATCTGCACTGGCTGCCAGTCAGGTGGAGGATCCTCTTTAAGGTGGGTCTTCTCACCTATAAGGCCCTACATGGCCAGGACCCTGGCTACCTGTTAGACCCTGTTGCGCCAGCTCTCTCAGTCCACCCCCTCCACTCCTTCTGTGGGGCCTCCTGGTGATTCCCAGGACGAGGTTAAAAATGACTGGTGACAGGGCCTTTAGTCTCACCTCCCCCATCCTGTGATATTCGCTACCCCTCGGGGTTAAGGGGTCCGCAACTTTGGAGGTATTCAAGGCCTGCCTTAAGGCCCTCCTGTTTGCCCAGGCTTTTCCCGACTCAGTTTTTTTAGTGATTTAGTTTAGATATAGTCCCCCGACACCCATTTTTTTAGTGTTTCAGCTTATTTCTTTGATAAATTTTAACTTATTATGTATCGATTTTATTCTGAAAATGTTTTATTATTGAATTTATTAATATCTATTTGTTTACTGTCTCTGAACAGTGCCCAGAGCCTCCGGGATTGGGAGTCTTTTAAATAAAAATTGCCTTGCCTTGGGGGGGGGGGGTATGATAGAGACTTTCAAATATCTCAAGGGTGTATATAAGGTACAAGAGGGTATCATCTTTCAAAAAAAAAAAGATGTTCAAGAACAAAGGGCCATGGCATGCATGAGCAGCAGACAGGAATGGTAGCTTAATTTGCAACTCCTCATCTCAAGCAATTTAAAATCTGAAGAAAAACTGAAGATCAACGGTGAGGAACTTCAAAAGCACACCCCCCGACAGGAAAAAATCTGCTTAAATGAAAGAAAGTCTCCCCGTAATGATTGCTTGTACTGTTCGCTGGATAAATTAAAAAAATGCAACTGGGACATTGAGCATCATGACATGGGCAGCAACAATGGCAGGCACAGCCATGGCGGCCGGGCCGACCCTGGATCATACAGCAGACTACAGAGAATTCAAGGGGATGATGCAGAGTTCTGGATGAGATCATGACTTTTAAGGCATTGCGGCAAACCTGGAAGAAAAGTTTCAAGCCCTGCACCACAAGACATTAGACACTGATACCTATCTCTCCTACATCAATGAGAAGGATTCCCAGCATGAGACAAAGATACAGGAGCTGGAGCGTATGGTCCAGCTCCTATGGAACACAGCAGAGGATGCTGAGAAAAGAAACAGGAGAAATAATCTCCACTTTGTGGGGTTCCCAGAAGGGGTTGAGAGAGGGAACCCCCACTAGATTTCTCCAGTCTGAACTGCCGGGACTATTGGGGTATGCATGGCACCCTGTACTAGAGGCAGAGTGGGCACACAGGTCATTGGCAGTGACACCAAAGCACGGAGAGTGGGCCAGACCTATTATTGCTAAATTTTTGAGATTCCCTGAAAAAGAGAGGATTCTGGCTCTAGCAAGGAACAAGGGCTCCTTGCACTGGAATGGCCACAGAGTATATATATTTAATGATTATTCCACAGAGCTTGCTGGAAACAGGAAAATCTTTCAAGAGCTACAGGTGCAGTACCACTTAGTATACACTGAAAAACTAGTCATTCAATGAAACAGGGTCAGTAACTCCTTTGAGATCCCAGAGGAAGCCCTGGAATACATTGCTAGAAACTGGCCCAAACAATCCTCATGATCAGCCCATACTGCAACACAACATAGAGAGAAAGGTTAATGGTCTGGTGGGGCTTCGGACCCGGCTCCCGGAACACCACCAATCAATATTCAGCACTAGCTGCCCTGGCAGGGAACAAAGGCATGGAATGGCAAACATCCAAGGTGAAGAGGAAACAGAGGGGGAAATACACGTCACTGACCCAACACTCCCAACAAGCCCAGAGACATGGAGAGAGAAGCAGGATGCCTTCATCAACTAGCACTGACTCTGTGGGAGAGCCAGCATCGAAACGCCAGGAGATGGACTTGAACCAGCAGCAGGCACCTTCCCAAGATTTAGAGAAATCGACTGGAGATGCTGGCCTGCTCCAAGAGACAATATTACAATCCTGGGCTGAAGTGGCAGGAGTAGAAGTAACAGCTGAAGAGGACATTCCACCCCCAATTGCCCCAACCTATGAGGAGGTGGCTGGGCAACCATAAAGCCAGCAAGTGATCCTGCAATCTACATTACAAACCTAAGGCTGGATGCTATGTACTGTTGTGTCCTTTTTGCCCTTTAAGGCCAGGTAATGTCTTGTTACTGAAGGGGAAAGAAAAGAGAAAAGGGAGATCTTCTGTGAGAAGAGGGTGGGCTGGTGGGGGGAGCGGTAAGATGACTGGTTCTTCAGGCTAGAAAGATTGAGTTGAGCAATGACCCAATGCCCGGTCCTTTCTTTTTTCACCTCCTCTCCAGTCACGAAGGCAGAGACCGGGGAGGATGAGAGGGCTTTAAATATTCCATGGCTGAGTGGAGAAGAGTGGGCGGGCAGCTGCAGGGCTGACTGAAGGCTTTCATGGAAGTCACTTTCAGGCAAAACATAAGGGGATATCATAGCAGGGAGATATACAGTATTTTGAATGCACTGTGTGGAATGTCAATATATGTACCACTACCCCAATGTGCTATATGCTGAACTCCCCTGACTAGCGATTGTGGTTGCTCTCTCGGAGAGCTATCCCCTGAGAAAGAATGAGTGGGTCTGGGGTACACCAAAGGGCAGGTAGGTCTCAGGCTGACTCCAATACTGGGGAGGTGGGAACAAGTGGAACAGATGGTGGAGGGGGAACACGGGAAGCCCGACTACGCGGCCGCAGCCCAGGACGGCCGGATCCGGGAACAGAGACCCTGAAAGCCAACTAATGCACTTGAATAAACCTAAATGATGCAACAAGATTTTAAAACATACCTGCACTAGTGTTAGTCATGGGAATGGCTCCCAGGATAGTGGCAGTTGGTTCAGGCTGTCCCTCTTTTGGCCACATTGTTGTGCAGAGGCTGCGGCATCTTGGCTGGACACTCAGTACTTTTCCATTGAGGGACGTGTCAACGAAAGGGACTTAGACATGGAGATGTTGCATTGGGAAAGCTCAAAGATCACAGGGAGGAGGAATGAGGAGGGTGAGGAGAGAGAAATGGACTAGCCTGCATCCCTGGAACCTCTGACAGATGCCCCCCTTTGTCTGGGCAAGTACACACCACTGAAACTCTATGGAAAGGGAGGGGGGGATCAGTAAGCATCAAGCAGGACAAGACTTTCCATAAATAAAGGAGGCAGGAAATGATCTAAATCCCCACCCCAGGTGCTGCCCCCAAATCGCCTTATGGCAAGGAGAAGGAACCCCCTGAACAACCCGAATCCACAACAAGACGTACTTGAAAGGGGGTGCCACAGAACATGCCTACCTAACTCCAATTAAAGCTCCACAGAGCTGACAAGACAGGAGAGTGAGGAGGTGCATTGAAGAGACGGCAGTAATGAGATGAGGCAATAGGAAAAGTGGGACTGGCTTCTGCTTAAGACAAGGAAGATGCTGACAGGGGGTGCAGGGACAGTGGAGAGGGGACACAGTTGTACAAAATGTGTCACAATGCCAGAGCCGATGTAGATCTTTCTGCTCATCCACTTACACCCCTCTCTTCCATATGCATATACCTCCCCATGTGCCTCTGTATCTCCATTTCAATGACATACAAGCATGCCCCCCACCCCACAGAGGATATAGTGAAGTAGGTAGGTCCTTGGAATCACCCAGGTGGTACAAGAATTCTATCACACACCCCTCCACCATTGACCCCACCCCCCCACACTCCAGTCTGATCTCTACACCCAAAATCACTCACACCACCTAACTAGCCCATAGGTATGTCCCATGCAAGGTGTACCTGAGCCTACGAAGAGTGGGAGGTGTGGTTGAGGGGTGCAGGTTAAACTATCCCCTCCCACAATATCCCCCCCCCAAGACCCAGGAGAGGTCGATCTAATTAAGACAGAGCTTGAGTGAGCCCGGATGGGACAACTCTTGCCACTGGCATGCACAAGGATTGATGGGCTGCCACAAGGATCTTGACTCTCGAGCAGGATACCCCACAGGCCCCTCAAAGGTTAGTTAGGAATAATAGGTTTAAAAACACTCTGTTTGCTATTATAAAGTGTATGTTTTTTTTTATTAGTAATAAGTTTTAACAAAAGACTATAAAGCTGCCAGCCCGATGGCACTGAGGGTTGAGGCGCTGGACGCCACACCTCGCATCATGCTGGTGACCCGGGTTCGGGAATGGACTCGGGTCGCTGGGGGCTGACAGGGGAAGGAGAGGATTGAGCATCCGTAGGGACTGCTCTCCTCTCCTGGGGTGGGTAGTGGGTTGGCGTTACTCGGCAGCGGCCCCTGGTGGAGACCAGGAGCACTACTGCAGCAACACATGGGGAACAGCACAGAAAAGTGGAAATCCACCTCCCAACCGACTGGATGATGGCTGCCGATCCTCCATTCCTGCCGATGCCCTGAAAGAGCTCCTTCACTTCAGCAGCACCCTGGGGCCAAGTATGTGTGCTGGTTGCCCCCCACCCCGGTGCCTTCCCCTCAGAGGAGAGAGACCTGCCCGGTGAAGGGTTACATTCGATTTACCTCAGGGACGGCTGCGATGTGAAGCTGGAGGGCTCAGGACGGGAAAGGCAGAACGGATGCAGGGTCTAGGCAGCCTGAAGGAGTGGTGGGTTGTGAGGCAAGAGGGGAGAAAAGAAATAATGCACAATAAAAAAGACTATAAAGCTGTAGACTGGTGTATACTATGGGGTCAGGGATCAAGGATGTCCACGCCCTCAGGCAGGGACAAAGTAGGGAAAGTCATTCCTAGGACTACTCATGTTAACCCTAAAATAAATTGACACACCTCAAGAAACATAAATGGCAGCACAAGATGTGAAGTAGGTTTCCTGGAATGTGAAAGGCATTCATACTCCAGTTAAGAGGAGGAAGATACTAGATTTCCTAAGGAAGGAGACGGTAGGAATAGCCTTCCTCCAGGAAACCTACCTATCGAGAAGGGAGGACTGCAAACTGGCAGGAGGGTGGGCATCCCAGGTGGTTTCAGCAACATACGACACCAAGAGCAGAGAGGTTATCATCCTATTTAGCAAAGATGTCCAGTTCCAACTACAGGAAGCAATAAGAGACCCAGAAGGAAGGCATGTAATAGTTATAGGCATGCTAGGAACCCAAGAAATCACTCTATGTAATGTCTATGGCCTTAACTCCAATGGAGCCCCATTCTACAGAACGCAAGCCCAGAAATTGGCAGAGGTGTAGAATGGGGATCTGGTGGTGGATGGGGACATGAACTGCCCTATGGATACTATGTTAGTCAGAAGCAATCAACAGGTAACTCTGTCTCATCCAGTTTCAGAGGCCTTGAATGGCCTAGCAACAGACCTGGGCCTCACAGACATATGGAAACTAATTCACCCCACCAAAAGAGACTACTATCTCTTCTCTCACTCACACCAGTTCTTCTCACAAATAGACATGTGGCTGCCACCACGGAACTGGGCAGCAAATGTTCTAGAAGCCTCAATTGGGGCTACGGTCATATCTGATCATCTGGGTGTGCTGAATATCCCCAAGCTCTCACAAAAACAGCTTGAATGGCTGGACAGACCTATAGAGCGGGAGGATGTGGAAAAGGCGCTACAGTCAATGCCAAGTGGGAAGGCCCCAAGGGGTGATGGCCTCCCTGCGGATTTCCTAAAGGCATTCAAGGAAGTGCTGGTTTCCCCCCTGTATGATGCTCTGACAGAGTCCAAAGTGGCAGGGATGCTGCCAGATTCCATGAGAATGACCAGAATATCTCTCCAACCCAAGCCAAGGAAAGACCCTATACTGTGTGGCAGCTACAGGCCCATCTCACTGATCCCTACGTTGGCAAAATTGCTAGCAACCAGACTATGATCCCTTACTGCAGGCCTCATTGAGAGGGACACGGTAGGGTTCCTCCCAGGCAGGAGAGGGATGGACAACACGAGGAGATTACTAATCCTGCTGTGGAGCACTAAGCAAATGCAGATACCCTTGATACTCCTCTCCCTAGATGTGGAGAAGTCTTTCGATAGGATGGAGTGGAAGTATCTCTTCACAGCAATGGAGACCTTTAACATTGGCCCCGAGTTCGGGACGTGGATGCAGGTTATATACAGGGGAGCAGTAACAGAAGTCATCACAAATGGTAAGGCCTCTTAACCAATACAACTATACAGGGGAACCAAGAAGGGCTGCCCCTGCTCCCCTATACTGTTCATAATGGCCCTGGAGCAACTACTACAGGCCATTAGACAAAATAAGGACATTAAGGGAGAAGGTATGGGTGGAGAGCAAAAGACTATGGCCTGTGCAGATGACATCTTACTTCTGCTCACTGAGCCCAAGAGGTCAGCACCTCGTCTGTTGGCTATTATAAGCCAATACAGCTTGCTATTGAGCTATAAACTTAATGCCTCCAAATCACAGTTCTTAGCCTCCAGCAAGGAGGTAGAACTTCTCCATTATTATCCATGGGGACTGTACCCGGAGGATGGGAAGATAGAATACCTAGGTCTGAAGTTGCAATGGGACTATACACGACTAGGGAAAGATAATCTTCTCCCGGTAACAGAAGAAATTGAAAAGGACTACCAGAGGTGAAAATTACTACAGATTTCCCACTGTGGGAGGGCTCAGGCCTTTAAAATGATGCCAGCACCTAAATTGCAATATGTCCTGGATAATCTCCCCATATACATTCAATCAATCAAACTTTATTTAACCAGGCAAAATCATTATTGAGCAAGCTCATTTGCAAGATGGTCCTGGACAAGTAGGACATATACAACTACAGCAAAATTACCAGATAAGCAGTGTACACACAAGGAGCAAATAAAAGACAGTTACAGAGAAACAAATAAGATCAGGGCTGGGGAGTACATATGGTGAACACTGTCCAGGTTGATAATTGACTGTATATATAAACGATTCCCTCAAGACGTGGGATTATTCAGACAAAGGCCACAACGTTACAATAAGAAGAGGGTTACCAGGTAGGGTAAGTGAGGGAACAACTCTTTGTGTATTGTATTTGTACCTCCCGGGTCGTGCCTGAAAACAGTCACTTGCTGACTAGCGCACTTACCCGGTTAACAAAAACTAAATAAATAAATAAATAAAACATTGATAAAACACTTATTGACCTTATTCACAGCAAGCTCTGGTCTTTTCTCTGTAGTAAGGGCCCCTCAAGGATCTCGTGGGAAAAGCTGAAAAGATACTTTTGCAATGGAGACTTAAAACTGCCAGATTTTCACCTTTGAATCATAGCACATGCCCTGGTTCAGTCAGGGTGTACAGCCCCATGGGATCAAGGGAAAACACTCAAATGGGCCTCCTTTAAAGCCCAGATAATGGGAAGACCTCTGGCCTGTGCTGTAATCTTCTCTTCCTGACTCAAACAACTTCCCATACCCCCCACATGTAGACACACTCTCAGTATTTGGAGAAAAATAGTGAAACTCACCATCTGGGAACAGGGAAGGGCACAGTTTTTTTCTCATTTGGAACATTCCAGCTTTACAAATTGGAGGGACACCTATACAGTTTAGGGAATGGGAGACAGCAGGAATCCACCTGGTGTCAGACATTATGGACAAAGCAAACAACAAATAAAAGACAAGTTCGGGCCCCCCAACCAGCAGCATTGGAGGTTCTTGCAACTCAGATATGCCTTGCAGGGCCTACCGGGTCAGAGACTAGCAGGATACAAGGCGAATCTGCTGGACTCTCTCTTATGGTCAAGGAAAGGAAGTCAAGCCAGAAGCAGTGACATATATGCTCATATACTGGAGCATGGCCCAGACGAATCACTGAGGTTAAGGAGAAGTTGATCAGAGAACTCCAGGTGTAAATTACCCCAGGACTATGGGGGAAAGGGTGGAGGGATCTCCAGGCTGCAGTAAAAGACACCAAAAACAGATTCACACAATTAAAATTAATGCATAGGTGGCATAAAACACCCACTAAGCTGAAGGCATGGATCCTCATTCCAAAAGATGAGTGCTGGAGATGCCAGGCTGGAGGGGGAAACAACTCACACATCCTGTGGAGCTGTGGAAGCCTAAAAACCTACAGGCAGGAAATAGAAGGTACATGTATGGATGTCTTTGGTCTCCAGGTGGAGTTTAACCCACTATTAGTGCTTCTGGGAACACACCAAGATCATCCCATGGACGATAAATGGCAGAAACTCCTCAAGTCCTGGCTGTTGGGAGCACTGATAACCACCAAACACATCCTTCTGAGACACTGGAGAGACAAGGAGCCTCCCAGCCCACAGGAATAGCTGGAGGAATTGGGCAATACAGCTAGCGCTGAAAGGGTGATGTTTAATGTCCAAAACAGACTACCAATGTACTTGGAAATATGGGTCTCTTACCTAAACTCCAGAGTCTGTAAACTCCCAGGTCCTAGTGTATACCCAACCCTTGCAAACTGACAAACTGAGACATTGGACTTGGGGTGGTACAGGGAAATATGACACAGATAAAGGTACAGAAGGTGCTCAAACTGAGTGAACATGGGACATGGTCTGGGATACACAGAAGCTCCAGCCCCCCCCCCCCAGGGTGTAGGATGACATATACACATCCAAGCATCCTGGCCAGCACCTAATAGTCCACTCAGTATGCGCACTAGTGTCAGTAGACCACATATTCCCCCCCACCTTCCTAACCCCCGTGACCTTGTTCCAGCTACAGGCTCCCATTGAGCAACAAGGACCATGATACCCCAACAGACCTCTCATGGGACAGCTATAGGTACCCTTGATGTGCCCAGGTTATGTCTCTCTTGCTTTCTATTGGTGTACAAATGAACCAGTTCTTCCTTTACTTTTCTTTATTGTTTGGGTATAGGTTTCTCTATTGTTTGGGTATAGGTTTAGTAGTTGACATCTTAGGTGTCTTTTGAAACTGAAGTGTAGTAAATCTTAATGTGTAATCCAAGGGGAAACCCAGCCAGGAATCAGAATGCGTTCGAAATTGATAACATAAATGCCTGATACATTGGTATGTATACTTGAATTGAGACAATACTGATGTACACATTTATTTCTGTATGGTATGTTAGAAAAATCAGTAAGACTTTTACTTACAGAAAAAAAAGAACAAGGGTCCATGATATGAAGACAGAGAGGGGTAGACTTAGGGGTAATGTGAGAAAGTATTTTTTCACGAAAAGAGTTGTGGATCCATGGAACATCCTCCCAGCAAAGGTTGTGGGGACAAAAAATGGTAGGGGCATTCAAAAACACATGGGGCAGACACAAAGGAACGCTAGTGATAGAAAAGAGAGGGTAAGCCGCAGAACATTTAGGATCTGCGGTATATGAAACAGGTAGAGAAAATGGGCAGACTAGGTGGGCCAAGCAATTCTTATCTGCCATCAAATTGTATGTTTATATGATATCTAATGCATAGAAATTACAATCAGGTACTTGAAACATTGGAACATGTACACAGGAAACATTTTATAACATTTTAAAATCAGGAATTAGCCCAGTTCTGTGCGGTACGGACTAACACCCACAAGATACAGGTCTATATATATATATATATATTAGAAGCAAAAAACTCCATTTAATACATCAGTTAGGGTTGTTCCACAGCAACAAAAGCGAGGAAATTCAGTATTAGGGTTGAAAGCCCCCCTTGGACCCCTCCAGCTCACCCCCCACAACTGGCATCGGGGTGCGATTTGAGGTCGTCGGCTCTAACTCTCACCCCACCACATGTGTAAAGAACATAGAAACTTAGACTTTGATGGCAGATAAGGACCGCTTGGCCCACCTAGTCTGCCCATTTCCCTACCTAGAGGATAAGCTTCAGATCCTATTTAACCAACAGCCTATTTCTTCCTACCCCCCACAAAAATTGCCTTATGTCTGTCCCATGCATTCTTGAATTCTCCCACAGTTTTAGACCCCACAACCTCCTCAGGAAGGCTGTTCCATGCGTCCACTACCCTCTCTGTGAAAAAATACTTCCTCACATTGCCCCTGAGCCATCCCCCCTCTATCTTCAAATTGTATCCCCGTGTTCTTGCTCATCTCTTTTTCTAAAAGATGCTACCCTCTTGGACTTTGTTGATTCCACTGAGGTACTTAAACGTTTCTATCATGACCCCCCTCTCCCTCCTTTCCTCAAGGGTATACATATTAAGCTCCTTTAGCCTCTCCTCGTATGGCTTCTCTTGCAGATCCTGCACCATTTTAGTTGCCCTCCTCTGAACTGCCTCCATCCTGTCTATGTCCTTGAGGAGGTGGGGTCTCCAGAACCGAACACAGTACTCCAGATGGGGTCTCACCAACTGTCTGTACAGGGTGACAATTTCCTGTTTCTGCTGCTGATGCTTCTCCCTACACATCCCAGTATCCCCCCAGCCCTCATTACCGCCTTCTCACATTGCTTGCCAACCTTAAGGTCATCTGATATGATTACCCCCAGGTCCCTATCCATTTTTGTTGTTGTTACTACCTCCCCCCCCCATTGTGTAATCTTCCCTGGGGTTTTTGTTTCCCAGGTGCATTACTTTGCACTTCTCTGCATTAAATCCAAGCTGCCATACTTCTGACCATTCCTCCAACCTTGCCAAGTCCCTTCTCATCCTTTCCACACCTCCTTGTGTGGCAACCCTGTTGCAGATCTTTGTATCATCTGCAAAGAGGCATACTTTTTCTTCCAGTCCCTCTGCAATGTCACTTATAAAGACAATAAAAAGGACTGGACCCAGTACTGAACCCTCCGGTACCCCACTAGTAACCCCTCTTTCTTCAGAGTGGACTCCATTTACAATTACCTTCTGTGTCCTGTTGTTCAGCCAATGTTTTACCCAGGCTACCACCCTGGGACCCACTCCAAGGCTGGTTAATTTGATTACTAATCATTTGTGTGGGACTGTGTCAAATGCCTTGCTAAAGTCTAGATAGGCCATGTACACAGCCCCTCCCTGGTCTACTACTTTGGTCAGCCAGTCAAAGAAATCATTTAGATTTGTCTGACATGAACTTCCTGCTGTGAACCCATGCTGCCTTGGGTCCTGTGCCCCACTGTCCTCTAGGTACTCAACAATTCTTTCCTTCATAAGTGATTCCATCACTTTCCCTACCACAGAGGTCAAATTGACAGGTCTATAGTTTCCTGCCTCTGTCTTGCTCCTGAAGCTGAGGAATAGGAGAATGGGATGAGAGTCAGGACTGACGACCCCCAATGCGCACCCCTATGCCGGTTGGGGGGGTGGGCTGGAGGGGTCCAAGGGGGGCTTTCAACCCTAACACCGAATTTCTTTGCTTTTGTTGCTGTGGAACAACCCTAACTGATGCATTAAATGGAGTTTTTTGCCTCTAATTTCCCTTCTTTTTGAGAATGATGACGAGAAATAGTGAATGTAATGTGGCGGTGGAAGCGCAGGGCCCAAAGGACCACACAGGCCCATCACATGATGTCTTGTGACATAGTAACAGGAACAGGAACAGCAATGCAAACAGAAGCGTCTACAGTGGTGCACATGGTAATACAAATGTAAATGGTAAAGGAAAAGTTAATAGAAACGCAAGCGCAAAGTGACACCGGAAGTGAACAGTGATGCAAATGGACATTGAAGTGCGTGTGAAAATGCAACTTGTAATGAGAACAGTGATGGCAGTGGTATTTTAAATGGAAATGTTAAGTGTCACAGCAAAAAGAACGCGAAAGGGAACAGAAACGGAAATCAGTACAGGTGCACATGTAAGCATAAGCGGTAGCATGCACAGGCATGTACACTAATTGTAAATACAAATGGTAAAGTTAACATAAAGAATAATACTCAAAGAAAACAGAAATGGAAGCAGAGCAGAAGCGCATACAGAAAGCATAGGCAGAAATGCGCGCACAGTACCACAATTATAAGCGCAAATAAATGATAAGAGCTACAATAACAGCAAAGGAAACAGAAACGCAAAAGGAAATGCAAGCACATATGGAAACGCAAACCGTAATGCGCACGGGCACAGTAACGCAATTGCAAATGCAAATGGTAACAGCAGCAGCAGGGAAGATGCAAAACAAAAGAGAAACAGAAACGCAAACGAAAGGGCTGCCGGAAACGCAAATGTCAATGCGCACAGTGACGCAAACAAAAACACAAACAGAAACAGTAGTGGAAATGCAAATGGTAACAGTAATGAAAACACAAGCGCAAATGACAACGCAAAGGGTAACGCACACGGTGGCGTACACGGGAATGGTAATGCAAACTGGGACATAAATGCAAGTGGAAACAGTAACTGTAACAGTAATGGAAGCATATACCCTGTTTTTGCCGAACAGATGCATAGAGAAACACAGTGTGTACAAAGAATGTATGCATTGTAATAGCCATCGAAGCTTAAAATGAGCATTGGAAGTACTTAATTGCTAATATCTCAGCAACCGCACGACGTAGAAAAAAATTTTAATTTCACAGAATCATGATTTTCCTGGCTAGAATTTTGCTATTACATAGCCCAAAGGGCTATGCAACTCGCAACAAACAATCTGTATCTCACATTGTTTTCGACATAAGAACCCCAAAAGGCACGGTGCACACCACCATGTTAGTCTATGGGGAAAAATGCCAAATTTAGAGCACCGTAACTTTGCAGCCATGCAATATTTTTTCACCAATCCACCAAAAGGCACATCTGTGAGATGTTGGCTGTGTTCCCTCCAAATTTCAGCTCAAAAGACCAAACTGTTCTTTTGCAGCAGGGTGGCAAATAACTGCTGTCATTTTGGCTATAGTCTGAAAAAGTAGTGTCATGATTTGCGACAGCTTTCGCAAATGTTTGCGAAAGTGTCGTGAGTGCGACACTACTTTTTCAAGAAATTTGAAAAACATATTTCTAGGGTGTTTAACCCCAAAATAAAGACATGCCTAGCATCCTCAGGCCTCGAATAGGTAAACACAAAAATAATTGTGTCCCTAGATGGTCCCAATTTTAAATGCTAAGCGTTTTTCTGATCACCAACTGAAAACAAAATGGTGGATTTGCGACACTACTAGGGCCATTTGCGACACTAAAAAGTGCATTTGCGACACTGTCGAACTTTTTATTAACTTTTCCCATTGACTTATAATGGGAACTTGTTCTTTGAATAACTTTTGAACTGTTCAATATTTTTTCACAAAATCTTTGAAAGGCACATCAGGAATCCCGGCCGCACGTTCCCTGAAGTTTTTGGACCAGTCGCACAAACCGTGCGACCTGTAGGTGCAAGCAAAGAATTCACCAGAAACTGTAAATGTGCATGCAGATCACTCTTAATAACTCTGCAGCTGTATATCCGACCAGTACGAAAGTTGGCAGATCCCAAGATGTATGGTTCTCGATCATGTATTCCAAATTTAAGGTAAATCTGTTGAATGGTGGCAAAGTTATTAAGGTGCAAAGTTTGACCCTTTAACCTTAAAAGTGCTACTCAACCCTAACTATGGTAGCACTACCATGCTACCATACTATATATATATATATATATATATACATATATATTTATTCAACATATGTTTTGGAATAAATGCAGGGATACAAAGTATTATACAATAGAAGTGAAGTGATATGCCATCACTTAAATGTCAGTATCTGTACCCCGTACTGATGATACAAACGTGACGTGTACATAGTACAAAAAGGCACAAGTTATGCATACTGGGCCGGATATTCAGACTGCGCCAGGCGGTGGTGCAAGCCTGTGCACAGCACAACTGGGCTGTGCTGGGGCCAGGACCAGGCAATATTCAACGGTGATGCGTCATTGCTCAACACTGTTGAATATGGCAGGTTCAGTGCACAGACTGCGCATGGCGCAGTGGCACTGCACCAGCACAAGCCACAGAGGGGGAGCACGGGGATGCGCCAGCGCAAGTGCAGTTGCGCTAGGTGTATCACCTGTGATATTTGGCTGGGGGCATGCAAATGAGGCCATAATCTATGCAAGGCGCAAATGGGGCCATTTGCATGTCATCAGGGCCCCATTTGCATGCATTGCACTGGGCGTTCTGGTGAAATGCACCTGGCACCCTGCCATGCTGCAGTGGGTGGGGGTTGGCTTCCTGGTGGGCTAGTGGTGAGCTGATGCAAATGGACATTGAAGCGCATGTGAAAACGCAACTTGTAACGCGAACAGTGATGGCAGCGATCCTCCCTATCGTGGGCATCTGCATTAATAGACCAATCCCTGGTGGTCTAGCGGTTCCCTCACTGCCCGATCGTGGGCATCTGTAATATAAATTCAACCCCTGGTAGTCTAGTGGTCCCCTCGCTGCCCGATCGTGAGCATCTGTAATTTAAATTCAAACTCTGGTGGTCTAGCGGTCCCCCCGCTGCCTCATTGCAGGCTGTCGTAGCTGCAGAAAGTCACCTGGAGGTCCTGTGGTACCCCCCTCTCCACCCTCCCACAGAGGACCCCCGGACACCCAGCACCCCCCCATCATGCGAGCAAGCAGGCATCCCGCCCTCATACCGCCCGGTCACCCGCCGAATGAAAGGTACAGTATGCTCAGTACACCTATTGGTCCACAAACAAAACAGATCTCTAACTTTTACAGGCAGAGCGCCTTATTTTAATTTGGGGAATTCCTAATTTTACACAGTATGCAAAGCATTCGGTCACGCTACACATTTACAGCATGGAAAATGAAACTGTGTCTTCCTTAACACCCTGATAAAATAGCAGGATCAACCAGATAAGTTTGTTTTTAAATAACTTTCTTTTGACAATTATAGCAGGTCAGAGTTGCATGTGTATGTGGAGGGGGGGGGGGCGAAGAGGTTCCACAAGCATTTCTTTAGCAATTATGGCAGGATCATTGAGATAAGTCTTTTTTAAATAACTATTTCTTTGCCAATTATGGCAGGATCAACCACATATCAGAATCACTTTTGGGAGCAGGAGCTGCAGTCGTGGAGCTGCCGATTGTACTAAAGGTGGACTGATAATTTTTTTTTTAAATAACTACTTCTTGACCAACTATTAATTGGCCAACCATTCCTGCAGCTGCCTGATAAATCAGATATGTGGGGGACTGTGTTAAGTGGGGAAGATGGGGGTTGTGTTAGGGGGCACAAAACGTACGTTGTATTAATAGAACATGACAGGGCCTGACTGAAGATGCCATATTTATCTTCACTCGAGGTTAATGACATCAAGATATTTCATGAATGGCTTTATCACTCGGGAGATATCATTGACTTCGAGCGAGGAGAAATATAATATCTTCAGTAAAGCCATATATATATATATATATATATATATTAGTGGCATGGAAGTACCACTATAGTTAGGGTTCATATCTCACTTCTATATTAAAACCCAAATTGTGCACTTTAATAAATTTGCAACTGTTAAACCGATTAGCATGAAATTTTGCATGCGCCATTGGGTACCATAGATCTCTGGATCTGGCAACTTTTGTTTCAGTCAGATGTATGGGTGCATAGATACGGAATGTAAAAAATGTGAAATGTGAAAGCACACACTCATTCATTGTCAGCTCACAGTCTTTTGGGCAGCTTTTCAGGGGGCTAGAGAATGGGAGGGGCTGCTCCGGTCCCTGGCGGGAGGAGCGGGATGGGGACAATGGCACTGTGGATCCGTGGTCCACAATGCCATTGCCCCCATTCTGCCCCTCCCACCAGGGACTGGAGCAGCCCACTTCTGTTTTCTAGCCCCCTGAAAAGTTGCCCCAAAGACCACAAGCTGTCAATGAATGAGCACATGCTTGTACAAGCATGCGTTCATTCATTAAGAGCCCAGTAGGGCTGCCGGCCATGGAGGTCAGTGGAGGGCTGTGCTGGTGGCCCTCTTGGGGTGGACTGGGGGGAGCGGGGTGGTGTGGCACTGATCTGGATTGGGTGGGGTGGATGAGGGATCCATTAGACACCAGGGAATGGGGGACTTAAAAAAAAAATAATATTTTTACATGTGGCCGACTAGCAGGCAATCGGCAGAGGTGAGCGATGATGGTGGTGGAGGGTGATTGTTTAAAACAGCAGTACTGGATAATCAGGAAGTAATTGTCAAAATTCTGGTTTTTGGCTGGAAGCATGCAGCCATAGTTCTGGTTTTCATAACTGTAAATATTTTTTTCTAGTAATCTAGTGATCTTTAGTTTTTCAGATATTTAAAATTGATTTCCATATTTTGTGGATCCACAGTAAATATAGCTGCTGCCTACTTTGCAGCCGAGCTCCTCCCCCCCATGTTGCATCACATCTTTTGTTTACTTTCGTGGGACCATGTGCTGTGCATTCCCACTGCCCCTATGTTTTACTGCAAGTCATATGCATGTGCGGTTGGTAGCAGAGGGTTCCAATTCAGCATTGTGAGTGGAAGAAATGTAAACCAAAACAAAGAAAAATGGAGCAAATTATGGGGTGTTAATACAGCAAAAACAAGAAAGATTACCAGGTAAGTGCTCAACAGAGCACAAGAAACAAACTGTTGCAAAAGATCCAAATTTTTGTATCTAGTACTGCTGCTTTAAATGAAACAAACTGTGTCCAGTGATCAAGGTGGTGTGGGGGGCATCCAATAAACACCAGGGAATGGGGATTTCATTCAAAAGAAAATTATATTTTACATGTGGCCGACTGGCCAGAGATCGAGGGTTGCTTTATATGACACAAACTGTGGTTGGCAATTGCGGGCACTAGATACTAGGGAATTATGTACTTTTTAACATTGTGGCCAAAGTTTGAGTGGAAAGTGTGGAATTTTGTCCATGAAATTCCACACTTCGCATTTGATCTGGCCTCAGTGAATTGGTAAATTTCCCGTATTGAGCTTTGCATATTGAGCGCAATATGTGAACTATTTCATCGAGCGATGTTTGTTGATTTCGCCCATCTCTACTTTTCAGAGGTCAGTTTTATTTTTTAAAATTAGTAATAAAAACTGCACTGACAAAGACTTGCACCGTTACAGCTTCATTCTGAAACACAATGATCCAGGAAATGCTGCACTCGAGAGACAGAAAGTTAGGCAGTCTCAAGGTCAGCTTTGTTTAGGGCACTACTTGTTTTATTCCAGCTGAGTTATTGGTTTAATTTATTCAGATCTGGTTAAACAAGTCCGTTTTTGCAATCTACTTTTACTCTTTAAAGTGAAACTGTTGCGATGGTGGAACGGACTGCTGCGCTCAAGACAGAGTGATATGATGAGTCTTCAGCGCAGCTCTTTTGTTGAAGGTGTGTGTTTGCTGTTCTAACTGGACAGTTATTATGGAAAATAATAACTGGTCTTTAACACTCAAAAAAAAATTATGACGGGGCCGGCCCGGTGGCGCTGAGGGTTGAGGTGCTGGACGCCACACCTCGCTCCACGTCGGCAACCCGGGTTCGGGAGCGGACTCGGGTCACTGGTGGGCCAGCCGGGGGGAGTTAGGCTTGAGCGTCCATGACAGCTTGCCTACTCCGGGAGGGTTAAGGCTTAGCCGAACATTTGTCTGACTCGAGCAGGGCTCTCGGAGTACTGCAAGCTCCGCAGTGTTAAGGGGAAGGGCTGCCGACATACAGCGTGATGTCGGCACTCTGCGCCTTGACGTCAGGGGTCCTATGCTGTAGGGGGTGGGAGAAAAAGTGGAAAAATGCCTGCCATCGCTGGGAAGATGGAGCCTCCGGAGATGTGCTCTTGATGTGCCTTCACCCGCCCGATGGCCCCTGGACCGACGAAAGTTGACTGTTGGGGTAAGGGGGCTCTGCCCCATCCCCGCTCGGGGGGCAAACCGAAGCTCTGTGGGGTTCCTGTGGGGTCATACGGGCAGGGTGGAAGGCAGAGGGATGTCTACCTTGAGGCTCCTGAAGGGTCGGGGATGGCAGGCAGGAAGGCGAATAAATGGTAATTAAAAAAAAAAAAAAAAAATGATGACCAGTTATTGTAATAGTGGAAGATCCAAAATGTTGTTTTGTTTAAATCATTGGGGCACAGACTGTTTAAATAATGTATCCACCAGGATTCTCTCCTTAAATATAGGATAAAGTATGGGGAGGTGTGTGTAAGAACTTTACACACACACAAGGTGTTAGATATTACATAAACCCCGAGAACAAAGCTTGAGGGGTTTGTGAGAGCATCTAACACCGAGGGTGTGTGAAAACTTTGAGTTGAAACACACTACCCCATATTTTAGAAACATAGAAACATAGAAGTTGACGGCAGATAAGGACCGCAAGGCCAATCCAGTCTGCCCATTTCTTTTTCTACCTTATAAATGTGCCATTGGCCTTTGCTCTGTCAATGGCCTATTTATTCCTACTCATCTTTACAGTATGGGTTGTTGTACCAGTTGTTTAAGGCCCTCTCCCTGCAGGGAATCCACCACGTGTCTCGTTCTGGCAGATGTTCCTGCTGGTATTGACCAATCTTGATCTGGCATGTTGAAGTCTCCCATTATCAGAACCTCCCCTTTAGCTATCATGTTTTGTATATCTTCTAACAGTAATGTGTATAAGTCCTCCCCCGATCTGGGGGCCTGTAGACAACCCCAGTTCATATGGCTGTCCCATTTCCTGTTTCCAGGGTGACCCACAGTTCTTCTGGCTCTTTATGTGTATTCTGAATTTCTGTAGCTTTGATACTTTCATTGACATACAGGGCCACTCCACCCCCCTTTTTGCACCTCGGTCTCTTCTGAACAGTACATAGCCAGGTACTGAAGTCTCCCAAGTGTGGTCACTGGTAAACCATATCTTGCTAATTGCTACTATGTCCAGTTTAGCCTCTGTCATTATTGCCTGCAGGTCTGGGATCTTGTTTCCCAGACTGCGAGCATTTGTGTTCATGACTTTCCATTGGCCAGATTTCAGTGTGTTAGTTGTTGGGTGAGGTTCGGCATTTCCCCTGTGCATCGTATGGGGAGCTGGACCTTTTTCCTTACCTGATGATTTTATATAATTTCTGGGTTTCCTTTTTTCACCTCAGCAATTATATAAAATGAAGATGTCCCCCGTGCAGCCACGATCCGGCTTGGTTTTAGTTCGGTGTCCACATTTGAATCAGCCACATTTTAAAAATGTTTTAAAATGTTTTTTTTTTTTTTACCACAATTGCAATGTTTCTACTGTTCAACATACTTAAAACAGTAACTTACCACCTAGTTCTTTTGGCGGTGCTGTTTCAGTGAGATTAAAGCGGTGAGCAGTCAGGAGTTGTTGAGCTGCAGTGTGTGCATGTGCAGAGTGTCGAAAAAGTGCACTTATTTGCCATTATAAGCACTCCTTTATAATGGCAAATTATGCCACAGTTTCCCTATGGGAAAAAGGGGAATGCAGATATTATTAGCCTGTTTTATCTGTTTCTTCCAATAGGATGCAGTAGCACAAACTCCAATGCCATATAATGGAAGCTTTCTAGATTTGTATTATGGGCCTGCAGAAAATATTATGCCAGAGCATTTATTTCTGTGACATACTTAATTATAATAATAATAATAATAATAAATTTTATTTCTAAAGCGCCTTTCCAATTTCAAGGCACTGTACAAAGATTATAAAACACAAATAAAACACAGATAAAAACCACATGTACATGCACTTGTAGTTTCTTTTCAGCTGCCTGGTGGTCATGTCCACATATATCTTTGACTGTGAACATCAGGCAATATAAATCACATGATCTGTGTAGCAGCTAATAAACTATTTTACTTCTACTCCATTGGTTGAACCTCTTCCATGTCATTGGTCGAACCTGGTAAAGTCCCTTGGGTAACTGTTGTAACATATTTAAAGGTACAACACCTCCTACATGGTTAGAAGCCAGTGAGTTTATTGCCCAGCCTTGTTGATAGTATTGCAGTGTAATGGCTACTGAATATTCTATCATCCACACTGGGAGCTCTGGAAAATGCCACGCTGGGTCTAGTCCCTACAGTTTATTTCAGTGCATTATCCTCTGCCAAAATTGCCCAGTGCTTTTTATATAATTTTTTTTATCCCATTTGCTAGATTGCTGTATTGTATAACAGCTGTCAGTGGTTGTGTAGACATTTATTTAAGGGACAAGAAGTGTTTCCCTTGGAGTATTCTCTGCTGTTCTATGTGCACATTTTTATAAATCTGTGAAATATCCCCTATTCCTAAATCTTTGGCGTAGCAGTGTGGCCTGTAGCCCAAAAGATTCTGTGGTGGAACAATTACACTTAATTCTTAATAAGTATCCCAAGGGAATACTTTTGATGAGATCATGTAGATATCCACTCTTCATTCAGAGCTGGGAACTGCCTGTACTTAATTTTCTGAAAACATCAGACTGAACTACTCCAAACTCATCCACTGAAAAGGGTTATACCTAAAAACTAAATTTGCGAGACATTCACTTCGTGGGTGAAGCTGAGATTGTACTTTTTATTATTCAGCCATATAAGAGAATTATTAACATCTGCTTCTGACCCATCCCAGATACAAAATATGTCATCAATAATAATGTCACCCATCTTTCGGATGAGAGGTTAAACTGAGGTCCCCTCTGCCTGTTCTGGTGGTTGTTCAGGTGGATGTTAAAGATTCCATGGCACTTTTTGAAAAGAGTAGAGGAATTTCTCTGGTGTCCTGGCAAAATTTCCCCCATTCACTAAAAATACCACCAACAGTTTAATCTGGTTCAGTTTCAATTAGTTACCATCTGTATCCCACCCTCCCGGGTCACCCCGGAAAAGGGACTTCTAGTCTCAGTGGGCCTACCCAGTCAACAAAATTCAATAAATAAATAAAGCGATGCCATCTGACTCTTCCTCCAAGCTGTGGATTAGGTCTATTAAATACCATTTGCTTCTCCCACAAGGCCAGGTACGAATTTGCATATGATAGGGCCATTGTGGCCCCCATCGCTGTTCCCTGGGTTGGTAATAGAAGTGCCCATCAAAATGAAATAATTGTGGTTTAAGATGTAATCCACACCCTGTAGGATAAAGTCAGATGGCAGCGCTGGCACTGAACTATTGTTTTTAACCAAAAGGTATTTTGATGCTTCTAGACCCAGAACAAATTGTATGGAATTCTTGTATACAAAGCACACAGATCAGTTGTTAGAAATTTGTAAGTCAGTTTCCACTGTATATCTTTCATCCTGTTCAGGGCACCCTTAGAACATCGGAGCTAGGCTGGTGTCTGGAACGTGATGTGTTTAAGGAAAAAATCAACATACAGTATCTGGACCACTTCTCAGACATCAAACATCTCCTAGAGGCTATATAGGATGACAGGCAGGTTTGCTAGTGATTTAGATATCCTTGGTAAAAGATAAAAGGTTAGGCAGACTGGTGATTTAACTTCAATGAAGTCAGCTTCATCCAATAAAATTTGTCCTGACCAATAAGCCTCGTTAACCATGCATTAAAATTTTTGCTTAAACAGAACAGTTTGAGTTCCCTCTAACCAATGGTAGCAATCAGTGTTATTTAACTAGTGTAAGGGTGTCAGTTTTGTACAGCATTGTGGACATTACCACAACATTTCCACCCTTGTCAGCACTCTTTATTATTATGTCATGTCTATTAGCTAATTCTTTAATTGCCTGCTTCTCAAGGGTGGAAAGATTATGGTAATATTCAGTTTGGCCATAAGTGGCAAATAATTGCTCCACATCTTGGTTAACCATTCTGTAAGAAAGTTGGAGAGATGCATTTGTTTATTGGGGGGGGGGGGCTAGATTTTGGTTTTAAGTCTGTTCTGTAACAAAGAGAGACATGTTTTCCCCTCACTCCCCATAGCAACAATATTACTATTAGACATTTCAATCTGATCATGAAAATGTTCATAATTATTTAACAATGAGTCATTTAGAAATGGATCAAGAGCCAGGTCCATATTATTTTTCAGGTTGATCATATAATTCTAACTAATGGGTCTTATCTATACATGTCAGATCAGTAGCCAGATCAAACATAATGTGGTCTGTTAATAAATCCTGGTCTTCCAGCCCTGGTGTATCATTCACTACGAATGTCAGTGTTATTATTACCAAAACTGGCTTTCAAATTAATCTTTATGTACAGTTTGAAAAGCTCAACTTTTGCTCTAAAAAGATCAGAAACAGGTGTTGGAACAACACTTAATATCTTAGACAGAACTTGCATTTGTAAATCAGACAAATCTTTACCTAATACGTTGATCACTTGTTGTTCAACCTGCTGTTTCCTTTGCTGGATGGGTGCCTGTTGTTGCTCTCTTTTTCTGGTTCCCCCACCTTGTATTCTGTTTTTTGTTTTTTTCCTTGTTTCTGGCTGTTGTTCCCATCTTGTTCTGTTCCAGCTGTCACTTCTAAAAAATCAGCATGCCTCTCCTCTTCATGCACAATCACCTCACCATCAGAGCTGAAGTCCTGGATCTGGTCTTGGGAATACCCCATCTTCCGCTGCAGTAGACGTGCCCCCTGCTTCTGCTACATGGCTTCTCTCACTTATACACTTCTCCTTTCTCATAGTCAATATAATCCCTTTGAAAGTGTTGCTTTTCTTCCTGCTTATTTCCTGCTCAGACGTCTGCACCTTCTCATTTACTCTGTGCTCTAGATCTTTATAGTGTGACTCTTCCACATGTCTGGACAGTTCTAATTTAATAAAGGCAGTTTCTTCCAGTGTATCAATTAAATTCAGGTCATCTTCTTTAATTAACATTTTCATTAATCTAAGAGAGCAGTTATTTAATGCCTCGTCACAGTTGGACTTCTGTCTTAAATTTTGAGGGTCCATGGAAAGTAATACAAAGTCCACATGGTATGCATTTGACCTCTATGTATTTTGTGAAAGATGACATATTATAAATGAGTCTTGTTTCATCAGTAAGTAGCTTTTCATATTTATTGATTATTAATTTATTTATTGCTCACTGTGAATGGGTTTATAGCTGTTGCAGTTACAGCCTCTGCTAGCAGGAGTCAGTGTAACTGGCATACAAATACTTGCTGTGAAGAGGATTAAAGCTATTGCAATCACAGCATCTACTAGCAGGGGTGATTGTAGCTGTTGGTGTATGAATGTTTGCTGTGAAGGGGTTCACAGTTATTGCAGTCACAGTCTCTCCTAGCAGGAGTCAGTATAGCTAGTATAGGGATGCTTATTGTGATATAGTTCATATTTATTTTATTTATTTATTTATTTAAATTTTGATAACTGGATGAGCCCACTGAGACAGTTCGGTCACTTTTTCAGGGGTGACCTGGGGAAATAAGACAATTCCAAGTGTAGATGTTGCATTCACAACCTCTCCTAGCAGGAGTCATTGTACCGTAGTCACTGATGAAGGAATGCTTGCAATGATGGGCTTTATACTGAAGCTACTGATGTTGCAGTCTCTCTTAGCATGTGTCAAATCAGTGGCGTATGAACACTTGATGTAAAAGGGTTCATAGCTGTTGTAATTAGAGCCTCTCCTAACAGGAGTCAGTGTAGTAGTTGGTGTAGATATACTTTCTGTGAATGAATTCATAGCTACAGTATTGTAGTCAAAGCCTCTGCTGTGGAGCTACTATAAGCATTGTTTAAAACAATAGCAAACCTGCCATGAAAAACATCTAAGGCCTCCCCATTGAAATAAATGCCAGATGATTCTTTCCAGACTACATCAGCAAAAAAAAGGCAAATTGTCTATGGATCAATGAGTGTATTCATTTGCCATCATTTAATTTATTATACCCGATCACCTCACAGAAAACATCAACAGCATGCAAATGTATTTATCTCCATATCTACAGGATTGCTTAATCCTTCCATGGAACTCCTTGGGCCTTCCCTGGGGACTGGCCTTGTCATTGGAGGAACACTGTTTTATGTGCACTGGCAATGGAAAAGCTTCCAATTTCCCCAATACTAGCCTCTCTCAGTAGGGGTCACTGCAGCCAATGAAATAATGTAATAGCATTATTATTGGGAAAGCTTCCAGATACCGCAGTCTCAGTATTTAGCTTTAGCAGTTGCTGTGGGCAAGGGTGTGGGAACAAGACAATATACTAAGCAGACTGTCATTTTAACATTGATCCAATGCTTAGGTTGGGCCTTGGATTAGGAAGTTTTATATATGCAGCCAAAAAGTAAAACAACATGTACTTGTATTGAAACAGATAAGATTTAGAAAATGAAGGTGAATCCTTGAAGACAAGGTTGGCTGATATATTTTGTCACAGTGGAGTTCAACGATACAGTAATATTTCTGCAGCACACTACACAGTCTTGTGTTATATTTTTTCAACTCTCTGTGACACCAGGGGTCTACAAGCTAGGCTAGCTGCAGTTTCTCTGAGCCAAGAGACTCAAAGCAAGCTGTTCGGGGGGTTCAGGAAAGATGCTTCATCTAAGTGATTCCAAACGGCTGTCTTACAGATGAGCCAAGGAGCATCCTGCCTATATTTGACAAAGAGAGATGGATGACAGGAGCTTTGAAGCAGCAGATAACTATATTTCATAGGCTGCAGCATCTCTCAGCCCATCACACTGCCCTGACATCTCTACTAGGGAGGGTGGCTCTGTTTTGCAGCAGCTCTCAAGTTTTACTGCCACAATAAAGTGGGCTGATGGATGGAACATTGTGGAGAGAAAACAAATATCAAACATAATCATCAGATCCGGAAGATAGATGACCGCAAGAAATAAGTTTCAGGAGTTAATGGTGCTTTACAGTGTCTGTCAGTTCCGTTTACATTTCAATTGTGCAACACAACATGGCAGAGAGGTTCAATATGTATCCAACTGTGCAAACTGCATTATCTCAAGTCCTAACAGTAGGATTCTAGTTTACAGACAGAGGCTTGTCTCTTGAAATGTTAACAGTTGAAGATTATGATGAATGATGTTGCATAGTGTACAGTAGCACAGTGACAGCACCCTCCCCTACTGTACTAGTATAGTGAAAGAACAGCCACAGCACCATACTGTACTTTAAAAAATTCCACATTCTGTGAAATGTTTGCAGAATTTTGCAAAATTTTGCAAATTGGTTTATTTTGTTATGGCTCCGCTGGTGTTTTAGCTAGATACATATAACTTGGCATGCTTACTTAGATATCAAAGGAGTTGCCTAATAATAATGACATTCAGTTAATCAGCATTAAACTTAGAGTGGCTCAGTGTCTGGCATTTTGTTTCTTTGTGAAATTTTGTGAACATATTTCACTGCTAATAACTCAGCAACCTTTAGAGTTAGATAACTTCAAATTAGTGCACATCGCCTTCTGGAAGGGTCTTGTAAACTATTAAATGTAGCAAGATTTAATTAAGTAATTTTTAAGTTGCAGGGGCTCATAGTTTCACAATTTGTTTCTGAAATGTTGTGATTTTCTGAAAATGTGGATGCTTACTCCACCACTACTGCAGGTATAGACCAAACATTTGTCTTGCTTACCTAGTGTCAATTGGTCCTGCAACATAACAACGCTGCAGAAATTAGGATTAGTAGATGATACAAGAATCAGTCTTCTCAGTCAGCAGAGTCCTACTCTTTGGTTTTAAAGATGAAGGTGAGAGGACACATGAGAACTAGAACATTAGTGCCAGCAGTGCCAATGTATGGCATTGTCCTTGCACCCAGCGGGTATATACTATAGCACCTGCCTCAACTGCATCAGTTCCTTTTTACCTCCATCTAAGTTCAATGCTTTCCTTGTTGGGGAACAGAACAACAGTTTGAGTACAAATAGCATTCTAGTCTAGTTGGTTACCTTTCTGCAGCATTATCAATTTTAACTATCTTTGTTGTTTTCATATCAGGTTAAGTAGTTTTTATTGTCAAGTTTATCACAGCCCTGCTTCATTCAATGACAACATTCAAAAATCACTATATCAGATAGGGTGCCTGAAGGGACAAGTTACTTTGGCAATGAGCTTTTTTCCAACCACTGCTCTTCTTTGTGTGAATGTTCTAGTACCGGGTCAGCTTGTGCCAAAGGGGATAGACAATTCTCTGATAATTACTAAAAGACATGGTCCCAGTCCTGCTCATGCTTGGTGTTTGGTTCCGGGGATCATTTAGGCTCTCAAAAAAGGAAACACAGGCTTGAACAGCTGTGAAAGAAAATGCAGTCCACTTATTAGGACACACTGTTTACTGATTCTTTAATAATAAAAAGCAGTTTAAAAAGAAACATATGTTTCAGTACATGAAGGAGTAGCATCCCCTTCCTTCCACCATCAAGGTTTTATGCTGCACTGGTGCTTTATCAAGGTGTCAGTAACCAGGACAAACCTAAGTTTAAATAGCCCTCTAGTGTCGTTACCTGTCATAAAAAATCCAGTTCTTAAAGACACAGTACACAATTTTACAATGAATATGTGTCACTAAATAGTATGTGCATATAGAATGTCCCCTGTAATATATATATATATATATATATATATATATATATATATATATATATATATATATATATGATAGTGTATATCACACCCACTTAATACCTATTCAATAAATAATTAAGCTACCAATATTGCAACTTACATAAATTTGGAAATACATCCTTATATACTATGAACCAAACATGCATAAGTGCATACAGCATAATCAAAGTGTCTGCTTACTTAATAAATACATCTATAAACCTATAACTATTAATTCTACTGAATTCTTAAATATATATATATGCAACATATGTATACATCTGTCTAAGTATCCAACTGGAATCATAAATCCCTATTTCTAATACCTAAAAAAATGACTACAGTGAAGATAAAAAAACCTTTTGCATTTTAAACTGATGACATCACAAGTTATTCCTAGCAAGGAGTATCTATACACAAAACTCATCTACACTAGTTTTTCGCTTTTTTACACAAACTCATGCACGCTTTTTTAAATATGGTGTTAACTGGAAGAAATCATTCAACCCTGGGTAGCAACCTGCTTTTAACTTATACTGCCAAAATGTCTCTCTGCAGAGTAGTTTGTTATTAAAATCACCTTCTCTGAGGCCTAACGTAACATGCTCAAGACCCCTAAATCTGAACATATGTCCTTGTCTAGCCCACTGTATGTGTTGGGCTAAAGCATTTTCTATTTTGCTGGCCCGAATACATGTCAAATGTTCCAAAATTCTGTTTTCTACCAGTCATCCCAACATAAAAACAATCGTAAATGCAAGTGGCTAAACAGATCACAGACTCTGTGGTACAGAAAATGACCTTCCTCGGTCTATGTGCAATTGTATTATTTGGAATAGCCAAAAAAAGTATCCCACCTGTATAGGATCACAAGCAATGCAGTTCCCACATCTAAAATTGCCACTTGGTAATTTTGGTCCTCTGCTGGGTGTTGCTGGAGTGCCCATGTTGTGTACCAAAATGTCAGCCAGGTTACTACCCTTCCAATAAGTAAATCTCGGGTCATGTTCAACAATCTCTTTCAACTTCGGCTCCGCATTTAATATGTGCTTGTTGTTTCTCATAATTTTCTCAAGTTCAGGTGCCTGCACACTAAAAACAGTAATGAATTTAGGGGACACTGTAATAGATTTTAGAATTTTTTTCTATTCCTATCCCTATTTCTAAGCAAGTCTTTTCTATCAATCTTTTCCACTTTTTCTATTGCATTTTTTTAAACAGGTCTTGTTATGTCCCCTTTTCTGAAACCTCTTACTCATTTCAACTTTCCCTTTCTCATATTCAGCTTCAGTACTACAATTTCTTTTGATACGCATATATTGGCCAACGAGAACATTTTTGACCACGTGCTTAGGATGACAGCTACTGTAATGTAAAATAACATTTCTGTCTGTGTCTTTTCTGAAAATCTTAGTGGATAGTCTCACTTCCTCATTTTTGTAAATCACTAAATCTAAAAAAGGCACTTGTTCCAAACTTGCTACAATACTAAATGTTAAGTTCTCATTTGTTCCCTCTAGATATTGCATAAACATTTGCAATTCTTCCACATCACCCATCCATATCATTATGATGTCATAAATAAAACATCTAAAAAAATGTATTTTATCCAGGAAGGGGTTATTTTCTTCATTGTGAACATATTTACATTCCCATTCTGACAAGTATATGTTGGCATAATTGGGGGCCGTAGCAGTCCCTATGGCTGTACCCTTTATCTAATGGTATAATTAGTTGTTATACAAAAACACATTTTTTAACAACACTAGATCCAGAAAGTCCACTACAAATAAAATAAATTCATTACTAAAGACTGTATTTTTCTGCTCAGAGCATCATAGACAGTCTGTAACCCATAACTGTGCGGAATATTTGTTACAATGATTGTATATCAAGAGTAACCAGCATCCACTCTGGGTCCACCACCAAGTTCTCTACCAAATTCAATACATATGTGGTGTCTTTCAAATACATTCTCGATTGCATTGCCACTCCCTTTATTTGTGCATCAATAAACAGGGCCAATTGCTCTTTTAAAGACCCTATGCTAGATAGTATGGGCCTCATTGGTTGATGCTCCTTATTCTTATGGATCTTAGGTAGACCATATATGAACAGTCTTACTGGGTTTTGTACTGAAAAAAATCACTTGTATGCTGTGATATCAACCCGTCAACTACTGCATGATATAGTACAGTGTCTATTTGCTGCTTATATTTTTCCAGTGGCTCACTATCAATCCTGCAATAAAAGCAGTATTATTCTGATGTTCAATCATAGTGTCATGATACTTAGCTTTGTCCATCACCACTATGGTTCTACCCTTATCAGCGGGCTGAATGGTGATGGCAGAATTTGCTTGGAGTGTTTTGGCTCTACCTTCTTCTCACACAAAAAGTGTAAAGAGAAGAGACAATACAGGTCCAGCTCAGGTTCAGGTCCATGTCGCAATCATGACTGAGAAACAGCGGCGTGTGAGAATGGTGCCAAGCTCACAATGGGAAATGTATTTTTTTCTCACACACCCTTCTGGGGGGCTTTGCCCCCCACACACACCTTATTTTAGATACGAACTCTGGGGGGTCACAACTTGGGGATGGAGATGGGGACTGTGGTAGCACAATGTGTCAGCACTGTGATTCTATCGCCGTTCTGATGCTTCACCTTTCCTCAGTCACTGTCCTCACGGGTTACCCTCAGGTTCTCATCACTCTTTCCTGAAGCAGCCATCTTTCTTAGGTGCAAAAGTCACAGAGATGCCTTCCTCATTGCTTTGATGGGGCACTGTATCACACCTGACTTCTTCACAGCCTTGGTACTGGCTTCTCCATCTCCTTCATCCTCTCTGCCTTCCAGGGATGCATTGTTTGAGCAGTTTGATCAATGGACAGCTTTCATGGAGCAGTGGATTCTCTGCACATTTTCAACTCCACTTGCAGTTCCACTGGCAATTTCAGGGACTTCCTCCAGGACAGTGCTGACACTGGCGATGGTGCCATTTTTTGTGCTATCACAACTGGTTCTACTGTCAGTGCTGATGCCTCCTTTGGCTCTTTGGTCTTTTTCATTGCTGGTGTGACTTTCCTCTGGGATGCCACTGCCAGCACCAGGGCCATTCTTGGTGCCAGGCTTTAAGTTCACTTTGGATTCACTGGCCCTCTTCTCCTTGTACAAATACAATCCACATCTCACTGAGAATGAGATTGAGGATTCTGACAAGTACCCAAACCTAGAGCAGGTTCCACATTCTCAGAAAGTTAGAGCTCCTCAAGAGGATCTCACTTTTCAGTCCCTGCTTAAGAACAGGCACACAGCTCTACGTTTTAAGATGGTGGCTGTAGATAACATTTAAAAAGATACAAATAGATTATGAACATACAAACATATGAAATTTGCCAGCAGATAAAGGCCTAGAAGTCTATCAAGTCTGCTCGAATGTGCAGCTAGCACCCCTTATTCTGCAGCTGCCCCTTCCTTCCACCTTTCCCCTTCATTAACCCTCCCCCTTGTCCTGTCCCATCTTCATTTGAAGCAGTCCACTGTTCTACTGCATACCACTTCTGCAGGTAACGCATTCCACCCAGCCTCCACCCTCTCTGTAAAAAAGTGTCTCCTCATCTCCCTCCTGAACCTCCCTCGCTCCAGTCTCATATCATGGCCCCTGGTGGCCTCCCTCCCTTACTTTGAACAGCCCCTCTGTACCCATCTTGTTTATTCCTTTCATGTCTTTAAAGGTTTCAATCATGTCACCCCTGTCTCTCCTCTCCTCCAGTGAGTACATGTTCAACTCCTTCAACCTCCTCTCGTATGATAAGTCC
The DNA here is from genome assembly GCA_016271365.2 of Neoceratodus forsteri. Classification (NCBI taxonomy): domain Eukaryota; kingdom Metazoa; phylum Chordata; order Ceratodontiformes; family Ceratodontidae; genus Neoceratodus; species Neoceratodus forsteri. Next base: position 606,995,701 of record CM057452.1, read on the forward strand.
CCCAGCCCCTTGATCATCTTTGTCGCCCTGCGCTGCACACCCTCCAGTAACTTAATGTCCATCTTCAGATACTGACGCCAGTACTGCACGCAGTACTCCAGGTGTGGTCTAACTAATGACCTATACAATGGCAGAATCACCTCCTCCCTCACCTCACTATACCTTCCCTTCCTGTATCTCTGGGACCTCCTATGCAAACTGCTCTGGAAATTCTCACTGAGGAGGCTTGGAGTAAACCAACTTCCAGCAGTATTGAAAAGTATATGGTACCCAGACAAAACCAGTTTGCTACACTTGGTATATAACAGATGCTACTGTTATCAGTGCTAATAATGACAAGTCAGTTACCCCAAAAGAGTTTGCTGTGCAGCCTCCTGATAAGGAGTCTCATAACATTGACATTAGGGGTAAGTTGGTGTTTGCTACAGCTACCCTAGGCCTTAGAGTTGTGAGCAACAAATTCCATATCTCAACATAAGACTACTCCCTATAGATCAGGCTCTGAGATCTTATGGACAGCCTAACAGAGTCACATTCAAAGTCAGAACTTTTGACAGTTATTACACAAGAGTTTGAATCTAGTAATTATTGACTGAGAGCTGCTTTTGATGCTTCTAATGCAGTGGATGTGCCGACACTGTGGGGATTTGTAACAGAAGGCTTTCCTGGCAAGATATATCAGGATTCACCTCCAATGTCCAACAGAAGATCATGAATGATACATTCAGCTGAATGTATCACTTTTGTCAGAATGAGGTGGAGGCTTGTAAGGAGTCTTAGGAAAAGAAAATGACGCTTAAGTATATAAGAAACAACTGCAATCCCCCTCAGGTAAGTAGAGGACGAGGCTTCTTCTGTCAACAGCTATTTCAAGTCAAGACTGCACAATGAAGCTTTCACTAACAGTTTAAGCAAAGCCATTGCAGCAGCAGCAGAGATAGAAGCTGCAGTAGAAGGCACAAACAGTGAAAACACTTAGGACTAATCTTTGACAGGATGCTAGCCCATGTCCACAAAGCTGCCTGAAGTTGGCCATTTATCTGTGATTGGGGCTGATGGGCCTATTCTATCAGCAATGGAAGATCATTACTAAAGATGTGTGGTTCTTGAAGATTATTTGGTAGTGTCTCTGGGATCTCTCATCCCAAACCTAAGATCCCAGGATTGGCTGGTATCCCTGGGCATGCAGGATGCATACCAGCATATACCTCTTAGGACCAGCCACCACAAATAACTCAATATTTGTGTATGGTCTCAAAGATTATCAGTTCAAAGTCTTCCCTTTAGGCTGACTTTGAAGCTACATGTCTTTAACAAGTGTTTTGCAGAAAAATAGACTACAAATAGTCCCTTACCTGGATGATTGCCTCATCAAAAGCCTGTCCAAGCACCAAATGGAGACACAACAGTATCACTGACATGCCAATTTCTGATGTACATGGGAATCATACTCAGCCTCCAGAAATCACAGTTGATTTCCTGTCACAGACTACAGTTTATAAGCTCAGTCCTGGATTCTATTCAAACCCACTCCTTCCTCCCAGACGACAGAGCAGAGTCAATAGTGAGCAAGATCTGATACTATATAGATTAGGGAATGCATTCAAGTGACAGCTCACTCCATGCACAGGGTGTTATGACTCATGGCAGCCAAATTGTATACAGTGTCCTTTGCAAGGTTGCACATGAGAAAATCTCAGTGGATGCTCAGCATACAATAGTTACAACATCTCATCCCTTGAACCATCTAATGCAGGAGACAAACCTGGCTGATTCCTTTCTGTGGTGGTCCTCAAAGGAGAAACTCCTTTAAGGCTTCCCCTTCTCCCTACTGGAGCCACAGATGACTTTTATGACAATTGTCTTCTTACTGGCTTGAGAGCACATTGCGAGGGTGTTTAGACTCAAGAATCTTGGTCAGACTGAGAATGCCATCTCCACATCAATGTATTAGGATAAGAGTGGTTTTGTATAGGCTACAAGCCCTGCCAAACTTAACGTGCTACAATGTAGATCTTCTTCAGACAGACAACAAGTGTGTCATGTTCTACCGCAACAAGAAAGTAGGCTCACTTATATACAGGGAAGCAATGAGGGGTTGGGAGTGGTGTTCTTATTTTAGTTTTATTTATTTATTTATTGTTGACCAGGAAAGGAGGGCTTAGCAATTTTGCCTACTTTTAGCCTCGTCCTGGGGGAAGGAGGAGGAGACACAGTTGGAAACCAACTGAAACTGAACCAGATTAAGCTGTTAGTAGCATTTTTAGTGAATGGGATAAATTTGGCCAGGACACCAGGGAAACTCCACTAATCTACCTATGGGGGGGTGCTGCTGACTTCTGTGGAAGAGTATGGTGGCTCCCAGAGGAACTGCTGGTGGTGGTTGTGGAGTGCAGGGGATGTGGAAAACTAACCTCCTTCCCTGTCCCTGAACAAGCAGAGGTTGATACTACATCTGAGAATATGGAGATTCCTGATATATCGGATTCAGCTTTACTGAATGAATTAGAGAAGCAGAAAAATGCCTGCATGGAGAAATATAGGAAAAGAAAATACTTTTATTGAGCACGATGGAGGAAGAGGAAGCTAAATATGTAAAGGAAAAAAACAGAGCTGGAAGAAGAGGAAAAAAAAAGAAAGCAACACTCTGTGAGCCCACAGGGTGCTTCAGGAAAGAAATTTCAAAAAGACAGTATGGAGTTCTTGTCTGCCTTAAACAACAAGAATGGACAAATTAATCGTTCCAGCCAAGACTGTCCCCCTTATCAACATACCTCTTCTACAGAACCAACAGGCAGCTGGTCTCCTGAGAGGGCATTGAGAGAAGCAGGTTGGATGAAATGCTTGAAGACTGGGAACTAGATCCTGGGCACAGTGGTCCCATTCTCTAGAAGCAAGCAGATTGGAAAAGATACTGAGAAGCCTATGCTGGTAAATCTTGGGACTGACAAGCAATCAGCTGGGTTTGACAGTTGATTTTCCACCACTGACAGCATGTTCTCTACGTTTCAAGCCTCACTGACTCTTTGTCAAAGAGCCAGCGAGGCTTGAAATGTAGAGAACAGAGGAGTGGGTACTGTGGGTGTACGTTTTCTAGTGTGGGCTTTTACATATATTCAAGCATGAATAAATGTCTGTATGTTGCCTTCTCTGGAAGTGTTTGAGACCAGCTTTCTTGTTTTCTGGATGTGCAATTTTATGCTGAGGATCCATTGCATCACTCTATGTGGTTTTCTGGACTTCGCACTTGGAAAAAGTATGGTGAATAAAAAATACACAAATATACAGTACCCCACCAGTGGTTAATAACTTGGGTAAATAAATCATGTTATTGTTGGATAAATATTTATTTTCACTTAGAACACCATTTATTTCACTTAGAACACAATTTTTTTAACTTAAAACATGCTATTTCCATTTAGAATCTGGAAATAGAATATGGAGAACAGTAGGCCAGATAGAGAACTTATAATGGAAAGAAAGGCAGTTTTAAGCTAAAACAAGATAAAACATCTGTAAAAACATTACAAATGGTGTGGTATATATCAAATACATAATGGATTGCAGTAGAATAATACATTTATCTCCACAAATGAGTGGTAAGACCTTTATAACTAACCCATGGCTTTGCCACTCATGAGTTATGGGTCTTACCACTCACTAGTGGAGATAAATGTGTTATTCCACTGCAATCCATTATGAATTCCCTATTTACAGCTACCTTTGGTGGCCATACCACTGACAAAACACCGTTGTATAGGACTGTTACAATGATGTTCAGAAATGGGGGTAAGGTTAGCAGATATTCAATATTGGCTGGAGCAAAAATGTAAAGTTCAGGGTAGACCCGAACCGATTTTCGACAATGAGTACATCTGGATGGGGAAGGAAATTTGGAGTAAAGTTGCACCAGACAGACACAGGAATTTGTCATTTACCTAATAGTTTTTACATAGGGAGAAACAGAGGAATCCTGTTTTATCCAGGCTAGCCAAATGCCTGCTACATATTTGGATCTCAAACTAACCTGAGTAGTGCTTATGCCCAGTTAAGGTGCAGCATATGTATTCAGTATGGGCATGTCAGCAGACAATGCCAAAATATACATGTATTTAATGTGATGAAAGGGGACATTCATTCTAATTGTGTCTATGGGCTGCAGATAATCAAGAAGATACTGTTAGTCAGGATGTCCTTTTGGCCCAGACACAAAAAATAGGGTTGCATAGAAACACAGAAGCATAGACTTTGACGGCAGATAAGGACCGCTTGGCCCACCTAGTCTGCCCATTTCCCTACCTAGAGGATAAGCTGCAGGTCCTATTTAACCAACAGCCTATTTCTTCCTACCCCCCACAAAAATTGCTTTATGTCTGTCCCATGCATTCTTGAATTCTCCCACAGTTTTAGACCCCACAACCTCCTCAGGAAGGCTGTTCCATGCGTCCACCACCCTCTGTGAAAAATACTTCCTTACATTGCCCCTGAGCCGTCCCCCATCTTCAAATTGTGTCCACTTGTTCTTGCACATCTCTTTTTCTGAAAGATGCTACCCTCTTGGACTTTGTTGATTCCACTGAGGTACTTAAATGTTCTATCATGTCCCCTCTCCTCCTTTCCTCAAGGTATACATATTAAGCTCCTTTAGCCTCTCCTTGTATGGCTTCTCTTCAGACCCTGCATCATTTTAGTTGCCCTCCTCTGAACTGCCTCCATCCTGTCTATGTCCTTGCGGAGATGAGGTCTCCAGAACTGGATGGTACTCAGATGGGGTCTCACCAACTGTCTGTACAGGGGAATAACAACTTCCTGTTTTCTGCTGGTGATGCCTCTCCCTATACATCCCAGTATCCCCCCAGCCCTCCCTACTGCCTTCTCACATTGCTTGCCAACCTTAAAGTCATCTGATATGATTACCACCAGGTCCCTTTCCATTTTTGTTGTTGTTACTCCTCCCCCCCATTGTATAATCTTCCCCTGGGTTTTTGTTTCCCAGGTGCATTACTTTGCACTTCTTTGCACTGAAAAAAAAAAGCAAATTTCTCCAGATTCCCTACAAGATTTTGCGATAGGTTGGGAAATGAGTCAGCCTTAGAGGATTCTCAGCCCAATAATAGTAATACTACTGAGCCAGGGGAATCTCATACTTCTACGGAGACAACTGTACCCCCCTCCCAGGTTCACAGGAAACCTCCTTCGGAGAAACCCAGCCTAACACAAAGTCAGTGGCTTCTGAAAGCACTGCTCCTACTAAGACAACTGAGAATGAGACTTCTGAGATTATGCCTCCCCCTCAATTCCCTGAACCCTTTATGGTGCCCAAGCCTCAGAGAACCAGGTTGGGTAGCAGCCATTCAAAGGGTAAAAAGACCCATGTAGAACCTATTGTGGTTCAAAATAAGTTTGTATCTTTGAGTACAGTTAGAAATTGGGGGGATTCCGATGAAGTGATTTCAGATGCACCCACCCTTCCTTCCTTGCAAATGTCTTCTGACAATGAAGACTGTGTTTCAGATCCTCCAAAAGAGAAAAAAAGGACTCCCCAGATGTGCACCATGAGTAAGGCAGTTCAAAAGACAAAATAAAGAGATAGGGTTTCTTTTATGTTAAGGCCAAATATGTTGTTTGTTCTTTTCTATAAGGGGATAGTCCTCTGTAAGGTATAAAGAGACACACTTTTTAGTAGTTAGACTGGAGAATACATTAAGGGAGTGGATTTATAAAGCTTGCATTGGCTTGGATAAATGAAGTAGTATGGGTGGTAGTAACTCTTCTTTTTATCCTGAAATTAGCTTTGTATTTAAATCAAAAGTTAAACAGTGTTTAAGTGATTTAAAGGAGTTTATTAATATATATAATATATTAATTCCTTATTTTAAATAATAAATTAGTAAGGTCATAATGAATGTACTAGATGGATTGTTGTTTTTATGTTTGCTTGCATGCATGTGCAAGAAACATAGTGCCATTATCCAAGATTTCGGAGGTGTGTCACCCCCTCTTCCAATTCAGTCAGTGTGTTGGCAGGCGCTGCCCCTGTAAGCTAATGCATGCTGGAGCTGTCCATGACAAGCTCCAAAATGCAGTGGCATACAGTTGAAAAGGGGGAGCTACACTTCAGTGAGCAGCGATAAGATATCGCCTGCTCATGCGCAGCCCCCTACACACACACACACACACACACACACACACACACACACACACACAAATGCATGCATGCATGCATGCCCCCCACATGTATAGCTGATGGGTGTCCAATCCCCGTCGGCTCACTGTCTCTCCCCCATGCTATCACCGATGGGGTGCCAATCCCGTCGGCTACACTCTCCCCGGTAAGGTGCCGCATGAGGCCCACCCTGGCGTGGCAGCGACTCTACATGCTGGCGACGAGGGTCCCCAATCCCTCGGCTCCACACCCCCAGCCATCCTTCTGCCATGCTGGGAGCCCACCCCAGTGTGGCAAATGTCCTGCATCGTCTTTTTGTTTTTTTAACTGTAAAGCAAAATGGTCCCACGATCTTCCAGCCCCCACAACCCGCACCCACCCACTGCACACCCTGCCTCCCCACCCCACCCCATACTTACCTCGGACCTCGGTGCAACGATCTTTGATGGACCATGAACACGTCTGCACTCTTCATAGCCGACCGCAAACGGAGGAAATGCCGGTAAGCCTTATAATGGGCTAGATAGGGGTTTTTCAACTTTGTTGCATATCTCAGGCATTTTTTGGAATTTTTGCACCAAATTTTCAACATGGGATTTTTGGGACCCCTTTTCATGAATGCTATCACTGTCATGGTGTTATTCGGGCCTGAAGGGTGATTTTGCAGCCACTGCGTGAAATCACCTTTCTGGAAGGATTAACAAAACGACACTGCCAGTGTTCACAAGGTGGGCTCTCAAGAAGCCTATTTTAAAAATTTGGTGGAACAATTCTAAAAAATGACTGTTTTACGAGCGTGTGTTGCGCAGTTCCTACGCACGCTCGTAAGTTCAAGAATTTTCAATATTTTCACTCCAGATTTTCAACATTGCCATTTTACCACACCTTCTTATGAGTAGTACAGCTGTCATTTTTCACATCTCACCCAAAATGTGTTTCCGCCCATGTAGTGCACAATGGCGCAGTCGGTGAGCGAAACCAATGTGCGGGACAAATTAAGAAAACCACAGTGACACTGTTCATGAGCAAAAGTCTTAAAATGGCTATGTTGAAAATTTGGTGAAAATATTCCTAAAAATGACTGTTTTACAAGCGTGCATTGCACAGTTCCTACGGACGCTCGTAAGTTTGTGAATTTTCATCATTTTCCCTCCAGATTTTCAACATGGCCATTTTACCACACCTTCTTATGAGCAGTATAGCTGTCATTTTCATCATCTCACCAAAATGTGTTTCCGCCCATGTAGCGAACAATGGCGCAGTCGGTGTCATGAAACCAATGTACAGGACAAATTAAGAAAACCACAATGACACTGTTCATGAGCAGAGATCTTAAAATGGCTATGTTGAAAATTTGGTGAAAACATTCTAAAAATGACTTTTACGGTGTATGCGTTGCGCGGTTCCCTACACAAGCTCGTAAGTTGTAAATTTTCAATATTTTCACTCCAGATTTTCAACATTGCCATTTTACCACACCTTCTTATGAGTAGTATAGCTGTCATTTTCACATCCCACCAAAATGTGTTTCCGCCATGTAGTGCACAATGGCACAGTCGGTGTCTTGAAATCAATGTAGGACAAATTAAGAAAATCACAGTGACACTGTTCATAAGCACAGGTCTTAAAATGGCTATGTTGAAAATTTGTTGACAAAATTCAAAAAATGACTTTGCTTTTATGGCGTCGTTGGCACGGATCGCATGCTAAATAAGTTGGCAATTTTCAAAATTTTCACTCCAGATTTTCAACATTGCCATTTTACCACACCTTCTTATGAGTACTATAGCTGTCATTTTTCACATCTTGCCCAAAATGTGATTCCGCCCATGTAGCGCGCAATGGCGCAGTTGATGTGCGAAATCAATGTATGGGACACATTAAGAAAATCACAGTGACACTGTTCATGAGCAGAGGTCTTAAAATGGCTATGTTGAAAATTTGGTGAAAAAATTCCTAAAAATGACTGTTTTATGAGCATGCGTTGCGTAGTTCCTATGCATGTTCATGAGTTTGCGAATTTAATATTTTCACACCAGATTTTCAACATTGCCATTTTATTACACTTCCTTATGAACAGCACAGCTGCCATTTTTCATATGCTGCCCAAATGTGTTTTCGTACATGTAGCACTCAATGGTGCTGTTGGTGTGCGAAAGCAATGTTTGGGACAGATTAAGAAAATCACAGTTACACTGTTCATGAGCAGAGGTCTTAAAATGGCTATGTTGAAAATTTGGTGACAAAAGTCCATAAAATGACTGTGTTACGAGTGAGCATTGTGCAGTTTCCACGCACCCTCGTAAGTTCATGATTTTGTAATATTTTAAGTCCAGATTTTCACCAGTGGCATTTTTCTACACTTCCTTATTGACAGTACAGCTATCATTTTTCACAGCATGGCCGAAGTGTGTTTTCACACTTTCAGCGCAGAGACGCGTGGTCGCTGTGGGAAATCATTGTTCGGGACAGATAAAGAAAACCACAGTGACACTGTTCATGATTGGAGGCACCAAAATGCCTGAGTTGACAATCTGCTGTAAAAAAAAATCCCCAACCTAATTATATTACGGTGTGCTGCTACAGTTTCTAGACACGCCGTGACCCAGTTTTTAATATTTTTACTGCAGATTTGCAACATTGCCATTTTTACACCTCCTCATGAACAGTACAGCTGTCATTTTTTACATCCTGTTTGGAATGTTTTTGCACCTGTGGTGCTAAATGCCGTAGTCGCTGTGCATAAGCAGCTTTCAGCTAACAAACTGATATTCCCCCTGTTCATGAGGTGGGGGTCACAAAAAAACATGTTGAACATTTGGAGTGAAAATACCAATGAATGCCAGAGGTATTAGGGGTTTCCAACCATAATGCCCAACCCTGTAGAGAATGACAGGCATCAGGGATGTGACTTGGGATTCTTGCCTGTAATGCTCATACCATTCCACACCCTGCAGCCAGTGAGAGGCATCGAGGTATGCCTTGGACTCTTCGGCCCCAATGTTCACCCCATTCTCCTATATCGCACCCATCTCACCGTATTTCCTAATGGAATGGGGTGCACATAAGGGCTAAAGACCCCAAGGAACACCGTGACACTTGTCAGTGTCTGCAGGGTGGGGTGTGGTGAAATGGCGTGGCCGTTATGCCTGACGACCCAAAGGCACACCCCAATGCCTGTCACTCTCTGCAGGGTGGTGGTGGGGTTGGCTTCAATTCAATACTTCACTGCCATTCCTATTACGCAGCTCTGTAACTTCTACACCACCACTGCCAATGCCAGCAAGCAAACATTCAGCATTGACAAATGCTTGTTTATATTCTTTGCAGTGGTTTTCTATCCTATAGTTTCATCAAATGAACTGCTTGGAAATACAAATGCAATAACCATATAATTTAAGGCAGTCTATAACCTGGGGTATACCCAATTAGATAAGACAGCCTGCAACTTAGGGGAAAGAAGAACCCTCTTTGAACAAATTCATAGGCAAGTTTTTATATGTTATAAGAAAAGTTCAAATATAAAATAACATTTTCAGGATAAAGAATATTGTTTGCTGGTAGCCCTATTACTGGGGGCGAGGGGTATATTGAATTAAATCCAGGCCCAAAAGATCAAAATGATATATGACAACAATGCTAGGAGCCTAAAAAATAAAGTAGCACTAACAGAAATGTGGTTAAATCAGAAAAGAAATACGTCTGAAATTGATATAAAAGATTTTTATAGTCACATATTGGACAGGGAAGGGAAACGAGGAGGTGGGATCTTATTATTCACAAAATGGGAATTGGGTCAAACTAAAGTTACCTACTTGAGTAATGTAGGATTAATAGAGTGTCTTTTGGTTTACCTGCAGAAACTAAACCTGACCATTGGGGAGGGTTATTCACCCCCTAGGGCTAAAATAAGTGATTTTTGATAAACTTTCTTAAGTACTACAAAATATTAGTATGGGCACAGACCTGATACTTACCAGGGATTTTTAGTGCAGCCTGGGGGACCCATAAGGAAAGCTTTGCAACAAAGTTTTAGAAATCTGGAGATAACTCAAGTAATATCATCACCCACTAGGAAGACAAGCCAGCTTAGTAAGTGAAATATACTGGATTTGGTACTTACCACAACAAACATAAAAGCATTAAATGTTCAAATAAATCAACCCATTCTAGGAGACCATTGCTCCATAAACAGTATTTGTGAGATACTAAATAAAAATTGGAGTAAGCAAAAACTTGATGAATTCAAAACTAGAGGCAGAATATATAAAAACTATTATAAGGAGTTTTTTGTTCACAGACTTGTGGAGGTAAATTACTAGAGATTGTTTCTCCTACCACAGTTAGATTTGACTATCAGTGAATTCACAAAGTTATTTTCCACAGTATGTGATGAAATAGCTTCTAATAAAACTTTTAAGTCTTGAAAACAACATCTTCCATGGATAGCAGAAAAAATTAAAAAAGATAAACGAGTCAAAAACAGACTATGGAAATTAGCAAATAGATCACTGAAAACAGAAGACTGGAAAAGTTATAAAAATGCAAGAAATGTTCTAAAAATAAAAATCCGAAACTCTAAAAAGAAATTGTATAATAAAATATTTCAGGGACCACAGACCTACATCATTACTGGTCTCTCATTAAATCATTTGTGAGCCCAGTGGAAAATAGATCACCTTTTCAGATGCAATCTAATGGAGTACAGTATAACCTCATTTATCTGAATGTGCTGGGGGACAATGCAACTGTTTGAAAAATGAGGTTTCAGATAAATGAGGGAACTTTACAATTAAGTCTGTTAAGCTAGGAGACACACCACCGTTTTAGATAACTGAGAGTTTTTGATAACTGAGGTTTGAATAATTAGGGTGTTATTGTATAGCAATCTACAATATCCTCAGCAAATATATTAAATTATTATTTTGTGACCGTCTCTGACACCTGACACTGAAATTCCCCAGTGGGAACAATGTTTAGAACCAAAAGTTACCTTAGCAGTGTGTCCAGGGATACCAGAATTCAGATTTTGAGTTTTTACGTGTAAGGATATAAAAGCAGAGGTAAGGAAATTAAAAACTAAGAAAGCATTTGGGTTAGATGGTATTGAAAACAGATTTTTAAGAGACTCAGTTGATATTATTGCTCTGGTTTTGACAAGGTTTTTCAACTGGAGTTTGATGGAGAGCAGCTTTCCAGTATTATCAAACAATGCCAAAATCATTCCTATTTTTAAAGGTAGGCAAGTTTCAGGACCAACAAACTATAGGCCCATAGCTCTTTTGTCCACTCTGTCTGAGGTGATGGAGAGACTAGCTCAGAAACAAGTGAGTACCTGGATAAATATCCCCTACTGTACAGATACTGCACTCACTGACCTTATAGACATCATAGCAACCCACTTAGAAAAGGGCAGGGCGGTGGGTGCGATGCTTGTGGATATGTCCAAAGCTTTTGGCACTGTGGACCATGAGCTCCTGCTACAGTGGATGATTGAGATTGGGGTTTAAAATCTTACTTAACAAACAGAACCCAGCAAGTACAAATAGGGAAAGATCTATCAAATAGGGCAAGGGTAATAAGAGGAGTTCCCCATGGCTCCATATTGGGGCCCACCCTAGTTTTGATTTATATAAATAATTTGGTTAAAGTAGTAACACGAACCAATATAACATTGTAATGCAGATAACACAGTGCTTTGGGCAAGTGTGAATACTACTGATGAAAGGGAATTATGGTTACAGATGGAGTTTTCAAAGCTGGAAACATGGCTAACACAATCTGGTTTAGTCTTGAATAATAAAAAAAGCAAGACAATGGTCTTTAAATCAACATCAAAGAAAAACACAAACAATAAACAAGAAATCAATATAAAAACAAATAAATATGAAATATTGGAACAGGAGCATCAACAAAAGTACCTGGGAGTTTGGGTGGATGAAGGTTTGAAATTTGACCACCATATTGAAGATATGTTGGGAAGGGTTAATAGAAAATTGAGGGCTTTTAGGCGATTAGGTTACTGTATAGATAGAAAAATGAGAACTACAATCGTAAATCAAATGTTGATGCCTGTTATTGACTATGGAAGTCATGTGTATGGTTTGGCAAGTAAAGCACTATTGAAAAAGGTAAATGTGGTATATAATGGTTTGGCCAGGTTTGCTCTAAGGTGTGATTTTTGCACTCATCACTGCAACATGCTTAGTGAATTAGGATGCATGATGCTCAAAAATAAAAGAAAAATTATATGGATTAATCAAATATACAAAACCTTACATTTTGATCAACCAAAATATTTGGTAAAAAAGATGGAAAAAAGTGAATATAAGCATAACTACAATTTAAGAAACACCCAAATGAGAACCGTTAAAACTCCAAGAACCACAAATAAATATGGGGACATTACATTCCTAACAGTTTCCACTTCTTTATGGAATCTATTAGATAATTCCATTAAAGGTTTAAATGCAAACCCAAACCTTTTTTCAAGAGCACTGAAATATGAATTGAAAACTCGTTGTATGTGTAATGGACAAAGGAAATGCAAATGAGCAACACCCTGGATATACCTGGTCAAACTAGTTACTTGATCTAGTTACTTAATATGTAAATTCCCATGTATTTGATCGTTGACTTTGTGTCCGTAAAGTGTTATGTCTGTGCCTATATGTGAAACCAAACTGAAACATATACATTTAAATTATGGTTATGCATTTGACTGTTGGCTACTCGCATTTGTAAAATAACATGTTTGTACCAACTGTATATGTGAAACTAACTGATATGCACTGAATTTTATAAACAGGACTATCTTGAAAATAAGCCCTTCAGGACCTAATGATGTTTTTGTAAGACCTTACCCTGTATAAAAACAATTTTACTACTACTTTTCCTTATATGTATTATAACGAACCAGGGCCTGTTATGTTAACACATGTTCAGACTGTTTACCCAGGATAGGCCAGCTGAGAGAAAATATCACATTTTCAGTGGGCTTCCACATTTTGACTCCAACTTTCCAACAGTCTTTTTATGACCTGATGTTTAGTTACGATCAGGACAGGTGAAATTTTTTTAAATCCTATCCAAATGGTGATTTCACAGTGTGACTGTGAACCAAGTTTTGGAAGGGGTACACCTGTCATGTTCATAAGGTGGGGTAAAATAAGAGATATGTTGAACATTATGGGCACAAATCTGCAAAAATAAAGTTGAGTAAATGTTGTAACAATTCAACATTTCTTCATAACTTAGTTCTTTTTTTTTTTCACATTTTGACCCCAAATTTTTAGCATAGTCTTTTTATGACCACTCCCTTACAGAAATAAATATGGCGAATTTTTTCATGCTGCTCACATAAAACTACCTGTGTGGCAAGCATGCTGCAAGCATGTTTTTTTTATGTTAAATTGGAAAAGTTTGCATGCAATGCATGCACCAAGCAAGTGATCACTTATAACTGCACACATAAGGGAAAAAAATGTTTAAACAGGAAAGCACACTAAGCCAGTGCTTGTTTCCAGGTGCTCAGGATCACACAGTACACAACGGGGGGTTGATGAGATTCAAACCCAGGTCTGCAGCTTAGTGCCCTTAACCACTACACTATACTGTCTGCATACATATGGCATGCTTGTACTTCAGTAAAAATCTGCACACATCTGCGTGCATATGGCATGCTTATAGCCACTGCCATATTTTTTAGTTTTCATGCTCCCCCATCTTGGTTGCACAGCTGAAGTTTAGCACACACACCATCGGAAACACATGTGGTTCTTTCCACACCCCATACACACACACTGACCCACAGAACTACTTAATCACTTCTGTCTGGCCTGTACTCCTACAATTTTTCTCTCCATGTTTTGAATGCTTCCACACAAACAGACTGTATGGGGCAAACACAAAAGTAACAATAATTTGGCACCCACCCACCTACATGGCCAGCTCCCCAACCCCACATATACACACACACACACTGTAATGGGTGCGGCTACTCTGTTACAGACAACCCACTAAGTGTAGGTATAAGTTGAAAGTCTCTTACCTGAGTACTAGGAACCAGAGGCAGGAGTCTTTAAGAGATGATGTCCATGGAACAGAGTGAGGGGCATGCCCCTTTTAAATGAATGGGGTTATTTTTATTACTATTTAATACATTATGATGATGACGGTGGCCTTCAATAATCTCCAATTCATCACCATAATGTATAAAATAGTAATAAAAAATACCCCATTTATTTCAATGGGGCACGCCCCTGCATGCTCCCTTGCCCTATGTCATAACATGCTGAGCGCAGGAGTGTGGAGCTTTGGGAGGGGGGCATGTACCTGACTACAGTGGGGCTCCAATAGGCTGTGCATACCATACCTCTAGACTGTCCCTGATTCTGAGGGACATCCCTCATTTTACCCCTGAGAACTGCTCTGTTCTTCATTCATCCCTCATAGAAAACATGCTGCTCACACAGAGGATGTCTTGTAAATTTAGACTTTATGGCAGGGGTGCCATTTCAGATTTCAATGGGGGGGGGACCAACAACCAGTGGAGGCCAGGTGCCAGTTAGTCCCTAGAAGGCTAGCTCTGGAACATCTGGAAAGTCTCTAAAAGGTAAAACGTATTTGTTGTGATTGAAAAGTGGTATGCAAAACAGGAAAAATGCAAATGTATAAGATTCATCCATCTACTGAGGGACAAAATCTGAGACTGTAACCACCTGCAAAAACCTCCACACATTCACATAGGCACTGTGTATATGCACTTTTGATCAGGCAGCAGCTGCCTGCCTGTTCAAACATGGAAGCTGATTCCAGTTCGAATGCTCAGCTCTACAAACTGGGAGAGCCCATCCAGCCCATTCTGCTACTTAACAATGGGGCCTAAGCACGACAGTGCAGAAAATATGTGTTGGTGGCAAGTATCTCACCCCTACATAGCTCCGCAAATGCAGAAAGGTGTGCACCGGCCAGTATTCACCATCGACTGGCACCTGTCCATGGCTCCACTCCCCCAGCATGCAGGACTACACAGGGCAGCTGGGGGCCAGGTTGCAGACCCAGACAGACACCTAATGGGGTGCCCATCCTGGGTCCTGGAGTGGATTACTTGCACAGCAGGGCGCGGGTCCAGGTGCGTGAATAGCACCAGTGGACACCCGGAACTGTGTGGCCAATTCTGCTATGATCCCCCTGGCCTTGCCCCATGGGCATCATGGCCCTCACCATAGGCCCACCCCCCAAAACACAGCAGCCCCATCCCCAATTGTCTGAGGGCACTCTCCGCCCGAACCAGAGTGCTGCCTCTCCCAACTCCCATCAAGCACCCCCCCATGAAAGGCAGCCCTGACCCTGATACTTCAGTGCAATCACCCCCCAACACATGTTAGCCCCAGCATGGGCTGTACAAGAACCCCCCAACCAGCACTACCCTGTCCCCATCTGCAGTGAACCCCACCCCTCCACTGCAGGGCTTCCGTGCTTGGGACACTGCCTAGTACTGCACACCCTACCCACCCACCCACCCCAGCCCCGATCCGAAATACTCACCCCAGCATTGGTGGTCAGCAGTCCCCCTTTCCCGGAGGCACTGCCAGCACCTCCTCCTGTCTCCGTACCACCCTGTCAGTGCAGCAGCATGACATGGCCAGTGGCACAGCCTCCTCACACCTTCTCAGTTGCCATCCATCCAAAAGATGCTGGGAGTGCACTGATAAATAGGCAGCATTCTCCCGGCATCGGACGGACAGCCGGCAGCTGTGGAGGTGTGAGGAGGGCTGCGCCCCTGGCTGTGCCATGCTGCTGCACCAATGGGGGATTTCATGGGTTGGTGAGTGGTGCTGATAGTGCTGCAGGAGTGGGGGGGGACCACTGACCACCACTGATTTCCCAGAGGGGCTGGGATCGGGGTCAAAGAGTGGGCTGGTGGCATTGTGGGGGGGGATGTCTGCAATCCCCGGGCTGGTGCCTCCATGTGTGTGTGTGGGGGGGCAGTCTGCAACCTGGGGATGGTGCCACTATGTGTTGGTGGGTGGGGGGGCTGGCATGCACAGGGATGGGATACAGTTGTATTCTGGGGTGGGTGTCACTGGGGCCGCAAGTGGGGGGTGGGTGCCGGGGTCCTGTTGGTGGGTGATGGAGGCAATCTGCCTAAACCGGGCAGCGGTCTGTGTGCGCAGGATGCATAATGGTGTTATGGCAGTGTCCCCCTGCTGAAACCTACACCCTCCACCACATCCCCATGGGCAGCACTACACCCCCCGCCTGCCCCCAGTGCATTGTGGTCCATGCAGCTGGGGGACTGGGTGCATAGGGGCTGCTCACCTCACTTTTTGCATCCCATGAGGGGGGGCACAATGGGTGCAGAGTGGCTATGCACCACTGCGTGTAGGCACTCCGTGTCTTCATGCATAGGCCCCAACAACAGCAACCTTATTTTTTCCGGTCAAGGCACACCACACATAGAAACACAGAAACATAGAAGTTGCCAGCAGATAAGGACCACTTGACCCACCTAGTCTACCCTAAATTTCCTACCTATAGTACCACCGGAGGCCCTACTTGGACTCCAACTTACATCCACTTCTAAGATTCTCTTGTGTCTATCCCATGCATTTTTTAACACAGTGATCATTCCAGCCCCCACCACTTCCTCTAAGAGGCTGTTCCAAGAGTCCACCACCCTCTCTGTGAAGAAGTACTTCCTCATGTTTCCTCTCAGCCTCCCACTCTCCAGCTTCATATTGTGATCCTTTGTCCTAAAGTATCTTTTCCTTTGGAAAATGCTCCTTTCCTTACCTTGTTTATTCCTGTTAATTACTTGAATGTCTTTGTCATATACCCCACATTCCCTCCAGTCTTCTAGGTAGTACATATTTAAATCCTAAAGCATTTCTTCATGGGGCTTCTCATGCAGACCCAGCACCATTTTGGTTGCCCTACTTTGCACTGCTTCCACCCTATCTATGTCCTTTCAGAGATGGAGCCTCCAGAACTGTACACAGTACTGGAGGTGGGGGTCTCACCAGTGATCTATACAGGGGTATTATTACTTCCACTTTCTGCTGGTAATACCCCTCCCTATGCATCCGAGCATTCTGCTAGCTTTTCCCACTGCCTTGTCACACTGCTTAGCTACCTTCAGGTCCTCAGAAATGATAACCCTCAGGTCTCTTTCCTGTTTTGTGACTACTAATACATCCCCCCCCCCCCCCGAGTTGGTACATTGCCCTCAGGTTTTTGTGCCCTAAGTGCTAACTTTGTACTTTTTGCATTGTATCTTGTCTGACAAACTCATGACCATCATTCTAACTTCTTTAGATCCTCCCTCATTCTTTCGACCCCCGGTGTGTCTACTGTATTGCAAATTTTTGTGTCATACAAGAATAGGCACACCTTCTCCTCAAGTCCTTCTGCAATGTCGCTAATACAGACATTGAAGAGGACCGGGCCTAATTCTGACCCCTGCGGCACCCCACTAGTCACCTTGCCCTCCCCAGGGTGCACTCCTTTTACCACCACTCTTTGACGCCTGTCACTGTGCCAGCTCTCCACCCAATTTACTATTTTAGGACCTACTCCTAGGCTACTCAGTTTGTTTACCAGCCTTCTATGTAGAACGGTGTTGAAGGCCTTGCTGACATCTAGATAGGCCACATCAACAGCCCCTCTCTGGTCCACTTCCTTTGTTATGCAGTCGAAGAACTCAATCAGGTTTGTCTGGCAGGATCTCCCACCAGTGAATCTATGTTGCTGCGGATCTTGTAGACCTCTGGTAACAAGGTACTTTCCAATCCTTTCATTCAGTAGTGATTCCATTACTTTGCCCACTACTGAAGACAGGTTGACCGGCTTGTAATTGCCCACCTCCTCCCTATTTCCACTTTTGTGAAGTGGGACTACATCCACCTTCTCCAGTCCCCTGGTACCTCTCCTGTTTCTAATGATCAGTTGAACAGGGCTGTCAGAGGTACAGCCAGCTCCTCCATGAGGTTGTTCAGCAACCTGGGTGCACTGCACCTGGACTCATTGCCTTGTCTACATTTAACTTTGTCAACTTCCTTAGAACTCTTTCCACTGTAAAAGGGATAGTGTGTCCCCCTCCCAACCCAAAAAATTATCTTCTTAAGTCTGATGCTTTTGACCACTAAGCCATCCTGACCCCTGCAAAAGGCATACTGAGCCAAAGTACATTTTTAAGGGAGAAATAAGCACAAGTAGGTTTAGTGATTAGTTCAGAATCACACAGTATGGATGTGACAGTTAAGGGATTAAAACCCCAAACCTACTTGGTTTCCAGATTCGTAATTCTGTGCTCTAACCACTAGGCCATACTGTCTCCCCAAAATAACACATTGAAACACCCAGTGCAAACCCCACAGAGCCACAGAGGATTCGATACCACAATCTCAGGTTAACAAGGAAATGTCATTATCCACTGGGCAAACGGAGGATCCCCCACACACACACACACATTTGTTTGCAGCCTTTATTTCAGCTATACAGTAAATATCACAAAACATAAACAAATTTTAATTAGCTGACCTTCAGGATTTAACCACCGCACCAACTCTCGAGTCTCTCTCGCCGCTCTCTCAGCTGTCTCTTTTTACTTCACTCAGTCGGTCAGTCTCTCTTATCACTGAGGAATTTTTGAGTTAGGCATTTAATGCATTTTATCATTCTCTCACATATACTTCAAGCCTGTGCACAGAGCAGTGCATCCGATTTGGGCATAAACCCATTTATTTAGTACTTTTTTTTACTGGCTGAAGTTCTGAACCCCAAAAAAGAAAACCTTGCCTCGATCTCTCTCTCTCTGACTCCATTCCATTCAATATTTGTCCCAAATGGGTGTGAAGCTGCCCAAAAGGCACAGAAAAGTAAAAAGCACATCAATATTTCAATCCTTCTTCTTCCCCCAATCCACCTATAAAAAAATGTATTTACTTTTACTTACCCAGCCCTCCAGCTGTAACCTGTGGCCTGGCCCGGTGCACCACCAACCCAGTTTTCAGCCTGCTCCTCACCTGTCCTTCTGCAAGAAGCTGGATGCTGGAACTGACAGTCCTCGGTCCCAGCCGCGGTCCATGACTGAGTCACCTCACAGACCGAACCCACCCAACCTGTGTTCTTGCTTCTTGCTTGGCTGCTGCCATGCAGCACTGATCATGGCCTTTGAAGGCTGCCAATACCACTGTCGCTGTTGCTGCTAGGCATAGCTTGCTGCCACTGGGGGCCCACGCTGTTTTTATTGTTAGGCAAGCCTAGTAGTATAGGTAGGTAGCCTAGTCATAGATCTAGCTTCTAGCTCACCCCCTGCCCCTTCAACCATAGAGGGAGATGGAGAATCAGTAAGAGTAGACCAACAAAAATATGCCACCGCAATGCTGCTGTCGAGAGCTCAGTGCTCATCAACTCCTTCGAGCTGTAGAGTGTAGCCTGTCTACTCTGGCGGGAAAGACAGTGTCATACTCGCACAACTTATGCTTTTGCTTGCTCAGAGTTCCTCCACATCACATGCGATGGCACCGTCACTAATAGGTGGAGAGAGCAGACAACACAAATATGTATGGTCAGGCCGAGTCATCAGGAGCACACCATCAGCCACCGTGGTGAGCACACAAGGCCTGGGGGTACTTATTGTGCAAAAAATTAAATCCAAATTTAATGCCATTATTGCCACACCATAAGAACAACTTAGGCACAAATCCAGGGTGGTACAACTAAACCCCACCCCGCTCTACCTAAAGATGCCTCTGCTTTATGGTAGAAATTCATTCTCAGATGCTAATATTTGTACACGTAAATACAATGGTATCCATTGTGTTCTGAGGTATCTCAGTGTTTCAGGATATGTTCCTCATTATGAGGGTTAGTGTCCCTCGTTGTCCCTCATTTTGAGTGTCCATGTCCCTCATTTCAGTGACAAGATGTGAGATATGGTGCATGCTTTCAGGGCCCTACTCAGCACAAAGAGTGCTGGGCATGGCTATAGTGTACTGTCTATGCTCCATACAGAATGACAAAGTGGAAGTAAGTGAGCTGTAACAGTCATGGAGAAACACCTATGGAGCACTAAATATTCATAAGCAGATTTAATAGCCCAAAACAAAAAAAAGTCAGGCTTCACACCATAGAGGCCCCTCTTTGCACACCTGGAATGGGGAGGAGGGGTGTTGGCTGACTACTGATAGCAAAGATTAATGGGGCCATATTGTAGGCATTTAATGCTATAAGCAAACAATACTTTACAAATTAATGGCAATTTAATGACAAAAATCAAAAGCCATTAAACAATTTGCAAAAGGATTTAATGGTGAGAATTAATGGGTTTGTCTGACTGTAATGGGGAAATCAATGGAAATGGTATTTTAATGACTCTAATTGCTAGCAGTAGCATAAGAACACAAACTGATGTGTATTTATGTTTGCTTGCATGCATGTGCAAGAAACATAGTGCCATCATTTGAGTTTTTGGAGGTGTGTCACCCCCTCTTCCAATTCAGTCAATGTGTTGGCAGGCACGGCCCCTGTCCACCAATGCATGCTGGAGCTGTCTATGACAAGCTCCAAAATGCAGTGGTGTACAGTTGAAAGGGGGAGCTACGTTTCAGTGAGCAGCGATAAGATATTGCCTGCTCATACGCAGCTCCCTCACACACACACACACACACACATGCTCTGCGTGTGCCCCCGCAAGCACACACACTGTATAGCCGACGGGGCAATCCCCTGTCGGCTGTGCTGCCCCTCCCCGCCTCAAAGCTTTTTCAAAATGCCACGCTGGGTGCCAACCCCAGCGTGGCAGTTATAGCAATATAGCCGACGGGAGTGCCAAATCCCCATCGGCTCCACTGTCCTCCCCACCGAAAGTATGGGTGCCACGCTGGGAGCCCACCCCAGCGTGGCAACTGATGTTAGTGGCCGACGGGGTGCCTAATCCCCTGGTTTTACACCCCCACATCCTTGTGCAAGCACGCTGTGAGCCCACCCCAGCATGGCAAACGCTCCGTCCGCCTTTAAAAAAACCTGAAAAGCAAAATGGTCCCACGCAGTCTCCCTGCCCCCACAACCGCACTCCACCCACTGCGCACCCTGCCTCCCCACATCCCTCACCCCATACTTACTCCGAGCTCGCGTGACGATCTTCGTGGACCGGGAACACATCTGCACTCTTCAAAGCCAACTCGAACTGAGGAAATGCCGTAAGCTGCATAATGGGATAGATAGGGGTTTCTCAACTTTATTGCATATCTCAGGCATTTTGGGGAATGTTTGCACCAAATTTTCAACATGGGGTTTTTGGGACCCCTCCTCGTGAATTCTTGCACTGTCATGGTGTTACTCGGGCCCGAAGGGTGATTTCGCAGCCACTGCATTAAATCACCTTTCCGGAATGATTAATGAAATGACACTGCCAGTGTTCATAAGGTGGGCTCTCAAAAGACTATTTTGAAAATCTGGTGAAAAATTCTAAAATGACTGTTTAAGAGTGTGTATTACGCGGTTCCTCGCATGCTCGTAAGTTCGCAATTTTCAATATTTTCACCCAGATTTTCAACATTGCCATTTTACTACACCTTCTTATGAGCAGTATAGCTGTCATTTTTCACATCTCAACTAAAACGTGTTTCCGCCTCATGTAGCGCATAAAGGCGCAGTCGTGAAAAGAATCAATGTATGGGACACAGTAAGAAAATCACAGTGACACTGTTCATGAGCAGAGGTCTTAAAATGGCTATGTTGAAAATTTGGTGAAAAATTCAAACAATGACTGTTTTACGGTATGTTGTACAGTTCTCAGCCTTTCGTGAGTTCGCAAATTTTCAATATTTTCACTCCAGATTTTCAACATTGCCATTTTACCACACCTTCTTATAGCAGTACAGCTGTCATTTTCACATCCTGCCCAAAACATGTTTCCGCCATGTAGCACACAATGGCGCCGGTCGATCATGAAATCAATGTATGGGACACATTAAAAAATACAGAGATACTGTTCATGAGCAGAGGTCTAAAATGGCTATGTTGAAAATTTGGTGAAAAATTCCCAAAATGACTGTTTTACGAGCGCGTGCTAGCAGTTCCTATGCATGCTCGTAAGTTTGAATTTAATATTTTCATTCAGATTTTCAACATTGCCATTTTATTACACTTCCTTATGAACAGTACAGCTGCCATTTTCATATGTAGCCCAAAATGTGTTTCGCAGATGTAGTGCATAATGGTGCTGTTGGTGCGCGAAAGCAATGTTTGGACAGATTAAGAAAATCACAGTTACACTGTTCATAAGCAAAGGTCTTAAAATGGCTATGTTGAAAATTTTGTGACAAAAGTCCATAAAATGTCTGTGTTACGAGTGAGCATTGCGCTGTTTCTACGCACCCTCATAAGTTCATGACTTTGTAATATTTTCAGTCCAGATTTTCA
This sequence comes from Neoceratodus forsteri, assembly GCA_016271365.2. Taxonomy (NCBI): domain Eukaryota; kingdom Metazoa; phylum Chordata; order Ceratodontiformes; family Ceratodontidae; genus Neoceratodus; species Neoceratodus forsteri. The sequence continues at coordinate 607,018,298 of CM057452.1, forward strand.
CCAGTGGCATTTTTCCACACTTCCTTATGAACAGTACAGCTGTCATTTTTCACAACATGGCTGAAGTGTATTTTCACACTTTCAGCGCTGAGATGCGTGTTCGCAGTGGGAAATCATTGTTCGGGACAGATAAAGAAAATCACAGTGACACTGTTCATGATCAGAGGCACCAAAATGCCTGAGTTGACAATCTGCTGTAAAAAATCCCCAACCTAATTATATTACGGGTGTGCGTTGCACAGTTTCTATGTACTCTCGTCCTTCACCGTTTTTTAATATTTTACTGCAGATTTGCAACATTGCCATTTTACACCTCCCCATGAACAGTACAGCTGTCATTTTTACATCCTGTTCGAATGTTTTGCACCTGTGGTGCTAAATGCCGTAGTCGCTGTGCATAAGCAGCTTTCAGCTAACAAACTGATATTCCCCTGTTCATGAGGTGGGGTCACAAAAAACCATGTTGAAAATTTGGAGTGAAAATACAGCGAATGCCTGAGGTATTAGGGTTTCCAACCATAACGCCAACCCTGTAGAGAATGACAGGCATCAGGGATGTGACTTGGGATTCTTGCCTGTAATGCTTATACCATTCCACACCCTGCAGCCAGTGAGAGGCATCGAGGTATGCCTTGGACTCTTACCCCAAAGTTCACCCCATTCTCCTATATCGCACCCATCTCACTGTATTTCCTAATGGAATGGGAGTGGCATAAGGGTCAAAGACCCCAAGGAACACCGTGACACTTGCCAGTGTCTGCAGGGTGGAGTGTGGTGAAATGGCGTGGCTGTTATGCCTGACAACCCAAAGGCACACCCCAATGCCTGTCACTCTCTGCAGGGTGGTGGTGGGGTTGGCTTCAGTTCAATACTTCATTGCCATTCCTATTACGCAGCTCTGTAACTTCTACACTACCACTGCCAATGCCAGCAAGCAAACATTCGGCATTGACAAATGCTTGTTTAGATGAGATTTGCAGCAACTTAGCTAGTCCCTTCGCAAAAGAAAGGGTCTACAAGAGCTTGATAAGCTCAGGGTGGACAAGGCAATGGGACCTGATGGCATACATCCCAGGGTACTAAAGGAGCTAAGGCTGCAACTAGCAAAGCCATTATCAGAACTGTTTAGTGAGTCTCTGAGCACAGGAGAGGTCCCAGAAGACTGGAGAAGGGCTCATGTGATCCCGCTCCACAAGAGTGGTAGCAGGGAAGAGGCAGAGAACTATAGACCAGTCAGTCTTACCTCAGTAGTGGGCAAGATTATGGAGGCACTCCTTAAGGAAAGGATAGTGCAACACCTGGAATCCATAGGAGTACAGGATCCAAGATAGCATGGGTTTACAAAAGGAAGGTCCTGTCAAACTAATGTCATAGATTTCTTTGACTGGGTAACCAGAATGGTGGACCAAGGGGGAGCAGTTGATGTCTCCTACCTTGACTTCAGCAAAGCTTTCAATACTGTTCCACATAGAAGATTGATTAATAAGCTGGGTAGGCTCGGGGTGGGGCAGAAGTTGGTCAACTGGGTGGCAAACTGGTTGATGGGCAGAAAACAGAGAGTGGCGGTAAACAGTATAAAGTCAGAAGAGATGCAAGTCACAAGTGGGGTACCTCAGGGATCAGTCCTGGGGCCAGTCCTCTTCAATATCTTCATCAGTGACATTGCAGATGGACTGGAGGGTAAGGTTTGCCTGTTTGCAGATGACACCAAGATCTGCAACAGAGTAGATGATCCAGATTGGGTGGGCAGAGTTAGAAGAGTTCTGGATAAACTAGCAAAATGGTTGGAAGAGTGGCAACTGGGGTTTAATGCAAAGAAGTGCAAGATCATGCACATAGGGAAGAGAAACCCTGAAGCCACCTATAGGCTGGGATGGGAGTTGCTGGCAGTCACAAGTGAAGAAAGAGACTTGGACATCATCATCATCACCGATGACCTGAAATCATCCAAGCAGATCACTAAAGTAGTTATGCTGCCCCGTGCCTGCTATTTTTTGTATTCTTTGTATTTTTCTGTAATCATCTGCAACCATTCTGTAACTGCTGTGTTTAACTACTATGTTACTTGTTACTCTGTACACTGTTGTCTCTTCTTATGTATGACATGGAACCTTTGTAAAAGAGTCTTTGACTCAAAGGTGTTATCCGATATTTGTCAATAAATAAATACATAAAGCAGTAGGTAAGGCTAGGGGGGTGTTAGGGTGTATTAGTAGGGGTATCACAAGTCAGAAGAGGGAGGTAATAATCCCTCTTTACAAGACACTGGTTAGGCCCCATCTGGAGTACTGTGTGCAGTACTGGAGGCCACACCTTCACAAGGACATTAACCAAATTGAGGCAGTCCAAAGAAGGGCAACCAAAATGGTGCAGGGACTGCATCAGAAAACATATGAGGACAGATTAATGGAGCTCAATATGTCTCCAACTCAGCTTCTCCTCAGTCGAGAATTGGTTCACAAAGCACAAACTGATCCTTATCAAAAAAAAGCAAAGGCCATGATCTTCAGCAGCTCCCATAATAACTATAAGCACTTCCAACTCTCTGTTATCACCAGACAAGGTGCCGCACTGGAACAGGTCAAAAACTTTAAATACCTTGGGATCACCCTTGTCCCTCACCTCTCCTACACTGCCCACATCGACCATGTCGCCAAAGCCGCTAACTCCCGGCTAAGCTTGCTATTCCGTCATAGGAAACACCTGACACCCGAAGCCCTCGCTGTCACTGTCCAGAGCTCCATCATATCCATAATTGATTATGGCATTATCATTCACGGCTCTGCTACAACCACCGCACTCAAACGTGTATCCACCGCTCACAACAAGGCCTGTTGACTTGTCACTGGCTCCCAATGCCTAACTCACATCTGTGACCTCTCTTCTCAAACTGGATGGTTGAATCTTGCTAATTGAATAAAACACCAAACTTGTATTACTACTAAGAAAATCTTGCTGGCCCTTGCCCCCTCTGGAATCTGTGCCTTCATATAACCGAGAATCCACACCCGCCATACCAGGGGATCGAAATCAGCTTCTGCAAATCCTGCATTGTCAAGCACAACACAAGGCCAAAGATCCCTTTGCTTACCGGGCTGCTAGTTGGTACAACGGTCTTCCCAGCGACATCTCATCCTCACTATCGCTCAGCACTTTTAAGACTCGGCTCCGCCTAACACTCACTGCCTCCAACCTCTGTGACTGTTGTGGTTGAACATATCTTTTGGTTCCATAGCTGAAGATGCCGTTTTGGATCCACATCTACTCCTTCACTTTGCCAGTACCCCCCACCCTCCTATCTTCACCTCCCCTGCTGGAACCATAACAAATGCCACCCGGCTGCACTACCTCTATTCTTACCCGCCTTCCACCTCTCCTCTCTCTGTCCCCCCCACCTACCTCCCCATTTCTCCCATCCACTTAGTCTCCCTGATTTCACCCTCCTCCTTTCCCTTTCTCCTTCCCAAAGGTTCACCTTATTGTTCTTTTTCCCTCTACAAGACTATGTGTTTTTTTTTAATTTTATAAACTGTTATCTTTGCTTATGTTTGTCTCAGTTGTACTCATGATGTGGAACCTTTCTAAAAGAGCCTCGGCTCAAAGGTATTTGTAATCCTAGAACAAATAAATAAATGTATACCCTAGAGCAAAGAAGGGAGAGAGGCGATATGATTGAAACATTCAAACACCTTAGGGGCAGTAACAAAGTGAAAGAGTCTAACAAGTTTCAATATAAGAAAAATAGCAGGACAAGAGGACACAGCATGAGATTAGAGGGAGACTGATTAAGGGGTAATATGAGGAAGTTCTTTTTCACAGAAAGGGTGGTGGATGCATGGAACAGCCTACCTCAGGTAGTGGTGGATATGAATACAGTGCAGGGCTTCAAACAGGCATGGGATAGGCATAAGGGAGCAATACAGATTAGTGTGAATCGATAGGCCATTGACAGAACAAAGGCCGATGGCACATTTATAAGGTAGAAAAAGAAATGGGCAGACTGGATGGTCCTTCCGGTCCTTATCTGCCATCAACTTCTATGTTTCTGTCTATGTTTCATGCATGTCCAGCAAGCAACATGTGAATCTGATGTGATTTTTAAACAATGTTCACACCAGCTTAGCTGCTGCATGCATGTCAAGCATGCAACATGCGATCCTGATGTGATTTTCAGATGATGTTCGCATCAGCTTAGCTGCTGCATGCTTGTCAAGTGTGCAGTACGCGAACCTGATGTGCTTTTTAGATCTGGTTCACTTAGGTTCACTTTGAGTATGCTAACCACATGCAAACATTGACAATTTATTTATTATTTTTTTTATTTAAGAGTTTAACCAGGCAGGCATGCTGAGCAGCTAACCACTCATTTCCAGATGCGACCTGGGGGAACAGGGAAGGGGACAATGAGAGGACAGCAATACACAAATACTTTGTACAGTTGAGGAGGCACAATATGAGAGACTATACAAGTAGGTAGCTAGGGCGGACCTGCAACTTAAAGCTAGGCAGGCACAGAGACAAAACATTGCAAATGCCATTACATTGTACAGAGAAAATTAACACAACTATTGGTTTGTAGACTGTAAAGAAGGATTGCGTACCATGCCAGAGCATACGGTTGATATAACATGGTATAGTAGCCCAGTAGGGCTTGGGGCCTACTAATGTGTAGGCCTGGTGCAGGAGCAGACCGTGAGGAAATTTTCGTGGAGGCGGGTGTTGAGGTGTCTAAGATTAGAGAAGTGGCGGATATCTGTTCATTGTGCATGTACGCAGCACACTTGTATTTTTGTAAGGGCTTCTTCTGAGCACGACAAATGCCATTTATAAAACTGTGGTCAAAATGTCATTTTGTGCCACAAGTGTGAAAACACATATTGGTCAAGATCTGAAAAATGACAGTTATCACACTCATGAGGTGGCATGAAAAACTGGCTATGTTGAAAATTTGGGGTAAAAATATTGAAAATTACTAAACTTACGAGCATGCATTGCAAAATTCCAATTTACACTCATAATTTTGTTGTGCTTTGATATTTTTACCCTAAATTTTCAACATAGCCTTCTTATAACCCCACCTCATGAACGAGGGTGGAGAAAATGTTCAAATCCTGCCCAAATGGTGATTTTGTGCCACAAGTGTAAAAACACATTTTGGCCAGGATTTGAAAAATGACAGCTGTCACATTCATGAGGTTGTGTGAAAAAATGACTATGCTGAAATTTTGGGGGTCAAAACATTGAAAATTACCGAAGTTAGACCAGGACAATGAAACATTTCAACATAGGCTCATAACTTTGTTGTTTTTAAATATGTTTACCCCATATTTTCAACATAGCCTTCTTATGACCCCACCTCATGGACGAGGGTGGAGAAAAAATTTAAATCCTGCTGGAAAGGTGATTTCACACAGCGACCGTGAAATCACTTATTGGGACAGATTTGCATAATTTCATCACCCTTGTTCATAAGATGGGGTCCCAAAAAAGCCATGTTGAAAACTGTGGGGAAAATATTTTTAAATCACAAAAAACAAGCATTTGTCAATGCCGAATGTTTGCTTGCTGGCATTGGTAGTGTAGCAGTTAGAGAGCTACATAATAAGAATGGCAGTAAAGAATTGAACCAAAGTCAACCCCACCACCACCCGGCAGAGACTGACAGGCATTGGGGTGTGCCTTTGGGTCATCAGGCATAACGGCCACACCATTTCACCACACCCTACCCTGCAGACACTGACAAGTGTCACGGTGTGCCTTGGGGTCTTTGGCCCTTATGTTCACCCCATTCCATTAGGAAATACAGTGAGATGGGTCCTGTATAGGACAGTGGGGTGAACTTTGGGGCCTAAGAGTCCAAGGCACACCTCGATGCCTCTCACTGACTGCAGAGTGTGGAATGGTATGAGCATTACAGGTGAGAATCCCAAGTCACACCCCTGATGCCCCTCAATCTCTACAGGGTTGGGCATTATGGTCAGAAGCCCTAACGCCTCAGGCGTTAGTTGGCATTTTCACTCCAAATTTTCAACATGTTTTTTTTGTGACCCCCACCTTATGAACAGTGGCAATATCAGTTTGTTAGCCGAAAGCTGATTTCGCACAGTGATTACGCCATTTGGTACTACAGGTGTAAAAACACATTTTGAACAGGATGTGAAAAATGACAGCTGTACTGTTCATGGGGAGATGCAAAAAAGGACAATGTTGAAATTCTGCAGTGAAAATATTTAAAAAACTGGTGCAGTCATAAGCGTGCGTAGAAAATGTGCAGCGCACACCCGTAATGCAATTAGTTTGGGGATTTTTGCAGCAGATTGTCAACACAGGGATTTTGTAACCTCCGTTCATGAACAGTGTCACTGTGATTTTCTTAATCTGTCCTGAACAGTGATTTCCCACAGCAACCACGCATTTCTGCATTGGAAGTGAGAAAACACATTTCGGCCATGGTGTGAAAAATGACAGCTGTACTGTTCGTAAGGAAGTGTGGAAAAATGCCAGTGGTGAAAATCTGGACTGAAAATATTAGAAATCCATGAAGTTACGGGGATGCGTGGAAACTGTACAATGGTAGCTCGTAACACAGTCATTTTATGGACGTATTTCACCAAATTTTTAACATAGCCATTTTAACACCTCTGCTCATGAACAGTGTCACTGTGATTTTCTTAATCTGTCCCGAACATTGATTTCGCACACCGACTGCACCATTGTATCCTACATGGGCGGAAACACGTTTTAGCTGAGATGTGAAAAATGACAGCTGTACTACCCATAAGGAGGTGTGGTAAAATGGCAATGTTGAAAATCTGGAGTGAAAATATTGAAAATTCGTGAACTTACGAGCATGCGTAGGAACAGTGCAACTCATGCTCATAAAACAGTAATTTTTGGGAATTTTTTCACCAAATTTTTAACATACCCATTTTAACACCTCTGCTCATGAACAGTGTCACTGTGATTTTCTTAATCTGTCCCGAACATTGATTTCGTACACTGACTGTGCCATTGTACGCTACATGTGCGGAAACACATTTTAGGTCAGATGTGAGAAATGAAAGCTGTACTGCTCATAAGGAGGTATGGTAAAAAGGCAATGTTGAAAATCTGGAGTGAACATATTGAAAATTTGCGAACTTACGAATGTGCATAGGAACAGTGCAAAGCATGCTTGTAAAACAGTCATTTTTGGGAATTTTTTCACCAAATTTTCAACATAGGGTTTTGGGGGGCCTACCTCAGGAACTTTGACACTGTCATTTCACAAATCAGTCCCAAAAGGTGGTTCTGCACAGTGACCGTGAAATCACCTTTCGTGGCTGACTAATGCCATGACAGTGACAGAATTAATGAGGTGGGGTCCCAAAAACCCCATGTTGAAAATTTGGTGAGAAAATTCCCCAAAATGCCCAAGATATGCACTAAAGTTGAAAAAACTCTATTTATTACATTATACAGCTTACCGGCATTTCCTCAGTTCGCAGTCAGCTTTGAAGAGTGCAGACATGTTCCTGGTCCACCGAAGATCATGGCGCCAAGCTCCAGAGGTAAGTATGGGGTCTTGGCGGAGGGCTGTGGGAAGGCAGGGTGTGCAGAGGTGGGCAGGAGGGAGATTAGGTCAGGACGGTCAGCGAGGGAAGGGTTTTTTTCCTTCAGGTTTCTTTTTTTTTTTTAACTTAGATGACGCAGGACTTGTGCCACGCTGGGGTGGGCTCCCAGTGTGGCAGCTGGAAGACTGTTTGGGGGGGACCGTGGAGTCGACGTGCGATTGGGCACCCCTGTTGGCCATACGATCTGTTGCCACACTGGGGTGAGCTCCCAGCGTGGCACCCTGTAGTTTCTTGGTGAGGGGGACAGTGGAGCCAACGGGGGATTAGGTGCCCCCATTGGCCATACGATCTGTTGCCACAGTGGGGTGGGCTCCCGGCATTGCATCTGGAACTCTTTTGGGGAGGGGGAGTGCAGCACAGCCGATGGGGGATTGGGCACCCCCGTCGACTATACAGTGTGTGTGGGGGGAGAGCATGAGCAATCATTATGCGTGCATGTGTGTGTGTGGGGAGCGTGCATGAGCATGCGATATCTTATTGCTGCTCACTGAAGTGTAACCCTCCCTTTCAACTGTACGGCCACTGCATTTTCAACTGCTGTCATAGACAGCTGCAGCATTCATAGGTGAACTGTGGCCTCAGCTGCAAACACACTGACTGAATTGGAAGATGGGTGCCACACTTCCGAAAACTCGGATGATGGCACTATGTTTCTTGCAAAGACGAGTTCAAAAACACTGAAATACATTGAACCGCATACCTGATTTCCTCAGTTCCCAGTCCAGCACTGAAAAGTGAAGACATGTCTCCGGCCCAGAGAGAATTATAGCATCACACCCCCAGTAGGTAAATAAGGGGTTGGGGATGTGGGGTAGTGGTTGCTGAGTGGGTGAGTCGGGTGGGGGAAGAGTAACAGCGGTGGTATGCCAGGAGCCTCAACAGACATTGATGGATGTTTTTCCTTTTTATAGGGTATATAAAAATAAATAAAAAAGACTATGAGGGATGGTTTTCTTTATTTCAGGTACTGACATTGGGATTTGTAGTCCAGTGTGCTGTTGCATGCTGGTTCTGGCAGTACTGATGGACTGGATACACTGAACATCTGGCTTCCCAAAGAAGTCATAGTCCTTCTGTTTCCACAGCACAAAGACCCCCCCATCCTCAGCAACCTGCCAAGCACCAACAACCATAATCCTGCCACCAAGTTCCTCCCAACTAGTAGCCAGCCCAGTCTCAACTCCCACACCAACTCCCAAGTCTGACCCTGAGAGACCGATCTATAGTACGTATGCAGAAGATTCCCCTTCCATTTTCCTGCTGAACCCAACACACAACCCATCAGCCATCATAGTCCTCTCTGGGTGAGCTGGATAAAATAAATGATGAGGTGGCTGATTTAAAAAAAATCATGGCTTTCAGCCACTGTGCCAGATGCTGTACTGCGTAAGGCATCTGGTGGGTAATCCAGGGTTTTGTCAGGCAGGCCACATTCTCAGCTATTTGACCCAGGTGGCTCAGGGAGGACCATAATGGCTGATGACGTGTGTAGTAGGCTCAGTTGGAAAGGGGAAGGGAAATCTTCTGCATTGGTACTACCAAGCAATCTCCTTGGGTCAGATTTGGGAGTTGGGAATGGGCTGGCAACTAGCATGGGGAATTTCTTGGTACATGGCAGGTTGCTGGGGATGAGGGTCTTTGTGGCATGGATTCAGATGGACTACTACTTCTTTGGGAAGTCAGACCATAAGTGCTTCCAGTCCACCAGTGCCATCAGAACCAGCAGGCAGCAGCACATCAAACTCCAGTAAAATTGTACATATGCAGCAGCTTATGATAAGGGAGCCTGGAAGGGGAAACAAAGGGTGAGACAGATTTTGCCACTGGCCTGGGTGCTTCCCCACGAGGCTGTGGTGCAGCTTTTCAAGCAACTGCTGGCCACCCACCTTCCCGTTCTGCCTCCAGGAATTACTGCTCTGATTTTGCCCCGACTCAGGTACGTACCCCTGAGGCTGCGGCATGGCTTTTCCAGCAGCCACTGGTGGTCCACCTTCCCGCTTTGCCTCCAGAAATTACCACTCAGATTTTTCCCCTGACCCAGGAGCTTCTCCCTGAAGCTGCAGCATGGCTTTTCAAGCAGTGGCAGGCCACCCGCCTTCCTGCTCTGCCTCCAAGAATTACTGCTCAGGTACGACCTCACCACAGCCACCAATTTCGGCCACTATTCCTGGCGCCGACTTTGCACATCCGCTGCTTATTGGGCACAAGTTCTCCTGCCCTCTGGCCACTGGTGCTTTCTCCTCTCTCTGACTCTGCCACTGGCTGTGCTCTCTCATCTGCCATCTGTTCCTAGCTACTACGTCTTGGCAAATAGTACAACTGAAACTGAACTGTTTTTATCTAGTTTAAATATTGTGTAGGCTTTTGCACTGTTTTGATTTCCTTTAGAAATGTTTTAAACCTGTACTGTTTAATTCGAATTGTACTGTTAGGTGGCTGAATGCTATTTCTCTAAAAGCACAGCCTGTGTAGCCAATTGCAAATTGTTTTCTCCTTCTCTCCTGACTGTTCCTACTGTTTCACTCTATCTACCTTCTCTCCTGTTTGCTTACCCCATTTCAGACTCATCTGTCTGTTAACTCTTTTCTTTGACCCCCACCTCTCTTGCACTAGATCCCCTCCCCCCCAGCATGTCTGGGACTCTCTGCCCACCGTTTAACTCTGTCTGCTTCCTGATTCCTGTCCTGTATCTCTCCTCCCACCAATTTAGCTCCCATGTTTAATCTCCAGCTTTTTTCTGTCTCTCTCTCTCTACAGATTTTATTTATTATTTATTTATTTAGTTTTTGTTGACAGAGTAAGTGCACTAGACAAATCCTGCCTATTTTCAGGCATGACCCGGGGGAAGGGGATACAGATGAATGCCAACTGACCTTGAACCAGATTAAGCTGTTGGTGGTATTTTTAGTGAATGAGAGAAATTTGGCCAGGACACCGGGGAAATTCCCCTACTCTCAGTTTGTGAGAGGACAGCCATGGAGGAAGACGTGCAGATGGAAGCTCTGCCGATGGAGCTACAGGAGGTAGCAATACAGGCGAGGCCTGTTACGGAACCCGAAATCGTTTCAGTGCAAGGAGAAACGCATGCTACTGAGCATGCAAACGGGAGACAAAAAGGAAATTTTAATCCGGTACCTGGAGGTTCTGAAAAGGACACCGAAATAACTTTGGCTTCCACAGAGATGGTTTCGAGTAATGGAAATTTGGATTCGGAGCAGTCTGTTTCCCACACGGACTCTATTGATTGCAACACACTTCCGGGTGCACCTGCAGATGGACCGCCGTTACAAACACGTCCTGCGACTTCAGTTCACATGCCGACGACCTCACAAACTTTAAAAAAACAGTTCAAATTACAATCCCAGGATTTATTTTTGAAGGATTGGTCAGAGGAGGATTCCCTTCTAAGCGCTGGTTGGACTCAGGATAACAAAGGGACTTGGGTACCTGATCCAATGTGGAAACCGGTCGCCTACACTTCTCCTCAGCATGCCAATGCCCTGAGCTCAGGTAGTGACATTTTTCAACCTTCTGTTTCAACTAAAGGTGCGCACCAAATGTCACAGGACAAGAAGGCTATTGATAGCCCCACTGTACCTGTAATGGGGGGAAAGCTTAATGTACCTATAGTAACAAATAACATTTCAAAACCAGATATAGAATCTAGCAATCTGCCTCCTCGAGTTTCTATGGCAGACTTATTTAAAAACAAACTTGAACAGGCTCCCAGGAGAAATGCTGTTAGATTAAGGTACAGAGGAGGTTTAGTCTCTCACCCTGATAGGTATTATATTGTTAACACCTTGCTTAAAAACTCTATGGCTTTTTCTCCATCTGACCTTTTTGCACTTATTCATGTTTCAGGGGAAGATTCTTTTGACATAAGTTTCAAACTGAATAATAGCCTAGAGAAATTTTGGGAGAAATATTCAAATCTTAAAAATACCCCTTTATGGCTTCCTTTTTTAGCTATCCCTCTTACTAGACCACAAATTAGGTACATTACTGTTATGTTTAGAAATGAAGGGGTGAATGTGAGTGATATTTATCACTGGATGCAGAAACGGTGTGATATTTTAGGCCCTCCTGAAGCCGTATTAGACCTAGAAGGTATTTGGATGGGGAGCTGGAAGTTTAAAGTTAAATTGTTCCAGGTAAACCCTGATATAATACATCTCCCTAATAGCTTTTTTCTTGGAAAAGATAGGGGTGTGTGTTTTTATAACGGTCAACCTCGGGCCTGTTATAAGTGTGGTTCACGATCTCACATTAGTAGTTCCTGTGACATGATGAAATGTTCACTTTGTGGGGTTTTGGTCACTCTATGGATCTATGTCAGAATATTTTCCAGTGCAACTTATGTGACGAAAAGGGGCATGCTTTCCATCAATGCCCCTGGGCCAAACGTAACAGAACAGAGGGATGGGATCATGATGATCTAGTACTCCAAGCACAGGATAGGCTACATGTGCCTGGTCCTTCTGTATCTGTTGCACCAATAACTATATCACCAACACCGACAACTGACCTTCTTTCTGATTTACCTCAGATCGCTGACATAGGGGTTAAACCAGGTAGGCCCAACATGCCCCCCCCTCAAAAAAAATTTGAGATTGTAAAAGGGCGTAGAATTACCAGATCATCTCTAAAAACACCCATTTCTGACCCTCTTCCAACTTCCAATATCTTTTTACCTTTACAAGAAGATTTAGGAGAATCAGATTTAGAATCCAATACATCTCATAGATCTGAGATAATTACAGAAGATGAGGATAGAAAATCTACAGAGTCAACTACAGAAAAAAAAGGAGGTAAGAAAGGAAAAAAAAGGAAAGCTAATTCAAAAGGGGGAATTGGCTGAACTTTTGACACTTTATGTCTGCATTACGTTTCTTATCCTTCAATATCTGTAGTTTGAAAACATATAGGAAACAGATTTCTATTCTGTCCCATTTATCAACCCTCCCTGTGGATATTATTTTCCTGCAGGAGTGTTGTATTTCCTCACTCAATGAGATTGAAATACTTAAAAAACCGTGGCACTGGGGCCCCTCTTTTTGGTCTTTCGGCTTAGACTCTGCAGACGGGCTTGGTATTCTTTTCAAAACCACCAATATTCATATTTTTCGATTAATAGATGTTTCTCCTGGCAGAACCTTGATTTTGGATGGCTCTATAGGAGATTTTTCTTTCCGGCTTATTAATATTTATGCCCCACAAACGAAATCTGCCAGGGTTGAATTATTTAATGACATTAAACCCTTTCTTTTCACTAAATTACATGTTATCTGGGGAGGAGATTTTAATTGTACATTAGACACCCCTTTGTCTGAAGACACCAGAAAAATGTACTGTGATTCTAATGCTTTAAAGCAAATTCTCACAGTATCAAATCTGCAGGATGCTTTTCAAAATTACATCCCAAAATTCTGGAGCTACCTATCATAGGTTTATTTATGCTACTAGAATTGATATGTTTTCTCCAAATACCTACACCCTATTTCTTGTCAATCTCAATTATCAAATTTTCCGATCATAATATTTTACTTTGTTCATTTAGTTTACATTCTATCCCTCCCAAAATTTTTTCTAAATACAACCGCTGGAGGCTTAATATTTCCCTTTTTGATAACCCTTCTTTTTTGTCTCAGACTGAATTTCTGTTTGCCTGTAGGGAATCTGTTTTTTGTGCATACTCAAATTCCTTACTTTGGTGGTTAGATACAAAACGAGAACTGAAAAAACTGTTTCTATCATTTGGAAAGACTAGAGCTAACTCTAAATATATACAATACCTGTTTACTCGTAATCAATTGTATAAATTAGTGTCATCCCTGTTAAAGATCTTCAAGAATTACTTCCTCAAATTAAAATTTTGAAAGAACAGATGAAAACCTATCAATACGACAGGGCACAATCTCTGGATTTAGAGTTTAAATTTGGCACTAAAACTACACCAGCCTCTGACCCTTTTATGGCATGTAAACATAGGTTAGAAACTACCCTTATGACTCAACTTCGTGCACCTACTGGTATTATATCTACTACAGATATGGACATATTAACTATACTCCAGCGACATGTAGAAACTTCCTTTAAGGATACCCCTAATTCCGTTCTTTCTGATTTTTCTGATTTTAGTGCTCCTATTCCTCATTTATCCAACTCCCAAATCATCCCATTGATCCAACCTATCTCTTCTCAGGAAGTTGAATTAGCAATTACACAATTAAGTAAAGATACCTCACCAGGGTGGGATGGCCTTCCTAACGAATTTTATAAGCTATTTTCATCACACATGATTTATTTTTTACCTAAAGTATTTAATTTTTTATTATTTTCTTCAATTGAACTTTTTGGGTTTAACACTTCACTTTTTTTTTCTATATAAATCAGGAGACAAGGCCTCATTAACCAACTGGAGACCTTTAAGTCTGCTGAATAGTGATTATAAAATACTTACTAAGATTCTTAACAACAGATTATTATTAGTAGCTGAGTCTCTTATTCATCCAGCTCAAACATGTGCCATACCCTATAGAAGAATTCAACATAATCTATATCTCTTACGAGATTTATTTGAGCTTGGTAATAAGAAACAGATCTCAGGGTATATTGTGGCCCTGGATCAGGCTAAAGCCTTTGATCGAGTTAAACATGATTATCTATTTTCTGTACTTTTACGATACGGTATTCCTTCACCCTTTGTTCGTTGGATTTCAACTTTATATAAAAATGCTAATTGCATTCCCATGGTCAATGGTCTTTTTGGCACAGAGGTACCTATATCAGTTGGAGTTCAGCAGGGTTGCCCATTAAGCCCACTTTTATATTCTTTTGCTCTGGATCCTGTTGTTAGACAAATTATTTGGGATACAAATATTATAGGTCTGTCCCCGTCTCCTAATTTACAAAAGGAGAAACTTACTGCATATGCAGATGACATTACTTTATTCCTGAACGATATCTCCTCGTTACAATATACACTACATATATTTTCTAATTTTGAGGCATTATCAGGAGCCCAAATTAACATGCATAAAAGCTTCATTTTTATTTTACAACCTACATATACAGACCCCACTGTTATAGCAGGTATTCCTGTAGCGACATCTCCACGTAAGATCTTGGGTATCTGGTTTGGGGCCGGAGATTTAGCCACATATAACTGGGAAAAACAACTATATATTGGAGAATTTAAAATTCATAGATGGAAAGGATGGAAATTTTGAAAGAAAAAGAGGATTGCTATTATAAAAAGATTTGTGTTACCTCTTTTTTTATATTTGAGTTATATTTTTCCACCTCCTCTTCAGTTAGAAACTAGACTGTTGAGTATTTTTTTCCAAATGTTGTGGGGTAATAGACTAAACCCAGTGCGTAGAGATATCACTTATCTTCCCATTAATAAGGGGGTTTGGGTATGATTAACCCTATTGTTTTTATCACTCTGTTTTTGTTTGATTCTTTTTCTTATCTCTGGTCTGATACTACTATGTCTTGGCAAAATGGTCCAATTCTTTGTGGTCCATTTATTTAACAAAATAGGTCACTTCTTCCCCTAAGATATTATCAAAAATTCCTTACCATCATATGGTATTACTACATTTAAGAAATTACAGCAATGGAAGATATCATTTCACATCTACTCACCCTTTCTAGGAAAACCTTTTATAGATTTGTTGTGTTTGAAGTACAAAATGTAGTCCCTATTTCCAGAATGTGCACCCACCAAATGATTTTCTCTCTTAGAAAATTGACAGATTTTAGGATTCCCCATATATTTGGGATGTTGTATGGCTATCTATAGAAGGAAGTTGGGGGTTCGTGGTAATCTAAAATACAAACCTACTACCGAACGATTTTGTTTACGACCCACCTGAGTTAATTGTGAAGAAACTATGGTTCATTTTTTTGTTTCATGCCCTTTCAGTCAAAAATTTTGGCAGGACGCTGCTATACATTGGAACCTCCCTATTTTAGCCAATGTTACATACCAGACCATAGTTTTGGGCAATTATACTGGGATTTGGCGTCACTATCATAGAAGCACTTTAAATGTTTTCTTTGCATTTATACAATATTATCTTTGGCAGGCTCATTGTCAATTCATTTTTCAACAATTAAATGTTTTAACTAATACCTTGTTTATTCAAATTGAAAATTGTTTACGTTCTGTTAAAACCAGGGATTTGGATAAATTTCCTAAATCTAAAATTGATTTGTTTTGGCAAAACTTTATAACTTTATAATATATTAAGATACCTTTTTTTTGTTGTTGTTCTTTCAATTTTTGAAGTTACAATATGAGAATTTATTTAAATTTGTAAATTTCCTTCTGTGATGTTATGTTTTTCTTTAATAAAACTTCCCCTACTCTTTTCGATAAGTGCCATGGGATCTTTAACATCCACCTGAACTACCATCAATCCAGGCAGATGGAACCTTGGTTTAACGTCTCATCCAAAAGATGGCACCTCAGAAGGACAGCACCCCTCTCATGCTGCACTACAGTATCAGTACTGGGATATTAACCCAAGTGCCAGATGTGGGAACTGAACACACAGCCCTCTGAGCTCCCGGCCTCAGAGGCAAGTGTGCTACCTACTGAGCCACTGACACTGTTCCCTGACCTAGGCGCTTCCCCCTGAGGTTGCGGCGTGGCTTTTCAAGCAGCCACTGGCCACCTGCATTTCCATTCTTTCTCCAGGAATTACCGCTCACGTATGACCTTGCCACAGCCACTGATTTCTGCCTCTATTGCTGGCGCCAACATTGCACACCCACTCTATCCCACCGGTGCTGCATGCTGACTCCCCACCCATCCCCTCCCGCCCACCCTGTCTGGAGACCAACCTATATAGGTAGCTTCAGTCATGTAGCGTTTAGGACACCAAGGTTATGAAATAACCAAGTATTGACTTTGCCATTTTTTCATTATATGACTTAGCCACCAGGGGCACTTTAAGTGCTGACTACTAAATTCCCACTGATATCCCTTGGCGATGATGTTTTCTACCTCCTTAACAATACATACCTACTTCCTTACAAGCTGCAGACATGTCTCCTTCTTTGCCTAGCATTCTACTCTTATTCCTCCCTATTATAGCTCCCCTACCACATCCCTCCCACACTCCCTCAACCCCCAACTTCCCTGCTCCTGCAGTAGTACTCCCTAGCTCTATGCTCACCTTCCACATCCTGCATGGTACTACACTGACCCATGACCAATATGCATGGTCCTGCTTCCCACTACTGCCTGTAGCCTGCCTGATCCCAGTCCCAGATTACTATGTGTTGCAATCTTTGCTAAATCTGCAAATACCACCCACCCAAGTCCATTACTACACCCCGCACTCACCTGGTTCCCTCCCATAGTATAAGAATAATAAACTACACTACATTATCATAGCCTTATTACTCTTATCTTCCAGAGACATCAACCCAAATCCAGGTCCAAGTAGCCTCCACCCCCTTGTAAATGATACTATGCATGCTTGCCCTTCCCATACCAGCCCCGGCAACCTCCCCCATGGCCTTAAAATACTCCATGCAAACATTCACCGCCTATTACCAAAAATTGACTGAATTCAGCCACTTGCTGATACTCTTGCCCCTGATATTCTTATCCTCACTGAATCTTGGTTAAACAATAACATTTCTGACAATGAAATCACTATTCCTGACTACTCTGTCTACCGCCAGAACCATGCAAGGAGGGGAGACGGAGTGGGAATGTATATCTCCTCCTCAATCAAATCCGATATCATCCTATCCACATCCCTCCTAGCATCCTATGAGGTGCTCATCATCAGACTATGCCTATCATTCTCTGTCCCTATCTATGTTACTGGGGCTTATTGTAGACCTGGACTCTCCCCATCTATCACCGCTGATCTAATCCCGACTATTGTCAATCATTCACCTGCCGGTCAGCTATACATACTGGGGGATTTCAACCAAAACTGCTTGGTTTCCTCACTAAATAAAGTCCAGAACAACATTGACGCTCACAATCTCTCTCAACTAATATTTGAACCAACTCATCTAAACCACAAAACTCAAAACCACTCACTGATTGACTGGGCTCTGACCACCCACTCACACAGAGTTATAAAATCAGGCCTACTTCCTGATGCTCTTAGCGACCACCATATGATCTTTCTGGTTCACAAGATACATAGTTCTAAGGTACCCTACACAATTCTACTGTACATACAAGCTCATTCAAATCCCTTGATCTTGACCCCCTCCTCCACAGCCTTGCCCAAACTGACTGAACTCCTATCACCACAGCTAATTCTGTTGAGGATGCTCTGGACTATTTTAAAAACAAATTCATTGACACTTGAAACTTGTTCACCCCTATTAGGTGATCCAGAATTCGAGGCAATTACTTCCCCTGCATCACCCCTGAGTTAATAGCATATCAGCAGGCTCATGACCAAGCTTGGAAAAACCACAAATCATCATGTACTGTAGGCTTAGTGATTACCTTTTATACCATAGACTATGTAACAAATGTACAAAAGCCACCAGACTGGCCAAGGCAGAATACTTCAGCGGTACGTTCAAATCCAACATAAACAACCCTTCCAAATTCTGGAAGGTGGTCCATTCTTTATTCTCACCCCCTTCTAAACCACCCACCCCACTCCTTAAAATAAACAATTCTTTAATATCCAACCACCTCACAGTCACCACTGAATTTAACTCTTACTTCACTTCCTGTGCTTCTGCCCTGCTAACCTCTCTCCCAATGCACCCACCTTCCAACCCTCACATCTCAGTCCCGAAAAATGTAACTGTTCACCATCAGGGTTTCTCTTTTTCCAATGTCTCCCCAGCCAATACCATGACTGCTCTACCTGCTCTAAACCTTACTAAAGGTAGCTCACCTGATGGTCTGGACCTCAAGTTCCTTTATCTTTCTGCCCCTGCAATTGCATCCCCTCTGGCTGATATCATAAACTTATCTTTTTCCACTGTCACTGTACCTACAATCTGGAAGCAAGCAGTAGTATTACCACTACCTAAGATTGGTGACCCCTACTCCCCCGGAAACTACCGTACAATATCCCTTCTCCCTATTCTGGACAAACTACAGGAACAGTTGGTCCTTTTTCAACTCTCCACCTTTCTCTCAGACATCAACTTTTTCACCTCTTTCCAATCTGGATTCAGGAAACATCATTCCACAATTACCTCCCTCATTAGGCTATTGGATACTGTTCTCTATAGTTTGTACCATGGACTAATCGCATCTGCCATATCTGTTGACCTTGCAAAGGCTTTCAACACAGTCTCCCACTCCCTCCTACTAAACTCCTTCTCCTCTGCTGGTCTGTCAGACTCTGCCACAAACTGGTTCAGAACTTACAGTACTTTATGGGCAGAACACAATCAGTAAGGATTGCTGACTCATTATCCCCACCCCTCCCGGTCAACACTGGTGTTCCTCAGGGATCAGTACTCGGCCATATTCTTTTCTCCATTTTCCTCAACGACCTCCCAGTTGTTTGCACATAAGCATCCATCCACATGTATGCTGATGACACAGTCTTGTTCACATCTGGCCACTCCCAATCCAGTGTAGAAACCAGACATCAACTGGACTTCAACAAGCTCCAGTACTGGCTTAGCTCACATCAACTTTTCCTAAATGCCAAAAATACTGTCTACATGACCTTTGGCACTAGGCAGAGACTATCTAGGCTTGAGTCCTTGCCCTCCTTCCACATCCTTGATGGGACTACTCTGGAGGACACCTCCTCCTTTAGATACCTTGGGGTTTGGATAGACCAGCACTTCACCTTTTCTGGACATGTTGATGCTATACTGAAAAACTATGCCCCAAGCTCAGCACCTTATTCAGGAACCGCAACTGTCTACCTCTTCTGGCAAGGCGAGAACCTGTCCAGAAAATGATACTCCCTATTTTTGACTACTGCGATGTAGTCTACAGTGCCGGCCCACAGTCTTCCTTAACCAGATTGGACACCATCTTTAACTACTTCTGCCATATCGCACTGGACTCCACACCCACCACTCACCACTGTAATCTCTACCACGCCCTCCGGTTCCCCTCGCTCACCAACCACCACCTCTCCCACATCACTAAATTCACCTCCAAATTCTTTTTTAATACTCTCCCTTCCTACCGCTCTTCCTTGCCTGCCATCCCTCCACCCCCTGCACAGTCCCTTAGATCTGCTGATACCCAAGCTCTTTCCGTTCCCCACAGATCCACCTCTGTTGGACAGGCTGCTTTCTCACACTATTTCCCTAAACTTTGGAACTCACTAGCTCCTCAGATTAGACATTCATCATCTCCTCACTCCATCTCCACTGCCCCTCACAATTTTTACTCCAGAAATTGCACTTGCTCCTAGCCTTCCAAACCTGTTCTGGGCTCTACTGCTGTCCAGCATTCTAGTACCTACTCCCATATGCGTTTTAAATGTCTCATTCATGTGTTTGGTTTCCTCCAACTCCTTGTCTAATTACACTGTTGTTTTTAGCCCTGTTTATGCTCAAAATGTATTTTGTTTACTTACAAATTTTGTTTTAGTCCTGTTTATGCTCAGATTGTTTTGTTTGCTTATGTTATTTTAATTCTTCTTCTTGTAATTAATCTCCAACTACTTGTTGTAATCAATTTCCAACTACCCTATCCCCAAGGATGCACCGTGAGACAAGTAACTTGTTGTTCAGTGTGCCTTTCTGGTGAAACTTCTCAATAAATAAATGAATAGAAACAAAGGGGAGAGGTATTTTTGCTTAGCTATAGGTTTTTCTGACAGTCTTGATGGGCTAACGCCTACTACAGTCTATAACAAACCAAGTAACCAATTCCTTGGTGAATGATCTCAAACTTATAGAAAGATGAGTACTAAATAATAGAATGGAACTCAATCTGGATAAATGTACCGCACTCCACCTCAGTCGTCATAACCCAATGTGGTCATACCACCTAATGGGACATGAATTACCTACTGTAATCAATGAAAGATATCTTGGGATCATAACTGGTAATTCACTGAACACGCATGCGCATGTACATAAAACTGCACAAACCACGAACAAATACATCAGTATTATTGAAAGAAAGAAAGAAAGAAAGAAAGAAAGAAAGAAAGAAAGAAAGAAAGAAAGAAAGAAAGAAAGAAAGAAAGAAAGAAAGAGGCTGGAGATGGTGCAGCATAGTGTACTCTAAATGATTCAGAGCCAACAGGGCAAATCCCATGAGGATCAGCTCAGGTCACTGAGCATGAACTCGCTGGAGGCTAGAAGAGAGACAGCCAGCATGACAGAGACCTTCAAGTTTCAGAAACAATGAATAAGGTAAACTGTAAAGAACTATTCAGCAGGAACGGTGGGTCAACAACAAGGGGACAAGTCCCCCCCCCGTGGATGATTGGCAGACTCCGACCACGGGAAACCAGAGTACTGCAACTGACTCTGGAAACAGTCTGTCTAAAACTGATTGTTATTACTGTAATGAAGTTTGTTGTGCACTGTGCTGTACTTAAACTCTTTTCACGTTAATTGCTTTTACTGTGGTCACTTTATAGAAAGAGGGAGATGATATTGCCACTGTATAGATTGCTAGTAAGACCCCACCTAGAATACTGTGTCCAGTTCTGGAGACCATGGGCCCTATTTTCAAAGGTTGATGCAGAGCTTGCATCAAGCCCTGCGTTAACTGCAGTGTTTGGTGCAGCTGTGCCAGTTTGCCACAACCTGCACCCAATTTTTGTACATTAGGTGCACCTGTGACATTTTCCATGATTTACGACAGCTTGTGCCAAAGCTTTTGCACAAGCCCTGTAAAAAGGGTCCTCAAATGGCACAAAAGTTAGACGGGAGGGGGAACTAGTTGAACTTGTGTCATTTGGTGCAGGGGACTGAAAATCATGATCTGTGTCAAAGGAATGCTGCAAGCCCCCTGTGCCGTTTGTTTGGTGTTCCAGGGGCTTATGGCACCCTCAACCTCTTTGAAAATCAGGCCCCGCATTTCTGGAAGTATATAGACAGTGTGGAGGTGGTCCAGAAGAGGGCAACTAAAATGGTGTGGGGTCTACATCAGAAGCCCTACAAGGAGAGACTTAAGGACCTAAATTTGTACACCCTAGAAAAGAGAAACATTGAAATTGATGGCAGACAAGGGCCGCTTGTCCCATCCAGTCTGACTTTTATTGCTGCTTTGCTTACGCTGTTGACCCTTCCAGGACTACTGTACTTATTCTTCCACCCCTTACTTATCCCTTATGATTCCCTTGCACTTATCCCAAGCTTTTTTGAATCTCACTACTGTTTCCACCCCCACTATGTCCTCTGGAAAGACTGTCCCAGGCATCCACTACCCTCTCTGTGAAGAAGTATTTCCTCTAATCTCTCTGGAACCTAACCCCCTCCAGCTTCACATTGTGGCCCCTTGTTCTAGATCACCCTTTCCTTCGAAAAATACCTCCCACTTGTACCTTATTAACTCATATGAAGTATTTAAAGGTCTCAATCATATCCCTCCTTTCCACCTTCTCTTCCAGTGTGTACATGTTTAGCTCCATCAGCCTCTCCTCATAGGACTTTTGATGTACAGTAGGCCCTGTACTATCTTCATAGCCACCTTTTAGCTGGCCTTCACCCTGTCTGTGTCCTTCCTCAGATGTGGTCCCCAAAACTGGACACAGTACTCTAGGTGGGGTCTTACCAAGACCTATATAGTTGCAACACCACTTCCCTCTTCCTGATGGTAATGCCCCTATACAACCTATACAACCCAGCATCCCACTAGCTCCACCAATCACTTTGTCGCATTGTCTGGCCAACTTCAGGTCATCTGATATGATTAACCCAGGTCCTTTTCCTGCTTCATCTTTGCTAGTTTCTCACCCCTTCCCCATTTTCTGCTGCACCCCCAAGTTTCTGTGGCCCAAGTGCATTAGTTTACACTTTTTTGTATTAAACATTAGCTGCCAAATTTATGACCACTAATCCAGTTATTTTAAATCTATTTCAATCCTTTGTACTCCCCCAACCCAGAATGTCTATTCTCTTGCAGATCTTGGTGTCATCCACAAAGAGACAGACGTTCCCTTCCAGTTCCTCTGCTATGTCACTAATGAACACATTGAAAAGGACTAGGCCCAGTACTGACTCCTGTGGTACCCCATTAGTCACTCTCTCCTCCTCCAAGAGAACTCCATTTACCACCACTCTCTGCTGCTTATTCCCTAACCAGTTTCTTACCCAGTTTACCACCTCATTGCCCACCTCCATGCTACCCAGCTTGTTTACCAACCTCCTATGTGGAACGGTGTCAAAGGCCTTGCTGACATCAAGGTAGACCATGTCCACTACCCCTCCCTGATCCAACACCTGGGTTACCCAGTCAAAAAAAGCTATCAGATTTGTTTGGCATGACCTCCCCTCCATAAAACTAAGCTGTCTCAGGTCCTGCAGTTTGTTGGATTCCAGGTGTTCCACGGTTCTTTCCTTTAATAGTGTTTCCATCAATTTCCCCACCACTAATGTCAGGCTGATAGGCCGGTAATTTCCTGCCTCCTGCTTCCAACCTCTTTTGTGAAGTGGGACTACGTCTGCAATTCTCCAGTCCTCCAGGATCATGTTGATCTCCAGTGAACTGTTAAACAAGTCTGTCAGGGGCACAGCTAGCACTTCCCTGAATTCCTTTAACACTCTTGGATGCACCCTGTCTGACCCCATGACCTTGTCCACCCTCAGATTAGTGAGTGTTTTTCTGACCCTCTCAGTAAAGGGTCTGGTGTCCACTTATTTCCCCTCCAAGCTGTTAGTGCTTATTTATGGTCCATCACCTTCCCCCTCTACTGTGAACACTGAGAGGAAATAATTGATTAAGATGTTTGCCTTTTCTTGTTCCTTTTCTGTGCAGCCACCTACCTCCTTTGTTTTAACCATACAATCCCTCCCTTGGCTTTCCTTTTCTCACCGATTTACCTAAAAAATGTCTTGTCCCCCTTTGATACTGATTGGGCTATTCTTTCCTCAGCTTGCGCCTTTGTGCTCCTCACTGCTTTGCCTGCCTCCCTCCAGTTCCCCAGATGCTCTTCCCTGTCCTCCTCTCTCTGGGTCTCCTTATTCTCCTTATACTCACTTGCCTCTGTGTTTGTAGCAGTTGTACATTCTTACCAACTTTGGTCTTCTAACCAGGTCCTCCTTGTAGTTCGTCATTGTGCAACTAATATGGGAGAATAAGAGTTTGCCCACTTTGTCCGTAAAATTTGGAACTCCCTGCCTTATCACCTTAAAGTCCTGAAATCCCACAGCGTATTCAAAATAAAAGAGTTGTTCTCGTACCTAAAAACCTTGGACTCTTGCTCTTGCTTTTGATCACTACCCTATACCTTTCTATCCTGCCCTGGTCCCTCCTGCTGCAAAATGCTACTTCTTTCACATTTCTCTGTTATAACTCAAAGTCCAATTTCTGTGGTACTTATTACCTTCTCTCCCTCCTAAGTCTACCCCACCTCCTAGAAGGATTCTTTTATGCCCTAGTCCCCAGTTGTCCTAAGTTCACATCTGTTTTCTCTATAATCTCAACTAACTTGCAATTGTGGTCATAACTTAGCCCCTGTGGGCAGCTGTAAACCTAAGGCACTTTCACTCTACTGCATTTTTCTCACCACTATTGTTCTGACTATGCCTTGGCTATCTACATAGTCCCATAGCCTTAATTCATGCCATCCCAGTTTAACTGCTGAATTTAAGTAGTACTGTTAAATTGCTGAATTTGTTATGTACTGTTGTCTTAAACACAACTTTTACTGATGGTATTCTGGTCCTATTCTACTGAAACTGTATCTACTGCACAAATAATTGTATTTAACTGCATTTTAATCCATTACCTGCTCAACCCCCTGCATTGTACATAATCCCATTTACTGTAAATATTCTTGCTTTCTGTAATTGCAATCTTCCAGGTCATGCCTGAAAATAGGCAGGTTTTTGTCTAGTGCACTTATCCAGTAAACAAAAGCAAATAAAATAAATAAATAATACACCTTCTGAATGCCACTGTTTTTGCCCTTACCTTTACTGCCACTTCCTTCAAGAACAATAATGGTTTTCTGCTCTTGCTTATTTGCCTGACATACAGGTTTATTGCCTTTACTATGCTCTCTTTTATTCTAGCCCATTTCCCTCCACCCCCCCAACTACATCTCCCCCTGCCAGGTCCAGTCGGAGGCATTCCCCCATCTTTGTAAAACCAGCCCTTCTGAAATGCAGGTTCCTCACCTTTGTGCAGCTGGATTCTGCTGTTGTTCTTATATTAAACCACACAGTGCTATGGTCATTGGTCCCAAGATGACTTCCTACTCTGATGTCTGCAACACTACTAGCATTTGTAAGCACCAGGTCCAGTATTACCCTACTCCAAGTGGGTTCACTGACCAACTGCCTGAGGAATGCCCCCTGCAGGTAGTCCAGGACAAGTCTGCTTTTAGCTGATGCTGCAGCAGGAAGGCTCCATTCTACATCTGGCAAATTAAAGTCCCCTACCAGCACTACCTCCCCCCTTTTTAGCCACTTTGCCAACGTCTTCAAACATTTCTTGGTCTAAGTACTCTCCCTGTGTTGGAGGCCTGTATACCACTCCCATCTGAATGGTGACTCCATTTCCTGACTAGAGGTTGACCCACCATGCCCCTTCCCAAAGTCCCTGTACCTCTGTTGCCTTAATGCTTTCTTTAACATAAAGCACCACTCCCCCACCTTTCCTTCCTACCCTGTCTCTTTTGCACATTATGTAGCCATGTATGACCATTTCCCCAGCCATGTTTATCAGCGCACCATGTTTCAGTGATGGCCACAATATCCTGGCATGCATCAGCCATGGTGGCCTCCAAGTCTGGTATCTTATTTCCCAGACTTCTGGCATTGGTGCATATGGCTGTCCAGTTTTTGCTAGTCCTACTCTTGTCCCTTTCCAAGTTTTCTAGTTGTTCCCCCTTCTTCTCCTTTGCATACTGCCTACTTCCCTTCCCCCTTTCCCCCACGTTGATCCCTTGTTCCATTGGTCAAGAACAAGAACAGCCCCCATACCACACTGTATGTTTCATTCCCTACTATAACTTTAGGTGTACTGTAAGAACAACCCCCATCCTACATTGTACATACCATCACCTACTGCACTGTGACATCTGGCATGGTAAAAAAAATGCCCATCAAAGTAACATTAAACCAAAAAGAGAGAGGTGGAATATGATACAGACTTTTAAATACCTCATGGGGGTAAATAAGGTATAGGAGGGAAGGAATGGGCTAGAAATCAAGTAGGGTCTGTGGCGATACTATTGGCTGGCAGTATAGTCTAGAGCTTAGAGTAACAAGCTGTGAACGAGCTTGGTTCAGCAGACCTGGGTTTAATTCCCCCACCCTCCACTTGAATACTGTGTGACTCTGAGCAAGTCACTTAACCAGCCTAAATCTCCCGGATCACCCCTGAAAACAGGCAATTGTGCCTAGTGGGCCTTACTCAGTTAACAAAGAATAAATAAATACATTTTTCAGAAAAAAAGGTGCACAAGGACAAGGGGGCACAAAAAGAAGCTGGAAGGGGGTAAATTTAGGAGAGATGTGAGAAAGTACTTCTTCAAAGCAAGAGGGGTGGATCCCTGGAACCATCTGACAGCAGAGGTAGTAGAGGTTTGAAAACAGTGGTGGGGTTCAAGAATGCATAAGATAGGTATAAGGAAATCTTAGGGAACAGGAAGGGGTGGGTGAATGGGCCGGAGATCACGTAGGATCTGCGGTGATACTATAGGCAGGGAAAAATGGGCACATTAGATGAGCCAAGCATTTTTTATCTGCTGGAAAATTCTATGTTTCTATTTTGTTTTGTATCACTTAATGTTTTGCAAATGTATTGTAACTACTTGCTATTTCCTGTACCTTTTGTACCTGTTTTTTCTTTACCATGTTTGTGCTATCTTTATGGCCCGGGTCGTGACTGAAAATGGTCCCAGGGATCAGTGCACCCACCCAGCTACTAAATACTTAACTAAATAAATAAAATGAATAAATAATTGAGTGGAAGCTGAGAGGGGAGATTTGAGAATATTTTACTTAAGGGAGAGAGACTGGTTGAGCCATGGAACAGCCCATAGGCAGAGGTGGTTGGTGCAACAACCATTGATGGGTTCCGCCCATGACTGGAACAGAATAAAGGGCTTTAAAGTTACTCTGGAGAAGCAGTAAAGCAGGGAGCAAGTGGGGCAATGTCATAGAGAAAGTCTTGTCTAGACAAATGGTTACAGGTATTGCAGGGTAAACCCAGGAGGACCAGGATGGACCAGTGCACTTTTTCTGCAAACATTGCCTATGTAACTTGACTCCCCCATCTAGTGCTGTGTTTTTGGGTTAGTTTTCCCCATATGCATGACCTTTCACTGTTCACAATCTAGAGATCTAAAGCACACATACTCATTTTGCATGGAAGTTAAACATGACACATCTGGTGACATTTTGATGGGTGTTCTTAAAAAAAAAGACAGAAAAATCTGAAATTTCGATTATGGTGAAACTGCACTAATATTCTGCAAACATTTTGCAAAATTTCCCAGAATCAGAATGGTAATTTTGCCCAAATAATGCCAGCCACCTTTAAATGTCATACAACACTAACTGTAACTTCTGGTGTAGTAGAATGACAGCCCCATTCCACATTAAACATAGAAACATAGAATTTGATAGCAGATAAGGACCACTTGGCCCACCTAGTCTGCCCATTTCCCTACCTAATGGATAAGCTGCAGATCCTAGTTAACCAATAGCCTACTTCCTCCTTCCCTCGCTAGAATTGCCTTATGTCTGTCCCACACATTCTTGAATTCCGCCAATGTTTTTGACTCTACAACCTCCTCAGGAAGGCTGCTCCATGCATCTACAACTCTGTGTGTGAAGAAATACTTCCTCATATTACCTCTGAGCCATCCCCCCTCTATCTTCAAATTGTGACCCCTTATTCTTGCACATCTCTTTTTCTGAAAGATGCTACCCTCTTGGACTTTGTTGATTCCCTTGAGGTATTTGAAAGTTTCTATCATGTCCCCCCTCTCCCTCCTTTCCCCGAGGCTATACATCTTAAGCTCCTTTAGTCTTTCTTCATATGTCTTCTGGTGCAGACACTGCACCATTTTGGTTGCCCTCCTCTGGACAGCCTCCACCCTGTCTATGTCTTTGCGGAGATGGGGTCTCATTGTATGTACCATCCATATTGCACTACTGTATAATGTCTGGTGTAATACAAGAACAGCTCCTATACCTCGCTGTGTGTCTTATTCCCTAATGTACTGTAACTTTGGGTATACTATAAGAACAGCACCCATCCTACATTGTACATACCATCCCCTATTGCACTGTGACATCTGGCATAATAAAAAAACAGCCTTATCCCACACTGTACATACTATCCCCTATTGTTCTGCAACCTCTGGTTCAGTAAAATAACAGACCCCATAAGGGCCAGATTAAGATTATAAGGGACCCTAGGTAAAAAAAATGTTGGCCCCTCAAACACAGGACCATGCTCATTAGTCTAGATCAATGTGTTATTTCCTTGTTGTGCCACCAGTAAATTAAGATTTTTTAATGATTGCTCTCACACACACACACACACACACACACACACACACATATACACACACACATACACACACACACACACACACACACACACACACACACACACACACTCTCTCTATATTTGCGACTGTTGAGAAATCTGCCATCTTCAGAACTTTGCAAGCATTTCTCTTTCTTGTTTACTTGCTGATCTCTGGCACATATATGCTTGTGGGATCCTTTGAGATACTTGCATACTGTTGCTGACTCCATAATTCTATCTTAATCATCCACAATATGAAAATTAAAAACCCATGAGTGGCAGTACAAAAACAAATCTGCAGCAGTTGGACCACCAAACTAGATAACTACATCACACTAATAAATCACAATCAGCAGCATAGGAATTGCTGTCACCAAAAACAACCAAACAACTGCATAGATGAGTTTTATTTATTTAATTCTCATACGTACCCCTCTGTTTCAGCTACATGCTGGTGCCATGGTTGCTATATGAAAGAGACTGAATGGAGATGTACCCATGTAACAAATACACAAATTAAAGAAAATATAATATTAAAACAAGCATTTACCAATGCCACATTTTTGCTTGCTTGTATTTGCTGTGAAGGTGTTTGACACTGATAGGGCAGAGGCAATAAAATGTGGTATGCTACCATCCTCCCTAGAGTATATGGCCCCCCCAGCCCAGCATGTTTCCTTTACCCCAGTCCAGCAAGTTGCCCCTAGCACAACTCCCAAGATTTCCTGGCCCTCCTGCCAGCCCACCAAGTTGCTCTCTCCCCCTGCCCACCCAACAAGTTTTATCCCTTTTCAAATGCCAAACCAGCTCAGCATGGTACAGTACACCCTAGTTTCCTCTATCAGATACCCCTCAAAATACTGCACACTGAGTGTAACAGATACTGAATTTATTAACTGAAATGTTATACCCCTCCCCAGAAAGTCAAACACATTAAATTAATCCAGTCCACAACCTCTTTCTGTCCCTTCCTAAGTACTCATTTATTTATTTATTTAGCTTTTGTTTGTTAACCAGGTAGGTACGAAATGGCCCCCCTGATGTCCAAGCTTTATTATTCACTCACTATCACCTCCTAAGAGTCTCAGATCTCCCCTAATCCTTAGTCTCCTCCTGTTCTTGTCAGTTATTTAATTTCTCTCACATTAACAGAAGACATTTTCAGTCTCTCAACATGGGCATCATTCCAGAAGACTGGAGGAGGGCACATGTAGTCCCACTGCACAAAGGCAGCAGTAGAGAGGAGGTGGGGAATTACAGGCCAGTCAGCCTCACCTCCGTGGTGGGAAAGATCATGGAAACACTTGCGAAAGAAAGGATAGTGGCACATCTGGAATCCAGTGATGCTCAGGATCTGAGGCAACATGGAGTCAGAGCAGCAGGGTCATGTCAAATGAGTCTAATAGATTTTTTTGATTGGGTGACTAGGGAAATAAATCAGGGAGGGGTGGTAGATGTTGCCTACCTAGATTTCAGAAAAGCCTTCAACACCACCCCACATAGAAGGCTGATTAACAAAATGGGTAGTCTGGGCATGGGAGACAAGGTGGTGAACTGGGTTAGGAACTGGCTAACAGACAGGAGACAGAGGGTGTTGGTAAATGGGGTACAATCTGGGGAGAGGGGGGTGACCAGATTACCACAGGGATCAGTACTAGGATCAGTCCTATTCAATGTATTCATTAGTGACATTGTAGAGGGGCTGGAAGGAAAGGTCTGCCTGTTTACAGATGACACCAAGATCTGCAACAGGGTGGATACTCCAGAAGGGGTGCAGAAAATGAAGAGTGACCTGGGGAAGCTTGAAAGATGGTTGGAGATGTGGCAACTGAGGTTCAATACAAATGAGTACAAAATAATGCACCTGGGTAGAGGGAACCCTGGGGAGAGCTACAGGTTGGGGGGGGAGTTGACTGTCACCAAGGAGGAAAGAGACCTAGGGGTAATCATCTCTGATGACCTTGAGGTATCAAAACAGTGCACAAAGGTGGAAGGGAGGGCCAGTGGCATGCTGGGATGCATAGGCAGGGGTATCACTAGCAGGAGGCGGGAGGTGGTGATGCCATTGTATAAAACATTGGTAAGGCCTCACCTGGAGTACTGTGTGCAGAGCTGGAGGCCACACCTGTGCAAGGACACAGATAAGGTGGAGACTATTCAGAGAAGGACAACAAAGATAGTGCAGAGCTTGCACCGCAAAACATATGAGGAGAGACTAAGGGACCTCAGTATGTACTCACTGAAGGAGAGGAGACAGTGGGGGGACATGATTGAAACTTTCAAGTACCTCAAGGGCATAAACAGGGTGCAGGTGGGGGACCTTTTCCAATGTAGAAAAAGAACTAGAACAAGAGGGCACAATATGAAATTGGAAGAGGGTAGATTAAGAGGTAAAGTGAGGAAGTTTTTAGAAAGGATAGTCGACGCTTGGAACAGTCTGCCACAGGAGGTAGTGGGAGCAAGCACAGTGGAGGGATTTAAGCATGCCTGGGACAGGCACAAGAGAAGCTTGAGAGGGGAGGGAGTGATGAAAAGTCATTGATCACATAGGGTCAGTGGCCACATACAATGTATAGGGTCTACGGGCAGAGTGGATGGGCATAGCAGTTCTTATCTGCCGACAATTTCTATGTTTCCATGTAAGTAACTAACATGTCCAAGGAGGAGTTGACAATCAAGGCCAAGGTTAAGTCAAAGTCCTTGCTGAAGTCCAGGTATAGTCTTTGAGCACATAAATGCTAAGTGAGAGAAAGAGAGAGAGAAATTGATAACTGCAATACATCCTGAAAGCTGGGGCAAGATTGGTCTCTAGTGTGGGTATTTGGGAGCACTTTATTTGATACTCAGAGATCTCCACTGGATACTGATTAACAACTGGATCGATTATATATAGAATAATATATGGGGTGGTGTGTGTAACAAGAATATTACACCCACCCAAGGTGTCGGATGCCTGAGAGGGAAGCTCAAGGGGTTTATCTAGACATCCAACACAGAGGGTGTGTGTAAAATTCAAGTTTACACACCACCCCATATTTTATTTTATATAATTGCTGAGTTTCCCTTTTTCCCCACAGCAATTATATAAAATAGCAGACATTCCGGTGTGGCCATGCTCAGTTTTCATTTTGGCCCGGCCCCCACATTTCAAATGTCTGAGATTTTTTTTAATGTTTTTCCATGTTTCTTTAGCCTGATAAATGTGCAAAATGTCCAACATTTTTTAAAAATAACTTACCACCAAGTCCCACTGGCAGTGGAGTTTCGGGTGAGAAGGTAAGTGGTGAGCGGTCAGGAACAGATGAACTGCAGCGGGCACATGTGCAGAGCAAGGGAAACATGATGCATGTTTGCCATTATAAATACTCCTTTATAAGGCAAATTATGCCGCAGGTTTCCCTATGGGATAAAGTGACAGCTAGTTATCATAAGCTGTTACTTCCTGCTTACAGATGCTTATAACTTAATATCAGAATGAATGTGTATGTAATAGTGATTGCCAGTGTTAAATATAAGTATATTGAATTGGACATCTTTAGTCAATGGCTACTAAAAGGTATGCAGTAAGTGGCAGTTGAATACAAGCCAAGTGGCTAAACAAATATTCATGCTTATTATAGAAAAATAATTATGGCAAAGAACATCTTGAGCCCTGGACTACATTTGAATAAAGAGTGAAGGAGGGTTTAAACAGCAAAAAAGTGGACAGATTGTAGACTTTTTGCAACCAAAGCCTCTCTGATTGTAATTAAAATGTTTAGGACTGTGTTTAAATCTTGAGTAAAGACACAGCATTGGATAGTATTAAATGCTTAAAGAACTATAAAGTAAAAAATGCACAGCAGAAGTATGCACAGTCCATGCATACAAATGAAACAGGGAAATCCAATAAGTGAAAGAATGCAGGTCCGGAAGAACAAAAACAAAAAAAGAGGGGGGTTGACAAAACAGGGTAGGTGCTGTCAAAATGTATTGAGAAGCTGTGTTGTCTAGTTAAATCAGCAGTGCAAAGAAAATGGGTTAAAATTTGACCACACCTTTTTTCTTCCTAATTGATGCCAAATGTCCTCCAGTTTATTTTGGTAGTGAAATTTTTAGTTCTCACTGTCATTTAAGAATTTTATGAACGTTTTAAAGTAATTATTTCTCAAGAAAAAAGATGGCCACCTCATTTTTGCATAGAAATAGTACTGAGGACCTGAGGAGGATAACAGTCCAGACAATAATGTATATGTACAGTACACAACACAGAAAGCATCCAGAAACCCAAATCAACAGTTCTGCTAATATCTTTTATAACCATAGCAGAAAATTAGCTTTTTGGAATAACTTTTTTCATTGCACTGCTGCTTTAATAGAATGTTTGAAATTAGATCTAGATTTTTTGAGTATAAGAGAATGAAACAATGCTAGCTAATTTACAACACTGAAACTGAACAAGGATAGGTATGGGGACTGCACTGGGTAAATATTAAGTAAAATGTGGAGTCCTGTGAATAAAAAAGCACAGGTCCAAAAAAACAGATTAAATTGTGGGGCAATGGAAAAGTTTACAGACCAAGTTTGGTTGCAGTGGGTTCAAGGGCTGTCCATACTTATATAAAGAGTACAAAATCTATTTTTATAGCAATATGGAATTTGTCTCCGAATTAACATGACACATTAATACATTTAGCTTTTCTTTGTTCTAGAAAATATAGAATACCTGTGTTCTATAAAAAGTACAAAAATGTAAATTTGATCAAATACATTAGACACAAGGCTACTAAAATGGAGAACATGTATGGCATGTAGTAACAATATACTAACTGAACAACTGTGCAAACAGTAATGCTTATCACAGCTAGATGTACAAGAACTACATAGAGAATCATTAGTCACATGACCACTGAAAAATAATAAACACTAAATAGCCGATGGCTGCAGTTCATAAACCAACTAGCTATGTATTCATTTGTGCCCACTGGCAATGCAATAGAACTACAAACCAAGTATGTAAACATAAGGGGGAAATGGTCATTATGGACAGAATATAGACAGACTGCAAGTAAAGCCGAACTGGTAAAAAATAACTTTATAGATTACGATGTCAAAAAGGTTTATTAAATATTAAATTTGGAAGAAGGAAGGGCCACACTGGCAGATGTGGCAATACTAAATTATTTAAAAAAAATAATGAAACAAAAACTCAACAGATAAGTAGGGGAAACTCGTTAAAGTGGCATACAAATAACAGGGATTGATCCCGCATCTGACCGGGGGCAGGTATATGAAAAAACAAGGGAGAAAAATGGAGGTTGTTATTAATATAACAAAACAATACAGTAAAAGTTGTTAAGGATCAAGTGCTGTCCATGGTGAACAGTAGATCAATATGTATGATAAGAAAAAGTTCATACTAGATACACATAATTTAGTAATGCTACAACTTCAGTATAGATTCAGGATTTGGGAAGATAAGTGTGGAAGGGTGGGGGAGGGTCACATCATGAAAGTAGAGAGGGATAGAAATATTAAATTATTACACTACTTATCCCCCCTGCCACATTTCCCTCCCTGCTTCACCGGATCTACCAGTCTCTTTTTCTCCCCCTCTCCAAATAACCTCCTACTTCCCCTTCCAGCTTGCTGTCTACACTCATTTTTTATAGACTGTATAGATCCCCCACAAGGGCAAATGCTAGGCATCTGTTAAAAAAATATTAAAGCATTATATTAAAATGCTTGGGAGCTTGAGAGTGTTTGCTGTCTTCAGTCATATATGATGTTCATAGAAACTTATGTTCCTTTGTTGGTTACATTTTCCAATGCTGAAATTGTGCTGTCTCCATATGAACTATTTGAACAGAATATTCCTGTATTTTTTACATGCCCAGCATTTGCCACTGTGGGTGATCTATACAATCTAACCCCGGGCCCTTAACTGAACCCCAAAAGCTAAATTCCCACAAATGCCTATGAATCGCACACATGAATATTAGGAGTCTCCTACCCAAGCTTGACCTAGTTAACTGTTGGCTGACTCAACACTCTCCAGACATTCTCTGCCTAACTGAAACCTGGCTGTCTGGGGACCCCAGACACCTTGCTAAGTATCCCAGACTACATACAGTTCCAACAAGACCATGGTAAGAGAGGTGGCAGGATTACGATATATGTAAAGCAACCCCTCTCCTGCTCAGTCTCCAATAACAAGACCTGCCACAGCTTCCACAAACTCCTTCTTTTACAAATTGCCCTCCCTTCCACCCTCCCAATATTCTTAGGCATGATCTATGCTGCCCCCCATCTAGCCTGTGACTCACTTATTTCATGCCTTGCTGCACTACCTCAACTCGTGGTAAAAGAACTAATTCTACTGGGTGATTACAACCTTGACTGGCTATCCCCCTCCTCGCGAAACCTATACCTCCCAAATCAAGTCTCTAAACCTTACCCAGTTAATCTTTGAGCCAACCCGTTACAAGCCTCATTCCTCAAACCACTTACTTATCGACTGGATCGTCTCTTCCCATCTGCACAGAATAGCCTCTGCCAGCATACTTGCCAATGCCTTTAGTGACCACTGCAATGCAACACGTTCTGCATCAGAAAAACCCAGCTATCCAAATTTACTCCCAAATATGTCAATATCCACCCATTAAATTCACTTGATAGCTCCACCCTCCTGTGTGACCTAAGAAATGCTGACTGGCAACAGGTCTATTCAGCTGTAGACCTTGACGCTGTGCTCTCTTGGTTCCTGCACATCTTCTCCAAGGTGTGGGACCACCACACCCACAAATTAAATCCAGGGTAAAAAGCCACCACTAACCATGGGTCTCTGCCCCACTTATTGCCTAGTGCAAGGCCTGAGACAAGGCATCGTCTCATTTCAAATCCCATCAGATCCCAGAAGCCAGGCAAGTCAGTAACACCATCAGGAATGCCTGCACTAAGGCCATTTGATGTGCAGAAGCTGATTACTTTAAAACACATCTGCAAAATGCTCACCCTTCCTCCTTCTGGAAAGTGGTACACTCCCTGCTGAATTCCCCCCTCTCAAGCAAACACACCTTCGCTGAAGCAAGATGGCCATATTATCCCAGACACCGCCAGCATTGCAGATACACTAAATAAATTCTTCACCTCCTGTTCCCACCCTGACCATCCCTTACACCCCCACCAAGAACGTCTCTCAACTCATGTACAAACACCTTACTGTTTGCACCCATCTCCCCTCATGATGTCCTGGACACCTTCTATATCTTAAATGTCACTAAGTCCAGTCCCAATGGGATCCACCCCAAACTACTTTTCCTATCTTCCCGAAAATAGTGTCACATCTTATCCACCTTCTAATCCTGTCCTTCTCCACTGGTATTGTCCCACAAGCCTGGAAATCAGCTAGTGTAATCCCCCTACACAAAGGTGGAGATCCCTTGGTGCCCGGAAATTACAGGCCAATCTCCCTCTTACCAGCCCTTGCCAAAATTTTGGAATCTCTTGTCCTCTCCAGGTTATCTGATTTCCTTACATTAACCAACTTTCTTTTCCCTTACCAATCGGGCTTCAGAAAACACCACTCCACAATCTCATTCCTGCTGCAAGTCATGAAACACATTCGTTCAGCCTCCAACCAAGGACATCTAACAGCAGCAGTTTTTGTTGACCTGGCCAAGGCCTTCGATTCTGTCTCCCACCCCCACCTCCTTAGCAAACTTGAGGCAGTCAGCCTTGCCCCACCTACAGTCCTGTGGTTCAACTCCTACTTAAGCAACAGGCTCTAATCTGTTAAAGTTGGCAACTCCTCCTTTTCCCTGCTCCCTATTCTTGCTGGTGTCCCCAAGGATCTATCCTTGGCCCTATCATTTTCTCGATATTTATGAATGACCTCCCCTCTGCATGCTCCATTTCACGGATACACATGTACATGGATGACATCATACTTTTCTCTTCTGGGGCTGTCTTAAACAATGTCCACTCCAACCTCGAAAGGGACTTCCACAACATGCAGACCTGATTTCAGGCCAATCAGCTTAAAATAAACACCTCCAAAACTGTGTCAATGACGTTCGAGACTGCACAAAAACTGGCCAGAGTCCCTCCTCCCCCTACCATCACCTCACTGGATGGGACACCCTCGACTCATTCGCAACATACAAATACCTAGGCATATGGCTGAACCCACATTTGACTTTCTCATCCCAGGACCGTGGCAAGCGAGGCGGGGGGGTAGCGCTGTATGTCAGGCTTTCCATTACTTGCTCGATTAGCTCCAAGGAATCCTTCCTGTCCTCCCATGAATCTCTAGTTGCCCACCTATCCTTTCTCTCATTCTCCCCCCTTTACATTGGGTTCTGTACGCCCCCCCCCAAGCCCTCACCTGACTCCCTCATCAAGGCGATCTCAGTAATCTCCTTGAATGTTTCAAATGGTGAACTCATTTTACTAGGCGACTTCAATCTTGACTGGCTCTCCTCCTCCACCAAAATAGCCACTCTGAGGATCAAAGTTCTAAATCTCTCACAACTAATTCAGGAACCCACCCACCTAAACCACCAGTCTCAGAATCATTCCCTTCTGGACTGGATTTTAACCACCCATCCTCACAGGATCACTGCCTTGGGCATCCTCTCTGATGCCCTTAGTGACCACTGCATTACTTATTGCATCCGCAAAATCCACTCACCACAATCCGGCCCCAAATTCATCTGGTCTCGCCCGCTACACGTCCTCGACGAATCTGCCTTACAGCATGACCTATCTAACATGGACTGGCTTCCAGTCTTCACCTCCCTAGACATTGACCTCACCCTATCTCACTTCTGCAACATTTTCCTAAGTACCTGGGACCGCTACGCTCCCCTCAGGAAAGCCAGAGTTAAACGTTATCATCACCCATGGATCATTTCAGACCTCATCATCCTATATCGGGCCAGGGACAAGGCATGGAGGCTGTACAAAGCCTTTCTTGCCCCTTGCGACCTCCAAACCTACAAATTTCTCAGAAACAAATGCATCAATTCAATTCAGCAATCAAAAGCCTCGTACTTCAAAGCACAACTTACCCATAACCAAGCTTCTCCTGCATCTTTCTGGAAGGTCTTAAATTCCCTTATTGACCCTCCCTCCAAGCAAGTCAGCCCAGTCCTCAACATCGATGGCAGAACTGTCTCAGAACCTGCTACTGTAGCTGAACTCTTTAACTCGTTCTTCATTTCCTGTGCCCTACCAGTCTCATCCCCCCCAACCGACTCCACAAATTCCTCCCCCTCCTACTCTGGCTTCCTTTTTCCCCCCCGTTACGCCCCTGGAAGTCTACTCTGCTCTCATCTCTCTAAACCAGTCCAAAACCAACCCTGATGGCTTGCACCCCAGAATGCTCCACATCTCTTCCTCAGCCATAGCCGCATCCTTAACATACCTACTCAACCTCTCTCTCTCACCACAGCAACAGTTCCCACCACCTGGAAATTGGCAAAAATTCTTCCTCTGCATAGAGGCAACCAGGAAACTACAGACCCATCTCTCTCCTCCCTTCCCTCGCCAAACTCCAAGAATCCCTCATGATATCCAAACTGTCAATGTTTCTTTCCACAAACAGTTCCTTCTCCCCCTTTCAATCAGGTTTTAGAAAACATCACTTCACTATCACCACCCTGCTACGAGTAACTGACTCTATTGTCTCTGCCATGGACAAAGGCCAAACCACCACCACCATTTTCATTGACCTGGAGAAAGCCTTTGACTTAGTCTCCCACCCCCTGTTGCTCTGCAAACTAAGCTCCTTTGGCCTTGCTCAGCCTGCCATCAACTGGTTCCACTCTTAGCTCCAGAATAGGCAGCATTCTGTTCAAGTAGGTGACACCCTGTCCCACAACTACCCATCCTTTCAGGCGTCCCCAAGGCTCTATCTTCGGCCCCATCCTTTTCTCCCTATTCATAAGCGACCTCCCCTCCACCTGTCTCTCCTCTAACGTGCATCTGTATGCCGACAACACTATCTTCTTTGCCTCAGGCCCCTCCCATGATAGTGTGCTTCCAGATCTTCTAAGTGACTTCAACATGGTCCAAACTTGGTTCCAAAAAAAACCCAGCTTAAGCTTAATGAAAAAACACCAGTTACCATGGTATTTGCTGCTAGACAAAAGCTCACCTCCCTACCTGCCCCCCCAACAAATCTACACCCTGCAAGGATCTCCCCTCGAGATGGTACCCGCCTTCAAGTACCCGGGAGTCTGGCTGGATAGCCACCTCAACTTTTCCACCCACATCAAGGCCATCTGCACCAAACTCCGGCCCAAGCTGGCCATCCTCTGTCACCACAAAGCCAGCCTTCCCCTTCCTACTCATAGCGAACTCGTTCGCAAAACCATCTTGCCTGCGCAGGACTATGCGGACATCATCTATGGTACAGCCCCATCCTCATCCCTCTCAAAACGTGACATCCTTCTCAACTCTTTCTGTCATTTCACCACTGCCTCCACTACTCCACCCTTTCTTTGACCCCACTCTTGCACAGGAGGACCGCCCACAGTGCCGCCCTTATAGCTAAATACTGGTTAGGCTCCCTAACCCCCTACCTCACTTCCCGCCTTTCTCCAGCCAGTTACTCAGGCTACTCCCTCCGACACTGAGGCGCAAGCACTTTCCACCTCACACGCCCCCTCTCTGCCTCTGGTCAAGCTGCCTTCTCCTACCGTCTCCCCCTCCTTTGGAACAATCTCCCTCCCAACCTTCACCAGGTCTCCTCCCTCTCAGCTGTTAAACTACTCCTCAGGCTCCTCCCCTCCCTGCCCTAGTTGCTCATCTGGTCTCACCCCAACTCAGGCCTAGCCTACCTTTGATGGCCTCTGTTGGTCAATATTTTGCACTAGCCAGCCCCAAATTTGTATACTGCTAATCTCCTGTACAATCTCTGTGCTAGTTTACACACTATTGCGATACCAATTGTAAACGCTGTGTATATAAACGTTTGAAATATACTGTATACACAATTTTTAGACATGAGCTGTCCTGGATGCTGTAATCTATGTCTGAACAGGAATGGGTTGTACTTTACTGCATACCTCTGTGAAATGTCCTTGATGTTTGTACTTAACGTCTGTAACAAGAAATTGTTGTACTCCTCTGATTACTTTCAGTGTACACCTAGTACCTGGGTCACACCTGGAAACAAGCATCTGCTCAGTGTACCTTTCCTGGTCACCAATTTTAATTAAATAAATAAATATAGAAGCCATCACCTCTAAACTACGTTCCAAACTTGGTATGCTCTACCGCAACACAGATGCCCTCCCTCTGCCAGTCAGACGCAAGATCCTAAGCAAGATGATTGCACCCATTTTTGACTATGCTGATGTGATCTATAGCACTGCCCCTGCCTCATCCTTAACCAGACTGGACACCCTTCTAAATGCATTCTGCCACTTCACCACTGACTCCCCTCTCAGAACACAGCACTGTTCCCCTTACTCCTCCCGTGGTCTAACATCCCTCTCCCATTGCTGACACATCCACTCTCTTGCACTGACAGCTAAATACTGACTCAATTTATTACCTCTCTACCTTTCTGAGAGCCTATCCCCAGCTTATCCATCCTCATATGGCTTAAGATCCAGAGACAACTGCATCTTCTCTCTCCCCCTCCCTCCACTTTGGGCAACTTTGCCTTCTCCAACAGGCTCCCCTTCCTATGGAATAAACTCTCCCCCTCCTAAGATACTCCACCTCTCTTTATCAAACAGCAACTTTGCACACTTCCACCCCCCACATGCTCCTGCCGCTCTGGGACCCAGTCTCTATGCTAAAGCTCTCATCCTAGCCTGTCATATGGGTATCCCCCTAGAGTACATTGACTGCATCTCGTATGCTTTTGAAATTACCACTATGTATTATATTATTAATTGAACTTGTATATACTGTAATGTTCTGCGTCTGTGTTATGTACAAAATTATTACAATATGTAGTATATTAACTAAGTGTATTCTGTTCTGTAGTACGCTTCTGTTTTTTTTTTGTACAAATTTTTGGATTTTCTTATTTTGTTTTCTTTCTCTTCTCTGCTTCTTCCAACTCAAATGTACATTAAGTATTAAATGGTTGTAATGTGCCTGTAACCCTTTCCCCCAGGTCACACCTGGAAACAAACTCTGGCTCAGTGTGCCTTTCCTGGTTACCAAATGTTTAAATAAAATAAATAAACAATCTAGAAAACAAATAGGCATGGAAACATGGGGGGGTAGCAGTGCACTAGAGCCTGTCAGAGATCAGTGGAAATCTGTATTTCTGCACAGCTGGATGTAACATCCCATTCTTTGGCTGATTGCAAAGGCTACAAGAACAGTTGTATAACTGTTTTACTGTCTGGCATCTGAGTATTTTTTATTCACTTCTCACCCTGCTTCCTCCATGAGGCCAGACCTTTGAAGTCATGCCTCAGTGAGCTCCCACTCTGACATAACATATGGTGCTCAGTATCTTGCTCCTGTCATAGTTATGGCCATCTTACATGGTACAGTTGTGTAACCCCCCATAGTGTGGGGTCTTACGTGGCTCGTGGAGCCCCTAACTCTAATTGCTGCCAGCTTGTTGCACTCTGGTCCCCAAGGGACTCTTACAGCAGTGCCTATGGAGTGGTGTAGGAAGAGAGGTCAGCATGGATTCTTCAGCACCTCCCTGCCAGAATGAATGCAGTTCCACACGGCAAATCAAAGGGCGGACACCTGTCACTGGTGAGGGGTGTGACTGGCACTCACTCTTTTTCCATTCCCAATAATGAGTTCCATGTCCCTTAGACCTTATAATTTTTATGCCCTTAAACAAGATATAAAAACTTCAGTGTGTACATACTAACAGCATCATTGTAATAATGTATTTCTTTATTCTGCTTGTGACATACATTTTGTGAATAAAAACTACATTACTCACTCAGACACCTGCTATGTATTTTTTTAGCAGTGCTGCAAAGACAAAACAGCTGGTGGGGAAAGCATTAATAAGTCAGGTGGCAAAAACGGAAATCAAATCAGGAGAAGCTTGAAGAATGCAGAGGGCCAGGGAGTCAAGGTGCTGGTAGGGAAACTGGGAAGATACTTGCAGGCAATATGGGAAATTGTAGCAATCACTCTGATAGATGGTAAGGCAGGTGGGGATCAGGGAAGAGCACTCGAACAATAAAAGGGGGAGACAGAGAGAGAGAGAGAGAGAGGGAAACTGAGAGAGCGCACAAGGTAACAGGCTGACATCATTTTTTCAGGCACTGTGACAATATTTAGAAGCAGGGAGTGAGAGAGCCAGATAAGTGGGGAAGGAAACGGGGGGAGGGTTTAGCAGTACACTGCAATAAGACAGAAATCAGTGGAAATCTGTATTTGTGCACATGCAAAATGTAAACTGGTGGAGAAACTGGAAATGATACGGGGAAAGACTGGAAGAATGCTGTGGGATAAGGAGTCAGGTCACCAAGTAACAGACTGACATATTTTTTTAGGTGCTGAGAGGGAAATCAGGAAGGTATTTGAACAGAGGGATTGAGAGAGACTGATAGTGTCTGAGAAACTTGAAAAAAAATGTCATTCTGCAACTTCTCTGAGTCAGTAAAAGCCACTGGCTCCAATCTCAATAATTTCCAGCATGTCCTCATCCAGCAGTTCTGCTTTTCTTCTGCTTCTGTTATTTGGTGGGGGGGGGGCAGGGGTGTTTTCTGCTGACTGGGTGGGATAGGAGCTGCTTGCTCTTTTGAACTACACAAAGTTTCCACTCAGCAAGCAGAAAATATAGTCACGATCAACTTGTCTTGTTATTGGTCTGTCACTGTCGTGCCCACTATAGCTTGAGCTACATTGGACTCAACAGTGACACACCTCTAAAACCTTGTTACTATGAGCGCACTAGCAAACATAGAAACTATGTCACAGCAATAAACCACAATCAGCAGCTTAGGAATGGCAGTTGCCAATTACTAACAGTTCCAAGGCTACATTTTTTTAATTCTTATATCAGTCCCCTGGTTTTAGCTCCATAAAAGTACTATGGTGCATATCCAATTCTGTAGTCAAGTAGTACCATACCAGTTTCCAAAACTCCTCATAAATTTGTAGTCTTTGCTCTGTTATCTCTGCTGTAGGAGTCAAGTGTCTTTGAGTTTGTGGTATCATTTATTTGTTTTTTTTAACATATTTTCCCCCTGGGGTACTGGCTGGAACCTCCATCTACCTTTGCCAAGCTTTGAGGTCCACTCACTGAGACTTCTCCAGTTACCTGTGTAGTGCCATAGGGAAATTGGGGGCACCACAGAAAATAGTGGACTTGGGGGCA
This sequence comes from Neoceratodus forsteri, assembly GCA_016271365.2. Taxonomy (NCBI): domain Eukaryota; kingdom Metazoa; phylum Chordata; order Ceratodontiformes; family Ceratodontidae; genus Neoceratodus; species Neoceratodus forsteri. Next base: position 607,060,863 of record CM057452.1, read on the forward strand.
TCACAGATAAAAGGGGATCCTCAGAAACATGAGGGGTCAGACAGTTATGGGGACCCTGGCAGCTTAATGGTAAACCATTGAAAAGGTTTGGTGACCCTCTGAAACACAGAACAGGCCTCACTCCAGCAGACAGTCCTGGCAGTCTAAATTCAGGGTTTTAAAAGAAAACCATTTTTTTTCCTTCCTTGGTTCTCCCTTCCTCCTGCTCAAGACCGACACCTAGTCAGCCAAAGCCAAACCAATTAGGCCACATTCCTGTCCCACAGGAGACAAAGAAGCCAGGCTGAGCCCTCTCAGCCAATCCCTGTAGCCAGAATAGATTCAAATTTGGAGACTTTTTTTTTAAGCCACTGACCCAGCCTCAGGAGGCTGACCTCTGGATGAATGAGCCAATCCCCTGGCAGGTAGCCAGGACTGCCCCAGCATAGAGGAAGCTCTGCACAGGCTGGAGAGAGAAGAGAAAGAGTTTGAACAGGGAGGGTGAAGGACAGTAAGGTAATGGATGTCGGCTTCCCTGTTAGGAGGTTGAAGCAAATCCCCTGGGTCCCTTCAGTGTAACTCCCTTCAGATCTCCAGTAGCAGCCTCAGTAATTTTTCTGCATAATCTGCCATCTAGTCGGGTCCCCCAGTGCATTGAGTCAGTTCATTTGGCCAGGAAACAGATCCAGTAAGTGTTTAACGCAGCAGTCTCCAGGAGAAGAGGCCTTATCACTCCTTTGTGGTTGTGCATTCCCCAGAGTACAGAAATCCTTGTTGAACTCCAAGGGCTCCTGCACACACCTCACACCTCATCTAGAATTCCTCCGGTGCCTCTTCCTCGACTCAGGGAGGGTCTCCAGGAAGCCCAGTATCATCTGCACCCACCTCCAATGACCTCCACCAACTCCAAGAGTTCACCACAATGCCCCAGGTTCGAGTTGATGGTCATAAGTGGTAGTCAGCTGGTAGCTAGGGCCCACCAAAATGAATCAGATTAGGGGCTGCCCCAGTTCTAGCTTGAGGGACTTATGTTGTCCGACGAACTCGAAGTCACTCTGCCCATTCTCCTGCATAGACATTGTCCCATGGTGACAATAGTACCGGTGGCCTATACCAAGGCCTTGCTGAGGATTGCCAGGCTCTGTGCCTCATTCCCTGAGGTGGCATAAGTACCAGTGGCTCACGCAAGAGGCCACACCAAGGGTCGCCACACTCTTGATTGTACTGCCCATAGGTAGCTTGTGTTCCAGTGATGCATCAAGAGGTCACACTGAAGATTGCCGGATTCTGAAGCCTCAGGGGTGAGGTGGTAAGGGTTCTGGGGACCTACCCAGAGGTTGTCCAGTGGATCATCATGCCCAGCATCCTTTTCTTGATTGGAGATCACCTGCCCGAGGTCACTGCAGCTGACAACCCCAGATAAGGGTTCTCTTCCCCTACAACCCAGTGTCAACACCCATCCTCGACCAGACGCTTCCTTTTCGACGTTGCCTCAGTGACGCCAGGAGTCACCTTCTTCCCAGGGCCAGGAGGCCTACAGTGTTTTACTTGGTTTCTGGTTCACTGGGGATGCCCCATTTTATGGCCTGTATAGGAAGCGCTTCCTTAGGTTCACCCTCAGCAGTCGGCTGACCAAAATACTAGTAACCCAAGCTTGGTGCATCGGATTGCTACATCCTTAGGACTTGAATAACCTGGACTTTTGTATGACATTAGTGGGGCCAGATTGTGGTCCCAGTAATCTTATTCACTTTTCCTCATATGTGATAGTGTTAGTGAATGCTAAGTCTTTTCTATGTGCTCCAACTGTTGCTAATAAACCTTGCATCTTGGCTCTAGAGTACACATCCAGCCTATCCTTTCAGATTTATCTGGCATCACCCTAAACTATAGAGGTATGAACCACCACAGCTTGTCCACCACACCTGTCCAGGCCTCTGAGACCCACCCATGACACATTGCTGTACTGCCCCACTGGCTTGCCCCCCATGGGCCAGGTATACCTTCAGCCATTTCAGCATTTCTACCCCGCTGTCCATCTGGCTACCCACAGCAGAGGTGATGGCCTGGAGGATCCCCCTGGATGGTGGCAGTGGTGGGTGAGCAGAGGCTTAATCCACCCAACCCAGCACCGTTTTTTTCCTTGTTAGTCCTGCCTTACACCCAGCAGCATGCCATGCCATTGGGTGCCAGTACACCGATGCCCCCACCTGACCCGAAGCTCACACCAACGTTCTCATACAACAGCTATCTACTGCACCACAATCTGTGGTCACTGAGGTGGCAGTTGAGCAGCAGATCAGTGAGCCCCTCCTCCCCAGAGTAGGAGAGCATTCTCTGGGATGCATGATGCTCCCTACCTCCCTGGCTGGCCCTCTGATGATCCTGGTTCATTCTCAAACCTCGGTCATCGGCATCATGAGCAGTTATGTTATCATTTATAATGGACTGCATGCTGGGTGAAAGCTAAAGATAAGCTAGGCCAGGTAGCCAAACACCAGTCATTGGGCTGCACTCCTGCCACTGCACCAACAGCCAGTCCCTCTTGAATTTCTGAGCTTTGCCTCTCTCAACTCCTGTCCAGTTCCAGCCTGTACTTCTCATCCCATGAGCTGGTTCTTACCACCATTCGTCACAGTCCTGCTCTGATCCTGGTGTAAGGGCTTGGAGCAAATGGATCAAAAATCAAGACCATTTCTTAAACAAAAATGTGGCAATGAGTAGAGCAATCTTTGGAGACTTTCCTTCCAAATTCAACTTACCTTGTTGTGGTACCCATCCCAATCCTTTATCCCAGTCAGTCTATTTCTGTCCTGACTTCTTCCTCTTACAGAGTGGCTATGTGTTTTTTTTTTATAAACACAGGACAAGGGGTACTTGGGATTTCAAATTCAGGCAGACCTTGTGTGGCCTGTATTTTATTAATAGGCCAAAAAGTGAATTTTAAGCAACAAGGACTAGTATTCCCTAAATAAAAACTTAAGTACAAAACTATACTGTAAAATAAATACATACAAATGCAACAGTGTGCACTTCAATTATTTTTACAGCAAAAGCAACAGCTGTTACCTACTTTTCCACCAGATTATTTCAGTCTGTTACATCCGTGATTGGATCTATAGCAGGTTTATAAAATACTTTCCTTCCATAAGTGAGTATGAGCCATGTATATTCCCCCAATAAACCTAAAATGTTAATAATAAATAACACCTTGCAACTTACTAAAGGATAAAGAGTTTATAGGAAGTTGAAACAAGGGGCTAACAACAGGCACAGTGGAGTTTAAATTCAAGTAGACTGGCACAAAGATGGCCTTATGCTTTGTGGGTGCCATCTATGGTTAATCACAGGGTCCCTTACTCCTCCTCTTCCTCTGCTGTAGTAGGCATCATCATGTTATTTTGTTGGCATTTTGAAAACTATTGCCCAGATCACTGACTCCTTTGTGGGTTATTTCAACAGGGCACAGTAAGACATCTAAATAATGAAAACAAATTACTGTACCTTGCACTGGATCAGACTGGGGACCCATGAAGGTGGGGGGGTCCAGCAGTTTTTGGTACTGAGGGTGCCTAATGCCAGCTCTGGGCAGGAAACAGCAAGCAGAAAGGAAGTAATAAAGCAGCTATAGCAGTGCTAATGCCTCCCTCAGCTGGCTACTGTAGCTAGGAAATGGGGCTCATCTTTTAAGAGTGTTCTAAAATTTCTAATGCTCAGCCTGGCACCACAGCAACTGCAGACAAATCAGATTTTCTTTCCATGTGAGGCAATGGTTAGGTATGTAATTCAAAGAAGAAAATTAGTTAATACGTTGTTAACAGGTGCTGAAACAGCAGTACTTAATATTACAGAGATTAGGCTGAAGTGTCCCAAACAGAAATGCTTTAAATTTTGATTAGCTGAGTCTGCTTTCTGTAGCCAAGGGAATTGACTTAGAGCTGGAAACTCCTGATAGACAGGGGCCCTAAGCCTGGGCCTTGTTGGCCTATGCCTTAATCCGGCCTTGGCCCCCAACCTACATTGTACGTACCATCCACTATTGTACTGTAACCTATGACGTAGTGAAAGAACAGCCCCCATCCCCTATTGTACTGTAACCTCTAGTGTAGTAAAAGAGCAAACCCATCCCCTAATGTACTGTAACTTGTCATGTTGTAAAAGAACCGTCACATCCCCTATTGTAGCATAACGTCTTGTGTCATTAAAGAGCATTCATATCCCACACTGTGCGTATCATCCCCTGTTGTACTGTACCGTCTGGTGCAGTAAAAGAACAGCCCCCATTCCACACTGTGTGTACCATTCCTTGTTGTACTGTAACCTCTTGTGTAGTAGAAGAGCAGCCCTATCCCCCATTGTACTGTACCCTCTATTACAGTAAAAGAACAGCCCCCATTCCACACTGTACATTCCATCCCCTATAGTACTGTAACCTCTGGTGCAGTGGAAAAACAGCCCCCATGCCTACTTACCATAACCTCTTGTGCACTGAAAGAACAGCCCCCATCCTCTAATGTGCTGTAACATTTGGTATAGTGAAAGAGCAGCCTCATTCCCTATTGTAATGTAACCTCTGGGGTAGTGAAAGAACAGCCTCAGTGGCCTATTGTACTGCATTCTCTGTTGCAGTGAAAGAACAGCCCCCATCCTCTAATGTACCATAACATTTGGTATAGTGAAAGAACAGCTCATCCCCTATTGTAATGTAACTTCTGGTGCAGTGAAAGAACAGCCTCCATCCCATAATGTACTTTAACCTTTGCTGTGGTAAAAAAAAAAAAAAAAGGCCCTCCAACCCCCTAATGTATTGTATGGTAACCTCTGGGTACTGAAAGAATAGACCCCAACCCATACTACACAGTAATCATTAGTGTAGTGAAACAATAGCCACCATCCCATATTGTACTGTAGCCTCTAGTGTAGTGAAAGAATAGCCCCATCCCATATTTTACTGTACCTCTAGTGTAGATAAAGAATAGCCCCCATCCCATAGTTTACTGTACCTCTAGTGTAGATAAAGAATAGCCCCATCCCATATTTTACTGTACCTCTAGTGTAGATAAAGAATAGCCCCATCCCATATTGTACTAAAACCTCTAGTGTACTGAAAGAATAGCCCCCATCCCATATTATACTGTAACCTCTACTGTACTGAAAGAACAGCCCCCAATCCCACACTGCTCTGTAACTTCTAGTGTAGTGAAAAAACATCCCCATCTCATATTGCACCATTAGCACCAGCATAGTGAAAGAACATTTACTCCCCCCCTTTTGTACTACAACCTCCAGTATAGTGAAAAAACTTCCCCACCCTGGGGGAGGTCAAGGATCTGGGGAGGGGTCTAAAGCAGGTAATATGCATGGCGGCCTTCACCGAGGTGCTACCTGTATATGGCCTAGGGGAGAACAGGAAACTCTGCATCAGGATTTTCACCTTGTGGATGAAGGAATGGTGCAGAGAGGAGGGATTCAGCTACACTGGGGACTGAGGACCAACCTAGAAGGATGTGGGCCAGTGCAAAAGTGATGGCCTCCTTCCATCTAGGAGAGGAACTGCAGTCCTCAGCGGACAGTTTAAATGTTGCTTTGACAAACATTTAAACTAGCTGATGGTGGTAGGGGTGGTGGAAGGACAGAGAGAGAGAGAGAGAGAGAGAGAGCGAGTCATATACTGCCCCCCCCCAAAAAAAATGAAGTAGGAGAGAAGGAGAACCTAAGTGGAGAAAACTCCCCCAGGGAACAGGTTCAAGGCAAAAGAAGGGGAAGCTAGAGACAAAGGGGCATGGAACAGACATAGTAATGAAAGAGGGTAAAATAGGACAGAGCCTAAAGAAGGAAAGGGGTTACAAGCAAGGTAGGAGAAAGATGTGGAATGCCATGTGTGCAAATGCAAGAAGTCTTGGAAATAAAATTCCAGATCTTGAGGCCATCATGGCTGAGGCAGACCTGGACATAGTAGCCATCACTGAGTCATGATGCACAGGAAAACATGACTGGGACATGGACATACCGGGATATACACAGTTCAGGAAATATAGGGAAGGGAGGAAAGGTGGGGGGTTTGTGTTATATGTCAGGAAAGATGTGAAGGCAACAAAAAAGCAAGGGAGTAATGAGGGGCTCGAGGTATTGTGAGGCACCATGGAGACAACAGCCGGAGTCTGAATTAGCACTGGGGTGACCCCAGCACAGTGGGAGGCTCTAGATAAGGAAATGGGTGAAGCCATTAGCAAGATGGCAGATAAAGGGGAGGTACTGCTGATGGGGGTACTTTAATCTACCAAATATTGATTGGAGTCTCCAGGCTATGGCCTAGACTAGAAGCAAGTTCATCCTAGACTCCCTGCAGGGGGAATTTCTGAGGCAGTTAGTCAAGGAACCCACTCGTGATATGGCAATACCAAACCTGGTGCTTACCAAAGGGAACAGTGCTGCAGATGTCAGGGTGGGATGCTACCTGGGAACCAGTGATCACCAGAAAGTGTGGTTTAACATTAAGATGGCAGAGGAGAAGAACCTCACAAGGTCAAGGGTCCTGGACTTCAGGAGGGCAGATTTTAAAGAAATGGGTGAATATCTCAGAGACACTCTGGTGGGAGGGGATGACCCTGATGGGGTGGTGGGAGAGTGGGCCAGATTAAATGATGGAACAGTGAAAGCAAGAAACCTCTATGCAAAAGATGTGAGCAAAGGCAGGAGGAGGAAGAAGAGAGCAATATGTTTCTCAAGAAGGTGGCGGCAAGGGTAAGAGCAAAAAGGGCAGCATTCAGGAGATACAAGGAGGTGCAGAGGGAAGAGGATAGAGAGGTGTAGCAACAAAAGAAGAGGAAAGCAGGGAAGGTGTTGATGGGCCTTAAGGCAAAAACTGAGGACAGAATAGCCAGGGGGTAACAAAGGGTGTGACCTTTTTTAACTATATAGCTATAAGTGAAAAAAGAAAGACAAGGGGAGGTATTGCGAGGCTGAGGGGTACAGAGGGAGATTGTGCACAGGATGATCAAGAAAAAGCAGATATCCTGAACAAATACGTCTGTTCTGTCTTCACAGTGGAAGAGGAAGGGGATGGGGAATGTATATGTTACAGAACCACTGGTGGAAGGGAAGTAGATACAGGTTCATTCAAAGAGTATAGTGTCCTGAAGGGACTTATGAATCGAGAAGCAGACAAGTCTATGGGACCAGATGGGGTACATCCAAGAGTACTGAAGGAGCTCAGGGAGGTACTGGCTGCACCTCTGACAGCCTTATTCAATAACTCACAAGATACGGGGTAGTCCCAGAAGACTGGGGAAGGGAAGATATAGTCCTGCTCCATAAGAGCTGCAGCAGGAAAGAGGCTGGCAACTACAGGCCAGTCAGTCTCCGACATCTGTAGTTGGGAAACTAATGGAGTCACTTCTAAAGGAAAGACTGGGAGATTACCTTGCATCTAGAGGGTTACAAGACACAAGGCAACATGGATTCATGGGAGTGAGATCATGTCAAACAAACCTAATAGATTTTTTTAGCTGGGTGACCAGAGAAATAGATCGGGGGGAGCAGTGGATGTGGCCTACTGAGACTTCAGGAAGGCCTTCAACACCGTGCCACACAGGCTCATAAAAAAACTGTGAGGCTTGGGGTGGGAATCTAAGGGGTACACTGGGTATATGACTGGCTGACAGATAGATGATAGAGGGTGGTGGTTAACAGCACTCACTCTGGGGAAGGGAGAGTGACCAGCAGGATTCCACAGGGCTCAGTACTGGGTCCAGTCCTCTTTAATGCCTTTATAAGTGACATTGCAGCAGAACTGGAAGGAAGGTATGCCTCTTTGTAGACGACATCATGTTCTGCAATAGGAGGTGGGGAGAATGAATAGAGACCTGAAAAACTTGAGGAATGGTCAAGGGTATGGCAGCTGGGTTTCAATGCGAAAAGTGCAAAATCTGCACTTTGGGTGCATAAATCCAGAGGCAAAATATAGAAGAGGGTGTAGGGGGGTATTAACAGTCACTAAACAAAAACTTCTTTGGGACACAGGTTCGGAAGTGCTGTGAGGGTGGGAGAAACATAAAGGGTAATGACTGGGTTTTGGTTGTTGGCTGTGCTGTGATCACCTCGAGTGGTTGGCAGGACAACATAGTAAACCTGAAGACCATAGCGCGAGATGTTTATTGTTTTCCCGGCAACCACGAGAGGTGATTTCAGCGTGGTTATTAGTCAAAATCTAGTCGTTGTTTTTCATAGAGTATGGGCAAAAACAGTCAAAAAACTCAACTGAGCACCAGTTAAATGAAGACTGTCCTTACTTTTTCTTCTTTCCCCATACCGCTGCCATCCCTTAGGACCAGCTCTCACTGCCATGGCCATTCGTCGTGAACCACTACTGCAAAGGCGCACATGTGCAGATCCATTCCCATTGTTTATGGTGGTGTTATGACATAGTCAAGAGGGGTTAACAACCTCTTGATGTCACAACTATACTATAACAACATTGTAAACAGTTTGATTTTGGTTGTCAGTCAGAGCTCCCCATACATTATAGTTTAATTATCAGGTGTGGTGGGAGACGTGGCATATGTGGGTGGGAGGTTATTTTGTTTTTACTTTTGTTTTTTTAATTGCCACATGAAGTGGAGATGGAGTCAGGAAATGAGGTTTTCCAGCCTGTGTAATGGGATACAGTTTTTGAACATGCATCATTAGTTTTTTTTTTAATACACAGTCATGGCTGGCGGTGCAGCCTAGAGGTTAGAGTAACACGCTGTGAATGAGCTTGATACATCCAGCAGACCTGAATTTGATTCCCCAAACCTCCACTTGCATACTGTGTGACACTGAGCAAGTCACTTAACCTCCTCAGTGCTCCCAGGTTGCCCCTGAAAACAGGTACTTGTGCCTAGTGGGCCTTACCCGGTTACCAAAGACTTAAATAAAAAAAATAAACAGAAAAGAGACATAAGGGTAATCATAACAGATGACATTAAGGCAATGTGACAAAGCAGTAGGGAAAGCCAGTGGGATGCTGGGGTGCATAGGGATGGGTATCACCAGCAGAAGGAGGGAGGTGGTATTGCCACTGTATTGATCATGGGTGAGACCACACCTGGAGTACCATCTCCAGTTCTGAAGACCACACCTTAGAAAAGACATAGATATGGTAGAGGCCATTGAAAGAAGGGCAATAAAAATTATTCAGATGCTACACCAAAAGTCTTATGAGGAAAGGATGGATAGGATCTTTATTTACATAGCACCTTTCCAGAGCTCAAAGCACTTTACATTATAAATGTCATTTAAATGACAAATAATACATAGCAGCAAGCAATACATCTGAATTTAAATTATAAAGTAGGCACATGCATATTTCACAAAGTTGGCCAAGCTTATTAGTCTCTTGAGAAGACCTGTCTAAACAGCCAGATCTTTAGTTGTGATTCAAAACTTTCCACTGAGGGTACAGAATGGATGGATTTCAGGACAACATTCCAGAGTCTCGGTGTAGCTACAGAAAATGCTAGGTCCCCAGCAGATTTTTATCTGCTGGGACTAACAAAAGCCCTTAGGTATCTGAGCAGAGAACTCTCTGTCCCGATAATCCTCCTCATGGGCTGCCAGTAATTCACGAATGTAGAAGGGGCCCAGTCCATTAATGGCCTTATAAACCAGCAAAAGAATTTTGAATTCAGAATGCTATCTAAATGGCAGCCAATGTAACACCCTCAAGGTGGGAGCAATGTGAGAGAAACTGAATACAACAGTTAACAGTCTGGCTGCTGAATTCTGCAGTAATTGCAGGCACCAGAGCTGAGAGCTGAGTAACTGGGAGGTCATAGTACAGTACTTTGCAGTCATCAATTCAGGATGTAACAAACGCTTGTACTACTGTGTGCAGGTCCTAGTGGTCAAGGAAAGGATGCAAATCTAGTTATTTCAGCTGGTAAAAAACACTTCTGATGACAGTGGTAATCTGAGAGTTAAAGTCCAATCCAATTGACTGTCAAATATTACTCCCAGACTATGGACCTCATTGTTAGTCTGCAGCAACTCTCCATCACATACAGGGAGAAAAAGATTTTTCCTTACAACCAACACCAAGCGGTCAGAGCACATCAGAAGCAACTTGATTTATCTGGGATCGAGAGTCAGCCAGCTTGCAATCATCCAGTGTTTGATCTTTGTGATAGTCTTCTCAACTATATGCACTGGATCCCCTAATTGGGTCTAAAGAAAAAGTAAAGGTGAGTGTCATCTTCATAGCAGTGAAAACTCAAGCCATACCTTCAGATCACTTATTCCAGCAGAAACATATGTACTGAAAATAACAATGGAGGGAGCATAGAGCTGTGTGGGATGTCACACATGACTGGTGAAGGGGCGGATTGACAGTTACCCAGCACCACAGTCTGGTAACAATTTTCCAGAAAAGATCAGAACCAAGACAACACTGTGACAGCCACTCCAGAGAAACACCTCAGGTGCTCAACTAACTCTCTGTGATTCACAGTATCAAATACTGATGACAGATCAAGGAGAACCAAAACAGATAGCTCTCCTTGATCCTTTGCCAAGAGCAGATCATTCATGGCCCAGACCAAGGTGATCTCTATGCTGTGGCATGAGCAGAGGCCAACTGGAGAGTCTCATAGAGCTTGAATTTCTCCAGGTGTTGTGTCAGAAAAATTGCCACCAATTTCTCAGTAACCTTCCCTATAAAAAGGTTAGAGATAGGCCTGTAGTTTGCAGAATCATCTGGATCTAAATTTGGCTCCTTTATGAGTAGCTTCACAATGGCTCCACTAAGGGAATTAAGGAAAACACCATCTCTCAGTGAAGTGTTCATGATCTCTACAAACATATGTACTAGCATCTGCTCACCTGCCTTAACCAAATGGAAGGGGGCAGGGTCTAAGGTGCAAGTGTACTGGTGCATCACCGACAGAGCCTGGCAGGTTATTACATGATCAGCCAGCTGAAAATCCTTCCATGCACCCTAAAATCAACTACCTGAGCTCCTTGAGCACTGCCCTCATGACCAACACCAGTGGAGGAGATGTTTCACATTATCTTCACAATCTTGGCAGTGAAGCAGTCAGAGAACCTCTCGCATCTCTTTGCTGAACTTGGCTCTGACTGAGAGCCAAATAGTCTGGATTAAGAGTCTTACCCATAGCCTGAAGAGAGCTGCAGGTCTGTTTTTCTCAGCTGCAAAAGGAGAAGAATAAAACTGTTTTTCTCACATCAATCATTGTCTCCTGACAGCTCTGATGATGAGAGATCAGGACAAGTTTGTCGGAAAGCAGACCAGATCTCCTCCAACACCTCTCAAGTCTCAGTTTGCTTCTTTTCAGTTGCCTCAGCTCATCATTATACTAAGGAAAGCTGCTTGTGACTTTCTGGATGTGGAATGGAGGCAGACTGGCACCAGGGAGTCAGCTGCAGCAAGGACGTCTATATTATAAGCCTCAACCACTGCACTACACCCCCTGGAGATGACACCAAGATGTCTGCAGATGACACCAAGATCTGCAACAGAGTAGACGACCCAGATGGGATTGGCAGAATAAGAAGAGATCTGGATAAACTGGCAAAATGGTCAGAAGAGTGGCAACTGGGGTTTAACGCAAAGAAATGCAAGATCATGCACATAGGGAAGAGAAACCCTGAAGCTACCTATAGGTTGGGAGGGGGAAATTAAATGAAGAGCATGGCCAGACGTATGAGTGGGGGGTCCTTACATCTTGATGGAAGTCAATCGATTCCATTAAATTAAGGAAATTTCCTGCAAATACAGACAAGGAGGAGTCCACCCAGGCATTGATGTCCCCCAGAATAAGCCCTGGAGATTCCAAGACCAGGGACGACACCAGCACAGAGAAGTTCCCAAGAAAATCACCAGCCACACCTGATGGGCAATATAGCAATATAAATCTAAAATCCACAACCCCTGCTAGCAATTGAAAGCCACTGCTTCAAATGAGTCATATGACTACAAGGGGAACCTGACACATTTCGTAAATGATCCCAAGATGATAGCCACTCCACTAGCCCATGGCCAATGCAAGGGCGATGAATCACACAGCAACCTGAAAGAACGCAACCTAATAAATTAGGGATGGGATTATCATCCAGCCAGGTCACCATGATACAAATAAGATCGACCTTCTCTAAATCAAATAAGTCATGCAAAATCATAGCTTTATTAACTACTGACCTGGCACTTATCAACATCGCTCCTGCATGGATGAATTTGTCACCTTCTGTACCCCCCACAGTCGGATTACAAACAGAGAGGGGGATTTCAAAATGGCAGGGGGATCCCTGTCCATACAGTATCTTCTTTTCCCTTTCCTGCTTGCTGCCCCAGCTCTGCCTCTCCTTCTTCTCTTTAATATACCCAACTGTTTCCATAACTTAAAATCTCTACATGCAGATCTGACAGCTGATCTCAAAATGGACAAGGCTGCCTAAGACTGCTGGGAGAGCACCTAGTAAAATTAGTACCTAAGCACATTTTAAAATTCTCACACTCCAGTTTTACAAAAAATACTATTTGAACCTCAGTACTACACTCCAACCACTACACGTTCGACCAAACTAAGAGAACTTCCATTGGCAGTTGAGAAAAAGGTAGGTATAAATGGGACCCACCCACAGCTCCCCTAAGGCTAAGTCTGAAAGAGTAATCCTGTCCCAGAACAACCAGACAGAACTCTAAAAAATGTGCCTGATACCAAACACATATAAACAATCAAATAATTTCACCCATAGACATCACTTTTCAATCACTAAACATTAAATGAAACAAAATTATACAACGCAATAAGCATACAACATACAATCACATAAATCAAAGTGCGGTGAAAAACAGCTCTTCAATGTCCAACAAAAGCAAAGCCCATAATTGTCCAGGTCCCAGGGTTACATCAGATCTCTGGGCAAATGGCTAAAACAGATGAAAGTAAATCAAATGAAATGCTGCGCCCTGGGCTCCCACCCAGAAAGAGTGACCAGAAATATAAATCAGAGCCAACTTACTGCCACTAAGTTGGCAAAATTCAGGCAAACACAGGAGTTATAGTTACAGGAAACAGTAGAAATCAGAGTAACTTCAATGTGTCAAAGTTTTGTAAAAAGGAAAAAAAAAGGAAAGGCTCACAAACAGCAGGAGCCTTCCAATCCTCAAGACTTTTAATTGGCCCTTGAACAGTTCTTTCATTCTCCTGCTGACCCAGGCACAGAGCAGCCTCTCCCTCGGCGTCCCAGCACCCAACCTAGGACGGTCTCTCTCACTGTCTTCCAGGGACACTCTGCAAACTCTACTGGTGCAGTCCCAGACTGGTACACTGAACCTCTACTGGTGCAGCCCCAGACTGGTACACTAAACCTCCTTTCAAATGCACCTACTGTCAGAGAGCACAACTGCTATGCTCACCAGCATGAACTCCCAGACAGTCAGGAATCCAGCCACAGCTCATACTGCAGCTTTCCTCTGCTTCTATAATCACAGAACCAGACCATGGGCTGTATCACCACTGCAGCCCCCATGAGAACCAGTACTTCCAGTCTGCAGCATGGAAGAACCATTGGGGAAAGATGAGCGGTATTCCTGTGTATAGACCTTGTTAAACAGACAGAACTCAGTCGGGCTTATGAAACATAGAAACAGAAACACAGAATTTGACGGCAGATAAGGACCGCTTGGCCCACCCAGTCTGCCCATTTCCCTACCTGATGGATAAGCTGCAGATCCTAGTTAACCAGCAGCCTACTTCTTCCTACCCCCAACCCCTAGAATTGCCTTATGACTGCCCCATGCATGCTTGAATTTCACCACTGTTTTGACTCCACAACCTCCTCTGGAAGGCCATTCCATACATCCACAACCCTCTCTGTGAAAAAATACTTCCTTAAATTACCTCTGAGCCACCCCTTCTATCTTCAAATTGTGCCCCCTGGTTCTTGCACACCTCTTTTTTTGAAAGATGCTACCCTCTTGGACTTTGTTGATTCCCTTGAGGTACTTGAAAGTTTCTATCATGTCCCCCCCTTCCTCCTTTCCTCGAGGCTAGACATATTAAGCTCCTCAAGTCTCTCTTCATATGTCTTCCGGTGCAGACCCTGCACCATTTTAGTTGCCCTCCTCTGGACAGCTTCCATCCTGTTTATGTCTTTGTCTCCCTTTTTTCAGAGTGGACTCCATTTACTATTACTCTCTGTGTCCTATTCTCCAGCCAATTCTTTACCCAGGCTGTCATCTTGGGACCCACTCCCAGGCTGGCTAACTTGTATATTAATCTTTTGTGTGGGACTGTATCAAATGCCTTACTAAAGTCTAGGTAGGCCATGTCCACCGCCCCTCCCTGATCAACTACTTTGGTCACCCAGTCAAAGAAGTCTATCAGATTTGTCTGGCATGACCTTCCCACTGTGAATCCATGCTGCCTTGGGTCCTGTGCCCCTCTGGCCTCTAGATACTCAACAATTCTTTCCTTCAGAAGTGATTCCATCATTTTCCCTACCACTGAGGTTAAACTAACAGGTCTGTAGTTTCCTGCTTCTGCCTTGCTCCCACTTTTGTGAAAGGGAATCACATCTGCCCTCCTCCAGTCCTCAGGTACCACCCCATCCTCCCATGATTTGTTAAAGAGGGTAGTCAGTGGTGTCACTAGTTCTATCCTTAGTTCCTTAAGAATTCTGGGATGAATCCCATCAGGCCCCATTGCTTTGTCCACCTTCAGTTTTAAGAGTTCTCTCAGAACCCTTTCTTCTGTAAATGGGCTGGTATCAACTTCTGTATCCAGAGTGTTTCTACTGTTTGTTTTAGGTATCTCCCCCTCTTCCTTTGTAAATACTGAGCAAAAATATTTGTTTATTATCTCTGCCTTTTCACAGTCACCCTCTGCCCACCCTCCTTCCCTGTATTAAGCCTCACTATCCCTCCCTTGGTCTTCCTTCGCTCCCTGATGTACCTATAAAAGGTTTTATCCCCCTTCTTAACTGAGTTGGCTATCTTTTCCTCGGTTTGGGCCTTTGCTGTTCTGACTGCCTTCCCAGCTTCCTTTTGCTTTAACTGATACAGTTCTCTGTCCTGTTCCTTCTGTGATTCCTTGTACTTCCTGAATGCTTTCTTTTTCTCTTGAACCTTCACTGCCACTTCCTTTGAGAACCATAGTGGTTTCTTACCTCGTTTCGTTCTGTTTATTTGCTTTACACAAAGGCTGTGTTACCTCTGTGTCCTGGCATTAACCAAAGTCTGTTTCATTGCATTGAAGCCAGATTTCTACTGACAGTCAGTGTTAAAAATGTCAGATCTGCTCATATCAGACCTGCTCAGACTCCACATTACAGCCCTCCCTGAAAGCAATAAAACTAACTTCTACACTTACTCACTAAAATGCTATCTGCTTCTGAAAGTCCCTAAAACTAGCACTAACTATTTTAAAACCACACTCTAATACCCATTTAAGGGAAGTCTAAGGGATCTAAACATGTGCATCCTGGAAGAGAGGAGGAAGGGGGGACATGATAGAGACCTGTAAATTCCTCATAGGGGTGAATAAGGTACAGGAAGGGAACATTTTTCAGAAACAAAGGCGTACAAGAACTAGGGGACATGCAATGAAGTTGAAGGGGGAAAGTTTTATGAGTGATGTGAGGAAATATTTCCTCACTGAGAGGGTGGTGGATGCTTCAAACAATTTTCCAGTGGAGGTGGTAGGGGCCAAAACAGTGTTGGGGTTCAAGGGTTCAAGCATGCATGTAATAAGTGTAAAGGAAAACAGGTATCAAAGTTGAGGGAAGGCACAGACCAGGTAGGGTCTGCTGTTGCAAAATAGGCAGGGAAAGGAGGGGCAGACTAGGTGGATCAAGCACCCCTTATCTGCCAACAAATTCTATGTTTCTGTGTTTCTATATTTCTGTGTATTATACTATAAATTCTAGTGTAGTGTGAGATCAGCTCCTCTTCCACTGTTGTACTATAAACACAACTCTAGTGTAGCAGGATTTGCATCTCACATACCTTACTGTACCATCTGTACCTTCTAGTGCAGAGAAAGAACAGCCCCATCCTCTATTATACTGTAACCTGTAGTGTAGTGATAGTGAAGGAAGAGTTCCCCACACCTATTGTACTGTAACTTCTAGTATAGTTAAATAACACCCATCTTTTATTATACTGTAACCTCTAGTTCAGTAAAAGAACATCTTCCCCAATGTACTGTAACCTCTTTTGTACATACTATAGAAACATCGATGTTGATGACTGAAAAAGGCTCTTACTCCATGCAATCTGCCCACCAGATCTAACCATTCTGCCTAGCCCTAGTGGCAATCCACCTTTCTGCTACTGCCCCCCCTTTTTTAACTACACCCATGCCTGTCCCATCCCTGTTTGAAGCTGCTGATAGATTTGGCCTGTACTACTTCCTCTGGCAGCGTACTCCACTTATCCAGCACCCTCTCCATGAAGAATTGCTTACGAACATCCTTTCTGAATATACCCAACAGCTATAGTAAATTCCCTCTCATCCCTGTCCCTGTATTTGAACTCAGAAGGAAGAGTTCCTTGATGTCCACCCTATGTATTCCATGCAGATACTTCTATGTCTCAACCATGTCACCCCTTTTCCTTTTCTTTTTAAGGGTGTCCATGTTTAGGTCCTGCAACCTCAGATTGTATGTTATTTTCCAAAGTTCCTGGATCATCTTAGTTGTCCTGTACTGTATTGCCTCCACTTTGTTGCAGTCTTTCTTTAAGTGTGCTCCAGTACCTTACGCAGTATTCCAAGTGTGGTCACACCAGTGACCTGTACAGTGCGAGGACCACCTCCTGACCTCTACTACTTATCCCACCTCTCTATGCATCCCATCATTCAGTTTGCTTTGCCCACTGCCCTGTTGCAGTATGCAGACAGTTTTCAGGTCTCTGATATCATGACACCTAAACCTTTTTTTTCTATAGTGCTATCCAGCCCCACCGCACCAGGTCTGTTGCACCCTTGGGTTCCTTTTCTTGATGTACATTACTTTACATTTCCTTGCATTTAAGCTCAGCTGCATGAACTTTGACTAGCTATGCAACCTACCCAGATCCTCCTTAAGTTTCCTTCTGCCATCTTATGTGTCTACTCTTGTGAAGGTCTTTGTGTTGTCTGCAAAATGGGAGCTCTTACCCTTGATGCCTTCACCTATGTCACAGATGAAAACACTATCTCAGGTTTAGCAAGACCTTTGATTCCATTCCACACAGAAGGCTAATAAAAAGCTAGGTGATTTTGGAGTAGGGGACACACTGACCAAGTGAACAGCGAACTGACTGGGGGTAGGATTCTGAGGGTGGTCATCAATGGGGTGCATGTAGAGCCCAGGGGATTCATGCCTGGGGTACCACAGGGATTGATTGTGGGACTGGAGCTCTTCAAGGAAAGGGAATCCAGAATAAAGGATGTCTCTTTACTGATGACACTAAGATCTGTGGCAAGGTGTTCACTGAGGAGGGAATTAGAGAAATGAAAAGAGACCTGGAA
Source organism: Neoceratodus forsteri (assembly GCA_016271365.2). Lineage (NCBI taxonomy): Eukaryota > Metazoa > Chordata > Ceratodontiformes > Ceratodontidae > Neoceratodus > Neoceratodus forsteri. Next base: position 607,078,355 of record CM057452.1, read on the forward strand.
AAACTGGAAAGGTGATTCACATTATAGCAAGTAAGCATCAATGCAAAAAAGTACAAATTGATGCACGTTGGTAGAAAGAACCCTAAAATGGTCCCTGGATGGGGTAGGATGGGTGGCACAGACAACTGAGGAGAGAGACCTGGGGTCATCATTAGTTGCAGCCTTAAGTCCACTGCTCAATGCAACAAAGCATAACAGAAGACAAACAGGATGCCGGGACGTATAGGAAGGAGATGTGATGATGGTAGGAGAAAGGAGGTGATACTTCCCCTCCACTAGTCTCTGATAAGGCTGCACCTGAAGCAGTGCATGTAGTTGTGGAGTCCATGCCTCTAGAAAGACAGAGACTGCATAGAGACCATACCAAGGAGGGCCAGGAAGATAATCCAGGGGCAGCAGGGCAGATTGTAGGAGGAAAAGCTGGCAGACCTTATCATGTGTAAAGTGAAGGAAAAGCAGGAAAGGGGGGATGTGACTGAAACACACAAGTTCCTGCAAGTAATTAACAAGGTGGATTGTTAAGACTTGATTATGAGGAATGAGGGCACAGTGACCAGAAGACACTGGTGGAGACTGGTGGGGGGGGGAGGAGAGTCAGGAGGGACATGAGGAAGTTCTTCACAGAGTGGTTGATGGACAAGACTACCCAGAGAGGTGTATGATGAGATTTAAACTTGAATGGAACAGATATAAGGGAATAGTGGGATCCACAGGCAGGGGAAGGGAAAGGAAGGGATACCCAGGAAAGAGAGTGACAATCAGCCACTAGGGCTATTGGATCTTTAAATCCAGCCTGGCATTGGTCCCAGCATGGAGCTAGGTAAGGAAATTTGCAGATCAGATGGACCTCTGGGTCTTTGCCAACACACTCTGCGTGTCTGTGAATAGGGATTGCACACCCACTTTACTACCCTGGATACCCATTAATTCCCTTGGTAAGGAGAAATGTGTCCAGACTTAATCTGAAGAACTTTACTGTCTTCAGATGTGCTGTCTTTACTGATTATCTGTTCTATAAGTGTACCACCCACTGGGAAAAAGTTCTTCCTTATGTTGCCCCTGAATTTAACACCACTTTGGTTTTCAGCATTTCCCCACATCCTGCTGGAGCACACCAGATAAAACATCTCCTTCTGTTCGGTCTTTTTGATACCCTCGAGTATGTGAAAGACTGAGATCATGTTATCACTCAGCCTCCTTTCTCCAGGATGTACATGTTAATGACCTCTAGCCCCTCCTCATAACTTTTGTCATTCATACCTCTGATCATTTTAGTTGCACTGAACTGCCACAAATCACTTGTACTCACCAGAGCCACCAAGTTTTCCACCACCACGACACCATACCCCTCAATACCAACAACAGTCATAAGGTCCACAATATCACCACACTGTAGCCATCTCACCCACAAGACTTGATTCACTCATGTTTATCACTTCTTGTAGCCACCATATTCGTTAGGTTCCCCAACCCCACATAAAGAATACTGGTTGGGCAATCATGCACAACCAGCCTGTGCTGCCACAGAGGGGTTCTGATTACATCAGACCTCCAGAGCGAATTTCAAGAGGTCTGATGTACTGTAATCAGAATCCCAAGGTGGCAGCTCAGACTATCTGGGCATGTGGTTGCCCGACCAGTACTTTTTTATAGTGTATATTTTTTTTTTTAGTTTTTATTTAAAAAAAAAAAAAAGTAAAATGTTTTCACAGTGCTACCGCAGCAGGCAGACGGTTTCAATTCAGAACTTGAACTGATTGCTGTGCATGCAGCAGTGCTGTGAAAAACACCAGCTATCTTGAGGATTTTGGATCAGCTGGAACTTTGTTGTACCACAGAAGGGTACATCTGGGTTCCATGACCTTTGAAACGTGGTACAAAAAGGTATCAACTGGCTTGGAAATTCATACAGAACAAACCCTCTCTATACACTGTAATATACTCAACATCAGCTCTAATACCAGTCAAATGGCCCCCCAACATCACACAACCCCTCCTCACCTAAAGACCTGATTCACTCATACCTACTTCCATCTGTACCTATGGTAGTCATCAAGTTCCTCACCACCACAACATACCCATCAACACCAGCAACAGTCATAAGGTCCCCAGCACCACCACACTGTATCCCTTCTCATTTACAAGACTTAATTCACTCATTCTTGCCACCACCTGTACCAGCCCTAATTCACCTGCAAGACTTGACTCATTCATACTTACCCCCACCTGTACATAGTACATAGTCACAGTGTTCCTTGCCACCACAGTATACTAAGGCTGTGCAGAATGCATTTTTGTGTAAACTGTGGAATAATTTTCCGCAGATCATGTAAACCATGGAATAATTTTCTATGGATTGTGGAAAAATAATTTGCTTTTTATGTGAACTCCGGATTATTATTCTGCAAAAAAATGTTTGCATGTGAAATGTCAAACTCCTGCAAATGATGGAAATCAGAGGAATTTTCTAAAATTCTGTGGAATTCCATTCCATTGGGAAATTCAACACTCCTTACAGTGCTACAGTGTATCCCTTCCCATCTTAAAGAGCTAACTTAGCCAGCTGGCCCAGTAGCACAGCTGTAGAGTTACCACTTGCTCTGCTGGTGACCCAGGTTCAGGAACAGCCTCAGGTTACTTGGGGGCTGGTGAAGGGAGGGAAGAACAAGCACCCCAGGGATAGCTCTTCTCCCCTGGGAAGGGAGACACAGCGTTCCACTGTATGTATGGTGCCTGGCACAGGCCGGGAGGCAGTAAAGTCTAACCATAATAAGGGGAGGTGCAGCCAAGGTATGCTGGCTTGCACATGTGCATGTCATTGCAAGATAGCACACTTGAGGAGAAAAGCCAGGAGCTGGAGGGGAAAAAAAGTTATGGCCCACCATTGTGCCTGCACCCCCTCAGTCTCAAGCATGACCAACATGACAGGCCAACCACCAGTACCGTGATTTTAGGTATGTGGTGGAATACTAGTAAGTTCATGAGAAGGTCGGTGAAGGGGCTGGAGGCATGCTGTCTGATGAGTGGGGGAGCAAGGTAAGGCTTCAATGGAAAACAGAAAACATTGCTTTAGGCAAGTTTACCAGCAGCAACAGCAGTCAAAATGTTATACAACACTACCATGCCCTACACCTTTGTTCCCATAAAAAGTGAATTCCTGTCAAGAGACTCACTGATGATAGTTTTGCTTCTGGGTCAGTACAACTCCTCATACTAGCTGTACCTGCCAAGGCAATGATTTTGTTGTTTTAGTTTCTTACAACAGGGGTTTTGGATAGGGCTATATAAAACAAATATTATTTGTGACAAATACACGTAAATACTGCACTTTTTACAAATACAAACATCACTCTTAAATATTTGTGTTGGAGGCAGTATAGCCTAGTGGTTAAGAGCACTGAGCTGCAAACCTGGAGACCTGGGTTTGAATCCCACCAGCCCCCACTTGCATACTGTGTGACCCTGAGCAAGTCACTTAACTTCCGTGTGCTCCCAAATCACACCTGGAAACAAGCTCTGGCTTACTGTGCCTTTCCTGGTTAAACAATTTCCCCTTTCCTCTTTCCCTTATTGGTGTTAAACCACATAAAGTAACATTAGACCTGAGCCGAGGATCAGTGACACACACATATGACTACCACTGCTCACTACATAAATCCATTTTTATTCATAAATCATCATATATTATTGATAACTCTCAACTTCTTGGCCTAGTGCCACCATTAACCACAGAAACTAGTCTGAAATTTAAGAATATATTGTTGCTAAATATGAACCTGCAAGCAGATACAAATACCAGAGACGCAAATACAAAAACAAACAAGCATTTGTCAATGCCAGATGTTTGCTTGCTGGTATCAGCACTGGAAATGTAGGAGTTAGACAGATGCAGAATAAGAATGGCAGTGAAGTATTGAACTTCATGCCAACCCCACCTCCATCCGGTAGAGACAGACAGGCGATGGGGTAAGTGTTTGGGTTATCTCCCATGACGGTCATACCATGTCATCTCACCCTATTCTACAGACACTGACACATGTTGAGGTGTGCCTTGGGGTGTTTGGCTTTACAGTCACCCATTCTATAAGGATATACACTGAAATGGGTGCACCATAGGAGAATGGAGTGAAGTCTGGGGCCGAAGATTCCAAGGTACACCTCGATGCCTGTCAGTGGCTGGGGGGGGATGGGATGGCATGAGCAGTACAGTCAGCAATCCAAAGGCACACCCCAATGCCTGTCAGTCTGTACAGGGTGGGTCATTATGGTTAGAAACCCAAACACCCCGGATGTTTGTTGGTGTTTGCACTACAGATTTTCTACATGGCCTTTTTCTGACCTCACACCTCCTGAAAGCGTTTGGGACCTCTTCTCATGAAGAGTGGCAGTGTGATTTTGTCACTATGTCCCTAACTTTGAGTTCCAACAGCGACCATGCATGAAAACACATATCGGGCAGGGTGTGAAGAATGACAGCTGTACCATCCACAGGGAGGTGTGAAGAAATGACAATGTTGAAAATCTGTAGTGGGAATATTAAAAATGCTCGCACTTCCGAGCATACTTGGAAACTATGCAACGCATGCGTGTAACACAGGCATTTTATGGACTTTCATCACCAAATTTTTAACATAGGCATTTTAGGACCTTTGCTCATGAACAGTGCCACTGTGATTTCCTTAATGTGGCAATGTTGAAAATCTGGAATGAAAATATTACAAATTTGCGAAGTTACAAACGTGCGTGGAAACTGCGCAATGCACACTCATAACACAGTCATTTTATGGACTTTCATCACAAAATTTTCAATATAGGCATTTTTGGACCTCTGCTCATGAACAGTGTCAGTGTGATTTTCTTAATGTGTCCTGAACACTGATTTCCCACAGTAACTGTGCTATTCTGTGCCAGAACTGTGAAAACACATTTTAGCCAGGATGTGAAAAATGACAGCTGTACAGTTCATAAGGAGACATGGCAAAATAGCAATGTTGAAAATCTGGAGTGAAAATATTGCAAATTTGTGAAGTTACGAGTGTGTGTAGCAATTGCACAATGCACGCTCATGAAACAGTAATTTCTTGGATTTTTTCCACCAAATTTGCAACATAGACTTTTTGAGAGCCCACCTCATGAACACTGGCACTGTCATTTCATTAATTGGTCCCGAAAGATGATTCCCTGGAGTGACCGCGAAATCACCTTGTGGGACCAAATAATGAAGTCATGAGGAGGGGTCCCAATAACCCTATGTTGAAAATTTGGTGGAAAAATTCCCAAAAATGCCTGAGATATGCACCAAAGTTGAAAAAAGCCTATTTATGCCATTACACAGCTTACCGGCATTTCTTCAGTTTGCGGTTGGCTTTGAAGAGCGCAGACGTGTTCCCGGTCCACCGAAGATCATCGCGCTGCGCTCCAGAGGTAAGGTGGGGTGAGTGGGGGATGTGGAGAGGCAGGGTGCACAGAGGGTGGGTGCGGGTTGGAAGGGGCCACCGGAGTTGACAAGGGACTGTTTTGTGGTTTGCAGGTTAAAACAAACAAAAAAAAAATTGCAGAATTTTTTTTGTTTTAACAGGGGCATTTGGCACACTGGGGTGGACTCCAGTGTGCCACCCAACTGATATTTTTTGGTGGGGACCATGGCCCGACAGGGGATTGGGCACCCCATCAGCACATACTGAAGTAAGAGCTAAGGGGATTGGGCACCCCGGCAGAAAGCAACTGTTTTTGGGATATTATGCCAATGGGGAAGGGCCTCTATTGGCAAATTAAACTGGGCAGGAGACTGAAGCCGACGGGGATTGGGTCCCCATCGGCAAAGAAAGACAGTTTTGGGGGGGCACATGATGCTGAGGGGGATTCAGCACCCCCTTGGCATTGGGGGCTGTGCAGTATTGTTCGTGAACATGGCGGTGGCTTGCCACCACGTTCACAAACAATATTACACTAGGCAGTGTTCCACCCAGCAATGACAGTTCACTCCCTCATAGCAACGGAATGGCTGACACTGCAATAACGAGGCGGCCCCTGATTGCTGCGGCAAAAATGTTATAAGTTGGTGGCACTTTTGGAAGCCAGTGTCATCAGTACACTGTACCTCCATTGGTCCACCAGTGCCAAGCCCCCAAATGCTGTGCCTCCGTTGGTTGCCACAGTGCTGCGCCTCCATAACCCACTTCTCTCCTAAGCTGACGCATAATGTTTCTTTTGCATGCGTGCAAGCAAACATAAAAATCAGCCCTAGTTTTGGACTATTCTGGGCAATCAGGCAGAGAGGGGCCATAATAACAGCAGGCTATGTAGTAGACTAGTCCTGGACCACCTGCAAACACCCAGGGAAGGAACAGTCAGTCAGATAAGCAGTCAAAAATAACTTAACCCCCTGCTCTCCTGCTACATCATCAAACTTGTTTAGTGTTTCTTATTGTGTATAAATGAAGCTTTGCTGTTGTGTTCATTATGCATGTCTTGAGTCACTGTGCCTGCTTGCATGCCAGGATGTATACTCCCCACTGACAGCAATCCACTTATTTGTCTCATCAAGGGACTGGAGCAATATTTATTAATTTTTATTTTGCACACCACTGAAGAGGGTTCCTATTTTATGCTCTGTACATGTACTACTATCTGTACCCATCTGCATGCACACTGCTCCCACAGCAAGCCATTTTGTTTTTTGCCAAAAGTATTAGGCAATTTTTAATTGACTTTTACATCTGTGGCAGCCAAGACCCTCCCAGAGATTGTTTGTGTTTATGTTACACTTGCTGCCTGGCAGCTGGCCTGTCAGGACCTATGAACCATTGAATAAACATGCATTCATTTTGCCAAATGAATACGTAATTCAATTTATTTGACAGGCGTCGCCTCAAGTATTGTTTGTGTACACGATGGCGCTCTGTAGTTGGGTTGACATTTTGGTTTTTCATTGTAAATCTTTTATTGCATTGTTCTGCTTCATTTTCTGATATTTCTAAATCTGCTGGCAATGAATCCAAAACCTAATAAATGACTGTTTTGGCTCATGAGGAGTTTGATGTGGACAGATTGGTCACCTACAGATAGCCCTGACACAGTTTTAGTCTCAGAATGTGGTTGCATGACAGACAGCAGTACTAGCCTCTAGGTAGCCCAACACCACCCCTACAGTACTGGTCAAATGAAGACTGATATTTTGATATAATAATTTTGCCTCATTCTTCTTTCTTTTGCTATTTTGATATTAATCACATTTTCCAAATAATCATGGTATTCACAAATACTAGTTATTTAAATCAGATTATAAAATGGATTGGGAAACTAAATCAAACTAGTTAATCAGATTTCAAAGGTGTGTATTATCATAGACTTGCCAGGCTCTACAAAACTCTAAATCTCCATTTACCTTGGTGTGACTGAAAAACCTCAATTTCTCCTTACACACTGACACCATCCATACAAAGCCCTGCCCTAAGCTAGATGCCCTGTATCACAACAAATCTTTCTCCCTCTCCCTGTCTGTCATGAGATCATTCTCAAGATGATCCTCTCATTTTTTTACTACATGGTCGTGGTTTACAGCACTGCTCCTTAAACCATCCCGGCAATATTGAACCCTCTCTTTCATGCCTTTTTATGTTTGCTTGCACGCATGCGCAAGAAACATTTCATTACAGCTTAAGAGAGAAGCAGGGTTTTGGAGGTGCAGCACTGTGGGGGCCAATGGCCCCAGTGCCTTTTGAGGCTTGGCCTGATTTCCCCAATGTGGTGGCATGCTGCTGCTGACACTAGTTCAGCCAGTGTGCCACCACCTTGAAACGACCTGTCATTGCAGGGCGGTACTTTGCCGCCCCCAACTCAGATCATTTGCTGACGGGGGAGCCCATTCCCCGTTGGTATACTGTAACCCCCTCCTCCATTTGTTGTGTGCTGAGGGGGTGCTCAATCCCCCTCAACATCATGCACCCCCCCAACAGTCTTTCTTTGTTGACAGGGGGCAAAATCCCCATCGGCTTCGGTCCCCCCCTTCCCAGTTCAATTTGCCGTTGGGCAGCCTACTCCACGTCAGCATAATGTCCTCCCCAATTTGTTGTGTGCTGAGGGAGGTGCCCAATTCCACGTTGGTTACAGCCCTTCCCCCCAAAATAACACTCAGGTGGCTCACTGGAAGACCACCCCAGTGTGCCAAATGCCCCTGTAAAAAAAAAAGTCCCGCAATGTTTTTTTTTTAAACCTGTAAAACAGAAAATGGTCCCTCATTGAGTTTAGTGGCTTCTCCCCTAGCCTGTGCCCACCATCTGTGCACCCTGCCTCCCCCACACCCCCCTCACCCCATACTTACCTGCGGAGTCCAGCACAATGATCTTCAGTGGATGGGAACATGTCTGCACTCTTCAAAGCTGACTACAGAGTGAAGAAATGCTGATAAGATGTATAATGGCATAAATAGGGTTTTTTTCAACTTTAGTGCATATATCAGGCATTTTTGGGAATTTTGGCACCAATTCAGCCACTGTCATGGCATTATTCGGTCTCGAAAAGGTGATTTCATGGTCACTGCACGGAGTCACCTTTCAGGACTTAGTAATGAAACAACAGTGACAGTGTTCATGAGGTGGGTTCTCACAAAGCATATGTTGCAAATTTGGTGGAAAAAATCCAAAAAATGACTGTTTTATGAGCGTGCATTGGGCAGTTTCCATGCATGCTTGTACCTTCATGAATTTGTAATATTTTCACTCCAGATTTTCAACATTGGCATTTTTACACACCTCTTTATGAACAGTATAGCTGTCATTTTTCATATCCTGACTGAAATGTGTTTTTGCACTTCCGGTGCAGAATAGCACAGTCACTATGGGAAATCAGTGTTCAGGACACATTAAAAAAATCATGGTGACACTGTTCATGAGCAGAGGACCTAAAATGCCTATGTTGAAAATCTGATGACAAAAGTCCATAAAATGACTGTGTTACAAGTGTGTGTTGTGCAGTTTCCATGAATGCTCAGAAGTGTGCAAATTTGTAATATTTTCACTCCAGATTTTCAACATTGGCATTTTGCCACACCTCCTTATGAACAGTACAGCGTTTGCACATCTGGCACACAATGGCATGGTTACTGTGGGAAATTAATGTTTCTGACAGATTAAGAAAGTCATAGTGACAGTGTTCATGAGCAGATGTCACAAAATGCCTATGTTGAAAATTTGGTGAAATAATTCTACTAAATGACTGTGGTACAAGCATGTGTTGCGCAGTTTCCACATACGCTCGGAACTTTGAGCATTTTTAATATTTTCACTACAGATTTTCAACATTGCCATCTCTTCACACCTCCCTATGGATGGTACAACTGTCATTCTTCACATCCTGCCTGATCTGTGTTTTCGCACATCTGGTGCAGAATGGCACGGTCGCTGTGGGAACTCGAAGTTCAGGACACATTAACAAAATCACACTTTCACTGTTCATGAGAAGAGGTCCCACATGCTTTCATGAGGTGGGGGTCACAAAAAGGCCATGTTGAAAATTTGTAGTGCAAATACCAACACACACCCGGAGCATTAGGGTTTCTAACCATAATGTCAAGCTCTGTACAGAGTGACAGGCATCAGAGGTGTAACTTTGGATCACCGGCTGTAATGCTCATGACATCCCAGCCCCACCCTGAAGCCAGTGACAGGCATCCAGGTGTGCCTTGCACTCTTCAGCCCCAGATTTCACCCCATTCTCCTGTACTGCACCTATTTCAGTGTATGTTCTTATGAAATGGGGTGACTGTGAAGCCAAACACCCCAAGGCACACCTCAACACTTGTCGCTGTCTACAGGATAAGATGAGGTGAAATGCCATGAGCATTATGGGCAATGACCCACAGGCACACCCCAATGCCTGTCCATCTCTGCAGGATGGAGGTGGGATTGGCATGAGTTCAATACTTCACTGCCACTCCTATTCTGCATCTGTCTAACTCCTGCATGTCCAGTGCTAATACCAGCAAGTAAACATTCTGCATTGACAAATGCTTGTTTTTGTTATGCTCTAAATTGCCCCCTGCACCCACTACTGCCCCCTCTACTCCCAGATTTCATCTCTGGAATGCAGGTGCCTGTCTCTCTGTTCTTCTTTTTTTTCTACATACTGGTTTAACTCCCCAATGCTACCTGTCTTCCTTCTTAGTCATTGGGGCACTGTTGCCAGTTAATCACTGGGGTGTTGCTGCTTGGAAGTATGCTATAAATGGTGGAGCACTGAATACATAAATAGATGGAATGAATTAATGAATGAATGAGCATAGCCCCAGAGAAGGGAGCTGGAGAACCAACCAAGCAAACTGGTGGGCAGCATGAGGTTTGCAAAGCAGCAGATGTAGGCCAGAAAAATAAAGGAAGGTGAAGCATAGCCAAAGCAGGGATGGCAGTGGCAGGAGGGACATTCAAGGCATGCAAACAGTAGAACCAAAGCATGAGCAGACACTGGCATGGGCAACTAGGGAAGATGGAGGATTATTAGCATGGGTAGCCATTAGAGATGGGCGCGAAGTGGTCTCAATTCGCTCCGCAGAGTGATTCGAGGAGTGAAGGCGAATTTGCGGAGTACTTCACATTATGAATGGGTAACGTGAAGTCCATTGAAACCAATGACTTTGCGTTATTCCGCCTTCCAAACCACTACTCCACCAATTTTTAAGGCGAAGTACATTGAAAACAATGTACTTTACCTCTCTTTGCCTTGTTTTAAGCTCCAAAGGCAAATGTTGCATTGATTCATAGGATTTTAGGTCACATGGGCTCTACACTGTTCTGCACAGCCTCAGTTTGGAGTAGTGCATGTAGGAAGCTGTAGGAGACAGTCTGCTCTGAGAGCTCTCTGTTTTTCAAACCTTCTAAAAGTTGCTAAAAAAGTATTTTTGAGTCTTTTTTTTTTTTTTTTGCTGAAACTTTAGTTCTTCGATTGTAGGAAACTCTCCTGTGCTCATATCATCAAGCATTTATTGTTTGTGTGTGGATTTTGAATGTTAATGTACATCATTCAGTCTGTGTACTGAGAGACAGTGGAGGTGTGCTTTGGAGGAGGGGCATATCTGGTGTAGGTAGATTTAAGTTTAAGAAATAAGAGTTCTTTGTTTTTTGGTTATATTGTTCTTGTATAACTGACTGTGTTATTGTACACACAGTAATATTTTCAGCAGGGACACTAGTTTACCGGGATTGAGAAAGGGCAAATTCCATTTTGCACATTGTAAAAAACGGTACTGTCACCGGTATCTGTGAAGCCAAAATTCGATTTTACCGGTGTTTGGTTTTGTGTACTTTATTTAACAATTTTTAACTCTACTAACATGCATTTTAGCTGCTTTGACCTCCACTATTGCACATCCTTCCATCCTTGTACCAATTTAAAGTTATTTTAGGTACAAAATATGATGGCAGCAACAGCACTACAGCCCCCATCCCTGAGGTGTGATGGAAACAGCAGCAAGGCCCCCATCCCTCTGGTGCGATGGCAGCACCAACAACACTACAGACCCATCCCTCTGGTGTGATGGCAGCAGCAGCACTGTGGTCCCTATCCATTAGGTGTGATGGCAGCAGTACTACATTCCACATTCCTCAGTTGTGATGGCAGTATCAGCACTATGGCTCCCATCCCTCAGGTGGGACAGCAGCAGTACAACATTCCCCATCCACCAGTGGTTATGGCAGAAGCTCTACAGCCCCTGCCTCTCGGGTGTGATGGCAGTATCAACACTATGGCCCCCATCTCTCTGGTGGACAGCAGCAGTACAACATTTCCCACCCACCAGTGGTTATGACAGAAGCACTATGGCCCCCCGCCTCTCAGGTGTGATGGCAGTAGCAACAATGCAATCCACATCCCTCAGGAATGATGGCAGTAGTGACAGCACTATGATCCCCTTTCTTCAACACCCACACCCCACATGCACAAGTTACAAATTACTTAGTCTCTTTGCTTGTTAGAACTCAGATGTGAATTAATCTGAACCACCACCACTACTAAGGTGGACCACATTTGTTTTTTCTTATTATTTAGCTGCCTGAATTGATTTCTGCCTGTGACACCACCGACCAGGGTTTGGGAACAGGTTTGGGTGTTGGAGCACCGGCTGGGGGTGAGGCCTGAGAGTCCAACGACCACCGCCTTCTCCTGGGAGGGAGGTATATTCACAGCTCAGCATTTGCTGGCCCCAGGTGGAGGCTGAACGCATGGCAACACATTGGCCCTCATTGCAGAAGAGAGCGTGATGAACATCAGCTTGTGCCTTGACATCATGTGGCCTATCACGCCTCACGAAAATAGAAAAACACCTGCTGGCCACACAGGGATGGTTTCTGGTCCCTCCATAGGCATGAAGCTCCAGACACATGTATCTGTTCTGACCCCTGTTAGCCTCCCACAGGCATAGGGGTCCACCGATGAAGGGTTATTTTGGGTTACCTGGTAGCATGGCCATAAGGGGCAGTGGACGATAGTGGTGGGGACTCAGCAGCAGTGGTATGGGGACTTGGCAGGCCTGAAGGAATGGATGGCCAGGGTGTAGGAGGAACAAAAAAAAAACTGCCTGAATTTGCTTCTTTGAAATAGTCTCTTCACCTAAAAAAAAATTCACAAGTGATTAGTGTAGGACCTTCTAATGCATCTCACAAACATGTGGATTTCTTTTTTAACCTTGGTCTCCATGAAAAGGGTGTCTCTCAGTTTTCATGTCTGAGCTCAGATGTGAATTGAGCACCACTCTACCCACCAGCATCATACAGCCCCTGGGGTCTTACTTTCCGTGTGTCACTGAATGTGCTTTCCCTTCCACTGGCCAAGCATAAGTACACTTAAACACGTAACATTTGCTTTTTATTAAAGCAGTCTGTCAGAAAACATTTTGTTGTCACAGAGACTGACACAACAAGTGGGAGAGAAGGTGCAAACGATGAAATGGGCAGACTAGGTGGGTTGTCAAAGTCTATGTTTCTATCCCATTCACCTAAATAAGTAGTAAGGCAGCTTGTGCCTTGTGAACATACTTTCATTCAGACTAATTTTCAATCAAACAATTGAGGATTTTGGATGGCCCTGCTGATTATAAACTTGAATAAACTAGTTGGTAACAGTGATCCTGTGCTTAGCAATCTATATCCTAGATGTTCATATGCAAAAAATACAATAAAAGCCTGACTAAAGTCTAAAAACAAGCTTATAAAATGCAAAATGTATCTGAACATTTAATCTTTACCTATACAAAATCATTGCAGCCCGAGTAAAACTCAAATAAATTACAAGGTACCCTGACTACTGTGTGATGTAGTAAACATAGATTGGTATTTGTTTTATAGTTTTTGTAAACCAGGTAAGCCCACTAGGCAGAACTGCCTGTTTTCAGAGGTGATCCAGGAGCATTGCAGAGGTTAAGTGACTTGCTTGGAGTCACACAGTATGCAAGTGGAGGTTGTGGGAATCAAACCCAAGTCTTCTAAATGTATTCAGTTCGATCACTGTTTGTTACTCTAACCACTAGGCTATACTGCCAGCCATAACACCCATATATAATGTTTTAATATATGATTTCAATAATAGTGCACAGTACCTACAGTGCAAATTATGATCATTGAACACTTTGCAACATTTTACTAAAACTGAATTATTTCCCTCTCCATCTGCTTATGTTTTCTTACCCCAAAGTGGGTGTATAGTTGACAGAGCACTGTAAATAGCCTGAGGTTGCACTACTGCTTGCAATGCCAGGGACTCGGGATCTGAAGTGAATTCCCATTGCTAGAGGTCTGGCCAGGGGAGTAGGATTGAGCACCTGGGGGGCTGCTCTCCTTCTCTGGGAATGGTGGACTGCAGATCCTGCTGCTCTACTGCCACCTGGGTGACCACAGGTGGTGGTGCAATGAGACTGCAGAGCAATCGGGAAGAGAAGAAGCTAGCCAGGATCTGGAGTAGCGGCATGTCTCTATTTGCCCTACTTCCTTGGATCCCCTCGAGTGTTGGTGCCCTCAGGAACAGAGGCCAGAAAACCAGTAACAATTAACTCACATCGGCTGCTGGTAGAAGGGACCCAGCTGCCCCAGACTTCATAACCAGTTTCCATGAGGGACCAACTGGGCTGCCCGACACACATTAAAGGACTGTGGAGGGGTGACCTGGGGTCCTCTCCCTTCCCACCTGGGGGGTACAACCTAGGCAGGAGGGGGCAGGCTCACAGGAACTCCTGAGAATTACCTGGGGTGAAGCTAGGGGATACCCAGCCTAGGGATCTCTGAAAAGGAAAAGGAGAAAAGGGGGCATAGAAAGAGAAAATAAAAACATTTAAAAATATGCTGAAATCTTAGGGATTCTGTGCAGAGAAATGCAATTTCCGTGAGGCACCGGTACAAGAATTCAAAATCCGCAAACCAAGCAGGATTCCGTGATTTTTACCGGTGTTACTGGTAAAAACGGAAAACCATTGTCCCTGATTTTCAGTAATTGTTGAAATTTTTTTGCTGACTATGTGTGTTGTGGTCTGGAGGGACCTGGTACAGCACTGAGGTTGTTTAAAAAACCTTGTATATTACTGAAGTTTTTAAATTTGGTACGCATCACTTGTAGACAAATTCTGTGTGTGTGTGTGTGTGTGTGTGTGTGTGTGTGTGCGGTGCATGATGTGACATCAACTAATACACCTTTTATAGTGCCACAGTGTAATTGCATGCACATCAGTGTGAACCTGCTATCCACTGCAGCTGCATGATTTTGTACTGCCATTGTGGTATATTTTTTTGGTTTTACACTGCAATAATCTACAGTCAGTGCTCCCCTACCCTCCCCCAGCAAAAGGTATTCTTTTCCAGAATGGATTGCTTGTGACTTGAGAGCACCACTGGTTAGTTATGGTGTTGTTGAACTTGTTACTTTGCATCTGTATCTGTTGTTGAAGCCACAGTTGTTTTCTTGGCGTCACATCCAGCATCACCCCCCTGGCCCCCACCCAGAGCGAACGTTCCAAAATCTGAATTTGTTTAGAATATTCCTGTTGCTCCCCCAAAAATGCCTACAAAGAGACATACAAGCAAAGCTGTTTCTTGCCATGGCACTGCTGCCAGTGGTAAAATTGTCTCTGGGCATGGTAGTAGTACGCAGTTGCAGAAGTGCATTGCTGATGAGAGGAAAGGTATTTCTCCTTCAATGTTTTTTACAGCGCAATCAGTAGCTTCACTCATAGTTGGAGGAGATGATGTTGTCCCAGCTCGTGGTGTTAGTGCAGTTGCTGGTAGTGGTATGAGTATTGCTGCCTCAAGTTCCACTTCTGACCAGTTTACCATGTCCAAAAATATAGTGGAGTGTGAAACAGTGGCAGTGAGTGACAGTGTAGAGGATGTCATACTCCACAGTAACATCCCAGTAACTGAACATGAGGATTCTGATAATCATGTCAACGATAGCACACAAAGTGAGATTTCTTCCACCGCGGTTCAGATCATGCATTTGCCATGCAGTGATTTACAGGGTGGTGAAAACATTTCAGGTGATGGTGGTGCTGCTGCTGCTGATGATGATGTTGCTGTGGTTGCAACATGCAGTCCATATGCCCACATCGAACCAGAAGATGTGGATGATGTTGATGAATATGATGATGATGTCAGTGACCCCTGTTTGGAACCACAGAAAAAGAAACTCAAGGTGGCTGTGTCTGGGTCTGTTTACATTTCCCCCCTCCCATAAAAAGTTGTGATTTATCAGTTTCAGTTGATAATGATGACCCAGTAATAATGATAGGTAGTCGTGGTGATCAGTTACAGCCCAAGTGTGTACTGCCTGAAAAATCATGTAGCACACCCCCCACTTCATGGCTTAAAAAAACAGAATCCAATAAGCAGCATCAGGGGGGACATGTTAAAACTAGAGCATCAACATCCCTTGTTTTGGATTTTTTGTGGAAGATGCAAATGATGAGTCAGTTGCAATTTGCCAAATTTGCCAGGTGTGTGTGAGTCGAGGTAAAAAGGGGAGCCATCTGGGCACAGGGGGACAGCATACACATCTTATGAATAGGCACATGGCACTGTGGACCCAGCACAAGATGGCAGCTAATACGTGTACCACAGTGGGGCGTTCACCCTCGTCATCAATCATAATGAGCATGTTATCCTCTTCCATGACTGTAGCATCAAGTAGAAAATTAAATGTGTGCAGTAGTGATAAAATAACAGCAGAGGATTACTACAGGCATGATGAGGTGGAAGAGCAGAATGATTTTGAAGTCTTGTCCAGTGGTGGTGAGAGTAGCAGTTTTGGTGGTGGTGGTGGTCAATGCAGTATGTGTAGTGCAAGTGGTACATCAATCCCTGTTGCTAAATCTGAGAAAATAACTGCACTTCTGAGTTTGCCATCACCTGTGCAACTGTCTTCATCACACGTCCACACTCCACCCCCTGCCATTCACAGAGCAGAACTATTTGCCATTACACCTCATGTAAAACATTTAAGTCAGCCCATATTACAGGGTGTTTTTGCGCATAAGCTGAAGTACCCACCCAATCATACAGTGTCACATGAACTTAATGCTGCTGTAGCTGAAATGCTGGCAATTGATCTTTTGCCCTTCTCCTTTGTGGAGAATGCTGGGTTCCTGTGGTTTGCTGCACGGGCTTGTCCAAAATGGACCGTACCATCCAGGACATACAGTACTTTTCGACCAGTGCTGTTCCCGAGTTGCACCGTACTGAGTCCGACTCAGTAAGACATGCCCTTCAACATTCCTCCTCTCCATTCATCCATTTAAGTATGGATATGTGGATAGGTGGCAAAACAGTGGGGAGTTCATATTTGTGTATAACTGCACACTGGCCGCAGGTGCCGGGGGTTGTTTATGCTGTTGGTAGTGTGAATAATCGGTGTAGTAAGGTGGAGTGTCATGGTAGCAATCTTCCAGGAATTCGACAGCATGCAACAATTGCTATGCACAACGTGACCTGTTCACACACACTGGTGAAAACATGTTGGACATGGTACTGACTGAAATTGACAAGTGGCTGAATCCCCTGTCCCTGAGAGCTGGGTTCATACCAAGTGACAATGGGTCAAATGTTGTGAAATGCATCATGAATTGTGGCTTTTTTTGGGTTCCATGCATGGCCCACTGATTAAATCTTGTGGTACAGGAGTTTCTGCAGCACCCTGATATAAAGGAAATGCTGACAGTTGCACGCCATATCTTTTCTCACTTTTCATGCTCTGCAAAGGCCTGTGACCAACTTCAGCAGTTGCAGATCTGAAACAGCCTTCCACAGCACCGCTTGAAGCTGGAAGTTGTCATCCTGTGGAGCTCCACTTTATACATGGCAGAGAGGTTGTATGAACAGTACAAAGCCATCTCAGAATATCTTGTCATGCAAACTAGCCATGACAGTTCCGGGGCCTCCATGTCTATGATGACTGAACAGTGGTACCTCATGGACTCTGTAATAAGAATCTTGAGTCCTTTTGAACATGCCACACAGGCAGTGAGTAGTGAGTCTGCCTCCATTACCCAATCAATTCCACTGCTGTGGGTGCTGAGGCAGACATTGGTGAATGTACAACATAGCCTTGATGTTGCTGGAGACAGTGCTAGCAGTGTGTTGCTGAAACATATGCGGACAGTATTCAACCAGAATTGTCACATCTTGAGCATTCAGCGTAGTGACAGCTTTGCAATAGCAACAATGCTAGACCCACGATACAAACGTGGAATTGTCTCAGTACTGGAGGGAGGTCATGAAAAGGTAAAAAATGTCAGTGGGCAACTGGTGCGCTTGGTTCATGGGGCGCATAAG
Source organism: Neoceratodus forsteri (assembly GCA_016271365.2). NCBI lineage: Eukaryota > Metazoa > Chordata > Ceratodontiformes > Ceratodontidae > Neoceratodus > Neoceratodus forsteri. The sequence continues at coordinate 607,096,156 of CM057452.1, forward strand.
TCACGTGCCATGGTCAAGAAACCTGAGCAGCATAATCAGGCTGAAGGTGAACCTGGAGGAGTAGTATCAAGCATATCCTGTAAGGGGAAGGGGAAGGGGACTGCAGTTTCAGGTGGTCTGTCATCAAAAGCAGCTGGTGTTAACCTACTTTGGGAGGCTTTGTCCCAAGTGGGGATTTGTGACATAAATGATTCCGGAGAACAGGATGATGCATCAACCACTGGACTTAAAGCAGCACAGCGAATGGTTGAGTCATATGTGCCTGAAAACAGGCATCTGTCAATCACTGATGATCCTCTTTTATACTGGAGTGGAAAGGTCAGTGAATGGCCAGAGCTGACCACTGTGGCACTGAAGTACATGACATGCCCACCCTCCAGTGTGAGTGTCGAGAGGGTATTCAGCTCAGCAGGTGCAATAGATCAGGATCGTCATACAAACCTCTCTCCTGCAAATGTCAGTTTGCTGACATTCATAAAAATGAATGAGAGACACATACCAGCTCTGGCTGCAACCTCAGTATTCGTAACCCGCCATACTCATGGTTTTGCTGATGTTGAAGAAAGGGACCATCCTGGTGGCAGTGACAGCATGAAGAGGCCTACCACTAACATAGATGTTAACACAGTGGAGAAAAAATTTCCCCGTGGTCTGAATTCAGACATGGAAGACTGCGAGGGCAGCTTTCTTTTTCTGAGGATGATGATGAATGATGATGAGGTTAATGTTGGCAGGTTTTAACTTAAGTGGTTAAAAGGCTGTCACATGTCTTGTATGATACATGTTCTCTTTTTCATAAAGTAAAATCACTGTCACACTCATACTGACTCAAATTCCATATGTCACGTCATCATATTTCTAACACAGAGAACAGTATATCCTGGCCCCCGAACTACCACCACCATAAGACCACTGTTCTCCACTGCCACCATAGGGAATGTGACCGTGTCCCCCCCCAGACTACCACCACCATAAGACCGCTGTTCTCCACTGCCACCATAAGGAATGTGACCATGTGTTCCCCTGGACTACCACCACCATAAGACCGCTGTTCTCCACTGCCACCACCACCACATGCAGGAAGACATGAGAGGGAATGTCATCATGTGCCGCAGCTATGACCACCAGCACACACCACCAGTGCCATTGTGACAATATTTTTCCATTACATTGACCATGCCAAGGGAGAGGGAGTCAAACAGGAGACCACATCCATCAGCCACAGGCACAAGGCTTCTTACTATTAAAACTATAAAGTGAGCATGTGTACTAATGTTTTTTATGCTATTCAACTTCCTTTAGCTGTGTGTTTTGTTTTCTGTTGCTTTTCTGAGCTGCAATGGTCAAACACATACGGTCAACTTATTTTGTTTTTTTACAGGTTAACAACAAATGACTCTCCTTCGCTGAAGGTCTGTATCAATGGTACAGCAGCAGTACTGTCTACAGAAACCTATGGAATATCCATTTCCAATCCATACCGGCAAGTATATCAATTTTATTTCATCTGTTCCTTTTTTTTCATAAGAGTGCAACAAATCCGACTGAGGATTCATAAACTAGGTGACATGTGTACATCACAAAAATTATTTCTGCAACATATCATGCACTGTATTCCAAATTTGCAGCTTTGCAGCCAATACAGTGTTGAAAAAGTTGGACCCAGGTTGTGTTACTTGACAAGGTGTGGTTTTGAAATGTAACTTGAGTTGAGATGCAGGGACACTGACACAGTGTATTTGTTACACAGCCTGGTACTAAATTAAGTTGTGATCTGATGATTGCAGTGGGACAGCTTGCTATATGTGTTAATCCAGATACCTGTGGAACAGCCACGGCTTAAACATAATGTCTTACTGCTGCAATCAAGTTATAATAAGTCCTTCATTTCTTTTTTTAGGAAACTTCCAGATGCTTTGTTGTGTCATAGTTGCCTTATCCAAAGAACTTCTTCAACATCAGGCCCCCATCCGGGCTGGGGCAGACATGCAACATGCAGAAGTCATTTCAATCGATGACCATGCCCATCATTACCAGACTGGAGAAGGCTGCAGGTGAAATCTGTGAAGAAGTAACCAAATAATAAACCATTAATGAGACCTACTTGCAAATATTCTCCCCCTCAAAAAAAATACTTACCTTCATTGGCTTGAGAGTATTCCATTTCCAATTTCAATGCCAAAATTTCTCATCAAGCACTGGAATGTGCACACCAACAGTATGTGTGAACTGTGATACAAAACAATACAATGAGTACATGTCTATATATGTCAACTCCCATCTAGAAAATACATATACAGTATCTCAACTCACCAAGGCTACTATTAGTCTACACAAAAAGGGCACTCTTCCATCTGGTTGAGGTGATCGCATCGCATTTGCAGGAATCGCAGCACACTTTGGACCAGCAACAGTTCTCTCATGGTCATCATTTCAGATGGAACACTGAATGGATTCATGTCATGTTATCCCTCCTTCACACGGTTTGGCAAGACACTGTGCATCATGAGTACACCATCATGACAGTATGTAAAGTTTCTGGACACAAGACAGATGCATTTTGGGGATGCAGAAAAATTCTGGGGACTCTGTGTGACCACTGCGAGCATGAGTGACTGCGCAATACATTCTGGGGGAATTTGCATGTGGTGTAACACTCCCATTTCACTTCCTCAGCACTTGGGAATTTTCTGGACTCAAGACAGATGCATTTTTGGGATACAGAAAAATTCTGGGGACTCTGTGTGACTACTGCGAGCATGAGTGACTGCGCAATACATTCTGGGTGACTTTGCATATGGTGTAACGCTCCCATTTCACTTCCTCAGCACTTGGAAATTTTCTGGACACGAGACAGTTGCATTTTGTGTGCTATGATTGTGAGCACATAATGTCATACTTAAATTATAAATTAAAGCAGCAGTGCAACAATGTGGTGAAAATTTTGACCTATACTTTTTTATGCTATTTTACATTGCCAGCCACTAGTTGCCTCCTGACTTGTATGATACCCTTCTTTTCACAATTTGTGTCTGCTTTAGTACTTTTTCTCATGTCTGAAAAAAAAGGAGCACACCTTTTAATATGGCTCTGACCAGATTTTCATCAGTATTTGCAGCTGTTTTTGAATAAATATTGTTCTGTGAGATCATAAAACACTGCCTGCTGCATAATTGTTAATTTTACAACAGAAGTAATATATAACAACTGATGGAGAAAAACAGCGGAAAATACTGACGAAGACCTGGTCCACACCATATTAAAAGGAGTTCTCCTTTTATTATTTCAGACATGAAAAAAAGTAATTAAGCAGACTCAAATACTGGAAAGAATTATATCATACAAGTGAGGAGGTAAGTAAAGTGGTAATGTAAAATAGCATAAAAAAGTATAGGTAAACATTTTCACCAGATTGTTGCACTGCTGCTTTAATGTCTAATTCAAAAAAGAAATATTTCTGGAATCTTAGTAATGTTTACTTTGTGTCGGGACTCGTGATTTGAAGTGTTTCACAAAAAGCATGACTGAGCAGTGCAAGTATGTTATGTTAAACTGCATATGTGCCAACAGTGTTCTTTTCTGTGTATGTAGACATTGTCCAGCTAAGTGCAAACATACATATGGTGTGACTTGTTGCAGTATCTCAAGAATAAAGATAAGAAAGAATATATGATGTATATTTTATTTGTACCATCAGCACCAGCGGAGTAAGTGATATGATATTTTTTTCAGAGGTATTGGATCACTGTGCACCTCAATCATTCACAGTGCACACATGACTTTGCGGAGATCATAGCACAAAAAACACATGCTCTTCTAAAAGTCATGTGTGCAGTATGTGACTAAGGTGCACTCTGGCCAGACACCTCTGAAAAAATATCATATCACTTAGTCCACTGATGATGATGGTGACAATAAAATATACGTTATTCTTATCGCTATTCTTTATACCATAAACACTGAAAGAAGTCAGCAATATATGTTTGCAAGAAGCTTCACAATGTCTGATGTCACACACACACACACACACACACTCACACACGCACACACAGGAAACAACACTGACTGCACACATGCAATTTAGCACATCATACTTGCACTGCTCACACCAGCTTTTCCACAACCACTCCACAACAGAAAGTAAACATTACTGAAGCACCTGATTATAATAACAGGGCAATAAGGAGTATGTATGACTGTATGTGTATGTATATATTTAAAGGGAAGCAGTCAGCAACAGGAGCTCCTGCCCCCTGCAAAGCTTACCCTCCAGTTAAGCTGTTTAAGTATGTTGCAGCATTTTTCTCACACCGCAACATACTTTATTTTAATAAAGAAAAGTCAGCGACCTGGAAGTATGGCGGACTGGATGCTATGGGGGCTCCATTATGTGTAAAAGAAAGGTGCAGCAAAGATGCACCATGTGCTTCAATACTTTTGTATTGAAGTGCATGGTGCATCACCATTGCACCTTTACACACAATGGAGCCCCCATAGCATCTGCCATACTTCCGGGTCACTGACTTTTCTTTATTAAAAAAAAGTATGTTACGGCATGAGAAAAATGCTGCAACATATTTAAAAGGCTTAATTGGAGGGTAAGACTTGCAGGGGGAGGAATCTCCTGTTGCTAACTGCTTCCCTTTAAACTAATACTGTGTCCTTCCCTCTGTCTGATATTAAACATAAACAAAAGACAAAACACTACAGCAGTGGGGGGGGCGAGGTGTGCTGAAAAAAAAAGCTAATGGGGGGATCCCCTGATGTTCCAGTAGCAGATGTAGCATCAACACAATCTGCAGCTGGTGTTGCTCGATCTGCTCCACCTGCTGCTGGACAGCACCCACCCTCTCATTATTTTCCTCCACTGCAGTCTACAAACGTGCTATGTCTTCCTGTGTTGCAGGCATTGTGGGATCCACTGGTGCTGGGGGAAACCAGGTAGTGGTGGTGGTGAGGGCGATGCTGGTGGCAGTAGTGGGGGTAGTGGTGGAGCAGCTGCTGCTGTGGCCTTCCTTCTGCTGTGGCAATGCACAACAGCAGCACCCTCTGCCACTGCCACAGAAGGGCCAGCAGGTGGAGGCCTGGCCCGTTCGGTGGCAGCCTCCCACTCCACCTTGTGGTGGTTCAGCATATGTGTGTGCTGGCCCCAAGTTCCCAGATGTGTCCTCTGGGGGCCACAGCGCACCTGCACACCACAAAGAAGACACACCACAAGGCTGCTGTCCCACCCAACACAGTTGAAAAACTGCCAAACTGGGGAGCTGCAGGAGGGACCAGGAACAGGAGGGGCAGATGTAGTGCCAGCAGCAGGTTTATCCATGCTACAATGACAGACTTAATGGAGACATCCCCAACAGCAGCAGCAGCCGCTTTGCTGACTGTTGGCATTGCAGTGTCGTGTATCCATAGGGGGCTGCACCCCCCACACACCCCAGTCTCTAGGATTCTAACTCCGAGTTGGAATTGGACCGGGGGGGCAAACACCCAGCAAGGCAGTCCTGATCGCCATACAGATCACCACAGCGACAGGTGGATTTTGCCTGATTCCTGTCACTGTGGTGGTCTTCGTGATCTGGGAGTCACTGTGGCAATGGCATACCCCAGCAGCATGGTCATGCACCTGGGGATCCACCTGCTGCTGTGGAGGTGGTGCTGCTGGAGCTCCTGTAGCTGCTACTGGTGGTGGTGGTGGCAGACTTGGTGGATGTGGCAGTGGCACTGGTGGTGCTGTTGCTTCCAGAAGGGGGTGAGGCAGGACCAAAGAGTCTGGAGCGGTCCAACGCCACCCGGCTATGACCCCCATGCGTGCACACTCCCCTCCAGCCATGGACCACATACTGTCCCTGGTCCATCACACAAAAAAACACTCCTTCCCTCTCCGACACAATGAGTGACTTCACACACACTCACACACACGCACACACACACACAAAACAAAACTTATAAAACAAAGAAATCGGTCACCAAAAAGAACTGGTAAAACAGTACAAAAAAAGGAAAGAATTAGCTTTTAAAAAAGCTTTTGGGTTTTAGAATTTGCTCAAGAAAGAAACTAATAAAGACGAACTCTCCTCTCCTACACAAAATGCTTCCTCCTTCTACCTCTGCAAAGGAGAAAGTGAAAGTAGTTGCTTATATGACTCACTTCCTCCCTGTCTGGCTAAAGTATGTGACTTACAGTACTGTAAGCCATGTGATGTGTGGGGGGGTGGCTGCCTAAAGTGCCTATATTGTGGTCATTCTGCCTTACTTTGCGTTAAGGCGTAATAACATTGCAAAGTCATAATAACAAAGTGAAGTGAGCACTTTTCATTGCCTACTTCGCTTAGCATTATGATAACGTGAAATGGCCACTTCGTGTTCACTTTGCAAGCGGAATTTAATTTCGCAGCATCTCTAGTAGCTATGCAAGGAAAGGCATGTTTATTTCAATGGCACCCAATCCCTGAGTCTCTGGGCACCATACATAAAAACAGGTAGGGCGATACAAATAAATATAAGAAACACATACAGCATGCAATGAATATTAAAACAATAAATAAAATAAAATTATATAATATCTAAAATTAAGCCAGCTCTGGTCAGTCAAGTTCATCAGGGAAGGCCAAGTGTAATAAATAAACCTTTAGACACTTTTTAAACATCTTGACTGCCAGGGCCTCCCTAACAATGACTGGAAAGGAGTTTCAAAGGGCTGATCAGGTGACATCAAAGTTTTTAATCTGGCCCTTGGAACAACAATGAGGTCCCTGGTCAAGGAGTGAAGGGAGTGGACTAAGGATGCAGGTGTCAGTAGATCAGCCAGATAGCCAGGGCCCAATCCATATAGGGCCTTGTAGATGAGCAAGCCCACCTTGAAGATGATTCTCTACCTGACAGGCAGCCAGTGAAGAGCTCGCAGGACTAGGGTCACGTGACTAGACCTAGATAGGCCTGTCAACAACCAGGCCACTGCATTCTGCACCAGCTGCAGGTGGCGGAGGGTCCCTCCAGTGACCCCGAAGTAAAGAGCATTACAGTAATCAAGCCTGGATGTAACAAAGGCATGTACCAGTGATAGTAGATCCTCAGGCAGAACTAGGGGTTTAATCCTGGCAATATTCCTTAAGTGGTAGAAACCACTTTGTACCACAGATGACACCTGAGCTTCAAATGTCAATCTATTGTCCAAGATAATGCCAAGATTTGGCACCCTAGGGGAGGCCATCAATGGAGCAGATCCCAGGAACAATCCTGTTGCCACTCTGGAGGCACTCCCATTATGCCTGTAACTCGGCTCAATCACCAAGACCTCCATCGTGTCAGGGTTCAGTTGCAACCAATTAGACGACATCCAGTCATTGATTTAATCCAGGCAGTTGTTAAGCACTTCTACGGTACCTGTGTTTCAGGGGCAAAGGACATATACAGTTGGGTATCATTTGCTTTGCAGTGAAAACGCAAACTGTAATGCCTAATGAGCCCTCCCAGGGGCACCATGTACACCATGAATAACACTGGCAACAAGATTGAGCCCTGAGGGAGTCCACATTGTAGGAGCTTCAGGGAGGAGGAGAAATTCCCCAACACCACCCATTGCTTCCTGCCAGAGAGATAGGACTCAAGACAGTTGATGACAGTACCGGTGAGTCCACAATATTCTTTTAGGTGATCAAGAAGCACAATGTAATCCATGGTGTCAAATGCTGATGACAGATTAAGAAGCAGAAGAACTGACCTTTCTCCTGTATCTCTAGCGCTGAGGAGGTCATTTTGCACCTTAACTAATGTCATTTCTGTGCTATGCCTGGCCGTGAAATCTGACTGGAATGGCTGATAGATATCAAAGGTCATGAGGTGTTCCTTTAGCTGCTGTGCCACTATCTTCTTATCAACCTTTCCTAAAAATGGAAGGTCGGAGATAGGACAGTAATTTGCCTGGACATCACGGTCAAGAGATGGCTTCTTCAAGAGGGCCTCACCAAAGCCTCTTTCAAGGCACCTGGAAAGACTCTCTCCAACAACGAACACCGGACAATCCCAGCAAACACTGGGTCAATGGTTGCAACACATCTCATCAAGAAATAAGTCAGGGCCAGGGTCCAATTCACAATAAGTGTGCATGAGCTTCAAGATCACCTCAGTGACCTTGGCCACCATCAATGGTTTAAACTCCCTCCAGACAATCTGGATGCCTCTGCTCCCCCCAACCTGATCACTGCGAGGCAAAACTTGCCTCACTGACGAGATCCCCGACTGGATAGAGAACACCCTGTCAGAAAAGAACTGAGCAAACTTGTCGCATAATGCAGTTGAAAAGGCTTTTTTCGGCTGTAAACAGATTGGATGCAAACGTTTGTCCACAGTCTGAAAAAGATGAGATGATCCTTTCCTCCTTTTCCCTTGGTAATCATAATAATGAGCACGCAAGGCCAGTTTGTCCTCCAACTGGGCCTTCCACCAGCAATGTTCCAACTTTTGACCCCTGATCTTCATTGCGTTGAGATCCCCATCAAACCAAGGGGATCTCAAGTAAGAGGAACTGGGTCACATAAGGACCGGTGCGATGGCATTGAGCACCTCAGATACCACCTTATTATAGGTAGCCACAGCCTCTCCTGTGTCAATTGCACAGGTCACATCTACACTAGATAAATCAGCTACCGCCAGCAGTCCCTCTGGGGACAATCCCCTTAAAGGGTGATAGCTAATCATCTCAACAGGGGAGGGACTTTTAAGGGGCCCCAAACATAAACTTCACCATGCAATGATCAGACCACACAACCTAATCAGTCTTGAGATTCATCACCTCAAACCCCAGTGAGAAAACCAGGTCCAATGTGTGGTCATGGTGATGGGTTGCAGAAGTAATTACCCAGTGATGTTATCAACTGAAGGGAGTCATGACCAAATTGCTAGGATTCGTCGTCAATCCAGGCACTGAAGTCCCCCAGAATCAGTCATCTGGGGGACTCAAAAACCTTGTTGATGACAAAATCCATGACCTCCTGCAGGAAATCGCCTCCCAACCCCGGAGGGCAGTAAATGAGGAGAATCCTGTAGCCTGCACCTGGATCCCCACGCACTGCCAGACACTCGAAAGACCTGGCTGACCTCACTGGGTGCATGGTGAAGCCCAAGCTGGATCTAAAGCAAATGGCCACACCCCCACCCTGGCATTCCCTCCTAGAGCAGTGCACCATGGAGCACCCAGAGAGGATGGCTGCCTCCAAAACTGGCCTGGCATCATCACCCAATCAGGTCTCCATAATGCAAGCCAGATTGACCGAAGAAATCAAGTCTGCCATAATTGCAGTCTTGTTCCTCATTGATCTAGCATTGCACAGCACAGCCTGAAGGGGACTAGTGGTTACTACAAGCCCCCCAGCTACCTGCCCACTTGATCTGGTAGGAACCTTGGGGACAGAGACCAAGCATGTGCAAAGCACAGACACCCACAGCAGGCAGCAGAAGCCAATATGGCAGGAAGAAATATAGGAGACTGAGGAAACCATACACATGAAAGTAAGCAGGAGCAGCAAGAGGACTGCAGAGCAAAAGATGAACAGCATCAGGCAGATGGATGGAGAGAATATAGAGATCATTATGAGGGAAAGCCATGGAAGGAGGATACAGAGCATAAGGCAACCATGGTGGGGGAAGTGGCATGGGCAGAACTGCCAGTGGCTGGCAGAGAAACCAGGAAGACTGGCAGTGGGTTAGGCAAGGGCCACAAATCAGACAATACAGGTAGGAAAGAGCAGCAAGAGTGACCCACTGTGCCCTCAACAAGAAAACAAGTGTGCAGAGAATGCTTAGAGAATGCAATCTTTGTATTGCTCAGTGGGTGGCATGACACAGGTTGCCCACTACACCACCATAACTTCAGGCATAGCCAGACTAGTTATTCACCATTAATTGGGTTATTGTTACCTAAAACCAGCCTGAGGAACATGAGCTCTGTCTACTGACAGTCTTCTCACCTTTTTCTCAAATCTCATGTGCCAAAGAGTCCACTTTGTATTGTGGCCTAAATAGTACTTCAATGGCTTTCTCAACCAGAATAATGTTATGCTTGTGCAACTGTATGACAATGTTTGTGGCCATTTGCACTATCTATTCTATTAGGAATTACCATCCTGTAGGGGTACGGAAGGAAAGGAACTCTGTAAAAGGGTTCCACCCCTAGAGGTGTCGAGGGAAGGGTCCCTTAGCTAAAGGTGCCTTAAGAAGGAACTCCTTCAGAGTAGAGAGGCGGGCCACTGGAGGAGGAGGGGAGGATGGTGGGGCAAAGAAAAAGTGCTTCAGATGAAGGCTGGGAGGAACTGCTTACTTAATTCAGGAAGTAAGCATGGCTGATTACTCACCCATTGAGCAGGTGAAGAATAAGGGGTGCTAGCTGCACATTTGAGCAGACTTGATAGACCTCTAGTCCTTTATCTGCTGACAAATTTTGTATGTTCATATTGAACTGCAGTCAGATCCTTTCAGTTCAATGACTTTCTCAACCAGAATACTGTTATGCTTGTGCAACTGTATAATGACATTTGTGGCTGTTTGCACTCTCTATTCCATTAGGAATTACCTACCTGTGGGGGTACTGAAGACAAGGAACCCTGTAAGAGGTTTCCACCCCTAGAGGTGCCACAGGATGGGTCCCTTGGCTAAAGGTACCTTAGGAAGGAACTCCAAAAGAACTGTAGCAGCAATAGATGGCTAGGAGGTAGAGAAGCAGACTGACAGCACCAGGCAACTTAATGAAACATAAATGAGACACACAAGTTAGCAGGATAGCTCCAGTAATATGGCTTGCACTGATGACAGCAAGGGGCTTCCTAAGGAAAGAGGGAACAGCTAGTAGGGCCACTATCCATGTCCATCCAACAGCGGAACCTACCTAAGTGAGCTAGGGAATATTGCTAAACTAACTAGTATTATGACCTGTGGCACAGAGGACAGAAAAAATTCCCTTTGAGGAAGAAATCTCTGGAGATCCAAGGTAGAGATTGCCATCCCTCCAGGCCTGGGATATTGCATTTAGTGATGGCTCTGCTACTGCCATTTAGAAACTCAAACAAGGGGAGTAGAAAATATTCAGATTTTGAGGAAACTCTCACTCTTTCCCCTCTAATGAGAATGTTGCGGAGGGTTGTGAGTACTGGCCTCTGCAACAAACTGCCTCGAAGGTAGTAGGAGGAAAGAATGACCACTGAGGTACTCGCTTGACCTACCAATCTACTATTTTGATCAAGTGAACCAAAAGCAGTCATGTGAGAATGCATTGAAGGTGCCTCAGCAGTTGATACCACAGCTAAAGGATAGCAATATATCCTCTCTTCACAGGTAGTCATAAATTCTAAATCAAGAGATGCTTCTGCGCACAAACAGCTAAAGCACCACCTGGAGTAAGGACATTCCCACTATGGGCACAGGTTGTCATGACTGTACTGATAGAATGGATTGCACTGATGATATCAGGGGGCCAGAAGGAAGGACTTCACTTTTGGCATCACACGCTCAGGATGTGGACTAGGGTGCAGAGCGAGGCCATCAGCTAAGAGTGAGCTCAGAGCCAAATATTGATGGACATGGTTGGCTAATCTCTTCTAGCAATGGAGCAGGCTATACAAGGTAATGCAGAGAATATCAGGTAATATCCAGCAAAATAACCACCTTCAGTAATGATACAGGCCATACCTGGTAAAGCAGGGAGTAACAGGCAATGAGTAGCATGGTAAACACCTGAAGCAATGGGCCTGGAAAACAAATAGTACACAGAAAAGTATGATAGCTTGACCTACCAATCTACTACCGTAGGAGATGCACACCCAGCTCAGGTTATCTGGGCCTTTAGTCAGTGCGAGGCTAGCAAACCAGTCCATTAATAAGTGCCAATTAAAGGTGACAAATACCCAGAGGATTTTAGCAGTGAAGACAGTATGCAAACAAGAGGTAAATGAACCACACGGGGATACGATTCTCCACTAAAACCCCTCAGTCCTCCACCATAAGAAAAACAAAGAAGCCACGGTAAAGTGCCGTGACCCACATGCAGATTTTAAAACTAGTTTACAGTGACAGCTGTAGCTGAGCAGACCTCTAGAGTATAATGACGCAGATTAAAACCCTCAAAAGGGCTGTTCACGAATAATTGCTTGATGCAATGCATTTAAGCAGGTTTCAATCATATGTTGAAAGTAATATAGAATTGCATTATTTATTTATTTAATTTTGGTAAGTAGGCAAGCCCACTGGGACCATGACAGTCCCTTTTCAGGGAGTGACCCAGAATTAATTACATACAGTAGGGGTGCAATTACAGACAGTGGAAATTTATACAGACACACATTCAGTGAGTTTCTCACTTTACAACATTCACTTACAGTAACTGTTCACAATCCAATAACAACAATCATCTGTACTCAAAATTTGTTCATCCACGTAAGACGTTTTGTTTTTTATTTATTTTTTTTTTTTGGTAACCGGATAAGCAAACAGATCCAATGGACAATTTTCAGTTGTGACCCGAGCCATACAGTGGCAAGACAAAACAGGTGCAAGTTATATTACAGTGGAATAACATATAGCACTGTGAATACAGAGGTGTCAGAAATAGTGATACACAACATCACCTCATAAGATAGAGGTTTAACATTTGGTTACAGATAATCACAGTAATAACATCAGGTGCAAATGGTGATTGAACTAAGGGTATCAGCAGTAACAGTTGCACTGGATGAGCTCAGACAGGTGCACCTTGAGCCCTTTTTTAAAAACACCAAGGGAGGTGCATTCCTGTATATTTTCTGGGAGTGTGTTCCAGAGGGGTGGGATGCTAACAGGAAATTTCCTCTGTCCTTGGGATGATCTGACTTTGGGCACATTTCGAAGCTGGCAACTCGTGGATCTAAGGGTCCTCTCTTTGGGTTTAGCCAATAGCGTTCTGGCCAGGCTTTGAGGGACATTTTCCTGCCTAAGTTTGTAGGCCAAACATAGGGATAGGATCTAACGTTGCCCTTCAAGCAGCAGCCATGAAAGGGCTTGCAGCACCTGGCAGTGATGCTCATGGGGCTGGGCTTCTGATGCAGACTGGCTTACCTGGTGGTATAGGGTTCTAAGCTTTTGCATTTTTGCCCCTTTAACAGTGAGTAGTACCGGCGCGCCATAGAACAGGGTGGGTAGTAAGGTGCCAGTTACCACCTTTAGATGGGATTCCTGTGTAAGAAAAGGGCATAGACGATATTGCAGACCAAGTTTCTGGTTCACAGACATGGTCAGCTGGTCAGTGTGTGCCTTGAATGTGCAAGTTTGATCTAACATCATGCCAAAGTACTTTATGGCTTCGCCATCTCAACCTTTGATCCATTGGAGAGAGTTGGTGTCAAGGATTGATGACCTGTACGGTCCCAAACTTGTTGGACCAAATAGCATTGCTTTTGTTTTTTTGTCATTCAGCATGAGGTTGTTTCTCACCAACCAACCTTCAAGGAGTTGTAGGTCTTTTGTCAGCTCATGGTTCAATGTCACTATGACTTTAGAAGACCTATATAGTACTGCATCGTCGGCATACAGGGTTATGTTTGCCTCACCACCATAATGCGGCATGGTGTCAATATATAAGGAGAATAGTAGGAGCCCCAGGATTGACCACTGGGGGACCCTGTTAAGTATTGGGCATGTGTCAGATGAGGCACCCTGCCATCTGACGAGTTGGGTCCTTCCCTGGAGGTAGTCAGTAAACCATTGCACTGTCAGACAGTCTAGGCCTTTTAGTTTTAGATTCTCGAGGAGTAGTTAGTGGTCTACCAGGTTGAAGGCCTTGGTGAGGTCAATGAAGACTGCACCGGTTAACTGATCTTTATCAAGAGCTGAGAATATGTCATGTGTCAGGCTGACTAGGGCAGTGTCTGTTACGTGGTTTTTCCTGAAACTGTGTTGCCTAGACATGACTATATTTTGACTCTCAATGTAGTCTATTATCTGGTTATAAACAACTCTCTCTAGTACCTTACTCAGGATGGAGAGGAGTGATATGGGTTGATAATGAATAATAAATAAATTATAGCGTGGTGGGAGCAAGCACTGTGGTTGGATTTAAACCTGCATTGGACAGGCATAGGGGAAAGAGAACATTGTTTAACCAAGAGTAGCACACTAAGCCGAAGCTTGTTTCCAGATGTAACCTGGGAGCACAAAGAAGTTAAGTGGCTTGCTCAGTATCACACAGTATGTACCTAGGCAGCTGTGGGATTCAAATCCAGGTCTCCAGATCTGCAGCTCAGAGCCTTAACCCACTGTGCTATACTGCCTCTCATAAAGGAAAAGCAGAAGGAGGGTCAGAAGCCGTAATCAAGTACAGGGCTGATGGGCAGACTAGATTGACCTAACGGTCCTTATCTGCCAATAATTTCTGTTTCTATGTTTCTATAATTTTCAACTTTTTTGTGTGATCCACCTTTATGGATTGGTGTAACCAGAGCCACTTTCCAGAGTGCTGGGACTTTCTAGGAGGGATCTGTTAAACAACCATATGACTGGGGCAGCAATAGATGGGGCAGTGATTTTGATTAGTCTAGATTCTAACTTATCGTGCCCAGCAGATCAAGGGGGTTTGATTTTCCTAAGTAATTTAAGGACCTCTTGTCTTGATGTGAGCTTAAAGTGGAAGTTTGGGGAGGGATGAGTAGTGTTAGACTTAGTTTGCATGGGTAGGGGTGTCCCTGGGTGTTGGGTCTTAAATTTGTCCAGTTCGGTGAAGAAGAGGTTAATTGCACTGGTGGCTTCTACTGGGTTCTTTAGGCAAGTGTCATTTGCTATTATCTCACATTCACCCTGTTAGATTCTGGTTTGAGTCTGACTGAGTGCAAATAAACATGTTTGAGCAGATTAAAATACCCAAAAGGCTGTATGCAAGCAGCTCTGTGAGACAAAGCAAAGGTGACAGTGAAGCAGCATAAGGACTCAAAGGCCAAAATAGGTAAACTTAAAAACATTCTGCTAAAAGGCCTGCAGCTGGAGCCGAGACCAAGGAGCCACTGGTAAATTGCATTGAAGCAGGTACTGAATCCCATGGAGAAGTAATATAGAACTGGAGTAGACTCAGGCTTGATTCCCACTGAGTGCAAAATAAATATGTTTCTTAACCAGCAGCACTGAATAGCCAAGCAAATTGAAATAGGTTTATATGCACAAATAATAATAAAGTGCGATTGCATGCTAATTAAATAGAACAACGGCTGAGCAAATATATTGATAAAGAAAGGGAACTGGAAAGTTTGTACAGGCAGAATAAACTTTTAAACATAATGAAGACTGTAGTGAGCAATCCACAAAGAAAGGTGTAGTGCACCAGAGTTAGAGGCCCAACAAAGAAATGGGGACTCTTTCCCCAACATGGAGATCTTTCTTTTTCTTCAAACCCCTCTTGTTCACCTTCATGCTCCTCCGTTCTATCCCCCCCTTGCCTGCAGTCCCACTGACCCCTCCCAGTCCTTTTGTCCATCTTCGTGCTGTTTGGTGCTGGGAAGTGGGGTCGGGGGCAGAAGACCCTCCCTGTTGGGCTTGTGGTGCCCAATCCCTGGCCAGAAGCCAGAACCTCCTCTGCCCTACAAAAGGGCCGTGGAGTGGACAGAGGAGGGAATGGGCAGCATAGTTGGGAGGGTGGAGGATGCCGAGAGCACAGACAACTGTAACTTTGGGCACATTAAGAAGTTGGCAACTCAAGGATGTAAGGGTAATCCCATTAGGTTTAGCCAATAGCGTTCTGGCCAGGCTTGGGGGGGCATTGGGATGGGGGGGGGAAGTGGGGTGGAGGAGGCGGATAGCATTGTGCTAAATTCACCTCCAAGCAATGGTTGGTTGAGCTACCTTCCTACCTCACCTCCTCCTTTATAACCCTACCACCCTCCCATTCCTTTAGATCAACTGACTCCCTTACTCTGGTTGTCCCCTACCGAGCCACCCAAATCTGCCAATCCAGTTACTCTCACCACCTCCCCAAATGTGGAATCCCCCTTCCAAATCCAGCACTCATCCTTCACCTACTCCATTAGCTCTGCCCTCAATAATTACCTTACAGCTAGCTGCTCCTGCCATGTCCCTCCCTAACTGAGGCAGTATAGTGCAGTGGTCTAAGGCTCTGAACTGCAAATCTGGTGACATCCAGCAGACCAGACCAGACCTGGGTTTGAATCCCACAGCTTCCACTTGCATACTGTGTGACCCTGAGCAAGTCACTTAACCTCCTTGTGCTCCCAGGTCGCTCCTGTAAAAAAGCTTTCAGCTTAGTGTGCTATACCTGGTTAAACAACTAAATAAATTAAAAAAAAAAAAAATAATAATTCTCTCCTCTAAGCCCTAGATAAACCCTACTTCCTACCCACACCTTCATTTTACCCTGTGCACACCCACCCCCTCTAGCCCTTCTGCCCTTCTCCCAATTGCTCCCCCTTACTTACCCCCCCTTGATCTCTCACAGAATCTAAAGGACCCAGAATGCTCTCCATGGGTCCCTCTCCTGCCCCCCCAAGGGACTTGTATCTCTCATCTACTCCCTTCCACCACCACCATCTTAAAGGGGTCTCTCTAGGACACTGCTTTATCCCCTTCTCTCTTGTCCCCCAAGTTCCCTTGCAGGGTTCCTCTCATGCCGAAGGGGTCTCTAGGGGCATGACTCTTCCCCCTCCCCCACCTCAACCCCTTTTCTTTCATGTAAGCACTTATTTACTTAATAACCTGGCACTTATTATTGTCCACTCGTTCTACATGTTATACGAAACACTGTTGTAACACTGTTTGTAACACCTGCCTTACAACTACATGCTAATGTTGATCTTGTAACTTGAATGTGTAATGTCTCATTCCAGTTGTATCCCTTCCCCCAGATCTCACCGGGAGGCAAGTGACTTGTTGCTCAGTGTACCTTCCGGGTGAAACATTTCAATAAATAAATAAATAAAAAGACAAGTACGTGGATTGTGTCCATGGCTCCCTCGGCGTCGCTCCCCTCCAGCTTTAGTCTGGGGCATGGTCGTGGTGGCAGTAGCAGGGTTTGTCGGGTGGAGTGTGGCTCCCTGATGTGACCTTGCCCCTGTAGGCAGAGCCCCGATTAGCAAGAGTGGAAAGAAGGGGCCGACAAACCAAGCTGTGCCACAGAATCATAGATCCAGGTGGAAAATGCACCCTGGACCTTTAGTTCTGCCCCAGCAGCTGCAGCAGCTTTAGAAAAGAGCCGGTTAGGAACACAGCTCCCTGGCCAGTTTTTTGCCTCCTCCTGCAGCACTGGAGTCCCGGGCCATGGTGGTGAGTGGGCTGGGTGCCCAAAATGGTTTTCACTTGCACCACGGGTGCCTGAAAAGTGGAAAGGTGAGAAAGAGGTGGGCAGAGTGCCCAAGAAAAAAAAAACAAAGGACCAGCACCCTAGTAAGAAAGGGGGGATGCAGTGGGCTCCTTAGGGGAGTTGCCAGCACTGAGGGGAAGGGGAATTAAAAGGGCAGTGGACTGAGTGCCCTATGAGAAAAAGGGGAGGCCCTAGGAGTGGCCAGAGGCCATAAAGTTGCCTTGTTGTCATTTTTATGTTGCTTGCACGCATGTGCAAGAAACATAGTGCCATCATCTGAGTTTTCGAAGGTGCGGCACCCCATCTTCCAATTCAGTCAGCCAGTTTGCAGGCACGGCCGCAGTTCTCCAATGACTGCTGCAGCTATCTATGACAGCAGTCCAAAATGCAGTGGCATACAGTTGAGAGGGAGAGCTATGCTTCAGTGAGCAGAGCTCCTCCCCCACACACACACACACACACACGCACACATATGCAACACGCATATTGCATGCTGGCGCTCCCTCCCCCCATGCACACACTGTCACGGCTGGCCAGGGTACCCAATCCCGTCAGCTCCGCCCCCACAAAAACTGTCCAGGTGCCACGCTGGGAGCCCACCCCAGCGTGGCAACAAATGTGGCAATTATTTATATTAGGGGACACATAGTGCCCCGGTTTTGGAATTCAGCGGATTACGGTACTTGGTCCTCCAAACGGCGGCAGTTAGCCATGCCCTCATTCAAACGTCAGTTCTCCCCGCCCCCCAAACACACCTCTTGCAATCAGCCAAATCGGATATCTCCACGCCCATTAAATGTATTTATTTTTTTTTTTTTTATGGTTTGAACGGGTTATTTAACTGACTTAATTGCAAAAGCACTCATTAAATAAATACATAAAACCAAAATATGCAGTTTAACGGAGTGTGATATTTTTCAGCGCCGCAGTCATTCTGATGTTAACTCCATCGAAATCATACTGTTATAAATATTGCAATGCAGATTTAAATAGCCACAACATGAGACTCAGACACCACTAAAAATGCAGCTTAATTATTAAATAACTACAGTAGTGACTGCCTTATGTTTGTTCTGTGGGAGAGCCCCGCCCCCCACACCCCCCAGGTCCAGGAATATATTATTTTGAGCACGGCAAATGATGCTGTCACTAGTAAAATAATTTAATAATTTCACATTTCGTTTTAGATGGCTTTAGTAGTTTGCAATAGCCTTATGCTTGTTCTGTGGGGGTGCTCCGCCCCCCACACCCCCTGGGTCCAGGAATATATTATTTTCAACATGACGGGGGTGCCCAATCCTCCGTTGGCTCCACGGCTGCACGCCCCCCTCAAACCTTTCCAGGTGCCACGCTGGGAGCCCACCCCAGTGTGGCAAACATCCCACGTTGTCTTCATTACAAAAAAAAACAAAACCTGTAAATAAAAAAACGGTCCCTCGCAGTCTCCCTGCCCCCACTCGCACCCACCCACTGCGCACCCTGCCTCCCCACACCCCTCCCTCACCCCATACTTACCTCCGGAGCTCGGCGCGACGATTATTGGTGGACCGGGAAAACGTCTGCACTCTTCAAAGCCGACCGCGAACTGAGGAAATGCCGGTAAGCTGTATAATGGAATAAATAGGGTTTTTCCAACTTTGTTGCGTATCTCACGCATTTTTTGGAATTTTTGCACCAAATTTTCAACATGGGGTTTTTGGGACCCCTCCTCATGAATTCTTGCACTGTCATGGCGTTAATCGGGCCCAAAGGGTGATTTCACGGTCACTGCGTGAAATCACCTTCGACTGATTAACTAAACGACAGTGCCAGTGTTCATAAGCTGGCTCTAAAAGCCTATGTTGAAAAACTTGTGAAAAATTCCTAAAATGACTGTTTTAACAGCGCAGCATTGAGAGTTCCTACGCATGCTCATAAGTTCGCTGAATTTTCAATATTTTCAATCCAGATTTTCAACATTGCCATTTTACCACAGCTCATATGAGCAGTACAGCTGTCATTTTTCACATCCTGCCCAAAATGTGTTTCCGCACATGTAGCACACAATGGTGTAGTCAGTGTGCGAAATCAATGTATGGGACACATTAAGAAAATCACAGTGACACTGTTCATGAGCAGAGGTCTTAAAATGGCTATGTTGAAAATTTGGTGAAAATATTCCTAAACATGACTGTTTTACGAGCGTGCTATGCGCAGTCCCTACGCACACTCTTAAGTTTGCGAATTTTCAATATTGTCACTCCAGATTTTCAACATTGCCATTTTACCACATCTCCTTATGAGCAGTACAGGTGTCATTTTTCACATCTTGCCCAAAAAGTGTTTATGCCCATGTAGCGCACAATGGCTCAGTCGGTGTGCGAAATCAATGTATGGGAAACATTAAGAAAATCACAGTGAGCCAGCCCACTGGCGCAGCCATTGGATTTCCGCTTGCGATGCTGGCGACCTGGGTTCAGGAACAGACTCAGGTCATCAGAGGGCCAGCCGGAGGGGAGAAGGATCGAGCGTCCCTTGACTGCTCTCCTTCTCTGGGGGGAAGGTGCAGGATGTAGCCGTAACTAGGAGGACACCTGGTGGAGACAAGGATTACCTCAGTGTACGAGACAGTAAGGTCTTAAGGGGCAGGATGGACGCAGGTGTCATTGCATGTTCCTGTCCCTCTAGAGGGAGAAAAATATAAGCCTCTCTCTCACTGCTTTGGTGATGCCCGCCTATCGGCTCCCCAGACCGGCTCTCGCCAGATCCCTGTAGGTACTTGGCACTTACCTCAAAAAGGGAGACACGGTGCCACTGTCTCCCACCCTGGGGGTAATCCAGGGGGTCCCGGTGCGGCTCATGGGGATGCCGAGCCGAGGGGTCCTGACCGGGGATAGTACGGCCGAGATGGGGGCAGTAAATAAATAATAAAAAAAAAGAAAAATCACAGTGACACTGTTCATGAGCAGAGGTCTTAAATGGCTATGTTGAAAATTTGGTGAAAAATTCCTAAAAATGATCTGTTTTATTTAGCGCGGCGCTATGCAGTTCCTACGTAAGCTCGCAAGTTCACGAATTTTCAATATTTGCACTCCAGTGACTTCCAAATACCTAAACAACACATGCAAGCAAGCAACATTAGGCATTGACAAATGCTTGTTTCTTACAGTGTCTCTGAGGGATGGACAGTCTAAGCTGAATAGCAACATGTCCCAAACTAAAAAAAAAGGGCACCGCAACTCAAAAGCCCCAGGAAGTGAGACAGTGAGAAGGGGTGGGGTTAAGGTCCCTTTGTCTCTTTTGACGCTGTTCTGTGCCGGAGGGTGGGGCCATGAGGCAGAAGCCCTTGGCTGGCTGCTGGGAAGGAGGGGTTAGCTGTGAGGGTTCAGTGTCCAGGCCCTCAAGCATAGGAATTAGTGGATGAGACCCTACCTAAGGCCCAGGGGTGGTTATTACTATTAATAAAGTGTGGTGGATCTGCAAAAATAGCCAGGACAGGGGAAGATCCTTAATGGCGCAGCACCCTTTGGAAGGGGAAGAAGGTCCTATGGTCTAAGTTGCCCACAAAGAGTGTAGGTGTTCTGGGCCCCCCACCCAAACCAAACTGTGCTGTTGCCTGCCTGGCATCCCCTACAGACTGCACCCTTTGCAGGGACTGAACTGTCTGCTTAAAGACTGAATTGTTTGCCAAAAACCAAACTGCTTGCTTGCTTCTAAACTGGTCATCGACTTGCGTCCTTGCATATCTGACACCCAGCGTTGTTTTTGTTAACCAAACCAGCTTCTTCAGAGCCTAACGCTGACCCAGGTAGGTCCCCAGCCCATCCTCCATCTGCCGCAGAACTGTTCCAGTGATGTCAACCTGCCTCACAGTTCCACCACAGTGTTCCAGCATCAGTCCCGTGATGGTAAGTGTAGAGAGCCACTAGTCAGGTATCCAGTAGTAAGTCAGCTTAGGGGCTGCACTGGCTCAAGCGCGAGGGACCATAGTTAACGTCGTGCATGCCCTTTTTCTTATTTTACTGTCCATCCGTAAGTGGGCACATACCATACCCATGTTGCTTCGTAGAGGCCACCTGAGGATTGTACCACCAGCAGTCTTCTTGTTGGGAGGTGGTCTGGGTGCCAGGGATGTGCCAGTGGTCATTGTTGCGAATCGTCCAGGAAACCACCTGCCAACCAGAAGTCTTCAGCTTCTTGCCTGGAGTCACAGAGGATCACCAAGTTTTTATTTTTTTTTTAATTTTATTTAGGTCTTGAATTAACACCTTTGAGCGGATACTCATTAAATAGGTTTCACGTCAGTTGACAAAAAACATTAAAGTACAAACAGATGAGCCATTATACATAGTTGTTACAGATAATTACAAATATAGTAATGCAATAGGATGGAGACATCTGAGGCATTGTACAAAGTGTGCTAGAGTCAGTAATTAGAATCACACTACTAAACTGGACACATAAGGAGTAACAGTTGGAAATGACAGAGAGGAGAAAACAAAGGAAAGGAGAGGGGAGGCACATAGTGGGGGGTGATGTAGTAGAGGTGCCCGAGAGGGGAGGCAGGGTGAGGATCAGGGAAGTGCGGAGGTTGGGCTGCACCAACTGAGGACAGTTGGCAGAGGAGGTTAAGTGCTGACAGGAGATTACTGATATGGGATGGGACCTAGTGGAAGCAAACACAGTTGCCAGTTGTAACAAGGTGCTGGCAAAGTTTGCGTTTGAAAGAACCAATTGTTGCAGCAACAGTAATGTCTGGTGGCTGAGTGTTGGTACAGGTCTTCATCGTCCAGCTAACAGTGTTCCTCCATGTGTTTTGTTCATCCGGGGATGCCCCGTTGTGGCCTGTTCGTAAAAAGTGCTTTGTGAGGTCAATGCCCAACTGCTAATCAGCTGGCTCTTTGCAAAGCCCAAGCTTGGTTTGTCTGCCATTTATCACCTCTGCCAAGTGCCCACAGGACTTGGACTAAAAGGGGTTGAACCCCTGTTCGTGGTTTAACCAATTGTTGATCCTGATCTTACTGTGTTGTTATTTATTCCGTTATCCTGTAGCACTGTAGAAAACAGTCATCTTGTTTTTTATTATTGTCCGATATAAATAAACCTTTTGCATCTTGGTCCCTGAGTAAGCTTCCTGCCTGTCCTTCCAGATTCATCTGACCTATCCTGAAATTGTTAGGGATCCATGAACCCCATTCCACCGGGAACCTTTCAGCTTGCTACAGAAGGAGTAAAGCAGCACAGATTACCTGGAGTTGCAACAGAAATGCAGCAGTACCTGCTGCTGCTAGCTGAGAGCAAGAGCTTAGGCCAGGTGCAGGTAATTAAGTGGAAGCAGCAGCAGAAGGCTGGAATGAGAGCTGAAACTTACAACAAATGAAAGGAAAACTGAGTTTGTCAGGTAGCTGGGGACGAAAGGGAGCTAGAGCACTGCAAAGGAGTAACACAGCACAAATAAAGGGCAACTATAAGCCCCCCCCAAAAAACACAAAACTAAAGCCCAAAATAGTAGAACAGAAAAACAAGTACACAAGGAAGCACTCAACAGCCGG
Organism: Neoceratodus forsteri; assembly: GCA_016271365.2. Lineage (NCBI taxonomy): Eukaryota > Metazoa > Chordata > Ceratodontiformes > Ceratodontidae > Neoceratodus > Neoceratodus forsteri. Next base: position 607,119,007 of record CM057452.1, read on the forward strand.
AAGCAAAACAAATACTAACCAAAGCAGGAGAAACTCAGGAACACAACCAGCAGAAACCAAGGAGAGTCCAGAGTACAAACAAACTGTGTGTGGGGGGGTAGACAAGGCCCCAGACAAGACTGCAGCAAGGCCAGAGTGAGAAGAGGGACCAACAGAGCCTCTGGCTGGCAAAGAGAAAGTGCTTCAGATGGAGGCTGGGAGGAACTGCTTATATAGTTCAGGAAGTAAGCGTGACTGATTGTTCACCCATTGAACTGCAGATGGAGCCTTTCGATTAATAAGCATAGTAAGCATGTTATTGCAACTTAATACAATGAAGCCACCTAGGGTGTCAGCCAGGGTGCAAAGCAGTATACTGCGGTATTACTGCTGAGTGCTGCAGGATGCTGCAGGGAACAGTGCAATTCAATGGCAACTGAGCCTGTTTGTCAGGCAGCATTGTGTGACATGTCATTTATTGCAATGCACTGTGTTGCATTCTGGCTGGCTCCACTGCACAATGTTGAAAGGACTTAATAAGTAGTAATATGCCTTAAAAATGGAGGCAACAGTAAGTTGTGCATTTAGGAAATTCGTATTATGGCAGTTGTACTTCATTGCTGGAAGATCAGCATTCAGAAATGTTTTAGTAGATGTGCACGTGTAGCAATGCCCTAATGGTATATCTTTACTGCCCTTATGCTGCTATGTGTGAGACCAGTGTTCACACCCAACACTTTGGGGTTTTACCCAGGTTATAAGAAATCCAGTTGTCAGGTGGCCATTGATTAATGGAAAATGTCTTGGGCAACTAACATAAAAAGTTTCTTTACCTTGTTTAACCTTGTGTTACATAGTTCAGGAAAGTGAAATAAGCATTTGTTTGGTTGCCATTAAAAATGTTTCTGTAGTCATTGGCCACCTGGCTACTAGATTTCTTATAACCTGGGTAAAAGTCTGAAATACTTGGTGCAAACTCTAGCTTCCCGAATAGCAGCAAAGGGAAGAAAAAGTATGCCATCAGTACATCACAACATTTTTAATGGCAAATGCACATCTAATACAATATTTCTTGATGCTTATTAATGTTTAATAGATGACTAAATAAAGAAAAAACAAGGATATGGATTTTATTTATTTATTGAAATGTTTTACCAGGAAGGCATGCTGAGCAACAAGTTGCTCGTTTCCTGGTAGGACCTGGGGGGTAGGGAACAATGGGATAGAATACAGAGAAATGTTACAGTGTTGGAATACAATTTGCTTACGTACATACAATGAGAGTAGGAGGGATTACAGGTGTATCACATTGGCTAACGATGCAACAGTTAACTACAGTAGATATGAAGACACATATAGCAATTTGGCAACAGTTGGTGACAGTTGGTAACACTGGAACACATACAATAACTTGATAACAGTATGCAGCACTAGATGGTAAGGTGGCACAATAGTAATTGGTAGCCATTAGTGTAATATAGATATTCAAGATTCACAGTTATTGGATTGGGATTAGTTGCCACTAGTACATTTCCAGTAGTTCCAGTAATCCCTCAGAAGAAGCCAGAAGGTGAAGGAAGGAAACATATTCAATTCAGTGCTTCAGAGTAACTGGTAACTGGTATTTTTCTTTTAAACTTAGATTGTAGGCTTGTAGTGACACTATACTTTCTTTCTGTGTTGTCTTTACTTATAATTGTTTTTGGGCTGTTGAAAATTTAAAAAATAGTGGTGGTGTAATTCTGTGCTGTCTTTAATTGTTGCAAATTTCGCCCCCTTCCCCAACTCTTAATTATATGCCCTGATAAATCTGATTGACAGGAGCTAAACACAGGGTATAGTAAGAGGTGTGAAGTAGGAGGGGCATAAGGGGGAAGAAGACCACCCTCAGCACAACAAGTGTTTTGACTCATTTATTTATTTATTGGTTTCTTTTTCCTTAAAAAAATATATATCTGAGGATCAGTTACAGGATTTTTAATACTGTAAATAAATAAAAAGAGAACTAAGAGAGCTTCAGTAGCAGATAAGTAGTGGAATTGCAGTATAATGTGGGGAGTGGTGCAATGTAGTGGCTGTGGGGCAGCCATATTCAGGCAGACCTTCTGGACACTGAGGGCTGCCCCATCTGCATGCATCTCTCGGGACTGAGGGATGAGGTAGCCAGACTCAGAGCAGAAGTAAACTGGGTCAGGGTACCATCACCCTGTCCAGAAATCACCCAGTCCAATGCATCTGCCTCAAAGGATGCCGAGACGAGGAGCACTTGGATGACAGTGGGCTCAGGGAGGGTTAGAGCAGTCAGGCAGAGGCACATCCCAGATCCTATTCCTCTCAGAACTCATATGCCACACTGGCAAATGAGGACAACAAATAAGTACCAGGGAAGTGGAAGGAAAGGATGTGGAGGTTAGGCAGGAGGTGACCTCAGTGGGGAAAGCAGTGGACCCCAGAGGAGGAGGAAGCAATCCTGGTGGAGACTCCATCATAAGAGGGATCCAGCTAGGAACACAGGAGGGGAGGACAGGGAGGTGAGGTGCCTACCTGGTGCCCACGGCATGGAGGGATGGAAGGAAGATACTGGGGATCACTGGGAAGGCAAGACAGGAGGGTGAGCTGGATGTCAGTTATCCACCTAGGTACTAATGACTTGGCAAATGGGGAGCCAAAGGAAGTTCAGGAAGAGTTTAGGAAACTGGGAGGGGTCTCAAGCAAGTAGCTACTTCTGTCACTTTCAGAAGTATACCTGTGAGAGGTAAGGAGAGAGTGCATGTACCAGGAACTTTAACTCATGGTTGAAGAACTGGTGCTGTGAGGAAGGTTTGGATTCATTGGTGACTGGGGACCCATCTGGAGGGATGGAGGTTTGTTCAAGCCTGGCAGGCCTGCATCCATCCTGGAGAGAATCAAGTACTCAATGATAAGTTTAAATGCTACATTGACAAGCATTTAAACCTTAAAAGAAGTGCTTGAGCCAGCAAGGATGGTACCTACTTGCTCACCCCACAGCTAGTAATGGGAACCAGTGAACCAGAGGAGTGGCTATCTCTGCAAAGCAGTGCAAAAGTTGGAGATTAGTGTCCAAAAGGTGGATAAGCAGAAAGGGGCAAAATTCAGCAGAAGGGCAGACAGCAAGGAGAACCAGGGATAAATGACAACCAAGGAAGGGCTGGAGTAGAACAGTGAAGCAGTCTAGGAGGTCAAATCATGGAAAGCCATGTGTGCAAATGCCAGGAGCCTTAGCAACAAGATGGAAGATCTGGAGGCTGTCATGGTACAGTCAGACCTGGACATTGTGGCCATCACTGAAACCTGGTGTAATGATAACCATGGATTGGGAGATGGCCATACCTGGCTACAACATATTCAGAAGAGACAGAGCAGGCAGGAAGGGAGGAGGAGGCACTGTATGTGAAAAATGACATAAGGGCCCACACAGATCCAGGAGGAACAAAATGGGGAGAGATACTGGGTTAAGCTGGAAGGAAAATGGGGCCAGCCTATCTGACAGGTGTGGTCTATAGACCACCAGCCCAGGAGGAAGAAACAGATAGGAGTTGATGCTAGCCATCCAAGGATGGCTGACAAGGGTGAGGTAGTACTGGTTGGAGACTTCAATATACCAGATGTGGACTGGAGCATCCCAGCAGCAGCATCAACTAGGAGCAGATTTATCCTGGACTCCCTTCAGGGTGCCTTCCTCAAGCAACTGGTCATGGAACCAACTCGGCAGAAGGCAATACTGGACCTTGTGCTCACAAACAGGGACAGTGTGATGGGGGTAACAGTGGGGAGCACCTGGGTAACAGTGACCACCAGTCATTGTGGTTTGAAATCACAGAAAGAGCAGAACCAAAGCACACAAAAACACTATCCTGGATTTTAGGGGGCAGACTTTGGGAAAATGGGAGATGCTTGAAAGAGGCATTAAGGGAATGGGACAGGAATCAGGATTGAGGAACAGTGGGCAGTATTTAAAATGGGGATTATAAGAACAACAGAATTATGCATTAAGCAGGTTAGCAAGAGGAAAAAGAAAGAGGAGACCATTATGGTTTTCAAAGAGGTAGCAAAGAAAGTGAAAGCCAAAAGACTGCATTCAGGGCAATACAAAAGACACAGGCAGAAGGGGATAGGGAGAAGTACCAGGAGAAACAAAGGGGAGGAAGTCAGTAAGGAAGCCAAAGCTCAGACAGAAGAACACATTGCAAAATCAGTGGTTAAATGGGACAAACCTTTACAGGTACATAAGTGAAAAAAAGAAGGACAAAGGGAGGATAGTTAGACTGAAGGGGGGATGGGAGCAGCGTGGAGGATGACAACAGTAAAGCTGACATATTGAACAGGTATTTCTGCTCAGTCTTTACTAAGGAAGAGGGGTAATGGGTCTCAAGGAGTACAAGGGTGAGAATGGTGCAGAAATGGACACAAGTCCCTTTACACAGAAAGGGTCCTGAAGGAACTGGAAGTAATAAGAGTTGACAAAGCAATGGGGCCAGATGGGGTGCACCCAGGGTCCTTAAAGAACTAAGAGAGGTGGTGGCTGAATCTCTGGCTATCCTGTTCAGCCAATCACTGGAAACAGGGAGGTACCCAAAGACTGGAGGACAGCAGATGTAGTCCCTTATACAAAAGTGGGAACAAAGAGAAGCAGGGAACTACAGACTAGTCAGCCTCACCTCGGTAGTGGAAAGATCATGGAAGCACTACTGAAGGAGAGATTGGTGGAACATCTGGTTGTCAATGGACTACAGGACCCAAGGCAGCATGGTTTCACCAGGAGGTCATGTCAGACCAACCTCATTGAATTTTTGACTGGGTGACTAGGAGGCAGATCAAGGGAGGCAGTGGACATGGCCTATCTGGACTTCAGCAAGGCCTTTGACACTGTGCCACATAGAAGACTATTACACAAACTGGGGAATATGGGTGTGGGCAGGACAGTAGTGTGGTGGGTAGGTAACTGGCTGGGTGGCAGGACACAGAGGGTGGTGGTAAATGGCTGTCACCACAGAGGGAAGAGTGACCAGTGGGGTACCACAGGATCAGTGCTGGGACCGGTCCTATTCAACATCTTCATCAGTGACATTGCACAGGATATAGAAGGCAGAATTTCACTGTTCGCTGATGACACAAAGCTCTGTAACAGAGTAGACACACCAGAGGTGTAGACAGAATGAGAAGGGACCTGCAGAAACTTGAAGAATGGTCAAGGGTTTGGCAGTTGAAATTCAATGCAAGAATGCAAGATAATGCATATGGGGCACAAAACCCTCTACAACAATATATCAGTTGGGGGTGAGGATATAGCATGCACCAAGCAGGAAAGGATCTTGGGGTTGTCATCTCTGATGACATCAAGGTAGGGAAACAGTGTGACAAGGCATCAGGTAAAGCAAATAGGATGCTGGGATGTATAGGCAGGGCATCAACAGCAGGAAAAGGAGGTCATAATTCAACATACAAGACACTAGTGAGGCTCCCCACCCGAGTACAGTGTAAGGTTCTGAGACCATACTCACGTAAGGACATGAGACAGGGTAGAGAAGGTTCAGAGGAGGGCAACAAAGATGGTGCATGGGTTGCATCACAAATCCTATGAAGACAGGTTGAAGGAACTGAACATGTACTCCTGGAGGAGAGGAGGGAGAGAGGATATGATAGAGACATACAAGTATCTTACAGGAGGCAGGGTGCAGGAAAACACTATTTTAAGCTAAAAAAGATGTTTCAGGACTAGAGGGCATGGGATGAAGTTGAGGAGGACGATTCAGAGGAAACATGAGAAAGAATTTCTTCACAGAACGGGTGGTGGACAAGTGGAACACCCTGCCAGAGGAAGTGGTGGGGGCTGAAACAATCACGGGATTTAAGAATGCATGGGATAGACATAAAGGAATTCTAGAGGTCAGGGGTAAGGGGAAATAGACTTCTAGGAAAACAAACTGAACTTACAAGCTCAAATGGGCAGACTAGGTGGGCCATAGGCCCTTATCTGCCGACACTGTCTATGTATCTATGTATCTATGTCATTGGTCACCAGGCTACTAAACTCAATTGAGCTGTAGCCAGCAAAGCAAACAGAATCACAGTATGAATCAAGAGAAACACTGAAAATGCATTGAATGCTAAAAGTTCATATACTGTGTTTTGATGCAAGCCTGACACCTACTCATACTCTCAATGCAAGATGGGGCTGTAGTAGGTTGGGTGGGAGTCACGGCTCCCGTACCGTCATACCTCTCAGTTGTAGCTTCTGCTACTATGTTGTAAAGCAATAAATCTTGCATTTGTTCTGCCTTATGTAGTTCATCCACCATTGCTGGTATGCTTTGATTTCTTGTTGTGTTCACTATGTTCAGCATTTATGCAGCAGTTCAGTCACATAGTGATCAGTATATCCACTCTTGTTTCACGGACTGGCAGCATCTCAGTATTTAGCAGGCATCTGTTTCAGCATGGCAGCAGACTGTAGCAGCCTTGCAGTCTTGGTTCTGGTGGGAGCAGAAATGGTAATATTCTGGGAGTGGAATCTCCCCATCGGTGGGCCTTTGTGTGAGGCGACCCATTGGCCTGGCTGTTCTGATGCCTGTTGTGTTTGTTGGAGGTGCCTATGGGGAAAGGGGAAAGTGATGGACTAATATTCTTGTGAGCTGAACTACCCAACTAAACATAATTTATAATGCTCCTGTACAGAGCTTTGGTCAGGACCATCTCAAGTATTGTGAAGTTGTGTCCCATATCTGAGGAAATATATTGACATAATCAAACAAAATGCCGAGGAGAATGGTTAAGCTGGCTGAAAGCTTGCAAAATTGTTATGAGGACCAGCTCCCAGAATGTGTGCTGTTTTCAAGAAACAACCATGGTCTTAAAATACCTAAAAGGGATAACACAATGCTGTCAGGCTAAACACAGCTTTTAGAATGTTGAGGGATGACAGAGGAGTAGAACACTCAGTGTCACTGAAGGGTGGAATATTCCAAGGATATATTACTTTTTATTTCCATGTATCCTGTGTGGGCCCATATTCAGGCACTCCTGGGTCGTGAATATATAAAACAAACAAACAAGCAAATGGGATACAAAGCAGCCAAATGCATATGAATTTGTCAGCAGATAAACATTTAGTGGTCCCTCTAGTCTACTTCCCACCTGTCTGACTCCATGTCAGACAAAAATGGAGCCGATTGCCCTATTGGCTTCTTGGTACTTTCCTCCACAGGTTGTCTAGACTCCTTTGTTCCCATAGACCTCACTGTCCTCTTGTGTCTGTCCATCCATGCTTGAACCTTATCACTGACTTGGGTAAACTATTCAATTCATCTACCACCCACTCTGTGAAAAAGAACTGCCTTGCATCCCTTTTGAATCCCCCCCACCAACTTCCATCCATGACACCTGGTTATACTTGTACCTCATGAATATATCATTGAAGTCTACCCCATCTATTCCCCTTCATGAACTAATAAGTATCTATCATGTCCCTCCTTTCCCTCCTGGTTCAGAGAGCACATGCTGAGAAAATCCAATCTTTCTTCATGTCTTCCCTTGCTGACCCTGGATCATATTTTTAGCCCTCCTTTGGATCCTCTCCAAGTTGTCCATGCCTTAGGCAGATACTCTAGAACTGTACACAGTTCTGCAGGTCTGGCCTCACCTGTGACCTAAACTGGGGCAGTATCACGTCTTTCCTTCTACTAGTAAATGCCCTACTTATACACCGCAGCATCCCATTTTCCATCCCATATGAGTTATTGCATTGGTTTTAAGACTTGAGGTTGTCACTAATAATGACTCTCATATCCTTTTCCACAGATGTTTGAGCCACCCTCACTCATTCCATCCAGAAGTTTGTTTTAGTGTTTTTATTGCCAAGATGTATAATCATATACTTCTTGGAATTACATTTAAACTATCATACTGTAGATCACATCTGTAGCTTTTCTAGAGCCCTTTTCATATTCCTTCTTCCCTCCTCTGTCTATTCTCTGCTGCAGATGTTGGTGTATTCTGCAAAGAGACCGATCATGCTCGAAATACCGTCCCCAAATCACAAATGAATGGCACATGTCCCAGGACTGATCCCTGAGGCACACCACTCCTAACTTCCCTGATCACAAAGAATTCCCTGTTAACTACCACATCCTGCATTCCACCCCCAACCAGTTTCCTATCCATCTTTTAAGTTTATGCAACAGTAGAAGAAAGTGGTAGACTGCCAAAGGAGGTGGTATGTGCCAAAACAGTGAATGGATTCAAACAAGAGTGAGACATGTACAGGGGCCTAATAAGAGTGGGGAGTAGGTTACAAAGCATGGGAGGGAAACAGCGATAGATGGTCAGTTGGGCCATCACATGAGTAATAGGCAGGGTTGGGCAGACCGGATGGGTTGATGGGCCTTTTTTTCTGCCATTACATTCTATGTTTCTAGACACATTAATTGTTACACAAAATGAGCGGTTTGCTATATAACTGAAGTGACATTGCAGAAGAACTGGAAGGGAGGGTATGACTTTTTGCAGATGACACCAAAATCTCTAATAGGATGGATACTCAGGAGGGAGTGGAGAGAATGAAGTAGGGACCTCAGAAAATTCAAGGAGTGGTTAAAGGCATGGCATCTGGGGTTCAATGCCAAAAAGTGCAAAATCATGCACCACCACCACCTAGGGCATAGAAACCCAGGAACTGAGTGTCACAAACCCACTCAGCAGGTCAGGCCCTCTACTCCCAAAGTGCCAACCTCTGAGTGCAGTCTTATGAACAGTGTAACAGTACAAGGTAACCCTCTTGTCTGTTTTGTGAGTTCAGATCAACCATTGGTCTCAAGTTCTGGAGGGATTCAAACTGTTAACCTCTGGTTAGCACACCCAATGCACAGGTTCAGATATATCTGTCTTCGGGGGGGGGCAGATATCTTTGCCTATGGGCACCCAACCAGGTATACAGAGATGAACCCTTTAAAACTTTAATAAAGACCTCAGATTTAAAACGCTTCTCTTTCCAGTTTGGTATCACCATTCAAGCTTATGTTCAGTATTCTACAATAACCATATACTTTTCTTACAACTAAAAAGAAGTCAAAGACAGACCAAGTAAGTTCTAAAAAGAATTTTACTAAAATAGTTAAAAATATGTAAAACTCAAAATACAGAACTGTTATATCACCAGACACACAAATCTTTTAAAAGAACAAGGTTTAAACAGTGCAAATTCCTACTTCAGTGCTTAGTCTCTAAAGACTTGCTTAAAATGCTTCAAAGATGTGCCCTTGTCAGAGTCTAGTTAAAAAAGGAGTCTCTATGAGGTAAAACAGACTAAATTAAAAGCTGACTTTTACCCCACCTCTTTTCAGGAGGTCACCTAGCTCCTCCCTGTCAGGATATATGAAAATATATATCTTATACAAAAGCATTACATTCTGCAACTTCAGCATAATTCATGTCCTTCAAATGATACTTCGTTTGATCCCATGCTGTATCCTCCCTCACACAGGTTTCACAGGGACATTTACAACCTTGCACCCCTGTGTAACAACCAAGGTTCCTCTCCAATGTCATAAACCTTCTTTATGATTTCTCTGTTAACAAAATTAACTTAAACAAGTCTGTAATTAACTCAGAGAAACAGGATCCTTGATTAAATTCTTCTGTGTAACACATTGTCTCTAAAAACTGAGTGTGTGTGAACTCACATGCTGTCAGCATTTTTCTTATGGCTTTTATTTCTCAGCTGAAATCTTGGGGGGATGAGTGAGGTCACTCCTAGAGCATTTGATTTTCAGGAGGAGACATTCAGTAATACATTTTATATTAAAAAAAATGATACAGCACTCAGAGCTGGCTGTCTACGTCCCACTCCTCCCCACCTAGACTGAATTTGGGGGCTCTATCCCCTACATGGGATGAGCTTCCCAAATCAGTTCACTCCTCATAGACCCTAGACAGTCCATCTGAGTTCTGGTTCTTCACTCCAGCCCTATGTACGATTTTTAGATCATACCCTTGTAAAGCAAGACTCCATCTTAGTAGTCTGCCACTATTTTTCACCATCTGCGTCAGCCAAACCAGGGGGTTGTGGTCAGTCTGCACCACAAAATGCTGCCCATACAAGTATGGCTCTAATTTCTTTAGGGCCCACACTATGGCAAGACAATCCTTTTCCACCATGGAGTACGCTTGCTCCCTGGGAAGCAGCTTTCTGCTCAAGTACACTACTGGGTGATATGTCCCTTGGCTGGACATCTGGCTCAGTACTGCCCCAACACCCACGTCTGAGGCGTCCGTCTGAACTATAAAAGTTTTGCTATAGTCAGGGCTTGTTAAAACAGGAGCACTGTACAGTTCATCCTTTAGTCTGGTAAAGGCTTCTTCAAAGACTGGGCCCCAGGTAATTTCCTTTGGCATCTTTTTCTTTGTCAGGTCAGATAGGGGAGCAGCCAGGGTACTGTAATTGGGTACAAATTTCCTGTAGTACCCTGCTGTACCTAGAAAGCTCCTGACCTGCTTCTGGGTTTCTGGTCTGGGCCACGCCTGGATCACCTCTTTCTTTATCTGGTTAGGATGGAGCTGTCCCCAGCCTACCACATGTCAGAGGTATGCCACTTCTCCCATGGCCACCTGGCACTTCTCAGCTTTGACAGTGAGCCCGGCCCTCTGTATTCTGCCCAGAACTTCCCTAAGGTGGGATAGGTGTTCCTCCCAGCTGGTACTAAGATGGCAGTGTCATCCAGGTACAGCACGGCGTACTCCTCAGCACCATTTAACACCTGGTTCACCAACCTTTGGAAAGTGGCTTGGGCGTTCTTCATTCCGAAAGGCATTACTTTAAACTCAAATAAGCCTATCGGAGTGATGAAGGCCGACCTCTCCCTAGCATGTCTGTCAATTCTACCTGCCAATACCCATTGGTCAGATCAATAGTCGTAAGGTAGGTCACCCCTCCCAACTTGTCCAGGAGTCCATTCTTCCTGGGCATCAGGTGGGCGTCGGACTTTGTGACTGCATTCAGTCCATGATAGTCCACACAGAAACAAGTTGAGCCAACTGGCTTGGGCACAAGGCAAACGGGAGAGGCCAAGGGGCTGTGGGATCTCTGGATTACCCCTAAATCCAGCATCTCCTCCACTTCCCTCCTAATGTCCTTTTGGACTGCCTCTGACACCCGATATGCTGTTTGCCGTATGGGTGTCTGTGTCCCTGTCTCCTCATCGTGTGTCACTAAGAGGATTAGTCCAGGCTTGGCGCTAAACAAGGGGGCAAAGTCTGCTAAAACCTCCCTTACTTTCTGGACCTGGTCTGGGGCCAGCTGGGGAGACTTTTTTACTGCCTCCATGGAGGATTCCCACGTACTTTCTTCCAGCAAATCCAGAAGGGGGTCTCCTTCGTCTGTTCCCTCCCAATGACTACACACTGCAAACACCATGTCAGCCCTATTTGCATATGGCTTCATCATGTTGACATGGTACATCCTTTCAGTCTGTCTTCTGTCAGGTAACTCCACAATGTGGTTCACATCATTTACCTTCCTAACCACTTTGTACGGTCCTGCCCACTCAGCTTGCAGCTTGTCTTTCTGGACTGGAATAAGGGCCATGACTTCCTGACCCACCATGTATGAGTGAGCTCTAGCTCTACAGTCATACCACACCTTTTGTTTCTGTTGGGCAGCTGCCAGGTTGTTCTGGGCCATCCCCATAAGCTCCTTCAGCCTTTCCCTAAACCTAAGGACATAATCCACAATAGGAGTTCTCTGGGTGGCATGCTTGCCTTCCCAGTCCTCCCGGATCAAGTCTGGGGCCCATGTACCCAGTGTCCATACCAGAGTTCGAAGGGGGAAAATCCTGTCTACTCTTGTGGCATCTCCCTGTATGCAAGCAACAGGTGGAGAAGGTATTTCTCCCAGTCCCTCCCATGCTGTTCAGCAAACACCCAGAGCATTGACTTTAGGGTACCATTGAATCATTCCACAAGTCCATTGCCTTGTGGGTGATATGGTGTCATACATCTCTGCACCACCCCACACTTCTCCCATAAACCTTTCATCAGGTCCAACATGAAGGAACCCCCTTGATCGGTGATTACCTTCTGTGGAAACCCAACACGGGAGAAAATCCCAAGTAAGGCATCTGTACTTTGTCTGTACTCAGAGAGGATAGGTGACTGTCTCTGGGTACTGGGTGGCATAATCTCCCACAGTCAGGATGAATCTCTTCCCTGAGGAGTTGGGGTTTTTTAAAGGCCCCACAATATCCATTCTCACCCTCTAGAATGGCTCCTCCATTATGGACAAGGGGATCAGGGCGGCTTGGGTTTTCTTGCCCACCTTCCCTATTTCTTGGCACCGGTGACAAGACCTGCAATACTCCTTCACCTGCTGGGTGAAGTTAGGCCAGTAGAAATTCTGGGCTAACCACTTCATAGTTTGTGTGATTCCCAAATGACCAGATAAGGGAATATTATGGGCAACCTTGAGCAACTGCTCACGATATCCCTGGGGAATGACAAGCTGCCTGCCTAGCATCCCTCCCTCTGTCTGTACTGCCTGTGTATACATAAGTCCATTTTCCCAATAAACCTTACATCTGCCGTCACCTCCCTATGTGCCTCTGAGTCTGCCCAAGCCCTCAGCTTCTCTAAACTAGGGTCACTCCTCTGGGCAGCTGCAAACCTCTCATACAGTCCCAAGGCATGGGACAGGTTCCCTTCCATCGCTAAACTAGGGTCCCTAACACTAGCATCATGGCCTTCAGGATCACTGTCAATCCCAACCCTCTGACAAGAGGTCACCCCTTCCTCTTCGGAGTAACCCTCTGTAGCTGTGTGGTTACTTGCTACCAGGAAAATTTCTACCCCCTTTTTATCAGTTTCCCCATCTGGAGACACAGGCTGGGGAACCAGCCTGTCAGCAGTTCCTACACTGGTTTCTGTGGGGTTCAAGGAACTACTATTTTCTCTTGCCACTTGGCTACGGGTAACTGCACATACCACCCCCTGTTGGAGATTGTTACCCAGGATCACATCCACTGCTAATGTGTTGGCTACAGCCACCTGTTGCAGAGTTCCCCCTGTTTCACCCCAGTCCAGGAGAACTACTAGCGCGTGGCAATGCTTCTCTTCACCAGTAAACCCTTGTACGTTACATTTATTGGGTACAAGCTGACCAGGCTGTACCAGATCCCCCTTTACCAATGTCAGGGATGCCCCTGTGTCCCTTAACCCCTGCATCTGTACACCATTTACTGTGACTGGGTTCATGTGTTCCCTCATGTTCACTGGCATGCTCTCAGGGACACACAAACAACCCACTTCTTTTCTAGCACCCTGTTGTGTATTTTGGCTCGACTTTTTGGGACACTGTCTGGCAATATGCCCAGTTTCCTTACACAGCCAACATGCATTTCTTAATTCAGATAAATCTTTTCATTGAAACCTGGGGCTAACGTGGTTTCAGTGGAGGCAGTGAGGGGTTTTAGCTGCCCTGAAGGGTGCTCTTTTTCCCTTTCTGCGCAGCATGCCCGCCCATTCACTCTCAGAGTGGGTCTGCTCTTGGCATAGTGGTCCGAGGGTTCAACAGCCTCTTGCACTGTTTTTGGATCTTGGTCCTCTAGCCAGGTTTTTAGCTCTGCTGGGCATGCCCAATAAAACTGTTCTAATAAAATCACATTTTCAATTTTATCAACAGAGGTTGCCTCAATTCCTTCCCACCAATGTTTTAAAAACTGACGTTGTTTCATGGCTAGCTCCTCATAGCTCATATCAGGGCTTCTCCTGAGCATATGGAATTTAGCTCTATATGATTCAGTAGTTAATTCAAACTTTTTTAACAGTACAGCTTTTAACTTGCTGTAATCATCACTGTCCTCATTGTTCATTTGACTCAATGCATCCCAAGCTTTCCCAGTAAGTAGAGGGGATAGCTGGATGATCCAGGACTCTCTAGGAATTTTAGCCTGAATACAAACTTTTTCAAAACAATTTAAAAAGGCATCTATGTCCTCACTTTCCTTAAACTCAGCTATTAATTTGGAGTTAAATTTATAACCCAGTCCTGCAGTCCCAGTTAAACCCAAGCCATTACCTGCTCCAGTGCCACTGATCAGAGTCGTAGTTTTTCCAGTTCGTGTTGCCACTGGCTTTCCTCTCTCCTATCCTCTGCCTCTCTGCATTCTCGCTCTCTCTTCTCCTCTGCAGCTCGCTGGCACTCACGCTCCTTACATTCTGCTTCCCTCTGTTGTCCCTCTGCCCCTCGATCCGCCACTCTCTGTTCTTGCTCTGCCTTTCGGACAGCCTCTCGCTCCTCTCGCTCTGCCTCCAGTTCCATGCTGCAGAACTCAATTTGTAACCTGAGTACTTCTGGATCCAGGATACTGGTGAACTTTCCTTGCTGCTGTGGCCCTTCACTGACAGTGGTCCTGCTGTCCTTTTCAGTCACGGTCGGTGACTTGCTGCTCTGGGTATCTGCTACCATCAGGGCCTCTATGAGGTTCTGCTTTTTGGCTATCACCTTGAACGGGACTCCCCTGTCCCCGCACAACTGCTTCAAGTAATCTACAGTGTGCCTGCTGTAGTCGAAAGCCATCTTCTTCCCTGACTATGGCTACTCTGACTTGCACTTTAGGAAAAAAAAATAAAATGGGTAGGAACTGGACTGTATGCCAAGTGATACTGTATATAGTTCGGTTTCTTTTTTTAAAATAAAACTCTGCCTTGTTCTTTCTTTGTAAGAGAGCTTATGGTCTCAGCTGACACAGAACAATAAAAGCTTGTGATACCCAAATTATGCCACCGCTGCCAACCAATCAATCACAAACCCACTCAGCAAGTCAAGCCCTCTACTCCCAAAGTGCCAACCTCTGAGTGCAGTCTTATGAACAGTGTAACAGTACAAGGTAACCCTCTTGTCTGTTTTGTGAGTTCGGATCAACCATTGGCCTCAAGTTCTGGAGGGATTCAAACTGTTAACCTCTGGTTAACACACCCAATGCTGAGGTTCAGATATATCTGTCTTCGGGGGGGGCCAGATATCTTTGCCTATGGGCACCCAACCAGGTATACAGAGATGAACCCTTTAAAACTTTAATAAAGACCTCAGATTTAAAACACTTCTCTTTCCAGTTTGGTATTACCATTCAAGCTTATGTTCAGTATTCTGTAGCAACCATATACTTTTCTTATAACTAAAAAGAAGTCAAAGACAGACCAACTAAGTTCTAAAAAGAATTTTACTAAAATAGTTAAAAATATGTAAAGCACAAAATACAGAACTGTTATATCACCAGACATACAAATCTTTTACAAGAACAAGGTTTAAACAGTACAAATTCCTTCTTCAGTACTTAGTCTCTAAATACTTGCTTAAAGTGCTCCAAAGATGTGTCCTTGTCAGAGTCTAGGTAAAAAATGTATATCTGTGAAGTAAAACAGACTAAATTAAAAGCTGGCTTTTACCCCACCACTTTTCAGGAGGTCACCTAGCTCCTCCCTGTCAGGATATACTGTATAGCAGGTTATACTGGCGTCCGATATATTTAGCGGATTTAGACCTTTGATATCTTTTTTATACGTTAGCACCCGATCAATTTACCGGTTGCTGTACCCGAAGTTACAGTCTGGTACACTACTGTAATTAGCCTCTCATTGACACTAAGCAGCGGCTGATTTGAATTTACTGTTTTACTTAATTAAATTTAATAAAATAAATACACGCATTACGCATTACCGAATTAATGTGCTTTGTAGTTCTTTTAGCTCATGTAGATGCAGTACCTGGCTGGATAGCTGAGTGAAGTAGTGGATCGTTATGACTAGAATATTAGCGGTTTGTTAAATTTAGCGCATGTTGATGGTCCTGCTAATAGCGTTAAATTTATCGGACCGCTAATATAACCTACTATACAGTATGAAAATATATATCTTATACAAAAGTATTACATTCTGCAACTTCAGCATAATTCATGTCCTTCAAATGACACTTTGTTTGATCCCATGCTGTATCCTCCCTCACACATTTACAACCTTGCACCCCTGTGTAACAACCTAGGTTCCTCTCCAACATCATAAACCTTCTTTATGATTTCTCTCTTAACAAAATTAACTTAAACAAGTCTGTAATTAACTCAGAAACAGAATCATTGATTAAAGTCTTCCATGTAACACATTGTCTCTGAAAACTGAGTGTGTGTGAACTCGCATGCTGTCAGCATTTTTCTTATGGCTTTCATCTTTTAGCTGAAATCTGGGGGGGGGTGAGTAAGGTCACTCCTAGAGCATTTGATTTTCAGCAGGAGACATTCAGTAATACATTTTATTTAAAAAAAATGATACAGCACTCAGAGCTGGCTGTCTACATCACACTGAGCATAAAATAGGGGTGGGTGGGTACTGACAGTCAGTAAGCAGGAAAGAGACCATGACTACTTCATAATGGCAGGGCAGTGTGAAAAGGGACTGAGCAGGAACAGTAGGATGCTGAGGTGCATAGTGAGAGGAAGAAGGAGGTGATATTACCACTGTATCATTTACTGGTAAGACCCCACCTGGAGTACTGTGTATAGTTCCAGCGGTTGCATTTGAGAAAGGACATAGACAGGGTGAAGGCAGTCCAGAGGAGGTCAACTAAAGTGGTGCAGGGATTACTTGAAAAGCCCTACAATGAGAGACTGAGGGATCTCAACATGTACATCCTTGAAGATAGGAGCTAGAGGGGGGACATGATAGAGGCCTATCAGTACCTCACAGAGGTAAACAATGTAGAGAAGGGGAGTCTATTTCTAATGAGGAAGTGCACCAGGACAAGATGGCATGCAATGAAGCTGGAAGGGGGGATGTATAAGAGGGATGTGAGAATGGATTATGACACTGAAAGAGTGGGGTCACCAGGAAGTGTCTGCCAGCAGAGCTGGTGAGAGTGAAAACAGTGGGGGGCTTCAAGCAAGTATGTGATACATGTAAGGGAATATTGGTAAATAGGCTTGGAGGAGGGATGGTCGATGGAGAACTAGTAGGGTCTGCATAGACAGAATAGGCAGAGAAAATCTGGGAAGACAGGGTGGGCCAAGCAGTCCTTTTCTGCTGATAATTTATATGTTTCTGTTTCTATTTTAAATGCTCACATTAAGCAGCAGTGAGTGATGCAGTGAAAATGTTGAACCTCTATATTTTTTGTCTGTTTTATATCATCGTTTTCCTAATGTCTTGTAGGAAGCTATTTTTCCCTGCTGTAGGGCAAGTTTTTAGCTTTACAGTTTAAATAATAAATGGCATGCCCTTTTAATATGTTTGCCCAGAATTTCATCTCTGTTCTCTGCTGTTTTAAACACCTATTGTGGAACACCACTGTTCTAGTGACTAAGATGAACTAGCAGGCAATAAACCCTGCTGCTCTCTGATCATATGAGACAACTGGAATTCAAAAACAGCTTAGACTATGGATAAAACCCTTGGGATAGCCTTATTAAAAGAAGCATTCCTTTCAATTACACTGTTACATAAAGGCTTTATCTATTTTGAAGTGTGTGTGTGTGTGTGTGTGTGTGTGTGTGTGTGTGTGTGTGTGTGTGTGCAGTGCAGTTTGTGCAAGTGCACACTGAACTTCCTATATTGGAAGCCTCACTGTGCGCAGCACAAATGTTTTAGTGCATGAGCACAGAGGTACCTGAGGCCCGTGTACAAATGAGATGACTCTCATTTATATATGTGCACTTGGATAATGGAAGCCTTTTGTACACATTAATAGCCTACCTGAGCAGCAGTAATTAACACATGCAAAGAGCACCTTTTAATGGAGTGCAAAGCACACACCACCCTCACCCGATCCCCCCACTGAGCAAGGGTGGTAGGTGCTTTATGCTCTGTCTCCCCCACACACACAGACACACACAGCACAGATAGACAGGAACACACACACACACACACACACACACACACACCACGCCCTGTGCAAGTGTATTGAAGATTACAATGTACCATTTGGCTTGGATTGTTTCTGAGGTACTGAAAGTCCTGCAGATAGGCCCCATTTGGGGGGGGGGCTACATGTGTATATATGGTGATCCCTTTTGTAACTGGCACCTTTCTTTTCCACTCCTGCTGTTTTCTTTCCCTCTCTCCTGTTATATTTGGCCATGTAAAATATGAGACATTTATTCTACCCAGTGCTTTTCCATGGATTGAATACAGACCAGATACAAATTTTCCTTGAGTAATCCTAGACTCACCCTTCCTTTTACCCTCTCCATCTTGGTCTCTTTTCCCTCTCCCCCACCCCTCCTGTCTAACTTTCCTCTTTTTTCCCCTCTGTCTCTTTTTGTTTTTACCCTCCTTCTAGATCTCTCTCTATTTCTTCTTTCCTCTCTGTCTGCTGCCTCTTTATTTTTCCTTAAGCCTTTCTTTCCCTATTCCCCTCTCTGTCTTTCAAATTCAATAATTCAAATGAAAAGATAACTTTACTGGCAGCATGAAAAGGAATACAAGTATTGCCAAAATGTAATATATCTAACTATTCATGTGACATAAACAAACTATAATGCATTTACATTAAAACATTTCTCACTGTTACTATTTCTTTCTTTTCCCTTTCCTCCCTATCTGCCCCATCTTTCTTTTTATTCCTGACTGTCTTTCTGTAGACTCATTTCTCTCTTTCTCTTTCTCTCTCTCTCTCTCTCTGGCTATGTATATGTGTGTGTGTGTGTGTGTGTGTGTGTGTGAGAGTGTGTGCGTGTCGTGTGTGTGTGTGTGTGTGTGTGTGTGTGTGTGTGTGTGTGTGTGTATATGTATGTGTGTCTTTCCTCCTTTCTCTCTCTCACTACCACCCTCCAGTTCTCCAATGAATCCTTCACTTAGTCCCTTTTCTGCTCTGGATGCCTGCATGTCTTTAGACTTTGTAAAATGAATGCTGTAAATTTTCGTTCTCACATGCCAAACATTTCATTTCTGCTAATAATAATTTTTCTGTAACTTAATTTTTCTCTCACTTTCTCCGTTTTCATAACTTTATTTTACTTATAATTAATATGCCAGTGGAAAACTCCTGCAATTTGTTAAAATCTTTATTTTTCTCTTTGGATCAGCAAGACTGTGATGGAGCCAGGGAAGGGTGGGATTATTAAAAAAATACTTTTTTGCACATTGCAGGATCTGTTTTGCTATAGTAAGTTATAGTTATTATGGTAAATGCGTGACCTTTGTCTGACCTTTACAAGACTTGTTTTCAACTGCACAGCTCCTCTGTAAACTAATATGTACTTGCATATAGTACCACAAAAAATTTAAGGTGGAATGGACTCTAAGTTTATCATGTCTGCCCTGCCCCCAATCACTTCACAAACAAGCAGCTGTTTGCTTCAGGATGACCAACTGTTCTAATAATGAACAAATGAGGTAAATTCAAGGGGAGGAACAAAGACTTCTTGCAGTCAGTTTTAAATTTAGAATAAGAACCAACACACTCACCACATAGTTCTGTCACACAGACAGACAGACTGACAGATTTAGGGTAGAAGGAAGACTAGCAGTTTATTGAGTTCCGCCCTCCCACAAGCTCAGTAGGCTCATTAATGAATTTATTATTTTTTTCACTTCCCCTGATGGTGGCTAGGGGGATGCCATCACCACCCCACCCCAGTTATTCGACTGGGTCCCGGTGTACCGGAATCTCCAGCTGTCATGGATGGGTCTCAACATCATGCTGCTCGATGCTGACAATTTTAATCCTTTTTGTCCCCTGTGTTGTGGTCCCAACCCCAGAAGGCGTTGTCATGAAGGACATAAATCCAGGCTGGCAACATGCTGATGTATGCTGCAGCCAAGTGCCTAATAGCGCCCTCCCCTCCCCGACTCTGTGAGTCTGAGCCTGCCGCTCATGCTTCCATCAGCAGCAACACCTGTTAGGTTGCATTAGCAGCCCTATGTTTCCCTCCTTTCACAGTGGTGGAGAGCATGCTCTAGGATACTTTATCTCCCCCTCCCGGCCAGCCCCCAACAACCCAGGATCATTCCCAAACCTAGGTCGCCGGTGTCAGGAACTGTAGCACTACCGCTGCGTCAATGGGCCAGTTTTAATTTATTTTAACATTGTTGTTTTTTAATAATAATAGCAAGCAACATTATTTTTTATAAATGTTTCTGCCCACTTTATGACCCAATATTTTGCAGTCTTCTGCAACTTAAAGGTACAGTTGTCCAAAAATCCCACTGTTAGGATTATAGACCGCCAGTCCACATCCAGGTTTCAGATTCTGAGGATGCAAAGTGTGTGATAGCTCTGAGCATCTCAGGTGCTTAAAGAGCTAGTGTACTGTCTAAAACTAATATTAGTTTTTAAAAGCAGTCAACCATTAACTTTTATATCTGAAGTGTTTTTTTGTTTTCCTTTTGTCTAATTAGAAGATTGTTTACTTGCTGTTAGTTGGCATATTGTGTGAAACAGCACTCTGCCTGGTAGCAGACATATCTATAATACCCCCTACTACATCACCAGCATTGTGGACTCACTGACTGTGACATCACTGCTGCTAAGGAACAGCCACTCTGGTTGCTAGGTCAGTCACCTGTGATGTCACTGTCATTGAGTTCACAGAGCTGATGATGTAGTGGGAGGGGACTAGAGATAGATATGTCAACTGCCAGGCAGAGAGCCATTCCACACACACATAAAACTTTCTATTGAGCAAAAAGAAAAAGAAAAGTACTTCAGAAATAATAAGTTACAACTGACTAGTTTTTAAAATTTGTATTATTTTCCAGTCTGCCTGTTTTGGCTCCACCAGATCTTTAATTGCACCTTCACCTGGATGTTGCTCCACATCAGATGGCATCTACAGCCCCAGTCACCCCTGTCCAGGAAAGGGAGCTAGGCTGGTAACCAGACTTTCAATAGCAAGACTGGGGTAGCTGCCAAAAGGATCCCTTGCTCCATACAAGCAAGATATTGTGGGATATGACAACGCAGGCACTTTTCTTTCTTATGTACCCTTTCGCTGAGCTCAGGGTGCCCTTTAAAAGAACAAAAACAGGAAAATTCAAAATACGTTTTTTAGATAGACATCTTTATTTTTAGATAGGATAAGAAATGTTAGGACCACCACAGGCCTACTTTCAAAGTTGCCCTGTGAGTTAAGCATTACAAGTAAAAAATAAAATGAGGAAAAACAATAAAGATAACATTTAATAAAATAAATAGCTCATGTGAGCAAACATATTCTAGCTAGCTGTAATTCAATAACAATTTTGGAACATTATATCAGACAGTAAGCTAGTTTGAATAAATGGGATTTCAGTGCCTCTTTAAGGGCTCTCACCATGCTAGCAGATCACATATGGATACTAGGATGTTCCACAATGTTGATGCTGCCACCATATCCCTGGATAACCTGAGCCTAGAACAGGGCTCAGACAGTAAACCAGCACTGGTGGAGTGAACAGAGCAGGCAAGGTTGTGAGAACATTTTTCAGATGGCTAGATTCCATTGGTAGTACTGCATGTCTGGTCTGCCATATTCCTGTTAAACCAGTTCTATTTTTTATGAAAATGAAATGCCTTCCAATGTTTACTCATAACTTTGTGAATTTTGTAGATGTTGGCCCCAAATTTCCAATGTACAGTAGCCCCTTTGTTCCCCCCCACCTCATGAGCATGACAGATGTCAATTTTCACATTCCCTCTGAAACATGTTTTTATAGTAGCTCTGCAAAATCATCTTATGACAGGATTGAAAAAAATTCTGCCTATCTTGCCAATAAGATGGGGTCATAAAAAGACTATGTTGAAGATTTGGGGAGAAAATGTCAAAAAACAAGTAAGGAAAAAACATTACATTTTTCCAGTGTTTATTCAAACGTGTTATTTTCGCAGATTTTTGCTTGATGTTTTCAACATAGCCTTTGTGTCACACCCCCTCATGAACATAACAGGTGACATTTTTCAAATCACCTGCAAAACATGTTTAGCAATCACACTGCAAAATTACATTTTGGACAGGATTCTAAAAGTTCCACCTGTCTTGCTCATAAGGTGGGGTGATAAAAAGACTATAGTGAACATTTGGGGCTAAAATGTCAAAAAAGAAAAGGATGGGCAGAGACCTGAGAAAACTAGAGGAGTGGTCAAGGGTATGGCAGCTGGGTTTCAAACTTTCAATGCAAAAAAGTTCAAAATAATGCACTTAGGGCACAGAAACTGAGGGGCAGAGTACAAATTGGGTGGAGTGGTATTTACAACCACCATGCAGGAAAGAAACCTGGGGGTAATCATTTCAGATGATCTAAAGATGAATAGGCAGTGCAGGGAGCAGTAGGGAGGGCTAGAGGGTGCTGGGTACATAGGGAGGGGTACCACTGGCAGAAAGAGGGAGGTGGTGTTGGCTTTGTATAGATCACTTATAAGACCCCACCTGAAGCACTGTGTCCAGTTCTGGAGACCACATCTCCAGAAGGACATAGACAGAGTGGAGGTGGTCCAGAGGAGGGCAACTAAAATGGTGCAGGGTCTGCATCAAAAGCCCTATGAGGAGAGACTAAAGGGCCTCAATATGTACTCCCTGGAAGAGAGGAGGAGGGAGGGGGATATAACAGAGATCTTTAAATGCCTCACAAAGGTAGATAAGGTACAGAAGTAAAATATTTTTCAGAAGAAAAAGTGCTCAAAAACAAAGAGAGTTGCTATGAAGCTGGAGGGGGTTAGATTTAGCAGAGATGTAAGGGAGTGCTTCTTCATAGAAAGAGTGGTGGATTCCTGGAACAGCCTTCCAGTGGAGGGGGTGGGAGCACAAATAGTGGTGGGGATCAAGGATGCATGGGATAAGAACAAAGGAATCATAGTAGAAAGGGAGGGGTGGAGGGAGAAAGAGCTGTAGATCAGGTATGGTCTGCAGTAATAGAGTAGGCAGGGAGAAATGGGCAGACTGGATGGGCCAAGTGGTCCTTTTCTGCTGTCAAATTCTGTGTTTCTATGTTATCTTTTTTTTCAGCTGAGCACTATCATTGCATATTCCTGCAAGCATGACAAGAAATACTGCCATCATATCTGTATTAGAGCTATGTGGAATGTAGAATTTTGCTGGCAGAGTTCATGTGGAATGGCAATTTTGCTTCCAAAATGCTTTTCTAAATTTTTAATTTTGCAGAATTCTGTAAAGCATTTCTATGTAAACCATGGGATAATACTCAGCACAGTATGTGATCCTCGGAATAAGTGTGACAGAAATAATTCTGTATTTTGTGTATACTACTGAAAACTTTTGATATCTTGCCACTTCTATTTCTCCCATGAATCTTTTATGTAAAATTGATAAATGTACTGTGCACCTGTCTAACACGTTGTGAGCTTTGTGAACCCTACTGTCTCTGTGTTAAGCGTTTGATGCCAATTCCCTGGATGTATCAGCTGTAAATACTGTATATTGATACCTATGTAATTTACTGTAACTAATTCTGGGTCAACTCTGAAAAAGGGATCTCTGGTCTCAGTGGGCGTACCCGGTTACCAAAATCTTAATAAATAAATATGCAATGTTAGGAAAAAAACTGTTTCAGAATTTTGGAATTTTGCTTGTTGGAATCCCACAGAACTGAATGTAATTTTCTAAGTTCTATGGAATTCTAGCAGATGCAGGCTTTGAAAATTCTGCACAGATCTAGTTGCGATGTTAGTGCATGGTCACATGACTGGGAAGGAGGGGCTGGAGTAGGTTGTCATTGATAATGCTTGGCAGCAGGACCAATCATTCTGCCTAGCATTGTAAAGGACACAAACTAATCTACCTCCTCTTCCTTCCATTCAATTGCACTGGACATTCATGCAGTCATATGCTGATTATAGAAACATAGAAACACAGAATTTGACAGCAGATAAGGACCGCTTGGCCCACCCAGTCTGCCCATTTCCCTACCTGATGGATAAGCTGCAGATCCTAGTTAACCAGCAGCCTACTTCTTCCTACCCCCAACCCCTAGAATTGCCTTATGACTGTCCCATGCATGTTTGAATTCCACCACTGTTTGTGACTCCACAACCTCCTCTGGAAGGCCGTTCCATACATCCACCACCCTCTCTGTGAAAAAATACTTCCTTAAATTACCTCTGAGCTGCCCCCTCTATCTTCAAATTGTGCCCCCTTGTTCTTGCACACCTCTTTTTTTGAAAGATGCTACCCTCTTGGACTTTGTTGATTCCCTTGAGGTACTTGAAAGTTTCTATCATGTCCCCCCCTCCCTCCTTTCCTCGAGACTATACATATTAAGCTCCTTAAGTCTCTCTTCATATGTCTTCCGGTGCAGACCCTGCACCATTTTAGTTGCCCTCCTCTGGACAGCTTCCATCCTGTCTATGTCTTTGCAGAGACTGGGTCTCCAGAACTGCACGCAGTACTCCAGATGGGGTCTCACTAGCTGTCTGTACAGAGGGATAATAACTTCTTGTTTTCTACTGGTGATGCCTCTCCCTATGCATCCCAGTATCCCCCAGCCCTCCTTGCTGCCCTCTCACATTGCTTGCCCACCTTTAGGTCATCTGATATGACTACCCCCAGGTCCCTTTCCATTTTTGTTGTTGTTGTTAGTATCTCACCCCTCATTGTGTACTCTTCCCCTGGGTTTTTGTATTAGCTGTTTGTTTGTTAGTTTGATTGTATTAGCTGGTGCTTAGAATGTAAATGAGAGGGGGTAGGGGCATGACTGTCTAGTCTAGATTTTGGACTACCATACTCGCTAAAATTATGGATTGGGGGCAACTTCCTTGGTACCTTGGGGGCTGGCAAAAGGGGGGGAGGTTGTTTAAAAAGACTGTGTTGATTCCTGGAACAATGCCAGGAGTTATCACAATTTTAGTTTTCATTGGGATCAGCGCGTGAGAAGATGGAAAGGAGTGAGGAGGAAAATGACTGCAGGTGGGGGCAAAGGTTGCCATGGGACTAGCCCTGGTGATCTGTGAAGTGAAAGAGGTTTTCAATATTGTTTTATAACACAGAGCCCTGAATATCCCGGAAATAAGAATCTGGCTTACTGCAGTGCAGAGCTCATGATACTCTTATTAACCACTCCAGCCCAAAATCATGAACACTAGGGATATCCAAAATGGTTGCCAAAATATTTACTGAGCATCTCTCATTCTGATTTTTTTTGGGGGGCGGGGGGTTATGACACAATTATCTCTGATGTCAGGGTTAACATGGTTAATTGATGCCGAATTTGCATTCAGTGAAAGTGCTGAACTTTACCAATTTCACCTTTAATTTGGCCAAAACTTTTTTTTAATCACTTCAAGTTTCTTCAAACTGTTCAGACATATGAAGCATTGTACAACAACTGTATGACATACAGTATCAAATCCTTCCTTACATGTCTTGTGATTTGCTGCTGTTATAAAATACAATAACAGTAACTTTCTGAATCATAAAACACTGAACATGAACTAATCTAAGGGACCAACCTGACATACCTCTCAACCCTGTGCCTCATAAATCAGGGACAGGGTTTAAAAAATCAGGGACAAAGGACCAAAATCAGGTATGCATCTTCAAAATTAGAGATATCCACTCAGAAAGCTGGTAGAATATGGGGCTTGGTGCAAAATACATTTTCTAAAGAACAAGTCTGTAAATTTAATGCTTGACATTGTTTTGTGCTTACAGTCCCCACTGTTTAGCCACAAAAACACAAATTTTAGGAGGGACAGAGTAAAATTTTGAGGCAAAAATCAGGGACGTCCCTGAAAATCAGTGACACTTGAGAGGTATGCAACCTGATCCTTGAACTAGGAGATGTGAGATACAGGTTAATAAAGGTCCATCACTCAGGAGGGAACCCCTACAGGCATATGAGCAAGGAGTCCAAGGGCCCAGTCAAACATTCTTGTGCCACTTCAGGTCTCTTTGATCCTTTGGCTGATTGATTAAAAAAAACTCTAGCCCTTCCTATTGTAAGTGGTCAGGACATGTGCCATCACCCTCTTCTACACTACCCTAGTCACTTTACACCCTCCTCTCCATTCTCCATTCCCCCACACCTTGTCCCTCATTGTGCCAGGAACAGACAGCATCTTTTAATTTAACCCCCTCCCAGCCCAACCCCCATTTCCCCAGACCGTCCTGTTATATGCTGACCCCCAATACTTCATTTGAAAGCATTTAATTTAAGAACCAAATTAACTTAGTCGCCCCTTCCACAGCATGTTCCCTACATTCCAATAGAATTGAATGGAGTGAGCAGGCACCCAAAATGCAGGGAGAAGTGGGAATGTCTGTATCAGTCACACAGACCATGGCACCATTTCCCTGATGGCGAACTGCTGACTCTCTCCATTCAATATTACTATAATGGAGTGCATGCACTGTGGAGGGGACAAAGTTGGGGTTTTCAATGGAGTGCCCCTTGAAATAAAGATCAGTAGGTGGGGAAGCTTTTTAATATGATATGTCGGCTCCTGGCTCAGTTCTCAAAGCTGGAATTTGTTTATTAAAACAAATGGGGGCAAGGCAAGTGAGCTGGGAAGTGACTTCTTGGGTTGGGGAAGGATGTCACCCCTGTTTGTAGCCTGCAAGCCTCCCATATCTAGGACCTGAGGTGTGTTGAGCCAAAGTTCAAAGCCAAACCAAAGCCAGAGGAGGAGGTGAACCAAATTTGCCAGCGCTCTCATTCATTCATCCTTACTCTGTTGTCATGCAAGATTCTGGTTTGCATCTATGGACCAATACACTGACTAAAGTCTATAATTCATGCCAGTGCAACAGGGATCTATAGTGATTTGTTTTATGTATATATTTTATTATCTTATCAGCATCACGTGGGTCAACAGTACGTGATTAACATAAATGTAGCCCAAACCACCATGTTGTAAAATCAGTAAACAGTCATTCACGCTTTCCCATTTGGGGTGCATGAAATAGAAAACCTTTACGAAAAAACTGCTGTACAACCCATAGCAGAACTAGATCTTGGCCATACTCTGTTGCAGCTAATCCGGCTATTGGGAGTGAAATCTGTCTCCATTGACATTCCAGCAAATATATAATAATTATTAAATTCAAAAAATGTATAAAAGTGGCTTATACTGTCTAATTCCTCAGATAAATCAGACCTATGGTATGCAACTAGTTAGTTTAGCTCATACAACCCCTATTACACACAAACATCTTCCTGGGACCCTAAAAAGAAAACAAAGGATATATATATAAAAATACATCAAGTAAAATTTTTGAAAATGAATTTAAATCTTTAAAATAGGTGGAGAAGCTGGCCCAGTAGCATAGAGAGCAGAGGTGCCGAGGTGCTTAACCTATCCAATGCCTGCGACCTGAGTTGGGGAACGCTGGGCCAAGTGGTTGGCTGGGGGAGGGCTGGTAGAGGACTGAGCAGCTGACAGGTGGGAGAAGAAGAGATGATTTGGCATTAATCCTTATGTTGTCCTGAAATCATCTTGATAGCATCCTGTAATCATCTCAATGTCATTCTGAATCATCCTAATGTCATCCTGAAATCATCTTCCTGATATCATCCAGGAATATTTATAGTGATTACAATGCTACAGTAGCTTTTACTTTGCATACTATGATGATGTCATTCATATATGGAAGATGATTTTAAGACTACATTAAGATGAGCTCAAGACAAAATTATTGGATGATTCCACGATAATTTCGGGAAGACCTGCCATTTAACTTTGGGGGTGCTGCAGGGAAGGGGGCTCACACAGAGTTTAAGACCACTGTAGGAAACAATCAGGGTAGGGCTGAGTCAGGAGTCCAGAGAGAATGACCTAAAAAGACACATAGAAACATAGACTTAGATGGCAGATAAGGGCCGCTTGGCCCACCTAGTCTGCCCATTTCCCTACCTAGAGGATAAGCTGCAGATCCTATTTAACCAGCAGCCTATTTCTTCCTACCCCCACAAAAATTGCCTTATGTCTGTCCCATGCATTCTTGAATTCTCCCACAGTTTTAGAGCCCACAACCTCCTCAGGAAGGCTGTTCCATGCGTCCACCACCCTCTCTGTGAAAAAATACTTCCTCACGTTGCCCCTGAGCTGTCCCCCCTCTATCTTCAAATTGTGTCCCCTTGTTCTTGCATATCTCTTTTTCTGAAAGATGCGACCCTCTTGGACTTTGTTTATTCCACTGAGGTACTTAAACATTTCTATCATGACACATAAAGTGAATACCTGGGGAACTCACTGGTGCCAATTTGAAGGGAAGAATATTTAACCAGGTAAGAGTAATGATTCAAACATGTGCTTGTGGAATATTTGTTGGTGAGTCATACCCCCATTGTTAGATCATTCAGTAGGTTAGTCAGTATAGACCCCCAATTTTTGCCAGTTAGACCTCAGGCTGTGTCACGGTCTGACCTAAATGGGACATGACTCAATGATCAAGCATACCTTACATAGAAACATAGAAACATAGACTTTGACGGCAGATAAGGACCACTTGGCCCACCCAGTCTGCCCATTTCCATACCTATTAGATAAACTACAAATTCTAGTTAACCAACAGCCTACTTCCTCCTACCCCTCATTATAATTGCCTTATGGCAATATGCATTATATATGCATTCTTGAATTCCCCCACTGTTTTTGACCCCACAACCTCCACAGGAAAGCAGTTCCATGTGTCCACCACTCTCTCCATTAAAAAATATTTCCTCATGTTGCCCCTGAGCTGCCCCCCCATCTTCAAATTGTGCCCCCTTGTTCTTGCACATCTCTTTTTCTCAAAGATGCTCCCCTCTTGGACTTTGTTGATTCCCTTGAGGTACTTGAAAGTTTCTATCATGTCCACCCCTCCCTCCTTTCCTCAATAGTATGAATATTAAGCTCTTTTAGTCTCTCTTCATATGGCTTCTATTGCAGACCTTGCACCATTTTAGTTGCCCTCCTCTTGGACCACCTCCATCCCGTCTATGTCCTTGCAGAGATGGGGTCTCTGGAACTGCATGCAGTACTCCAGATGGGGTCTCACTAACTGTCTGTACACAGGGATGACAGCTTCCTCTTTTCTACCAGTGATGCCACTCCCTATTTATCCCAATATCCCTCCAGCCCTCCTCACTGCCTTCTCACATTGCTTGCCTACCTTAAGGTCATCTGATATGATTACTCCTAGGTCCCTTTCCATTTTTGTTGTTGTTAGTACCCCCCCCCCCATTGTTTTCTCTTCACCTGGGTTTTTGTTTCCCAGGCACATTACTTTGCACTTCTTCATATTGAATCTAAGCTGCCATACTTTTGACCATTCCTCCAACCTTGCCAAGTCCCTTCTCATCCTTTTCACCCCCCTTGTGTATCAACCCTGTTGCAGATCTTTGTGTTATCTGCAAAGAGGCATACTTTTTCTTCCAGCCTCTCTGCAATGTCTCCTATAAAGACATTAAAGAGGACGGGTCCCAGAACCGAACCCAGCGGTACCCCACTAGTAACCACCCTTTCTTCAGAGTGTACCGATAAAGACATTAAAGAGGACTGGTCCCAGTTCTGAACCCTGTGGTACCCCACTGTGACTCCCCTTTCTTCGGCATGAGTTCCATTTACAATTACCCTCTGCATCCTGTTGTGCAGCCAATTTGTTACCTAGGCTACCACCCTGGGACCCACTCCCAGGCTGGCCAACTTGTTTATTAATCTTTTGTGTGGGACTGTGTCAAATGCCTTGCTGAAGTCTATGTAGGCCATATCCACAGCCCCTTCCTGGTCTTCTACTTTGGTCACCCAGTCAAAGAAATTGATTGGGATTTGGCAGTTTTCAAGCACATCACCCTGACCAATAAAGTGACCGGCACCAGAGAAGCATTCATTATCTGTTCATTTCTATGGAATCTGAGTGCCTGGGACTAGGGTCAAATCAGAACATTACGTGAAAGCATATCACTCCAGTGTGGGGAAATTGTTCTGTGGAGGATTTTAATGACTCTGGTCACCAAGGGATCAATAAATAGTTACTGCTATTGTTGTTTCACGTGAGATTTTTTTTTTTATTTCAGTCTTTGGTAACTGGGTATGGCCCACTAGGCACAAGTGCCTGTTTTCAGGGGCGACCTGGGAGCACTGGGCTGTTAAGTGACTTGCTCAGAGTCACACAGTATGCAAGTGGAGGTTGTGAGAATCAAACCCAGGTCTGGTCTGCTGGATGTACCAAGCTTGTTCACAGCTCATTGCTCTAACCTCTAGGCTATACTGCCAGCCCAGTTAACCCATGTCAGTTACAAATGAAACCATTATCTATAACAGCTTTTGTCTGTTTCAGTTCACTGTGCCATATGGTTTCTTGAAGAACCCACTGAATGACAGACACTCTCATGGCTCCATTATTTGGGGAGCCTACATCATTTACAATAAAGCTTTGGTATACCAGCTCTCTCCAATTCAACCATGTTGGTAGCATTACTGTGAGTTGTCCATGTCATAACAGGAGACCAGAGGAATCCATGACAGTATGTAGCGCAGTTTCTACATGTCATAAAGGTATTCTTGAGGCATTCATTACAGTATGTTGTGCAGTTCCTGCAAGTCACGTAGGGAGTCCTGAGGTATCCTCCTCTGTATTTAACTTACTTCTTGCAGGTCATGAAGGGAGACCCAAAGCATTCATTACGTTATATAGCATAGCTCTATATAGTGTAACTCTTGCTGGTCTAGAACAGAGACCTGAGTTGTCCATTGCAGTAAATAGCACACTTAATGGTGGCCCGGTGGCCAGAGGGCTGAGGCACTGGATGCCTTATCTCACACTACACCGGTGACCTGGGTTTGGGAACAGACTCGGGTCACTCAGGGGTCAGCCGGGGTGAGGAAGGCTTGAGCTTCTGCTGATAGCTCTCCTTTCTCATGGATGGGGGGACTCAGCATCATGCTGTACTCTGACACCCAGTGGAGGCTGGAGGTCGCCACAGGCATGATGCTAAAAAGGGTGGACCCACACACAGGGCATAAGACTGCCTCAGCAGAGGTGGAGACAGTTACCCTGCTTATTGCATGTATGTGCGTCCGGGGAGAAAATGGAAAAAGAATTGAAGTTGGCAGGCTCAGTGATGGCAGGCTGCACTCATGCCTCCCTCTGGCAATCTAGATGTTGGCTTCTGGGGGTGGGGTGCCTCTCACCACCTGCTCTGTCATAGGGATGGGTAACCCATGGGGGACGGACGGTTGGTGTGGGTGTGGGGAAAGCCTCGCCGGAGAGACGAGTCCCCTCCGAGGGAAGGTCCGGAGCCACCTGCCAGCTTCAAAGGAGACAAGAAGTATATATGGAAAAAAAAATAGCACACTTAATGTAGGTCTTAATGGGTGACCTGAGGGGTCCTTTACAGTATACAGCACAGTCCCAGCAGATCATAAAGAAAGACCAAAGCCATCCATTAAAGTATGCAGCATAGCTCCTGTAGGTCATGAAGGGAGATCTAAGGCATCTGTTACAGTATGTAGCACAGATCTTGGCAGCCATGAAGGGAGTCCTGATGTATCCAGATCAGTTTGATGCACAGATCATCCAGACCATGAAGCGAGAGCAAATATGTCCATTACATTATGTAGCGCAGGTCCTGCAGGTCATAAAGTGAGACCTGAGGCATCTTTTGAAGTATGTAACACTATTCCTGCAGGTAATGAAGGTAGACCAAAGGTGTCCGGTATGTGGCACAGTTCCTGCAGGTCATGAAGGGAGAACTGAGGGATCAATTACAATATGTAGGGCAGTACCCGCAGGTGAAGAAGGGAGATCCAAGGCATCCATTAAAGTGTATTGGGAAGTTTCTGCAACTCAGAAAGGGGGACCTGAGGCATCCATTATTGTATGTAGTGCAGTTCCAGCACGTCATGATATGAGAGCTGAGGTATCCACTGCAGTGTGTAGTGCAGTATCTGCAACTGCAATTCATGAAGGGAGAATTAAGACATCCACTGCAGTATGTAAAGCAACTCTTGCAGGTCATGAAGGGAGACAGTATGTAATGCAGGTCCTTCAGGTCAATAAAGAGAGATCTGAATCATCCATTAAATTATGTAGCACAATTCCTGCAGATCATCAGAGGAAACCCAAGGTGTGCATTGAAGTATGTAGTGCAGTTTCAGTAGGTTATGAAGGGAGAACTGAGGGAAACATTACAGTATATAGGGGTAGTTCCTGCAGGTCAAGGAGGGAGACACGAGGCATCCATTAGAGTATGTAACACAGTTCTTGCAGGTCACAAAGGGTGATCCAAGGCATCCATTATAGTATGTAGTGCAGTTCCTGCAGGCCATAAAGAGAGACTCAATGCATCTATTAGTAAGAAGCAATGTCCCTGAAAGTCATGAATGATAGGAGACCAGAGAAGTCCACTATAGTATGTTGTAGTGCAGTTTCTGTATTTTATG
This sequence comes from Neoceratodus forsteri, assembly GCA_016271365.2. Classification (NCBI taxonomy): domain Eukaryota; kingdom Metazoa; phylum Chordata; order Ceratodontiformes; family Ceratodontidae; genus Neoceratodus; species Neoceratodus forsteri. The sequence goes on from CM057452.1 coordinate 607,151,333, forward strand.
ATGGGAGATCTGAGGCATATATTACAGCAGACAGTGCAGTTCTTGCAGGTCATAAAGCAAGGTGGCATCTATTACAACATGCAGAGCAGTTCTCGCAGTTTATGAAGAAAGACCCAAGCATCAATTACAGTGTGTAGTACAGTTTCTGCAGGACAAGAAGGTAGGCCAGAGGCATCTATTACAGCATGCAGTGCAGATCCTTTGGCAGATCATGAAGTGAGACCTGGGGCATCCATTACAATATGTAGTGCAGTTTCTGCAGGTCATGAATGGAACTCCAAGACATCCATTACAGTATGCAGTGCAGTTTCTGTAGGTCATGATGGGAAACTTAAGACATCCTTTACAATATGCAGCAGAGTTCCTGCAGGTCATGAAGAATGACCCAAGGCATTCATTACAGTATGTACTGCAGTTTCTGCAGGTCATGAAGAGAGACCCTGAGGCATCCATTACTGTATATTGAGCAGTTTCTACAGGTCATAAAGAGAGAGCTAAGGCATCCATTACAGTATATAGTGCTGTTCTCTCAGGCCATGAAGGGAGTCAAGGCATCCATTACCATATGGAGTGCAGTTCTTGCAGGACATGAAGGGAGAACTGAGGCATCCATGTCAGTGTATTGTACAGTTTCCACAGGTAATTATGTAAGACAGAGACATCCATTACCGTCTGCCTTTTAGCCTTTCACCATTATCACAGTGCTGGGGAAACCTGTATCTGAAATGAATGGTGGCTTGTTGATTTTTTTACAAGATTAGGAACTTATTTATTTGTTATTTATTTGAAAATCAGTAACTGGGAAATGTGCAATGAGCCAGAGATTGCTTATTCCGTATCATTACACTGCACAAGGGCTAAAAAAAAATAATTTCAAGAAAAAAGTGTTACAGTGCAAAGTGTAATAGTGTTTGAACAATTAGAACATAGTTAAAGTGGTAAAAAATATAGAGAGAGTTTGTAGGCCATGGGCTACTGATGGAGTTTTGATAGTGGAGATAAAAGGCTGGATGTACAGAAACGCTAGGAGTTAGGCAAGGGCGAAAATATATGTTTTGAGTGGAGTTCGAAATGTCGCATAGAGCCTGAGAGGAAGAGATGGTAGAGGTGGATTTAGTTGAGAAGAGATTTGAAAATTCCTTTAGAGGCACTAAAGCCAGGTTTTCTGCTGTGAGTCAGTTTTGCCAATCAAACCCGAGAGCACTGGGACACTGATGTAATAAGAACTCTGGGTGGGAAATGTGACATTAATTGGAAAAATGTCTGTTTGGGTGGAGGTCATGTGATGCACAGTGAGAGGGCAGACTTAATCCACTAATCCTCTCATCCTGGTACTAATTTTATAATTAATCTGTCAATGATTAACCCTGAAATTGATACACATTTTTTTCTGCACCAAATGACTCTGCTGAGTGAGCAGTATGCTGAAAAGAGAGAAATACTCCATAAATTAATTTGTTACAGATGAGTATTTGGAAACACTGACCAAGACTTTAGATTTCTCCACTATACTTCCAAGTGCTGACCTGTGTCCAGTTCAACTGTCCCGGTAATTACTCCAGACATTTGAAATACTGTCCTAGACTTCAGATCCCCCCTTCCCCATGCTCCTGATCAGTATATCCAGTGTCCAAGTGCAGCATAGGGGTAAAAGAAACAGAAATAGACAATACTGGCAGAAAAAGAGCACTGGTCCATTTAGTCTGCCCAGTATGACCAAATTACCAAACTGTATCCCATGATCTACTGTCCAGATGGGGTGTTTGCCCTTACTTTCCTCCTTGCTCCCTGCCCTACAGCTCCCCCCTGAGTACCTATTAAGCCCTTTACTCTGCCCCAGCTGTGCTCAAAGCCATTAATGGTTTTTGCACCCATCACCTTTCCTGGTAGGCCAGTCCATGGCTCAACCATTCTTTTGGTAAGGTAAAACTTTATCGCATCCTAGCTAAATCCCCCCACCAGCCTACATTCATGTCCCCTTGTTTTCCAGCCACCATTCCTGCTAAATAGTTCCTCACGCTTTATTTTGTTTATTCCTGTCTTGAACTTGAAGGTCGCTATCATGTGCACCCCCCTCTTCTAACATTGGAAACAATGTCCCAAGCTTATTACACCACCCCGTGCTCCTGACCAGGTATCCAGTCCATCTAAAGGGCATGTATGGCACACAACATTGGAAACAATGTTCTAGACTTCAGATTCCCACCTGTGCTCCTGACTAGTATATCCAGTCCAACTGTAGTGCAACTGCACAAAAGCTTGAAAACACTGACCAAGACTTCTAGATTCTTCCCCGTTTTCTACATAGAGCAAGGAAACATAGACTTTGTCACCAGAAAAGGACCACTAGGAACACCCAGTCCTCCCAAAGGACCAGTGTATTCAGTCCACCTGTGGGGTAGCAGCACAAGACATTGGAAACACTTTCCAAAACTTCATGATTCTCCACTGTACTCGTGGGCAGTATATCCAGTCCTATAGAATGACAGCCAAAGCTGAGCACTATGTCTTGGCTGGTTTATTTTTCCTTGCACTCACGCTGCCAGTTTCTGCTACAGCCCCAGCAGCTCGCATTCAAAGAAAACTGGAAACATTGAGGAGATGGTACTCAGCAGTGTACAGTTTTCCAAATAAAAAATAAAACATATAAATATTTTAGGGACACTGGTAGAGATGGGAGAAATGGTTCAGATATGCTCAGAACTGCTGCCATTTTTTGAAAAATAAACTCATCTGAAGCTTTTTTCAAGTTCTGAAATGGTTCTAATTCTTTTAAAAGATTAGTTTTGGAGCTTAGTGAGTCTTCACAGCAGGTCTTTATCTTGAAGGAAGGCTGGGGTGCAAGCTTGTGTGCAGGGTAGAGGAAAGGCCCAGAGACACAGACCTGTAGTAAGTAGGCATGATCACAGTGGTGTTACAGAAAGGGTGCTAAATAGCTACATGACACCGAGTATATTTAAATCAGTCAATCAACCAATTTTATTTTATACTGGAGAGTATGTGAGCAAAAATGCCCATTTTCACAAGCATCCAGTTATACATGACATTACAAAGATACGAGATAAACAATTTATAGTATACATCATACATAAAGGCTGAGGTAATACAGTATCTTATACACAGGAACTGCTGGCCATCGGAAGGGTCGTGAGGGCTAAGCTGAAAGAAGTCCTCCCCAGGTTTCCCTGGCTGCACACCCAGTCCAAAGCTCCCCAGCTGGCCATCGGAAGGGTCATGAGGGCTAAGCTGAAAGAAGTCCTCCCCAGGTTTCCCTTGCTGCACACCTGGTCCAAAGCTCCCCAGCTGGCCATCGGAAGGTACAAGAGAGAGAACTGCATCACTTTAAATCTTGGCGCCTTTTTCCTGCTCATCCCATGCGCTCTACTGAAAGACTGTGTGTTTTTTCTAACTTATATTATAGTCACTGCAGCCTGTGAATTTGTAACTAAATCCTGGCTGGTTAATATCTCTAAATACAACTCTCATTACAGCCTGTTAGTTTTTAAAGAAAATCCTGTCTGCTAAGTGTCATTTATTATGGTTGCTTGAACGCATGTGCAAAAAACATAGTGCCATCATTGGAGTTTTCGGAGGTGTGTCAGCCCTCTACCAATTCAGTCAGTGTGTTTTCAGACACGGCCACAGTTCTCCAATGCCTGCTGGAGCTGTCTATGACAGCTTCAAAATGCAGTGGCGTACAATTGAAAGGGGGAGCTACACTTCAGTGAGCAGCGATTAGATATTGCCTGCTCATGCGCTCCCCTACACACCACACACACACACACACACACACACACACACACACACTCGTGCTTCCCCCAACGCACAGACTGTATAGCCAGCAGGGATGCCCAATCCCCCATCGGCTGTGCTCCCCCTGAAACACAGTTTCATAAGCCCGCTGGGTGCCACCCCAGTGTGGCTAACATCTATGTGACGGGGTGCCCAATCCCCGTTAGCTCCATTGTGTCCCTCCCCCGAGTACAGGGTGCCATGCTGGGAGCCCACCCCAGTGTGGCAACAGATACCATGGCCGATGGGGTGCCCAATCGTCGGCTCCACGCCCCCCCAAGCCTTTCTTCTGCCATGGGACCCCACCCCAGTGTGGCAAACATCACGTCATTGTAATAAAATAAAAAAACCTGAAAATCAGCGGTCCCTCACTGTATCTTTACCGCCCACCCTGCGCACCTACCTCCCCACCCCTCACCCCATACTTACCTCCAGAGCTTGGTGCGGCAGTCTTGACAGACCGGAACACGCCTGCACTCTTCAAAGCCGACCGCAAACTGAGGAAATGCCAGTAAGCTGTATAATGGGATAGATAGGGTTTTTTCAACTTTATTGCATATCTCAGGCATTTTTTGGAATTTTTGCACCAAATTTTCAACATGGGGTTTTTGGGACCCCTTCTCATGAATGCTGTCACTGTCATGGCATTACTTGGGCCCGGAGGGTGATTTCACAGCCCCTGAGCGAAATCACCTTTCCAGAATGATTAACTAAATGACACTGCCAGTGTTCATTTTGAAAATTTGGTGGAAAATTCCTAAAAATGACTGTTTTACGAACGTGTGTTGCGCAGTTCCTATGCACGCTCGTAGGTTTGCGAAATTTCAATATTTTCACTCCAGATTTTAAACATTGCCATTTTACCACACCTCCTTATGAGCAGTACAGCTGTCATTTTTCACATCTCACCCAAAACGTGTTGCTGCCCATGTAGTGCACAATGGCACAGTAGGTGTGCGAAATCAATGTACGGGACACATTAATAAAATCACAGTGACACTGTTCATGAGCAGAGGTCTTAAAATGGCTATGTTGAAAATTTGGTGAAAAAATTCATAAAAATGACTGTTTTACGAGCATGTGTTGCAGAGTTCCTACGCACGCTCGTAAGTTTGCAAATTTTCAATATTTTCACTCCAGATTTTCAACATTGCCATTTTACCACACCTCCTTATGAGCAGTACAGTTGTTATTTTTCACATCTCACCCATAACGTGTTTCTGCCCATGTAGCGCACAATGGCACAGTTGGTGTGCGAAATCAATGTATGGGACAAGTTAAGAAAATCACAGTGACACTTGTCATGAGCAGAGGTGTTAAAATGTCTATGTTGAAAATTTGGTGAAAAAATTCCCAAAAATGACTGTTTTAGGAGCGCACGTTGCGCAGTTCCTACGCACGCTGGTAAGTTTGCGAATTTATAATATTTGCACACCAGATTTTCAACAGTGCCATTTTACAGCACTTCCTTATGAGCAGTACAGCTACCATTTTCACATCTCGCCTAAAATGTGTTTCCAGTATGGCGCTGTGATACAGTCGTGTCAGAAAACAATGTTTGGGACAGATTAAGAAAATCACAGTGACACTGGTCATGAGCAGAGGTTTTAAAATGGCTATGTTGAAAATTGGGTGACAAAACTCCACAAAATGACTGTGTTATGAGTGAGCGTTGCGCAGTTTCCACGCACCCTCGTAAGTTCATGAATTTGTAATATTTTCAGTCCAGATTTTCACCAGTGCATTTTTCCACACCTCCTTATGAACAGTACAGCTGTCATTTTCCACAACATAGCCAAAATGTGTTTTCACACTTTCAGCACAGAAATGCATGGTCGCTGTGGGAAATCATTGTTCGGGACAGATAATGAAAAACACACTGACACTGTTCATGATCGGAGGTCCCAAAATGCCTGTGTTAACAATCTGCTGTAAAAAAATCCCCAAACTAGTTACATTACGGGTGTGCGTTGCACAGTTTCTACACATGCTTGTGACTTCACCAGTTTTTTTAAGATTTTCACAGCAGATTTTCAACATTGCCATTTTTTACACCTCCCCATGAACAGTCCGCTGTCATTTTTCACATCCTGTTCGAATGTGTTTTTGCACCTGTGGTGCCAATTACCATAGTCACTGTGCAAAGTAGTTTTCGACTAACAAACTGATATTGCCACTGTTCATGAGGTGGGGGGCACAAAAAAACATGTTGACAATTTGGAATGAAAATACCAATGAATGCCTGAGGCGTTAGGGTTTCCGACCCTAGCGCCCCACCCTGTACGGAATGACAGGCATCAGGGGTGTGACTTGGGATTCTTGCCTGTCATGCTCATACCATTCCACCCCCACCCACACCCTGCAGCAAGTGAGAGGCAACAAGGTGTGCCTCAGACTCTTCGGGCCCAAACTTCACCCATTCTCCTATACTGCACCCATCTCACTGTATTTCCTGATGGAATGGTGTGCGCATAAGGGCCAAAGACCCCAAGGCACATCATGACACTTGTCAGTGTCTGCAGGGTAGGGTGTGGTGAAATGGTGTGGTCGTTATGCCTGACGACCCAAAGGCACACCCCAATGCCTGTCACTCTCTGCAGGGTGGTGGTGGGGTTGGCTTCAGTTCAATACTTCGCTGCCATTCCTTGTAACTTCTACACTACCAATGCCAATGCCAGCAAGCAAACATTCGGCATTGACAAATGCTTGTTGAAGCAGACACTGCTGCTCACTCAGACCTGCTGCTTTCTGGCTTGATTTTTTTTCTCCCTCCCACCCACAGTATTAAATGCACCATCTGACTCCACCCATTGTGGCTCCCTGCCAGTGCACCATTTGTCTCCGCCTTCTGCTGCTGCTGTCTGCCTGTTATTCATTGGGCTAGGCAAACCTGTCACTCCTCTCACCACTCTAACCTATATGCCTCTGATTTCAGAACTACACAAATCTCATGCCATAATCTAATTTCAAAAGGGTGTTTATTGTCTTCCTTCCTATTCCTAGGTTCAACTCAAACCAGGACTCGGCATTTCTTCTACTCTCTCCCATAATTATTTTTAAAGACATACCTTCCCACTTGTCCAGTCAGTCACTTAATTTTTTATTTTTTTTTTTACTTCCATTCACTGGATACTTTAGGTACCTTTAAACTGCCCCGACCTTAATGACAGACACTATCAAAAGGCACCATTTCTGCCTTTGATTCTAGCTCTTTGGATCTAGGGGTTTCCCCCTCCATCTCGTGTTCTTCCTAGTTTGGGACCCACAAAATATTTTTTTACTAACTTCCACTTCCCACTCCTGCTGGGTTGATTGTTTGAAGTGCTCTTCCTCTCTCCCATTACAAGATGTTTTCTTTTATGAGGCCTAGGGCACTTTTGACTATTACAGGACTGGTACTCTCCCTAATTACCCTCTCCCACCTCTTGCTAAATATAGCTGCTGGTGACTCTGGGTTCCACTCACATGAAGAAAACTCTTTTGTCTACTCGAATCTGTTTCCCTATAGGAAATCACATCTTTTCCCTAGCCTGGCCCTGTATCTAACACGTCCTACCAAACTAGGTCATTTTCTTCTCCGTCACTCCCCTGTCATGTCCAAATGCCTCACACTCATCCATCGCCTCACCAGAGAAACTTGGGTGACTCTCCTGCATTTATTCCTATCTGGGGATATTAAATCAAATCCTGCCCCCCACAATGCTAGATCTACAAATGATGCCCCCAGGTTCTCCGCGAAGGGCATTAAAATAGCTCATATGAATATTAGAAGTTTACCTGCTAATTTCCCTGAACTGGAAGCTTGGGTAGCCCACTATAGCCCATATATTCTAGGATTGACTGAAATTTGGCTTAGGCCACACACATACCTGACACAGTATACAAAATAAATGGCTACCACCTTATGAGATTTGATCACCCCTCTAGACAGAGGGGTGGAGGGGTTGACTCTCTGTTATAAAGAACATCTCAATATCTCTGTCCAACACTCAGGGTCATCAAGTATCTGTATACTTTTCTACTCTTAGGAGGTGAAAAAAGGCTAAACATGATATGCGCTTATAATCCTCCAAAAGGAGCACTCCCTGGCCTAACTGTCAGTGTCAGTGGCTCAGTAGGTAGCACACTCGCTCTGAGGCTGGGAGATCAGAGGGCTGTGGGTTCAGTTCCCACATCTGGCACTTGGGTTAATATCCCAATACTAACACTGTAGTGCAGCATGAGGGGGGGTGCTGCACTTCTGAGGTGCCATCTTTCAGATGAGACGTTAAACCGAGGTCCCATCTGCCTGGGTTGGTGGTAGTTCAGGTGGATGCTAAAGATCCCATGGCACTTATCAAAAAAGAGTAGGGGAATTTCCCCGGTGTCCTGGCCAAATTTCCCTCATTCACTAAAAATACCAGCAACAGCTTAATCTGGTTCAATTTCAGTTGCTTACCATCTGTATCCCCCTTCCCCCTGTCGCCCCTGAAAAAGGGACTTCTAGGCCCAGTGGGCTTACTGGGTCAACAAAATTCAATTAATAACAATAAATAAATTGGCTCTTGGACTGTCTCTCTACTCTAAAGGGTAAATCTGAATTAATATTAATGGGTGACTTCAACCTTGACCTATCAGGTACCAACTCTGGTTTGTACACAGAGACTCTCCCCCAACTTCACCTATCGCAACTGATTACTAGCCCTACTTGAATCTTGGCAAATAGCGAGCATCAGTCTCTCCTGGATTGGATAGCCACAAGCAGAGCAAATAAAATTATTGCTGCAGGCACCTTTTCTGATTCTATCAGTGATCACCTATCTACCTTCTGCATTTGGAATGGTCACTGCCCCCATCCCCCACCCAGAATTATTCAGTTTTGGGATTTTGCCAAACTGAATCCAAGCTCACTCCTTGATAATATTAATAACATCGACTGGTCGCCTATCTGTATCACTGAGGATGTAAATACAGCACTTGATTACCTAAATTCTCAGCTACTAGTCCTACAGGATCTGCATGTCCCATTGAAAAAAGGTGTCTTAAGGGCTCTGCAAACATATGGCTACATAAAGACCTCCTTCAGACTATGAGAAGAAGGGATAAGGCCTGGGCCTTGGCCAAGAAATCACAATGGACAGATGACTGGGCTAATTATAGAAAAATGAGGAATGCCTGCAAAAAAAGATATTCAAAGGGCAAAAAGGAACTATTGCCTTAAGCTTCTCCAATCTTCAGTGGGTGACTCCCAGGGTTTTTGGAACCACATCAAGAATTTCATAGGCCAAAGGCCCATGATGGCCATAACTGAAATGATGCTAAATGACGCTAACTGTAACCATCTACCTACGATTGCAAATCCCCTGAATGCGCAATTCTCTGATCTCTCTGAATACCTTGCAAAATGTAACCAGTCTCCTGCAACTCCTTCTGATATCCACCATCCTTCAGGACCCTCTTTTCTGCTCAGATCAATCTCCACTACCGAGGTGCTGCATCTTCTTAAATCTATCTCCCCTCATGGATCTGCCGGTCCAGATGGATTACTGCCCTATTTCATCAAAATGGCAGCTCCAGCTCTTGCTGCCCCTATTGCAAGAATTTCCAACCTATCTATACTAACCCAGACAGTGCCTACACTATGGAAAACTGCTCGAGTTGTCCTTGTACACAAACAAGCATTTGTCAATGCCGAATGTTGATTGCGCTGGTCTGTTGAGCATGCTCACTGCCCCTCTGTCAGTTGCTCAGTTTGTTTCTTCCGGTGCTGCAGGTTGCTCTTTTGTGCTGGGCTCCTGCCTGCATTGGTACCTTGTTCTGCCCAGTAAGAAATCTGCAGCTGTCCCGACAGAACTCTGTTGCGGTGGCTCACTCCCCCTCTCTCACTCGCTCATTCCGTTTCTTCTGGCACTGCACGCTGCCCTTTTGTACTGGGCTCCTGCTTCTGTTGGTGGCTTTTTCTGCCCACAAACAAATCTGCAGCAGTCCCAACACAGGTCTGTTGAGCCTGCTGACTCCCCCTCTCTCACTCACTCATTCCATTTCTGCTGGCACTGCAGGCTGGCCTTTTGTACTGGGCTTCTGCCTGCATTGCCACCTTTTTCTGCCAACAAAGAAATCTGCAGCAGTCATGATAGAGCTCCATTGAGCTTGCTCACTCCCCCTCTCTCACTCACTAGTTGTGTTTCTCCCGGGGCTGCAGGCTGCCCTTTTGTACTGGGCTCCTGCTTGCGTTGGCACCTTTTTCTGCCCACAAAGAAATCCACAGCTGTCCCGAAAAGCTCCGTTGAGGTCGCTCACTTGCTCTGTGTCACTCACTCATTCTGTTTCTCCTGGTGCGGCAAGCTGCCCTTTTGTACTGGGCTCCTGCCTCTGTTGGCACCTTTGTCTGGCCACAAAGAAATCGGCAGCAGTCCCAACAAAGCTCCGTTGAGCTCGCTCACTCCCCTTCTCTCACTCGCTCTTTCCGTTTCTGCTGGCACTGCAGGTTGCCCTTTTCTATTGGTCTCCTGCCTATGTTGCCGCCTTCTTCTGCCCACAAACAAATTTGCAGCAGTTACAATAGAGCTCCGTTGAGCTCGCTCACTCCTCCTGTCTCATTCGCTCATTCTAGTTTCCCCGCCACTGCAGGCTGCCCATTTGTACTGGGCCCCCGCGTGCATTGCTGGCTTTTTCTGCCCACAGATACATCTGCAGCAGTCCCAACAGAGCTCCGTTAAGCTCATTCACTCCCGCTCCCTTACTCACTTGTTTTGTGTCTCCTGTGGCTGCAGGCTGCCCTTTTGTACTGGGCTCCTGCCTGCATTGGCAGCTTGTTCTGGCCAGAAAGAAATCTGAAGCAGTCCTGACACAGCTCCATTGAGCTCTCTCACTCACTCATTCCATTTCGGTGGGCGCTGCAAGCTGGCCTTATGTACTGGGCTCCTGCCTGCGTTGCTGCATTTTCTGCCCACAAAGAAATCCGAAGCAGACACAATAGAGCTCCATTGCGCTTGCTCACTACCGCTCTGTCACTCGATCATTCTGTTTCTCTTGGCGCTGCAGGCTGCGCTTGTGTACAGGGCTCCTGGCTGTGTTGGCACCTTTGTCTGTGTACAAAGAAATCTGCAGCTGTCCTGACAGAGCTCCATTGAGGTCGCTCAGTCTCCCTCTCTCATGTGCTCATTCTGTTTGTCCTGGCACTGCAAGCGGCCCTTTTGTATGGGGCTCCTGCCTGCATTGGCGCCTTTTTCTGCCCACAAAGAAATCCACAGCAGTCCTGACAGATCTCTGTTGAGCTCACTCAGTCCCCCTGTCTCACTCACTCATTTTATTTCTCCCACCGCTGCAGGCTGGCCCTTTGTACTGGGCCCCTGACTGCATTGACACCTTTTTCTGCCCACAAAGAAATCCGCAGCAGTCCTGACAGCGCTCCAGTGAGTTTACACACTTCCCCTCCATCACTTGCTCTCTTGTTCTGTTTCTCCCAGTGCTGCAGGCTGCCCTTTTGTACTGGGCTCATGTGTTGGGGCCTATTTCTGCCCACAAACAAATCTGCAGCAGTCCCAACAGAGCTCAGTTGAGCTCAGTCACTCCCTCTCTCAGTTGTTTGATCTTAATCTGTCCCAGTGATTTCCCACAGCAACCATGCTATTCTCTGTCAGGAGTGCAAAATCATATTTTAGCCAGGATGTGAAAAATGGCAGCTGTACTGTTCATAAGGAGGTATGGAAAAATGCCACTGTTAAAAATGCGGCGTGAAAATATTACAAAATTGTGAAGTTACAAGGGTGCTTGGAAACAGTTCTACGCATGCTTGTAACACAGTCATGTGATGGAGTTTCATCACCAAATTTTCAACATAGGCATTTTAGGACCTCTGCTCATGAACAGTGCCACTGTCATTTTCTTAATATGTCCCAAGCAGTGATTTCCCACAGTGACTGCGTTATTCTGCGCCGGAACTGTGAAAACACATTTCGGTCAGGATGTGAAAAATGACAGCTGTACTGCTCATAAGGAAGTGTGAAAAAATGCCACTGTTGAAAATCTGGCATGACAATATTACAAATTTGTGAAGTTACAAGGATGCGTGGCATGTGTGCAATGCACACTTGTAACACAGTCATTTGATGGGCTATCATCACCAAATTGTCAACATAGGCATTTTAGAACCTCTGCTCATGAACAATATCGCTCTCATTTTCTTAATCTGTCCCGGACAGTAATATCCCACAGCGACCGCTCTATTCTGCGCCCGAAGTGAGAAAACACATTTCAGCCAGGATGGGAAAAATGACAGCTGTACTGTTCATAAGTAGGTGTGGGAAAATGGCAATGTTGGAAATCTGGAGTGAAAATATAAATTCGCGAACTTACGAGCGTGTTTTGCCAACTGCGCAATGCAGGCTCATAACACAGTCATTTTATGGAGTATCATTATCAAATTTTCAACACAGGCATTTTAGGACCTCTACTCATTATTAGTGTCGCTGTCATTTCCTTAATCTTCCCAAACACTGATTTCCCACAGCGACCGCGCTATTCTGCGCCAGAACTGTGAAAACACATTTCTGCCAGGATGTAAACAATGACAGCTATACTGTTCACAAGGAGGTGTGAAAAAACATCAGTGTTGAAAATCTGGCATGAAAATATTTCAAATTCGAGAATTTATGAGCGTGCTTAGCAACTGTGCAACACACGCTTGTAAAACAGTCATTTTTTGGATTTTTTCCACCAAATTTGCAACATAGACTTTTTGAGAGCCCACCTCATGAACAATTGCATTGTTGTTTCGTTACTCAGCACCGAAAGGTGATATCATGTAGTGACCGCAAAATCACCTTTCTGGGCCGATTAATGCCATGACAGTTCAAGAAATCATGAGGAGGGGTCCCAAAAACCCCATGTTGAAAATTTGGTACCAAAATTCCAAAAAATGACTGAGATATACATTAAAGTTGAAAAAACCTATTTCTACCATTATACAGCTTACCAGCATTTCTTCAGTTCGCGGTCGGCTTTGAAGAGTGCAGACGTGTTCCTGGTCCACCGAAGATCGTGGCACCAGACTCCAGAGGTAAGTATGGGGTGAGGTGGGTGTGGGGAGGCAGGGTGCACAGTGGGTGGGTGCTGGTGGTGGGAGGGGCCAGGAGACTGCGAGGGACAGTTTTCTGATTTCACAGGTTTAACAACAACAAAAAAAAAACATCGGGACAGTTTTTCTTCACAGGGCATTAGGCACACTGGTGGGCTCCCAGCATGCCACCTGACTGCTTCTTTTGGGGTGCCAGTAGCCAATGGGGATTGGGTACCCCTCGACAAGTGCGGGAGTTCAGCATTATGCTGACGGGATTGGGCACCCCGTCGGCACATATATGGGAGGGTGTTTGACATAATGCCGATGGGGAGTGGGCTCCCCCGTCGGCACAATCAACATTGATTTGGGCCATTGAAGTCGACGGCGATTGGGGCCCCCGTCGGCAACTAAATATGGGGGGGTTATATTGTTTGTGAACACGACGGCAAGCCGCCACCCTGTTCACAAACAATATCAGGGTTTTTACATCCCATCCTGCAATGACTGGTCACTTGCTCATTGCAGCGGATGGCTGACACTGCAATGATGAGGTGGCCCCTGATTGCAGCGGCTACTTTTTTAGAAGATTGTGGCATGCTGGCTGAACTAGAGTCAGCAGCAGCGTGTCACGGCATTGGGGGAAGTGGGACAGGCCTTTGCAGGCTGTGGGGGCATTGGCCACAACAGTGTCGCGCCTCCACAACCTGCTTGTGGAGAAAGCTACTGTAACATGTTTCTTGTGCACGTGCACAATCAACATAAAAAGGGGACACCAAAAACATGGCAAACTACAGACCAATCACCATTCTCACTACCTTAAATAAACTACTTGCGAAGGCTGTTGCCACCCAGGTCTCAGAATATCTGCACCTTCACAACCTTCTATCCCCTGCTCAGCATGGATTCAGAATGGGGCACAGCACCACAACTGCACTACTTCAGATATCAAACAAAGTCCTCATAGCAATGGATAAGGGCCTGCTCAAGGGGGCCATATTTATTGACCTAACTAAGGCTTCTGATCTTGTGAATCATCCCCTTCTACTCTCCAAACTGTCCATCTTGGGTTTTCCCAGTCTGCCATCTCTTGGTTTGATAGCTACCTCATTGGGAGGAGGCAATTTGTTCAAATTGCATCTGTTATCTCAGACCCCTCCCCAACTTCTGTTGGAGTTCCCCAGGGATCTATACTTAGCCCTCTCCTTTTCTGTCTATTAACAACCTGCCCTCACTTCCCTGTCTCTCCTCACTGATCCTTTATGCCAATGACATGGTGCTTCTCGCTAGTGGTAAAGACCCCACATCAGTAAAGGTGAATCTTCAAGCTGACTTTGACTGCTTACAAGTCTGGCTTCTACAAAACAAACTCATACTTAATGCTAAGAAAACTGTGGCTATGCTCTTAGGCTCCCCCTCTAGAATCAAATCCTGTGCTTCAGATCTTTCAGTACTATGTTTTGATGGCTCCCCGTTGGAATTTGTTAACTCCTTTAAGTACCTAGGAGTCACACTTGACCCATCTCTGGATTTTAACCTCCACCTTACGGCTACTTGCAAGGTGGTTAACTCCAAACTGGGTATTGCCTATAGAATTAGGTCCTCCCTGAATGATGCTGCCTGGCTTACTATTGCACAAGGTTTCCTCCTTCCCTCCCTTACATACTGCTCACAAGTATACCTTAATGCCAAAAAATGATCCCTCCATAAATGGAGCACCAGTTATAACAGCATATGCCGATTCACCCTTTCTGCACACAGACTGACCATCGCTGTGAAATCTAAACTAAATTGGCTCTCCCTGGCTTCACACAGTCTCTATTCTACTGGATGCTTGATTGACAATATCATCAGAATGGGGACACCTGAGTATCTCTCAAGGCTGCTATCTCATCCCTCCCAAGCATATCTCTTTAGGTCATCCGTACAAACCCAATTGAAATTCCCAGATACCTCAAAAAAGAGGGGGAACTATACTTCGCTATATCGGCCCCCTGCATCTGGAACTCCCTCCCCCCTCACATTAAACTCTCTAAATCCCACCTAGCCTTTAAACTGGGTCTCTGCGCCCACCTGACTGACTCTGATGGCTGCTCCTGTGCTGTAACTTGAGACTGACTCCCAGTAGCATTCCTTACCTACATGGCACTTACTGTTTCCCTCCACTGTATAAAATCTGCATTTTCCCACTCCCTTCACAAAATCATTAGTTAAAACTGTTATTTGTCGTATGTCCTTAATTGTTATTGTTGTATCATCCAGTGCAAGTAGCTAACGTAAGGGTATTTATTTTCTCTCAGTTTCCACAGAAATATGTCTTGCTTTTGTCAGCAGTCTGCGAAATTGTTTTGTTCCCACTTCATGCTGCACCTTGAACAATTGTCACTGATGTTTGTACCCTCTTTGTACCTTGCTCTCTCCTGATTGTACTCTCCCGGGTCAAGCCCGAATATAGGCAATACTCTTGTCTAGTGTACCTACCCGGTAAACAAAAACCAAATAAATAATAAATAAGTAGTAACAGGCATGAGAGAACAGAAGTACAGGGTAAAATAATTTACAGGACATAATTTACAAAGGCGTTTAGAGTCATAAACATACACAGGATAACCAAAAGAAGTAAAAAAGGGAGGGAAACAGAAGGGGGGTGGGAGGTGGGGGTGCTGGGACATGGGGAAGGGTGGAGGGTGGAGGATGAGGGGAACACAATGGGGGAGAAAAAAGGAGGTGGAATAGGTGGAGGGACGGTAAAGAGCAGAGTTAGATTCAGCTGGTGGTAGGAGAACAAGTATTTAGTACAACTCTAAGTTGTTTTTACAGTGCTATGATTCAATCATTTTGACAGTACTATTATTTCCTTCCACTGGCAATAACTGTTGATTAGAAATTAAGTTAAAATCTGTTTTTGTATTTTATAAAAAGATAAAAGAATCAGTCTGCCCGGTGGTGCTGTGGGCTGAGGTACTGGAGTCATACCTCGCGCTTCGCCGGCAACCCGTGTTCAGGAATGACCATGTGCTGCCGGGGGTTGGCAGGGATGGAGATGGATCGAGCATCCAACAGACTGCTCTCCATCTCCAGGGAGGGGGGGAGTTTTTATTTAGTTTTTGTTAACCGGGTAGGTCCACTAGCCAGCAAGTGACTATTTTCAGGCACGACCCAGTTCAGCAGCTGGTGCATGCCTGACCGCTGGCAGAGGCTGGAGCTTGGTGCCACAGAGCCACTACAGTATGGGGTGCGGTGCACGGCAGATGCTTGATGGGGATGTGTGTGGGAGCATGCACAGCCCAACTGCAGGCATTATTGCACACCGTGCGACTGCAAGGGCACAAGAAAAAACAGGAAATAGCTCCCGGCGGATGATGGGGGAGCTTGCAAGCCCCACATCTGGCCAGCCACAGAGCAAAAACTCTGATCCGGTCTTGGTAGGGGAGGGGCCCCTACGCTGACCCTGCCAAGGGGGGGGGGTAAGCCCTGGGAGCAAGCTCCGAATAGTGGATGCCAGGGTGATGGGGCTGGAGCTCCCCTAGAATGCGAGGGCCACTGGAGCAGAGGAGCATAAATAACTACAAAAAAAAAGACAAAAGAATCTGAAAGTTTTGAGAAGGCTCAGACAACTATCAGTACTTCTCATAGCTTATCTGTACCAGAAGTAAACCTTTGAACCTTTTAGAAAATGGGTTTGAAAAATACTGTATGCTGACTGCCTGAGAGCCCCATCCAGGCATACATTTATTTTTCAACAATGCCCACTGAAAAACAAGTGCCAACTGCCAGTGCCCACTTACCTAAAGATATTCTTGTGCCCATGTTCCCATATTCCATTTGAAAATGAACCGTCATCCATCTTTTCTCCCTGGCTTAGCAAGTGAGGTCCCCCCAGTCACCAACCACTTTTACCAACTTATCAGTGCCCTAACATGCCATGCTGCCCACTCAAATTCATTTAAACAGTGAACTGAACACACCAAACAAACAAATCTTTCTTTAACTAAACTGCCAGCATATTCATAGCCATTCCTGACTGTATTAGTCTCTTGAAAATTCCCATTTGCCTTGCTGTTTTCCCTACTGAGAAACAAGAAACAGCAAAAAAAAAAAACAGTGATTTCAACGTTTAAAAAAAAAAGTAACCTACCACTTCCATGCTGCATTACCTGACTGCAAGCATTGCCTTTCCCGATCCCTGTACAGTCTTTCTTAACTGTTGAGAGGTATGCCAATGGTATAGAAACAGAGCACCAGGGTGGTAACACAGCAAGTAACTAATGACAACAAGCATTTGTCAATGCCGAATATTTGCTTGCTGGCATTGGCATTGATAGTGTTGGAGTTAGAGAGATGCATAATAGAAACGGCAGTGTAGTATTGAACTGAAGCCAACCCCACCACCACCCTGTAGAGACTTACAGGCATTGGGGTGTGCCTTTGGGTCGTCAGGCATAATGGCCACACCATTTCACCACACCCTACCCTGCAGACACTGACAAGTGTCACGGTGTGCCTTGGGGTCTTTGGGCCTTATGTTCACCCCATTCCATGAGGAAATATGGTGAGATGGGTGCAGTATAGGAGAATGGGGTGAACTTTGGGGCTGAAGAGTCCAAGGCACACCTCGATGCCTGTCACTGGCTGCAGGTTGTGGGTGGGGGTGGAATGGCATGAGCATTACAGGCGACAATCCCAAGTCACACCCCTGATGCCTGTCAGTCTATACAGGGTGGGGCATTATGGCCGTAAACCCTAACACCCTAGGTGTTCATTGGCATTTTCCCTCCAAATTTTCTAAATGTTTTTTTTGTGACCCCCACCTCATGAACAGTGGCAATATCAGTTCGTTAGCCGAAAGCTGATTTTGCACAGTGACTACGCCATTTGGCACCACAGGTGCAAAAACACATTTCAAACAGGATGTGAAAAATGACAGCTGTACTGTTCATGAGGAGGTGTAAAAAATGGCAATGTTGAAAATCTGGATTGAAAATATAAAAAAACTGGTGAAGTCACGAGCGTGCGTAGAAACTGCGCAACACACACCCATAATGTAATTAGTTTGGGGATTGTTTACAGCAGATTTTTAGCACAGGCATTTTGGGACCTCCGCTCATGAACTGTGTCACTGTGATTTTCTTAATCTGTCCCAAACACTGATTTCCCACAGTGACCATGCATTTCTGTGCCTGAAGTGCGAAAACACATTTCAGCCAGGGTGTAAAAAATGACAGCTGTCCTCTTCATAAGGAGGTGTGGAAAAATGCCACTGTAGAAAATCTGGACTGAAAATATCACAAATTCGTGAACTTACGAGAGTGCGTGGAAACTGCGCAATGCACGCTTGTAACACAGTCATTTTATAGATTTTTGTCACCAAATTTTCAACATAGCCATTTTAAGACCTCTGCTCATGAACAGTGTCACTGTGGTTTTCTTAATCTGTTCCGAACATTGATTTTGCCGCTGACCGGCGCCATTGTGTGCGAAATGCGCGAAAACACATTTTGAAGGATATGAAAAATGACAGCTGTACTGCTCATAAGGAGGTGTGGTAAAATGACAATGTTGAAAATCTGGAGTGAAAATATTAAACATTCATGAAGTTATGAGTGTGCGTAGGAACTGTGCAACACACGCTCGTAAAATAGTCATTTTTGGGAATTTTTTCACCAAATTTTCAACATAGGGTTTTGGGGGCCTATCTCATGAACTGTGACTCTGTCATTTCATTACTCAGTCCCAAAAGGTGGTTCCACACAGTGACTGCAAAATCACCTTTCGGGACTTTATAACAAAATGACAGTGACCAAGCTGAAAAGTTGAAAATTTGGTGAAAAAATTCCCCAAAATAGCCAAGGTATGTGCCAAAGTTGGAAAAAAACACATTTATGCCATTATACAGCTTACTGGCATTTCTTCAGTTCACGGTCAGCTTTGAAGAGTGCAGACGTGTTCCCGGTCCACCGAAGATCGTCGCACTGGGCTTTGGAGGTAAGTATGGGGTGGAGGTGTGGGGTAGGTGCATGAGAGGGTGGGTTGGTTGGGGAGGGGGAAAGACAGTCAAAGAGGGACAATTTTTTTTACAGATGTGTTTTTCTTTTTAGAAGACAACGTGGGACTTTTGCCATGCTGAGATGGGCTCCCAGCATGGCTGCTGGAAGTTATTTTGGAGACAGTGGAGCTGATGGGGGATTGGGCACTCCATCAGCCATATGGATGTTTTGCCATGCTGGGGTGGGCTCCCAGCACATGGCCAGCTGAAAGACTTTTGTGGGGGGGTGGTTCAGTGGAAGCAGCGGGATGGGCACCCCTGTCTCCATGCGGACTTTTTGCCACACTGGGGTGGGCTCCCAGCATGGCACCTGGAAGTCTGTTTGGGGGTGGACAGCGGAGCTGATGGTGGATTCGGTACCCCCATCAGCCATACAGTGTGCAAAAGGAGGGAGCACATGAGCATGCTGCTACTTAGGTGTTCATGGGGGGGGGGGATGAACTGTCAATGACAGTTCAGATGCAGTGCTGAAGTGTAGACAATTTGCATACTGTTGATAACAGTATGCAAATTGCTTACATGTTACCACTATTGATTGTGGCTGTGTTTTACTCAGAACTGTATGCCACTGCATCTGAATGGCTGTCATAGACAGCTTGGACATTCATTGGCACGGTGCAGCCATGCCTGCAAAAGGGAGCAGGGCATTGGAAGTGGGGGAGGCACCCCTATGAAAACTCATATGGTGGCACTATGTTTCTTGCACATGCATGCAAGCAAACATAAAAAAAGAAGCACAGCCTGTGTGTGTGTCCGGGGTGGGGGATAAAGTTTCTACAGAGAAGCAACTCTGAGTGAGGGTCTATGTGTGTGTGGGAGAGATGAACGTCTCTGCAGGGGAAACAACTATGAAAGACTGCAGTGTCCTCTAGTGGCAAATATACCAGTGTAGGAACTATTTAACCAAAAGAAAAAAAATGTATAATTATTTCTAAAAATTATTTTTGTATTTTCTTGCCAATTTAATTTTCTTACACAAAAATGTTACACGTAGCTCATTTCTAAGTGTAATAATACCTCCAGGGTGGGCAGTATGGATTATACTGGACCTTTCAGGGGCTATAAGGCCCTCCACCTGCAGCACTGGGCCTCATTACACCCCCTGTGTGGTCCATTGTAGCCCAATACTGTCCATCCTCTCAGGTATTATTGCTTACTTGCATCTCCTATAGGGGAGTGGTGACTAGGTAGGTACTTATCAGCTGGGTATGGGTGGGTCTTCTTAATGTTGTAACTAAACAGTAGAGTGAACTGTGTTTGGTGGTGGTGGGTGGAGGGGGCAGCATGGCTGAAAGTACATGGCATGCGATTCCGTGATTTAAAAAGTTGTAAAATAGCAGTGATGTACAGTAGTTACAAAGGCACTACAGCGTGCGTGCCATTTGAACTGTGGCTCAAAAACATTTTAGAGATTGTGTATTTTCATACACAACAAACCCTAACCCTATACCGCATTAACAATAATAATCTGTGAAAGCACAAAGTAATCTACTTTTTCACATTTTCAAATGTCTGTACTGAGTGCTGTGGCAACAAAAGTTACAGTATGCTTTGAATTTCCCCAATTCTTTGTGAAAACTGAAATACATAAATATAATATTTACAAAATCCTATTGTCCTGACGGGATTGTCACCGTCACCTCTCTCCTTGCTCCCCGACTTACTGCTACCCCCCCGAGTAACTAAGTCCTTTACTCTGTTCTAGCTGTGCTTGAACCCATTAATCGTGTTAGTGACCATCATCTTTCCTAGTAGGCTGTTTCATGGCTCAGTCTCTCAGTAATGTAAAACTTTATCGCAGCCCTCCTGAATCCACCACCATCTTACATTCAGATCACTTTCTTTTTGACTCGCCATTCCTGCTAAATAGTTCCTCACAGTTTACTTTGTTTATTCCTTTCAGAAACCTGAAATTCTCTGTAATGCCCCCCCCCCCGACATGGACACTGGAAACAGTGACCCAGGCTTCAGACCCCCCCCACCATGCTCCTGACCAGTGTATCCAGTCCAGCTGAAAGATATGTATGGCACACAATGCTGGAAACAATGTTCGAGACTTCAGATTCAGATTCCCACCTGTGTTCTGGAACAGTATATCCAGCCCAATTATAATGCAACTGCACAAGACCTTGAAACACTGACCAATACTTATGGATTTCTTACTGGGTTTCTACATAAAACATAGAAATATGGACTTTGTCACTAGAAAAGGCCTACTAGGCCCACCCAGTCAGCCCCAAAGATCAATATATCCAGTCCACCTGTGGGGTAACAGCAGAAGACATTGAAACACTATTCAAAAACTTCAGGATTCCCCACTGTACCCATGGGCAGTATATCCAGTCCTATAGAAAGACAGTCAAAGCTGAACACTATGTCTTGGCTGTTTTGTTTTTCCTTGCGCTCATGCTGCCGGTTTCTGCTACAGCCCCAGGAGCTCGCATTCAAAAAAAAAGTGAAACAGTGAGGAGATGGCACTCAACAGTGACAAGTTTTCCAAAGAAAAAAATAAAATATATAAATATTTTTGGGATGCTGGTAGAGATGGGAGAAATGGTTCAGATATGCTCTGAACCTCTGCCATTTTTATGTTGACTCCTGCTTGCACGCCAACCAACATATTGCAGTAGTAGCAGATTTGGAGGTGCAGTCACTGTGGGCGAATGCAGGGCATGCATCAGTAGGTGCATCCCTCATTCCCCATCAAGCCAGCATGCAGGTGCTGACACCAGCAATACGTGCAAGTGGCCACCACATCTAAGAAAAGTCCTGCTGCGAGAGAAACTCAGGCTGGTCATGCAGCCAGCACATCTTATACCTCCATCATGCCCTTCCTGGTGAAGCATTCCAGTAAACATTGTGGCAGTGACTGCCACCACCTGCCACAATGCTGACTTCAGGGGTGCCCAATCCCCCTGTCTGCATGCCCCAACCTCAGTTCATGTGCTGACGGGTGAGCCCACTTCCTGTCGGCATATTGTCCCCCCTCCCATTTCAGCTGTGTGCCGAGGGGGTGCCCAATCCCCCTTGTCATAATGCACCCCCCCAACAAACTTTCTTTGCCAATGGGGTTCCCAATCCCTGTCGGCTTCAGTCCCCCCATTTCCAGTTCAATCTGCCGACGGGGGAGCCCACTCTTCATCGGCATAATGTCCCCCCCATTTGTTGTGTGCTGAGGGGGATGTCCAATCCCCCTCAGATCTGCCCCCATTCAGTATGTGCTGATGGGTGTGCCCAATCCCTCATTGGCTACAGCCCCCCCAAAACACTCAGTTGGCATGCTGGGAGCCCACCCCAGCATGCAAATTCCCCTGTAAAAAAAAAACAAGACCTTCCTGCAATGTTTTTCGTTTTTAAAACCTGTAAAACAGAAGACGGTCCCTCGCTGAGTTCGATGGCCCCGCCCCAACCCGCCCCCACCCTCTGCGCACCCTGCCACTCCACCCCCCCACCCCATACTTACCTCTGAAGCATGGCGCAATGATCTTCAGTGGACTGGAAACACGTCTGCACTCTTCAAAGCCGACCGTGACCTGAAGAAATGCCGGTAAGCTGTATAATGGCATAAATAGGGTTATTTTCAACTTTGGTGCATAACTTGGGCATTTTGGGGAATTTTGGCACCAACTTATCAACATGGGGTTATTGGGACCCCTCCTCATGAATTCAGTCACTGTCATGGTGTTATTCAGTCCCGAAAGGTGATTCTGCGGTCAGTGCACGGAATCACCTTTCGGGACTGATTAACGAACGACAGCACCACTGTTCATGAGGTGGGCTCTCAAAAAGTCTATGTTGCAAATTTGGTGAAAAAAATAAAAAAAAATTACTGTTTTACGAGCTTGCGTTGCACAGTTTCCACGCACGCTCGTAACTTCGTGAATTTGTAATATTTTCATTCCCAATTTTAAACATTGGCATTTTTCGACGCCTTCTTATGAAAAAAGTACAGCTGTCATTTTACATATCCTGCCCAAAATGTGTTTTCACACCTGTGGCGCACAATGGCGTGGTCACTATGGGAAATCAACTTTTGGGACAGATTAACAAAATTACAGTGCCACTGTTCATGAGGGGGCGTACCAAAATGCCTATGTTGAAAATGTGTCTCTGCAGGGTGGGGGTGAGGCTGGCATCAGTTCAATACTTCACTGCCATTCCTATTATGCATCTCTAACTCCTGCACTACCAATGCCAATGCCAGCGAGACAACATTCAGTATTGACAAATGCTTGTTTGTAAAAGCAACTCACCTGAAACTTTTTTCAGCTTCTGAAATGGTTCTGATTATTTTTAAAAGATTGGTTTTGGAGCTTAGTGAGTCTTTGCAGTGGGTCTTTATCCTGAAGGAAGGCTGGGGTGCAAGCTGGGGTGTAACCGGGTCCATCTGGTAAATGAACTTGCTCAATGATGTTCACCTGGAAAAATAAAGATATTGATTGATTCATTGATTCATTGACTGACTGATTGATTGACTTGTGTGCAGGGTGGAGGAAGGGCCCAGAGAGACAGATCTGTAATAAGTGGGCATGATCACAGTGGAGTTACAGAAAGGGCTCTAATTACTGTAGTTAAAGTACAGTACATGACAACGAATATATTTAGTACAACTCTGAGATGCTTTACAGTACTATGATTTAATCATTTTGACAGTACTATTAATTTCTTCCACTGACAATAATTGTTGAGTGGAAATTAAATTAAAATCTGTTTTTGAAATTTAAATCTATAAAAAAACTAAAATAATCTGAAAGTTTTGATAACTATTAGAACTTCTCATTGCTTATTAGTGCCTTTCAGAACATTAGAACCTTTTGCATCTCCCACAATGGAGTGATGACTGGGTGGGCACCAATCAGCTGGGTTTGAGTGGGTTTTCTTAAAGAGAACTTTTCCTACTATTTCTGAAAAGCAAAAACAATTAAGAGGAAGCTCCCTTACCACCATAGGAGCTTCTCTGTGGTAGAAGCATATTTTATTTCCATATCCCTGAAGGCAGGGAAAGGATATTAAATTGCCACTGAGGGGCTAACTGAGAGATCCCCTTCCACTTCTTGTTTGCTGGCCATGCCCTGTTTTTTGACATTCAGTATGTATAGAGAGAGCATGGGAGTGTGCTCCATTCAAATGTAGGGAGTGGGATTTGAAAACACAGTTTTCGGCTGTTTAAGTGGCCATTTGGTAAACTCAGAGCCAGAGTTCAACTAGTAAGGCTCTTTTTAGTTGAACCCTGGCTCTGATTTTACCAAATGGTCACTTAAATGGTCAAAAACTGTATTTGCAAATCTCACTTCATACAGTTGAATGGAGCTCACCCCCCATGATCTCCCTGTGCATGCTGCATGTCATAAAATGTTGGAGTGAAGGGCGTGGCCAGCAACCAGGAGGTGAAAAGGGATCGCAGGCCTAGCTCCTTGGGGGTAATTTACTATCCCTTCCCTTCCTTTGGGGGTATGAAAAAAATATGCTACTATGACAGATGAGTTCTCATGGAGGTAAGGGAGTTTCTTCTTATTTGTGTGCCACCCTGAGAAAGGTGCTCTTTAATGTTTTAACAAAACAGCAGAGTGAGCTGTGTTTACTGGTGGTGGGAGGAGGCAGCATGGCTAAAAGTACAGCTGGCACATCATTCTGTCATTTAAAAGTGTTCCATAGCAGTGATGCACAGGAGTTACGATGGCTCAACAGCTTGTGTGACACTTGAACTGTCATTCAACGACATTTTGGAGACCACTGATTTTCATACACAACAAACCCTAATCCTACACTGCAAAAGCCTTTCAAAAAACAAAGTGCCATACAGAGTAAAATCAAACAAATCAGAATAAAAACAGTCTTAAAAATCAAACAACACCATAAATACTATTACACAAACTAGTCATTCACCATAAGCCTGGTGCCATAGATAGGTCTTTAAGGCTGATTTAAAGCCCTCCACCGTCATGCACTCCCCTAACCGACGAGGTAGAGAATTCCATAGTGTGGGAGCCATGAACATAAAAGGTCTGGCTCCTGAAGATTTCAAACGTCCCTTCGGAATCTATAGCAACCCCTCGCCAGCTGAGCAGCGCGATCGCCCAGGGCAGTAGGAAAACAGGCGCTCTTTCAGATAGTCCAGGCCCAGTCCATGTAGGGCTTTAAAAGTCAGCAAACCAACTTTAAAGGTGATCTGCCACTGAACTAGCAGCCAGTGCAGTTTGCGCAGTACCAGCATAATATGACAGAACCGAGAAGATCCTGTCAAAAGCCGGGCTGCCTCATTCTGCACCAGCTGCAGGTAGTGGATTTCCACCCCAGAAAACCCTAGGTATAGGGAGTTGCAGTAATCTAAGCATGAGGACACAAAGGCGTGGACCAAAACAGGAAGGCCACTGGATGGAACCAGATGTTTAATCCTGGAGATATTCCTTAGATGGTAAAAGGAAGATTTGATGACAGCCAATACCTGCGAATGCAGGATCAACCCTTCATCAAAAATTACCCCCAGGTTTTGCACCTGGTTAGAAGTCGGGGGGGGGACAGCCCCGAGAACAAGTCCAGAGGGTGACCCATCTCCCAAACCTTCTGCCCAGTGACCAGGTTCCACAACCGTCACCTCAGTCTTACAAGAATTCAACTTCAGCCAGCTCAAATCCTTCCACTCCTGGATTTCTTTGAGACAGCTATTAAAGACTGAGAGAGCTATATCCTGGTCAGGTGCAAAAGAAAGGTAGAGCTGGGTATCATCGGCATAACAATGATATCTCATCCCATACCTTCTTACAATGTCTCCGAGGGCTAGCATGTAAATCATTTAACATACATGGAAGCGTAAAACTGAAATCCAACTGAGGAACTCCCACATGACAGAGAAACTGGGTCTGATGAAAACACTCCAGATACCACTCTCTGAGTTCTTCCAGTGAGGAATGATGTAAACCATCTGAGGACAGTTCCAGTTATTCCACAGATGTACCTCAGACGGCTAAGTAACAACCCATGGTCCACGGTGTCAAACACTGATGATAGATCCAGAAGAACCAAGATGTAGTGGCTCTTCTGATCTGTAGCCATCAGGAGATCATTGAGCACCCAAACCAGTGCTGTCTCAGTACTATGTCTCTTTCGAAAACCGGACTGGAGGGGCTCATAGATGTCATGGATGGTTAAATGGTCATCCAGTTGTGCTGCCACTACTTTCTCAATAACCTTCCCTAAAAAAGGAAGGTTAGAGATTGGCCTGTAGTTAGTGTGGCAGTTTGGGTCCAAAGTAGCTTTCTTCAAGAGTGTTACCACTACCACCTCTTTCAGAGAGTTAGGAAACTCTCCAGATTCCAAGGAGCACCAAACTATCCGCACTAGGACCAGACCGATAACATCAGGACAACCCAAAATCAGGGAAGTTGGTCCAGGGTCCAAACTACAGCATGTAGGGTGCACACCCTGGATGATCCGCATGACATCCATGAAATCGGGATGGCTGAAGGTACTCCAGGAAAACCGGGGGATAGTGACCTCATGCTGATCACAAGCAACACCCAGAGAGTGTGCTGGTTGGAGCCCTGCCCTGATGTCAGCCACCTTATCAGCAAAGAAACAAGCAAGGTCATCGCAATCTATTTGCGAAAACGCTTTCCGAACCTGGAGACAGGCTGGGTTGCACAGCCTGTCCACAGTTTGGAACAGCTGAGCTGGTCAGTTCTGAGCTGCCACAATCTCCCTGGACAGGAACTCTGCCTTCTTATGGGTGATTGTGGATTGATAGACTTGATAATGGTCCAGCAATCTAAGGTGGTTGGCATCAAGGGCAGATTTCCACCAGCGATGCTCTAGCCTTCGTCCTAGTCACCGCATCTCCCTCAAAACCCCGTCGAACCATGGGGATCAAGGGCGAAGGGAAAGAGGATGAACTTGGACTGGAGCAATAACATCCAGGGCCCCCGAGATGGCCATATTATAGGCCAACACCAGGGTCTCTGGATCACTGCTTGACACAGAATGGGACGATAAGTCAAGTATCGGAGATAGGCTCTGAGAACTTATGTCTCATAAAGGGTGGTACCTGACCATCTCCACAGGGGGAGGCCTACAAGGGGGGGTGCTAAAACTAAACCCCACAGTGTAGTGATCAGACCACACAACTGGTTCCACCCTCAAGTTAGAGGCTTCGATCCCTAGGAGGAAGACCAGATCAACAGAGTGTCCATGTTTATGAGTAGCAGCGGTAACCACCTGTGTAAGGCCCAGAGATGTCATTAGATGGAGGAAGTGCTGTCCAAATTGCAAGAGTTTGTCATCAATCCAGGTGTTAAAGTCGCCCAGAACCATCAGTCTGGGCACCTCAAACGTTCGATGACGAAGTCTGCAACTTCCTGAAGGAATCACTTCTCATCGCCAGGTGGATGGTAGATGAGGGCAACCTGACAACCTACACCTGCTACTATGGTACACTCAAATGACTCTGCTCCCTCAACTAGTACACTCATGAAGTTGAGTTCGGTCTTGAAACAGACCGCAACCCCCCCCCCCCACGATCCAATCTCGGGCGGTGTATCACTGAGTACCCGGCTGGAGTTAAAGCCTCCAAAATGGGGCTAGAATTTTCATCCAGCCAGGTCTCAGTGATGCATGGCCAGGTCCACTGTTTCAACAAGATCTGTAATAATTGCAGTCTTGTTTTTAATTGACCTGGCATTGCATAACACCACCCGAGTTAGATGAACCTCTTGGGCCACCCGAACCATCTGCCTACTATAATCAGTAATGTCCTTGAGTATGGAAACCAAGCATGGAGCCCCATGCTCTGGGTTCCATTTCGCCCCAGGGCATCTCCTGGAACCTACTACCCTAATGTGATGGCACCCCATATTCGCCCTCCACTGTTCGCACCCCCCCAACTCCTATGTGCAACACCCAAAGCCCTACACTGTTGGTAGGTAGTGAACTGGAGAGGGGGAGATAAAAAGGGGTGGAGGGTGCGAAGAGCAGAGGGCAAATAGTGCACGACTGCAGAGGCCAACATCCCAGGCATTTAATGACCAATAAACTCACAGTTAAATAAATACCACAAATGATCCAAACAGATAATTATCATACAAAAATTCCCAAATCAACTATCTAAATAATAAAATTAACAATAAATATTACACACCCCAAAACCCAACATATAACAATTTAAAATAAAAAAAACTAAACTTTGAGTCATTGAATCCCAAAATAATCTAAATAACCACGTCTCATCAAGAGACAACAGTTAAAGCAAAAACCATTCGGCTCCCATGGTTCTCTCACTACCCAGGGAGCTAAAGGAAAAATATACACTCAAAGTCGATTTATACAAAGGAGCCAGCAGTACTTTGGATAAAGCAAGCTTCAGGTGTAAAGTAGAAATGTTAAAGATATCCAAGCCCTCTCACTGCTTGGAGAAAAAACATAAGCTCTCTCACTGCTTATAGAGTCAATGACATAATCCAACTAGAACATTTTTTACCATCAAATAAAACTGGAATATGCCTGTAATTGTTTATAGTGAAAAAAAGGTAGGGTCAGATTTTTTCCCAATTCGTTGCACTGCTGCTTTAAACTGGGGCACATCATGGCACTGGTACATAGCACATCCATCTTAAATGTAAACAATTGTGTGGTGATCTGAGAACAACTGCAGAGCAGGGCTGACGAAGGTGTGATACAAGCAGCATCTGTTGTTCCTGACATGCCACCAGTGAGAGCAGAGTTGTTGAAGGAGGTAAACTGAGAAGAATTTCACAAGGTAACTACCACTCCATGTGTCTATGTCTTCTGTTGGCATCCTTTGCAAACTGTGTGAGAGGCCTTTTGGCACCATGCATTTTTGCTTAAAGTTGAACCAGCATAATATTCTGTGGTGATTTATTTATGCAGTCCATGATGCTTTGCATTATGGGCATGTGTGATTTTGTATTTCTTTGAAACTTGGCTTCCCGACCAATGCCCTTTGGGGTAACCATTGCCTCAGTGCTTGTGCACAGAAGTTCTTTGTCTTTTAACTTGTTTTTTGTTTTAATTGGGTTCGCCACACCCTAACCTAGATAGACCATTTTAGGGTAGCTGGTTCATTCCACTGGGGTGTCAAACAGATGATGCAGACTGATGAGTCCTGGTAGGACGAAACATGTGTCTATGTCTTCTGTTGGTACCCTTTGCAAACTGTGTGAGAGGCCTTTCGGCACCATGCAATTTTGCTTAAAGTTGAACCAGCATAATATTCTGTGGTGATTTGCATATGCAGTCCATGATGCTTTGCATTATGGGGGCATGTGTGATTTTATACCACTAGTACTACCACTTCTGAATAAGAAAGGAAAAATAACATCCCATTTGTCACAATTTCCAACATGTTTTGGGTCACTTGATCACATTATGTACCTCTGCTGGAAAAGTAGTGAAAAAAATAATTTGACTACATGCTTCATTCATATCACACCCTTTATCACACTCAACAGTTGGCACAATATACTTTATAAAGTTAACACCTGACCCTTTCCATGTTTAACAGTAAACAAAACAGAGTGCCTACTGTAGTTTCAGACACTCCAAGCCTCCTCCTATTCCTCAGGAGCCTATTCTACGGTTCCTGGGTTCGGTTTCACCACACTGCTTCGACAACAAAGTTGTCAACATCCACCATAGGGACAGAAATTTGCCAACAGTGACCATGTCGACTGGAAAATCCATCGACAGACCACCACAGTGCCCCAAGCACCAGGGTTTTTCTACATTTTTTGGGGGGGGCTTTGCCCCCGCATCCCTCAGACTTATAGATAATCAACTCCAGGGGAGGCGGTTTACTGGGGAAAGTGGCAAACACCGGGAGTTACTATATCTGTACAGCACTCCAACACTGTGGATGTCAAATGGGTTGTGTCGCTGTAATGGTTTTGCTGTTGGAGGTTCACTGTTACAATAACATAATACCTCTGGGTTAAATCTCTGCAAGCCTTCTCCTCCCTACTACCTCACTAGAGTTGTTCAGCATTGTCCTATTCCACTTCTTCTAAATTCCAGCCAATTCTGCAAGATTCTGAAAGTAGAATCTTTTTTTTTAAACTGCAGATGGGTAATCCACAATTTACATGGTTTATGTAATCTGCAGATTCCTTTTTCACTGACCACGGAATAATATTATGTGGATTAAGTAATCCTTGGAATAT
This sequence comes from Neoceratodus forsteri, assembly GCA_016271365.2. Taxonomy (NCBI): domain Eukaryota; kingdom Metazoa; phylum Chordata; order Ceratodontiformes; family Ceratodontidae; genus Neoceratodus; species Neoceratodus forsteri. The sequence continues at coordinate 607,181,376 of CM057452.1, forward strand.
TATTCTGGAGTTTACATAGAAATGCTTGCCGGAAGTCTGCAGAATTTTAAATCCAACTCAGAAAAGCATTTTGGTAGTATAATTGCCATTCAACATGAATTCTGCCAGGACAATTCCACATCATGCACAGCTCTACTCCTTATATGTTCTTGCTATATACTTCATCCTACCAGTAAAAACAGAAGCTCCAATCTCAGATAGAAACATAGAAACATAGAAGTTGACGGCAGATAAGGATCGCAAGGCCCATCCAGTCTGCCCATTTCATTTTCTACCTTATAAATGTGCCATCGGCCTTTGCTCTGTCAGTGGCCTATCTATTCATAGTCATTTGTATTGCTCCCTTATGCCTATCCCATGCCTGTTTGAAGCCCTGCACTGTATTCATAGCCACCACTTCTTGTGGTAAGCCATTCCATGTATCCACCACCCTTTCTGTGAAAAGAATTTCCTCACATTCCCTTAATCGGCCTCCCTCTAATCTCATGCTGTGTCCTCTTGTCCTGCTACTTTTTATATTTAAACATGTTAGACTCTTTCACCTTGTTTATGCCCTTAAGGTGTTTGAATGCCTCGATCATATCACCCTCTCCCTCCTTTGCTCAAGGGTATACATATTGAGCTCCGTTAATCTGTCCTCATATGTCTTCTGATGCAGTCCCTGCACCATTTTGATTGCCTTCTCTGGACTGCCTCAATTTGGTAATATCCTTGTGAAGGTGTGGCCTCCAATGCACGCAGTACTCCAGATGGGGCCTAACCAGTGTCTTGTACAGAGGATTAATACTCTCCTCTTACGACTTGTGATACCCTACTAATACACCCTAACACCCCTAGCCTACCTACTGTTTTAGAGGTCTGCTTGGATGATTTTAGGTCATCAGTGATGATGATGTCCAAGTCTCTTTCTTCCTTTGTGACTGCTAGCAACCCCTCCCAGCCTATAGGTGGCTTCAGGTTTCTCTTCCTATGTGCATGATTTTGCACTTCTTTGCATTAAATCCCAGTTGCCACTCTTCTGACCATTCTGCTAGTTTATCCAGATCTCTTCTCATTCTGCCCACCCCATCTGGATCATCTACTCTGTTGCAGATCTTGGTGTCATCTGCAAACAGACAAGCCTTACCCTCTAGTCCATCTGCAAGGTCACTAATGAAGATGTTGAAGAGGACTGGCCCAGGACTGATCCTGAGGTACCCACTTGTGACTTGCATCTCTTCTGACTGTATACCATTTACCACCACTCTCTGTTTTCTGCCGTCAACCAGTTTGCCACCCAGTTGACCAACTTCTGACCCACCTGAGCCTACCAGCTTATTTATCAATCTTCTATGTGGAACAGTGTCAAAAGCTTTGCTGAAGTCAAGGTAGGCGACATCAACTGCTCCCCCTTGGTCCACCACTCTGGTTGCCCAGGCAAAGAAATCTATGAGATTAGTTTGACAAGACCTTCCTTTTGTAAACCTATGCTGTCTTGGATCCTGTGCCCCTATGGATTCCAGGTGTTGCACTATCCTTTCCTTAAGGAGTGCCTCCATAATCTTGCCCACTACTGAGGTAAGACTGACGGTCTGTAGTTCCCGCCTCCTCCCTGCTACCACTCTTGTGGAGCGGGATCACATGAGCCCTTCTCCAGTCTTCTGGGACCTCTCCTGTGCTCAGAGACTCACTAAACATTCTACTAATGGCTCTGCTAGTTCCTCCGTTAGCTCCTTAAGTACCCTGGGATGTATGCCATCAGGTCCCATTGCCTTATCCACCCTGAGCTTAGCAAGCTCTTGTAGGACCCTTGGTTGGGAGGGAGTAGTGCTCACCTCCCTCCCCTGTGTCCATGATGCTGAGCTGTGGGCCCTGCCCTACCTTCTCTTCAGTAAATACTGAGCAAAAGTATCTATTTAGGATAGATGCCTTTACAGGGTCCTCCTCCTCACATGCTCCCTTTTCTCCATTAAGCTTAGCATACCCCTCTGGACTTTCTCCTTTCACTAATGTATCTATAGAAAGTCTTGTCACCCTCTTTACTGTTCATGCTAGTGTTTCCTCAGTTTGGGACTTTGCCTGCCTTACTGCCTTACCTGCTTCCCTTAGGGCAGTTTGGTATGCCTCCCTATCTTCATCCCGCTGTGTTCTTTATATTTCCTGAAGGCCAGCCTTTTGGCTCTGACCTTTCTGCTACTGTATTTGAGAACCAGTGGTTTCCTTCTTCTTTTACTTCCTTTTCTGTCTAACACAATGGGATGTTGCTTCAAGTATTGCATCCTTAATGCTTGCCCACTTTGCCTGTACCCCCTCACCTGTTTCTTTTGCCAGGGCTAGCTTATCTCTGTTGGCCATCTTATCAAAGTCAGCTCCTCTGAAGTCCCATATTTTGCCTTGGAATGGGATGATTTAGATGTAGTAGCCAATTGAACCATACCATGTGATGGCCATTGGCTCCCAGGTGACCTTCTACCTGGAGATCTGTGATCCCTTCTTTGTTAGTTACTAGATCTAGGATAGCTCTGTCTCTTGTGGGTTGCTGTACCAGTTGTTTGAGGCCCTCCCCTGCAGGGAATCCACTATGAGTCTAGTTCTGGCAGATGTTCCTGCTGGTATTGACCAATCTGTATCCGGCATGTTGAAGTCTCCTTATCAGAACCTCCCTTTAGCTGTCATGTTTTGTATGTCTTCTAACAGTAATGTGTCTATGTCTTCCTCTGGTCTGGGGCCTGTAGACAACCCCAGTTCTTATGGCTGTCCCATTTCCTGTTTCCAGGGTGACCCACAGTTCTTCTGGCTCCTTATGTGTATTCTGAATTTCTGTAGCTTTGATATTTTCATTGACATACAGGGCCACTCCTCCCCCGCTTTGCACCTCGGTCTCTTCTGAACAATACATAGCCAGGTACTAGTCTCCTACATGTGGTTACTGGTAACCCATGTCTCACTAATTGCTACTATGTCCAGTTTAGCCTCTGACATTATTGCCTGCAGGTCTGGGATCTTATTTCCCAGGCTGTGAGCATTGTGTACATGATTTTCCATTAGCCAGATTTTGGTGTGTTAGTTGTTGGTGAAGTTTGGCATTGCCACAATATGCATATGGGGAAAACCTTTTTCTTACCTGGTGATGCAAATGAAGCGGCAAACACGCTGAATTCCTGTTTGACCATAGCTGAGGGGAGGGTGTTCTTCCCATTCGACATATGGGGTGCTGCACCCCTCCCCATTTGCTAGTTTAAATATTCTGAAAAGACATCAAACTTCTGCCCCAATGCACTGACTCCTCTTTAGTCAGATGCAGTCCATCAAATTTAAAGAACTTTCGCTCCCAGAACTGTTGCCAGTTCCCTACAACTCTGTGTCCTTTTTTCTGGCACCAGCCCTTGAGCCACGTGTTTAGCTCCCCTATCTCCCCTCCTCTGACCTTCCATCCATCTGCTGCCCTCTCCCAGACTGGCAGGATCTCAGAGAAGGAGATGCCGGATGAAATAGATGATAGTTTGTCACCCAGCCTAGTCAGGTGTTCCTTGGTCTCCACAACTGACCAGCTGGCGAGATCATTAGTCCCTATGTGTACCGGACATCAATGTTTTCTCCTGCTTTGTGAACAATTTTAGAGATGCGGTCAGTGTCTCCATGCTAATGTACCTGGGAGACATCTGACCATCACCCTGGCTGGAGATGGGTATCAACTCCCCAATCATGGAGTCTCCTATGATCAGGAAGTTTTTGGATTTCCTTGTGCTTGTTTTGTTTTGGTTCTGATTTGGGTGAGTTTGTTGTGCTAGCTCCTGTGCCGAGTGTCCTGCTCTGCAGTGTCTTCTGCCTCTTTATTTGATTTCAGAGATAGAGGCAGATACCTGTTTGTAGTGTTTATATGGTTTTGGAGGTAATGTGTTGGAGAGCAGAGAGTGATGGGGCACCTGGATTTGCTCCTCCTAACCACCTGCCAACCTCCTGGACCAAACTACCTCTCATGTCGAGGTTTTCTGTTGATGCTGGGGAAATGGCGGTGGTTCTTATAATGTATTTCCTCTTCAATATGAAATTTGAGGCCTGCAATCTCTGCCCATGCTGCCCGGAGTTGAGCCCTAAGATCTCCAAAAGCCCAGCATGTAGGACAGTCTCCTAAATCCTGTAAGACTGTCCTTCTGAAAATTGTTCCACAGTACCTGCAGTTAATGAAATCCATTCCAAATAAGTTGCTGGGTTTGTAACCTAGTCAGAGTAATTAGAAAGAAAAAAAAAAGGGAAAAAAATGCAAGTAATGGTTTAATTTTGCTTTGTTTAACTTGTTATAACAAGTTAAATTACTAGTGCCCCTGTAAATGAGATCACCTTGTGGAGGCCCCACTGATCCGCCCCTTCCTGCTCTGCCACAGGAAATGTCACAACTGTAGTACCCTATAAAAGGAGTGTAGTGTGGGGTGGTTGGGGATGGGGGTGGGTGGCTGGCTGGGCCCTTCCCCTGCCTAAAAAGAAGAACCACAGATGAAAGAACAAGGAGGTAAGAGCAGAAACAATCAGTCAACAACAAATGCAGTAACTCTGAAAGCTTATCCTAATGTTAGATAAAACTGTAAAACCTGTAAAGCACCACCTGTAATAATTTCAGAGAAGATATACGCTGTAAGAAAAACTTTGCTCCAGAGAAAAATAAAGCAGTAACAGAAGATATACCTTGCAAAAGACAATCTGAATCAGAAGATTACAGGAGTAATCTGTTAGCACACACCTGTAGGCACACCTTGTAATAATGCAGAAGAAGGTATACCAGCAACAACAATTTGAATCAGAGAAAAAATAAAGCAATGAAATGTTAGCAACAAACAGTAGCAATCCCTGTGAGTAAAAAATAAAAACACCACCACACAGTAAATCTGCTTAGCCAAACTAAGTCTTAATCCTTTTCCCTTGCTCTGGTAAGTTTCTCTACTCTGCCTTTCAAGCAGTCTTAGAAGGAAAGAGCTCAGGTGAAGCTAGGTGCCTTGGCCAGCAAACCAAGTCTTCTACCTCTTTCAATCACTTTCAATCACTGACTGACTGTCTTTAGAACAGAATCTAGGACTATATATCTTCTGCATGCTTCATGAAACCAGCATCAAGTATTTTGCTTGACATGTCAGACAGGCATCGTTTTTGGAAACTCTGATGGACTACATCCATCGGCTACTTTAACACCATTCTGCCAGCATAAATGTTGCTTTGATAAAAGTAAGAATGGTGTTTTTGTTTGAAACCTGAAGGCCTACCAGATGGGCTGTTAGTTTCATTTGTGCACCTCATGGAGCTGGGAGGCAGGATGCATTTCAGAAGATGAAGAATCACTTTATTAAAAAGGTGCATATGCAGCAACTGAAAACAATGATGGAGAAGTAAATGGAGCTATTAAAAACCCCAGAAATCATGACCATTTGAAGACACCAATCCTGACTCTGACAAACAGTGAATGCCACCATCACAATCTCTAAAGTGCACCCTAGTATAGTAGGAGAACAAACCCTCTGTGGAGGACTTGAAGGAGGACTTTAACCAAATGTCTTCAGAATGCCAGTTTGACAAATATTTTGTTGACTACTGTTACAGCGACGGATTTATGTCGACTGCAACTGCTGTTGGCATAAATCCACCCAAAAACACTTTGTTTCTTTTGGGGGGCTTTGCCCCTCAAACCCCCTGTAATTAATATAATCAACTCTAAGTCGGAGTTGATTCGGGGAAGGGGTGCAAGACCCCGGGAAAGTAGTGCTAGGGTCCCATGGTGACATTACAGTGACCCAACGCTGTGTCGCTGTACTGTCGTTCACAGTAGAGGTGTTGGTGTTTGATTGGTATACTTGATAGAGACATACTGACTTAAAACCTGAACACTGATGAGAAGCTGAGCCAAATTCTCATATTGAGTGTGATGGGGGGATTCTAGTTTGAAAAGAATAAAAAGGCAAATCAATTGATGATGTTGATATTGATGAGTCTACCATCTTGACAATCTAAACAAACATTTTTAAATGGACTTTGTCAAGCCCCCTTAGGCCTCAAAGTATACCTAGCTTAAACACACATTTTTATGATTGGTTATACTCAGTAGAGATGGCTGCTGTAGCTAGGAGTTTGATTATGATTCCCTTTTTCTTTTTAAAAGTGAAAAACAGACTGCTTCCTCCAGTACTGATGCTACCACCCAAAAACATGTTTGTTTACAGTCCTTCCCAACACTGTCTAGCCACTCATGATACAGTGGGAGGAGAGAACACTATTGCATCATGAGTGGTCACACTGTTTGGGGACATTTCTAATCTTCACAAAGTATGCAATAAGAGTAGATCAAGGATTTGAAACCAAATGAGGTTGGGTATAATTACATCATTAGCATGCATTTGAGTTTCACTCAGAAAGAAAGCAAATAAAACAACCAGCAACATCAATGAATTTTAGAAAAGGTAAGAAATCATAACGTGGGTTTTTCAGCTACTGTAAAAATAATATAGGCAAAAGGGGTTGATAGTGTCTCTATAAGAACACTGCAAGCTTCTCTTGCTCAGGGGCCTACTCCAGTCTGCCATGCTCCAGCCACTTCAAGCCTTCTTCACCTAATGTATCATACAGGTGTAATTATTTGAAACTATATCCAATATTAACTGCTCACCCTTGCTCAATCACAAACTATAAATGGGATTTTAAATGAGGAGTCCTACTGTGCATGGCATACATCAACAAAAACAAGAAGTCAGAGCACACCTGCTCCCCCAATGTAACAATAAACATATTTTTCAGCCTGGATTGGCAACTTACTATTTTGATTTCAAAAGGAGTGGGGTTCTTAGTTTATTGTTACATTGGGGGGGGTCAGGGTGTGCTCTGACTTGTTGTTTTTGTAATTATTTGAAACTCTGACAGATGGCCTGCCCTGTGGGCTGTAGCACTTTGAGTGGGATGCTGATACTGTAGCTGTCAATTGTTTCACTAACAGACAGACACAGTGCTGGTGAGACGGGCAGATGCAGTGCTGGGGACAGAGTTATGGCTTGGGACGTTAATGGTAGTGCATACACACAGCTACAAACAGAGCTATGAGAGGCTTCATTTTTTTCCCAGGGTTGATGCTTTTGTTGGTAATGGTCAGCACTGTTGCTGGCAGTCTAGCAAAGTCAGACGTGCGGCTCATGGCAGAGGTATGAATGACGTTGAATTATGAGGAAGTTCAGTGTGAGTGGCTCGTGAAACAAACTGAGCGGGTCAGAAACTAAAAAGGTGCAAAAAAACTGCACAACTGTTTTTCACTTTTAGGGAATGAAGTAACTTGTTAGTGGGGTTTTAATGTAAACAAAGGACTCCTGCTTTCTGTTTGGGTTAGACATGGTGATACTGCACTCATGCTTGGGCTGTGAACTACAGCACATGCAATTATTATGGGATAGTTACACAGGTTGGAGTGTTTTTCAGTCATTCACAAGCCAACATTTTTGTTACCTTTTTTACAAGATATCCTGAAACATACGATGGAGGGCTACGTCTCAGAGAAGGTGGATGTAAAGGCTATGGGTCTTACCACATAGGGTAGGCTGGTGAACAGGTGGAAAAATGCAGGATGAAAAAAAAAGTATTGAACTTCAGCAATTTCTTAAATTCAGAAATTGAAGTTGTAGACCTCAACCTGATACAGGGACAATGGTTTACCATAGAAACAGAAGATGATGGCAGAAGGGGACCACAAGGTCCATCTAGTCTGTCCAAGTAAATACTATCTACCCCCCATTTTCCCTCCTGGTGAATGATACCTTTGTGCCTGTCCCAGGCTCTGTTGAATCCTTTGACTGCTTTTGTGCCCATGGCCTCAGGAGGTAGGTTGATATAGGCATCCACCACCCTCTCAGTTAAGAACTTCCTTGTGTTGGTCCTGAATTTTCCACTTTTTAGTCTTAGATCAGGCCCCCTTATTCTATTACTTTCCTTGACATGGAGTAGTTCCTTCGTCTGCACCTTATTTATATTCTTGATGTACTTTAAGTTCTCTATCATGTCTCCCCTCTCCCTCCTCTGTTCCAGGGATTACACGTTTAATTCCCTCAACCAATTTTCATATATCATCTGGTATAAGGTATAACCCTTGCATCATTTTTGTCACCCTTCACTGCACTGTCTCTAACCTATCAATGTCTTTTCTGTGGTGTGGTCTCCAAAACTGAACTCAGTATTCCATGTGGGGGTGGACAAGTGCCTTGTAAAGTGGCAATATTACTTCCTTCCTGCTCATGATTCCCCTCCCAATGCATCCCAGCATGCCACTAGCTTTTAGTGCCACCTTCTCACACTGCTTACCTACTTTCATGTCATCCAATATCATGATCCCCAGGTCTCGTTCTTGGTTGGTTGCGGATAGTCCACCCCCCCAAGTAATACTGTCTCTTTAGGTTGCTTCTTTTCTTCCTAGGTGCATGATTTTGCACTTTTTGGCATTGAATTTCAGTTGCCTTGCTGTGGACCATCGCTCCAGTTTCTGTATGTCTGATTCCATTTTCTTTATTTCCTTTGGGGAATACACAATGTTACAAATCTTAGTGTTTTCCGTGAACAGACACACTTTCCTCTCTGGTCCTTTTTCAATGTTGGCAATGAATACATTGAATAGCAGGTGTCCCAACACCAAGCCCTAGGGCACTCACTGGTTACCTCCCTCACTTTTGATAATGTGCCATTTACCTGCACTCTTTGTGTTCTACCATGCAGCCAATTTTACCAACTCCTGTCCCACCCCAGTACATTCTAGCTTCTTTACCAATCTTCAGTGTGGTACAGAGTCGAATGCCATGCTAAAGTCCAGGTAGGCCACATCAACTGCTCCCCCATTTTCAACCACCTTAGTAACCCAGCTGAAGAACTCAACAAGGTTTGTTTGGCAAGACCTCCCTGCAGTGAGTCGGTGCTGTTTGTGGTCCTGCTGCCCATTCGATTCCAGGAATGTTTGTATCCTCTGCTTGAGTAAGGATTCCATCAATTTTCCCATGACTGACATGAGACTCACTGGGCAGTAGTTTCTTGCCTACTCCCTGCTCCACGATTTGTGAAGTGGGACCACCGATGCCCTTTTCCAGTCCTCGGGAACTTCTCCACTCCTTAGTGATTTAGTAAATAGCACTGCCAGGAGTGCTGCCAGTTCTCTTCCCAGTTCTCTCAGGATTCTGAGGTGTATATCATCTGGTCCCATGGCCTTATCCACCTTCAGTCTGTTTAGTGCTTCTAAGACTTGGTCTGTTGTGAAGTGGCTTGTACTGACTGCTAATCCATTGGTGCAGTTGCTAAGTGGCTCTGGTCCATTGCCCTCTTCCTTCTTTGTAAATACTCAGCAAAAGTACCTATTTAGGGCTTCTGCCTTTTCTCCATCCTCCTCTACTAGGTTCCCTTCCTCCGCTGCTAGTCTAACTATACCCACCTTAGTTTTCCTTTTTTCCCCTATGTACCTAAAGAAGGTTTTGTCACCTTGCTGTACCCCCTCTGCAATTTTCACCTCAGTCTGGGCTTTGGCCTTCTTTATCTTCTTACTTGCCTCCCCCTGTTTCTCTGTATAAGCTTCTTTATTCTTTTCTTTCTTCGATTCTTTGTATTTCCTGTAGGCAGCTTTTTTTTCTTTCACGAAGGTTGATACTTCTTTCATGAACCAGAGATGTTTTTTTTTTTTCTTTTTTGCTTTGCTTACCCTTCTGGTGCATTGGCCTGTGACTGTTTGAATAGCTCCTTCCTTAAGGCTTTTCCACATCTCTTCCACCCTTTCCCTTTCTGTAATTTTTAAGATTCTTGTCAGGCTTTCCCTTATTTTCTGGAAGTCATCTTTCCTGAAATCTTGGACCCTAATTTTGGAGTGGTTTGTATCCTCGATTGTGTTCACTTGGAATCCGACCAAACAGTGGTTGCTATTCCCCAGATGGTATCCAACTTCAATCCCCTTTACCCTTTCACTTTCGATGAGAACCAGGTCCAGGACTGCTTCTCCCCTTGTTGGTGTATCTACAAGCTGCCTTAGACCTGCTCCTATTAAGGCCATTGGAAAGTCCCTGCTTTTTGTTGTTGCTGCTGTTGCTAGCCCTGCTTGTAGAGCAGAAAGCAGCTAACTAAAAGAAGCTACATTTTCTTATTAATTTAACACTTATATCTCAGCAGGAATCAGTGTCTGTTGAGCTTAAGTAGACAGATACTTTATTAGAAGTAGAAGGGGTCTTATTTAGGGTTAAAAAAAGGAAAAGAAAGAAAGTCAGTGTGTGTTCTGTGCTGGGAAGGGTACTGTTTCAGCTGACTTTGCTAAATCAGTAGGAGGAGAGAGAGCTTAATTGGAGATGTGGCTTAGACACTATAAAAGCAGGTGAGTCAAAGTACAACTTCCTGTTGCTAGCCTTTTTTCTTACTAATTGCCCTCCATCCCACCCTAAGCCAGTTCTGCTTTTATAGCCACTGGATTTGACTCTCAACATGAACTTCCTGTTTGGCAGTAGGAAGGGAAGGATCATAGAGAAACATTGGTTTTGTCAACCCTAAAGGAGAAAAGTAGCTCACTCTTCCCCCCAGCTGCTGGTGGTCTGACATTGAGCAAGGAAGAAGGAGGCTAATAAAGAAGATAGGAAGTTGCTGTCCCAGAACAGGAAGGGTGAGAGTTGTAAGGAGAGGAGAGAGTAAGCATACAGAGAAACAGGAGAGGGAACACAAAATAAGACATGATAGGATTGGTGCAGTGCAATGGCTGTGGGGTGGCAGTGTTCCAGGAGACATTCTGGAGGCTGTGATGCTGCCCTATTTGCAGGCACCTCTCTGGTCTGAGAGAGGAGGTTGCCTGTCTCCAGGCTGACCTGGCTAGGATTCATGAAACCTCCTCTCCCACCCAGGGACCACCAGGGCCAATGCCACTACCTCAGAGGTTGCCAAGAAAGAGGAGAGGCTGGACCAGAGTGGGCCCAGGGAGGGAGAGGGTGGCGAACAGAGTTGCATCCCTCCAGCTGTACCTCTCCACAATTCATCTGCTCTTCTGGTGGATACTGGTTCCCCTATGGAGGCACCTGCAGTGGAGACCAAGTAGGATGCTGGGAACCTTCACAAAGGAGACCCACAGGAGGGTGGCATGGGACCCCATAGGGAAGAAACAACTCCTGGTGGGGACTCAATCATTAGGGGTAGAAATGGGGAGGAAGGTGAGAGGAGGTAAGGTGCCTTCCTGGTGCCATGGCTTGGAGGGACAGGAAGCGAATCCTCAGGATCGTGGGAGGAGCTGCACGAGGGAGGGGGCTGGATGTCACTGTCCACCTAGGGACCAGTGGCCTGGTTAGAAATGGGATCAGAGCAGTGCAAAGAGGAGTTTGTAGGTTGGGAGGGCCTTAGACAAGTAGCTGTCTGGTAACCTTCTGGAGGTGCTGCCTGTCTAAGGCAAGGGTGATGATAGGGCACTTCTCACCAGGGAATTCAATAAGTGGTTGAAAAACTGGTGTGGAGCTTAGGGTTTTGGCTTCATTGGGGACTGGGGAGTCACCTGGAGGGATGCAGACCTATACTGGTGCGATGGTCTGCATCTGTCGGGGGAACCAGGATCCTAGGTGAGAGGTTTGAATGCTTCATTGGCAAGCATTTAAACTAGCCAAGGGGGGAGGCACTGAAAAGGAGCAGGAAAATCCCAGCCTCCCCCCACAAAACATGGTAATTAGTGAGGTAAACACCAAGGTAGAGAAGTTATTAGAGAGCAGGACAGAGGTAAATGTAAAAAAAGGCAAAGGCAGTAAGGACAGGAATGGGGCTAAAAGGGGTAAGGCTATCAAACAGTGGAGGGTGATGAGTACCAATGCCCATAGTCTGTGTAACAAGATCCCTGAACTAGTGGCCTTGATGGAAGAGGGTTGCCTGGATATTGTAGCAGTCACAGAAACATGGTACACAGAGAACCATGACTGGGATGTCAACATACCAGGATACACAATCTATAGGAGGGACAGGGAGGGTAAAAGAGGAGGAAGAGTAGCTCTCTATGTAAAGGAAGGGATCAAAGCAACAGAACTAAAGAGTAAACAGGAAGCAGATGAGGCACTCTGGGTCACCCTGGAGACAGGAAATGGCACCACAATCCGCATGGGGTTGTATACAGACCCCCATCTCAGGGGGAAGGAATGGACAAGGAAATGATAGAAGGCTTCCTTAGAATGGCAGAAAAAGGGGAGATATTGTTGATGGGGGACCTGAATATGCCAGATGTTAACTGGAGCACCTTTGCTGCAGGCACATCCAAGAGCAGGGTCATTCTTGATGCCCTACAGGGGCATGCCTCAGACAGCTAGTATTGGAACCCACTCGGGAGGGAGCAATCTTAGACCTGGTACTCTCAAATGGGACAGAGAAAGAATCTCAGATTTAGAAGTGGGTAGCCATCTGGGAACAAGCGACCACCAAACAGTGTGGTTCACGATAAACACAGCATACAATCAAGCCATACAAAAGCAAGAGTATTGGACTTTAGGAGGGCTGACTTTGGGAAAATGAGAGAGTGCCTCAGAAAAGCACTAGCAAACAGGCAAGAAGGAGGGGTGGAGGAACAATGGGGAGTAATCAAAACAGCCATCACAGAGGCAACAAGCCTTTGTGTAAAGCAAATCAACAAAACACAACGAAGGAAAAAAAACACTATGGTTCTCAAAAGAGGTGGCAGGGAAGGTTAAGGAGAAAAGGATAGCATTCAGGAAATATAAGGAAACACAGAAGGAGCAGGACAGAGAACTTTATCAGTTAAAGCAGAAAGAGGTTGGGAAGGCAGTCAGAATAGCAAAGGCCCAAACTGAGGAAAGGATAGCCAATTCTGTTAAGAAGGAGGTAAGACCTTTTATAGGTACATTAGGGAGCGAAGAAAGACCAAAGGAGGGATACTGAGGCTTAATAAAGGGGAGGGAATGTGGGTAGAGGGTGACAGTAAAAAAGCAGGGATACTGAACGAGTATTTCTGCTCAATATTCACAAAGGAAGAGGAGGGGGAGGTACCTAAACCAAACAAGAGAAACACTCTGAAGACAGGGGTCAATACCAGTCCATTTCTAGAAGAAAGGGTTCTGAAAGAACTAATAAAATTGAAGGTGGACAAAGCAATGGGGCCTGATGGGATTCACCCAAGAATTCTAAAAGAACTAAGGGTAGAACTAGTGACACCGCTTACTACTCTCTTTAACAAATTATGGGAGGATAGGGTGGTACCTGTGGACTGGAGGAGGGCAGATGTGATTCCTCTTCACAAAAGTGGGAGCAGGACATAGGCAGGAAACTACAGACCATCTAGTTTGACCTCAGTGGTAGGGAAAATGATGGAATCACTTCTGAAGGAAGGAATTGTTGAGTACCTAGAGGCCAGTGGGGCACAGGACCCAAGGCAGCATGGATTCATGATGGGAAGGTCATGTCAGATGAATCTAATAGATTTCTTTGACTGGGTGACCAAAGTAGTAGACCAGGGAGGGGCTGTGGACATGGCCTACCTAGATTTTAGCAAGGCATTTGATACAGTCCCACACAAAAGATTAATACACAAGTTAGCCAGCCTTGGAGTGGGTCCCAAGGTGGTAGCCTGGATAAAAAATTGGCTAGACAACAGGACGCAAGGGTAGTAGTAAATGGAGTACACAGTGAAGAAAGGAGGGTTACTAGCGGGGTACAGCAGGGTTCGGTGCTAGGACCGGTCCTTTTTAATGTCTTTATAAGTGACATTGCAGAGGAACTGGAAGGAAAAGTATGTCTCTTTGCAGACGACACAAAGATCTGCAACAGGGTTGATACACAAGATGGAGTGGAAAGGATGAGAAGGGACTTGGCAAGGTTGGAGGAATGGTCAAATGTGTGGCAGCTCACATTCAATGCAAAGAAGTGCAAGCTAATGCACATGGGAAACAAAAACCCAGGGGAAGAGTACACAATGGGGGTGAGATACTGACAACAGTAAAAATGGAAAGGGACCTGGGGGTAATTATATCAGATGACCTAAAGGTGGGCAAGCAATGTGAGAAGGCAGTAAGGAAGGCTGAGGGGATACTGGGATGCATAGGAAGAGGCATCAATAGTATAAAACAGGAAGTTGTTATCCCTCTGTACAGTTGGTGAGACCCCATCTGGAGTACTGTGTGCAGTTCTGGAGACCCCAACTCTGCAAAGACATAGACAGAGTGGAGGCTGTCCAGAGGAGGGCAACCAAAATGGTGCAGGGTCTGCACCAGAAGACATACGAAGAAAGACTAAAGGAGCTTAATATGTATACCCTTGAGGAAAGAAGGGAGAGAAGGGACATGATAGAAACTTTCAAGTACCTCAAGGGAATCAACAAAGTCCAAGAGGGTAGCATCTTTCAGAAAAAGAGATGTGCAAGAACAAGGGGGCACAATCTGAAGATAGAAGGGAGACGGCTCAGAGGTAATGTGAGGAAGTATTTTTTCACAGAGAGGGTTGTGGATGCATGGAACAGCCTCCCTGAGGAGGTCATGGAGTCAAGAACAGTGGGGGAATTCAAGAATGCATGGGACAAACATAAGGCAGTCCTAGTGAGGGGTAGGAGGAAGTAAGCTGTTGGTTAACTAGGATCTGCAGCTTATCTGTTAGGTAGGAAAATGGGCAGACTAGGTGGGCTAAGCGGTCCTTATCTGCCATCAAATTCTATGTTTCTATGTTTCTGCTGTGTGTGTTACTCAATTTATGTCAGATAAGTTAAAATCTTCTACCACTATCACCTCACCTTTGTTTGTCATTTTGTGTATTTTTTCGAGTAGGTCCTTGTCCTCTTTTTCCCCCAGTGTTGGGGGCCTGTATACCATGTTGCTTCCAATGTTAGCTCCATTTCCTGTATCCGCTGTTAACCACAGGGCTTCAGTCTCAATAGGATACCCCTGTATCTCTGTGGTTGTTATTCCCTCCCTAATGTATATTGTCACCCCCCGCCTTTCTCTTTCCTGTCCTTCCTGTATAGGCTGTACCCTGGGATCACTGTGTTACAGCTGTGGTTATCCGTATACCAGGTTTCTGTCACAGCTACCCAGTCTAGGTCCTCCTCGGCCATTGTGTCCATGAGATCTGGAAGTTTGCTTGTTAGACTACGAACATATGAACATACGAAATTGCCAACAGAAACAGGCCTCACGGTCTATCGAGTCTGCTCGAGTGAGCAGCTAAACTCTTAGAGTTTGTAACCATTGCCCTCCATGTACAATCCCCCCTCAGTATGGTGAAGTTTCCTATTTTTTGGTTGTTCTGGTTTTCTGTTGCTTTTTGGTGATATTATTGTGCTGTTTCTGGATGTTTAGGGAGTGGTGGCCTGCACACCTGTCACCGTGGTGTGTGCCGACTCCGCCTCCCCTTTACTTAGTTTAACTTAATTGTGCAAACATTGAGTTTTTATGGATGTTTGGGGAGTGGTGTCCTGCACAGTGGTCACCGTGGTGTGTGCTGACACCATCTCCCTATCCCTTAGTTTAAAAGATTTGCGTACATGTCGAATTTCTGGCCAAGCGCCCTCACCCCTTCCTTGGTAAGGTGTAGGCCATCGTACCTTAAAAAGCCTCTTTCCCAGAAGTCCCGCCAGTTCCCTATGAGGTTGTGGCCCTTTTCCTGGTGCCATTCACATAGCAATGTGTTGAGTTCCTTTATTTCTTTTGACCTGATTTGCTTGATTGAAAAAGAGCAAAATCAGTTTTGCCAAATGGAAAAACTAGTATTGTCACCAGTGTCTACAAAGCCAAAATCCATTTTTACCGGTGTTTTGCTTAGTGAGTGTTAACATTTTTTTCTCAGCTAGCACGTATTTTAGCAGTTTTGCTGTCTATTATTGTGCATCAGTACCTGTAGTTATTAAAAAGAATAAACTCTATGATAAGCTCAGCCTGTACCTCACTTTGGGTATCTTATATGTATACACAGTCCTCCCAATGTTATCAGTGCCTATTTGTCCAAGTGATCTGAACGTGCAGACCTTGCAGACATGTGTGTGTGTGTGTGTGTGTGTGTTTCTGTCTGTAGCTGACCTCATGTATGAAATCTTGAGTCTACCAGCTCCCATATGTGACAACAGCAGCACTATGGCCCCCATCTCTCAGGTGTGATGGCTGCAGCAGCAGCACTATGTCCCCCATCCCTCAGGGGTGAGAACAGCAGCATTAAGGCCTCAGTCCATTAGGTGTGATGGCAACAGCTACACTGCAACCTACATCCCCTTTAGAGGTGATGGCAGAAGCACTATGGCCCCAGTCACTCAGGGGTGACAGCAGTAGCAAAAGTGTAGCCCCATCCCTTAAGAGTGATGGCGGTAGGGACAGCACTAAAATCCCCTTCCTTCAAAACCCATACCCCAGATGCCCAAGTTACAAATTTCTGGGTCTATCTAAAATTTTACTGCCTGAATTGGCTTCTTTGAAATAAAGTGCATTTACATAAAAAAATCCACAAGTGTTTAGTGGAGGACCTTCTAATGGAAAATCATGCATTTCCCAAACATTTGGTACCCTTTTTTTTGCTTGGTCTCCATGAAAACGGTGTCTCTCAGTTTTCATGTCTAAACTCAGATGTGAATTGAGCACCACTCTGCCCACTGACATCATACGGTATTTGGGGCCTTACCTTCTGTGTGTCCCTGAGTGTGTTTTCTGGCTAGGGTGTGGTTGCAACACCCCATTCAACCCTAATGGCATTGTACAGTGGCAGGTGAGGTGACAACAGCAATTAATCCATCTAACAGACTCAATGGCGTACAAATGCTAAGGCTCTCTCGACTCACTTAGAAGAACACAACAATTAACAGTAGTAGCCCCATTCTGCCCACTGGCATCACACAGTATCTGGCACCTTATCTGCTCTGTGCTTTTGAGTTTGCAGTCGGACTTGGGTGCTGTTGCAGTACCCCATCCACCTAGGCTGATGTCATGCAATGGTAGGTAGGGTAACAACAGCACCCAGGTCATACAGAAAATTCATGGGCACACAGAAGTCCCCCCCCCCACACTCAGGGGCACACAACTAACAACAGCAGCATGCAGAACTGCCAGCATTTACACCATCAGCAGCGAATTGATCCAGACTCCCCTTCCCTTGACTGGTGGGGTTTAGAGAGTGTTGCAACGGCACTGCATGCTGAAATGTGAGGGGGCATACCTCAGCAGGAAGTGGGAACTGCCTTGATGATATGGGTGACCACACAGTGTTGTAAGACCCCTCCAGGTTGGTTGAACTCGCACAAAGACACTCAGATCAGCAAAGCATCCCTTGAGCCACCTGGCTCAGAAAGACTAACAGTTCAACTTCCCAGAGACACACATTTAAATAAATGCAATTAAGAACACCCGACAGACCCCCCCCCCGCCTGATTCTCTAAGTGTGCTGAAACTGAGCTTTTTTGGAGAGAGCAGTTGCATCAGCTGACCAAAGGGTTAGCTGCATAGCTGGCCCACCAACACAGTGGTAGAGCTACCGCTCATGACGCTGGTGACCTGGGTTTGGGAATGACCCTAGGTCATTGGAGGGCTGGCTGAGAGGAGGAGGATTGAGCATCCTAGGGATGCTGTCCTCCTCTGGGGAAGGAGGATTGCCATACCCACTGCTATACTGCTACCTGGATGACCACAGGTGGCAGTGCAGTTAGAAATTTCACGAGGAAGGGGAGGTCATCGGCTAGTGTCTGGAGCGGCAGCACGTCTCTGTGTGTGCATGTCCCTTGGACTCCCTTGCATGCTGCCATCCTTGGGTCTTCCTTCAGGGGAAAACAAGCTACAGAAAATCCCTGTGCCTTAGGATCTCCTGGATCGGTCTCAGCTCCAGGCATGCCCACATGGGAAGCGCCTTGGTACAGAACCGTCCCTTGAGATGACCCCACCATGAGGGGGTGAACTCATGGTGTTGACATCCTGCAGTGGGGTGTGTTCCAGCATTGGAGGAGAGTTCAGAAATGAAGCTACTGTCGGGGAACCAAAAAGTATAAATTAACAAAAAAGGTGGGGGGGTTGGAGCGGGTACACTTTAAACCTGACACCACCGCCCATGCTATCCAGCCTGATTTTCCGAGTGAGCTGAGGCTTTACTTTTTGTTGTTATTTTAAATCATCTAGTGTGAAAAACGTTTAGGAATATACTTCTTCTATAAGAAAAAAATGTTACTTTCAGGTTGGCAAGCAGTCACATCAGCTAAATGAATGAAGGCTTAGATGCAGAGCAGGCAAACTTTAAACCTGACAACCCCACCCCTGCTCCCTAGTCCAATTTCCTGAGTGGGCTGATACTTATCTTTTTTTTACATATCATTCAGTGTAATATAAATAATAAAAAAAGTTTAAGCACATACTAAATGAAAACTGCTTTCAGAATGGAGAGCAGTCCTCAGCTGATGGAAAGGATGGATGGAAGCATGAGTTGTTAAACTGAAGCATGGGTGGTTACAACAAAGCGAGGTACTGTAGGTGGTTTCCTTACTGATTCTACAAGCAGCAAAGCAGAAAGAATGCACAGCAGAGCCGCATTCCTTTAAGATGCTGAAATCTTGGGGATTCCATACAGTGATATGCAATTTCTGTGTGGCACCAGTGGAGAAGCAGGTGCAGAACGCAGTGGTCCGACTGCTGACTGGAACCTGCTGGTCCTGTCATATTTCGCTGGTGCTGCGCGAACTGCACTGGCTGCTGGTACAGTGGCAAATCACCTTCAAAGTCAGACTTCTGACTTATAAAGCCCTACACGGACTGGGTCTAGATTAACTGAAAGAGCTCCTGGTCCGTTACTGCCATGGGTGATCACTCTGCTCGACTGACAAGGGGTTGCTAGAGATTCCAAGGATTTGTTTAAAATCTTCTGGGGCCTGTGAATTCATGCGCGCTGCCCCTACCCTTTGGAACTCTCTACCCTGGCAGTTATGTGAGTGCTTGACTGTGGAGGGATTTAAACTTGCCCTAAAAACCTTTTTATGGATTCAGGCCTTTGGCGAATAATCGGAATATTATTTTATTCCTTGTTCTGTATTTTATATTACTTATAATAGTTGTGACGTGCTAAAGCTGTTTTAATTGTTATGTGCGGCACTTTGGCATTTGTAAGGTGCCATATAAATAAAAATGAATTGAATTGAATTGAAAAGAATTTGAATTCCACAAACAAAGCAGGATTCCATGATTGTAATCAGTTTTACCAAGAAAAACAGAAAAACAGAGTCCTTGCTGATAGAAACAAGTTCCATACTGTAGTAGCTGCCACAGAAAAACCCTATCACCCACAGATTTTATTCTGGACAGCAGTATGACTAAATTGTCTGTGGACCTCAGATGGTGTGCAGGGGTATACAGAGAACAGCAACAGACCAGCTTGATAAATCATACTGACTTATTTTCATCCATATTTTCCCATGTTCCTATAACACTCTATTGGCTCAGCAGTACAAGGAGAACTGGAACCATGAATAACTCTATAGACCAACAGCAGAATTTTAAAACAGATCTGTAATCTTACAGTTAGACAGTATAGATCACATAATTTCGGGATATATGCTCTGACTTGAAGCCCTACTCCCATCAATAACCTTGCTGCTGCATTCTGAAACCCTTCCAGACAAATCAACAATTTCAAGGGCAATCCTGTAACCAAGCCCAGAACTAACCATAACATGAATCACTGTTGCTTGGCCATTTAAGTGATAACAGGACAATGGTTGGGAATTACAAGGTAATAGCTGAACTGGGTGGGTGGGGTAATAAACTCCAAAAGCATAGGCTGAGGTGTTTATTAACCTTCTGGTCCAGTTATTACTAAGAAATGCCCCCAGCTGCTGTATGTGTTACCACTATTCTACTGATGAAAGGAAAAAACTGAAAAAAAGAAAAGAAAGTTTTGAAATAGAACTCTGAAATTCCTCTCTCTCTCTCTCTCTCTCTCGTGCTATAGCATATCTGTGAAAAAAAAAAAAAGAAAGGTTAGACAGTTTCTTACAGACATGCTGTAGCATTAGTCTTAGCCAATCAGAACCCAGGAATTAACATACAGTTTGATTACTGATGTACAGTACTTCTGGTCATCACAGAATAATGGTACAGTAGCTCTGTGTTCTGATTGGCTGAGACAGATTTTTTAGTATAATTAAGTGATAACATTCAAAGTAGCCAGAGTATATGAAGGAATAACCAGCTGATGCAGGTGATTAAATGTCAAGGCTAAAGGCTGAGGCATTTAATCAGCTGCAAAAGCCAGTTATTCTGAGTATACTCTGGCTAACTGAATGTTATCACTATTATACAGCTAGGAATTTTGAACCCAGAATTTTAAAAATTATGTGGTAGCTAAAGTGGAGCTTACTTTTTCCACCTATTTTTCTATTGACTAAATGGATAACCTACAGTGGGCATGTTTAAAATGTAGATAACCTACTGTGGGCATATCTAAAATGTGGTTACAATAGTTTGTGAGGTATTAAATGACAGTTTCCTGAGTTCTGATTAGTTTAGAATAGATGCCTGTGATATAATTGGTGGTATTTTACCACCATGACTCTCTTTGAAACAACCATCTAACATATGTAACCTGAATGTCAGTAGAAAAACGACACCTTACTGTAACTGCAGAACATCAGGAGGCACTAATCCCTGCTATAGTCCTCATCACAAAACATACGAGGATGCCGCTGCAAATTTTATCAACACTCTCCAAGGCAGGCAACCCAAGATACAGGGAACCTTCACATACTGGACACAGAATGGAATTTATTATATACAGTGAAACATGGAATGACGTGATGCCTGTGCCTACAGAGGATGCAGTTGGACCGGCCCTGGATTTTGCGGTCATCAAACGCCACTTTTTACTTTATTTGACTGTTTTTTTTGTTTTTATAATACTGTGTAAAGTTGTGATCTTACCATGTGTCAGGGAGTTTTGGGGTTTTCTAGATGTCTGAAGCTGAACTTGTCCCTATGGAAGCCACAGAGCCTTCCTTGTCAGTGCAGCAACCCCCACTGCAGCTGCCACCAATAAAACATCAACCTGTTTCAGATTCTCCATCCTGACAACCTCCATGCCCACCTGGACACATTTTTTGCAGAGCTTGTGTCCATCAAACTTACTTGGGTGGAGGTGGCTGAGGACGTTAAAGCAATCAAGCCCTCATTAGAGCAATTGGCTTTAAGTATGGGGGATGCAGAGGCCAGAATTTCCTCTGTAAAAGATTCCTGGGCAGGGAGGAAAAGGAGGTTGTGGAGCTCTGCCCTATAACTGACAAGCTTGAAGACAGGATCGAAGAACAGGAGAACCGTAATCAAAGGAACAACCTGGTCTTCGTTTGCATACCAGAGAAAGTGGAGGGCTCTGACATGCTAAAATTTATTCAAGATCTACTTTTGGATGTCACTGGTCCCCCCACCTTGATGATCGATATTATGTTGAGCAGGCACACCAGTCTCTTAAGCCACTCGCCCCACCGGTGGCAAGCCTCAGGCCATCATCATTAGGTGCTTGGATTTCCAGCAGAGGCTCTAAATCCAGCAAAAGGCTAGGGAAAAGGGATCCTTATTCTGGAATTCACATCGCTTCTATATTTTCGGCGAAGTTACTCCTAGGGTACAGGACAGGCAATGGCTTACAGAGAGATTAAGCAGGTTCTGAACACAACCAAAATCTAGTTCCGTATGCTCTTCCTTCCTCAGCATTATATGGGCCTGCTGGAGCAATGGAGTTTCAGTCAGCAGCTGCTGTCCAACAAAGCTTGCCCCTACTTTTTCCAGGTCTTCAATTGCCTGCTGTGCAGTGAGTGGCTTGGGGGACACTTCCTGGAGTCTATTCAGAGGAGCTAGGGACCCTCTGATCTCTCAGTGCTTTTGACCACTGTTCTTGCCTACTGGAACCTTTTGGGCAGTATGTTTTGAATTTATGTGTTTGTTAGAAGAGAGCGCCTGCTGTCTTCCTGTCCTTCTGAATTATTATCATCACAGGTCATCCTTCGCTGTATTTGATAACTTGCAACTTAGTCTATGTTTTGCAGTTACTGCAGAACTATATAGCCATTGGGCTTTTCCGGACAGACTGCAGCTCTTGTTTATTACCAGTTATTGTTATGGCTGCTGGAGCTCTGTTCTTCAATTAAAGCTGCAGAGTTCTTCATGGATTGTTTACAAACCTGTACTGAATGCAGCATACAGTATGTTGTATTTCTACCGTTGTTGTCTTACTTTACAACTGGTTTAATTCACTGCTTTTTATGTTAAGCCAAATTCTTGTGATTGTCTGAAGCGAATGCCTATTATACAATGGGCAAAAAAAAAAAATGGACAGAATCCTGCATTTTGATTGGCTGGCTGGCACCTTTTCAGCATTGTAAATCCTCCAGTGCACCCACTGGAAAAGGTGCCAGCCACCACTCAGCCACATCAGGAACTCCCTGGCAAATCCCTCCATTCATTGCAAACACACCACTGCCAAACATACGGATGGACAGCGAGATTACCTAGTCGTTAACCCAACATCCGATACTCCGTCACTAGCCTCAAAACTTCAAAAAAAGTGCTGCATCATTCCAGAAAAGCGACGCACCCAAAAGGAAAAAAGAAAAGAAAACGCAGTTCATTCTCTCGACAGCAAATAAGCTGAAAAAATTTGTAACAGTAGCGGTGGCAATCAGTGATCCTCCGGCACATGTGCAGCTCTCGCAAAATAATTCAAGCAGTGCATTCGCAGTAAAAAACAAACTAGCAGCAACTTTCAAAATGAACGGACATTTTAAATGCCTTTTCTTTGTACAAAAACAAACAGGGCTTTTATATAATAGCAATATACCCCTCCAGGGAGTGGGTATACTGGAGGATTTACCACTTCTGGTGTGGTTAAGTTCCTCGGCTGCACCCCGTGACCGAACCACACCAGCCGTGGTAAATCCTCCAGTATACCCACACCCTGTCGGGGTATATTGCTTTATTGTCTACCTGTCCTCCTGAATTGTTATCATCCCAGGTCATTCAGCATGGAGTTTTGTGACTTGCATCTTAGTCAGTGCTCTGCACCTGCTGCAACCGCAAGTATATGGCCACTGGACTTTTTTTGGTCAGGCTGCACTGCTTGTTTATTTACAATCATTGCAACGGCTGATGGAACTTCATTTTTCATTTCTGCTGCAGAGATCCTCATGGACTGTTCATAGCCTTGGACTGAATGCTGCCTAGGTTATAGTTTTTCCGTTGTTGCCGTACTTTGCAATCAGCTTAATATAGTGCTTTTTATGCCAGGCTGTTTTGTTCTCCCACTAGTAGTTTACAATATTTAGAGATGTTTCAACTTTGTGTTTTGCTTTTTACTTTATTTATCTTGATTCTAGTGCCCAGACTATCTGGGGCACTTTTGGGGGTTTGTTTTGAGCCTGGTCTGGTATTCAACTACCCCCTTTTTTTCTCTCTCTTGCAATCATGGAGTACCTTTAACAAGCTGGTGGCTGAGTCCAATGGGCCCCTGGTCGCATGCTTCATGGACTAGATTATGTTTGGGGTGTGCTGGCACCCACTTTGGCTTGCGCCAGGCCAGTTCTTTGTACTTTTAATGGGGAACAAACTCTGCACCTCTTATCTGGCACTTTTCTGCCCATGGTCACCAATCTAGGTTTCTCTCTGGAATTGGGTGAGTGTCTCCCCCTTCCAGAGAGATTTGTTGTATATAGTTATTTGTTTGCATCCATTGTTATTCTTCATCTATTTTAGCCAGGAGATTTGGTACCAGTCTTCCTATTTCTTATCTTTTCTGTATCTATTTCTTTGTGTGTCAAGCCAGACCATTCTGTGAAGCACTCTTGGGGGCTTTTCTTTAACCCATGCTTGGGGATATATTTATCTGTTGGTTGGGGTTAATGTTGGGTTTGGTGTGGTCATCCTGTGGTGTTTTCATAGATTCTTATGGGTTTTTGCCATTATTTGTTTTGTGTGTGTATACTAAGTGATTAGATGGCCCTACTTAACATGCTTAGCTCTTCTCATAAGGTCATTAACTGGAATGTTAAGGGAGACCAAACTCCAGAATAAAGGTACAAGATCCTTAGGCATTTAAAATCCCTGGGAGCTCAAATTGTCTTTTTACAAGAAACTCATATGAAGGTCCAGAACGCCCTTTTATGGAGGCAGACTTTGGTTGGCCAGATTTATGTGGCTGGCATGAGCAAACGTCATGCAGGGGTTGATATCCTTTTTGCTAGATCTGTAACTTTCCAGCTTATTAAAGATTATTCGAATCCAGAAGGCAGATATTTAATTTTGCATGGCATCTTGGGTAGATCCCCAATTATCCTGACTTCCATCTACTTTCCTAATGCAGATGACCCCCCAACCCTTTTTCAATACCTTATTGACCCTACTGAGTCCTTTGGCTGAGTTTCCATTTATTCTAGGTGGGGATTGGAATTTGGTTCAGGATTCCCTACTGGACAGATTCCCTCCAGGATTTCAGGGCCCTTCACTGGCCCAGCGGGCTCTCTCAGAGCTTATAACCTCTTTGGGCGTGGCAGACCTCTGGATGGTGCTTAATCCCGCTCAGAAGCAATATACGTTTTATTTTGCTGTTCATTCATCATCATCTTCTTCCCATCTAGATTATTTTCTTGTTTCCTGCTCCATTCTGACTGGCATCTCCTTATGTAATATAGAGACATGTGTTGTTTCAGATCATTCTCCAGTTACATTGGTGCTGATGCTCCCCGCCAAATCAGGATAGAGTTTGGCATGTAAATAATCACTTGCTGAAGAACCCTAATTTTTTTAAATGAGTGAGGGATTCACTGGCTCATTTTTTGCTCACAATGTAGACTCTGTTGTGGATTTCAAAAATGTCTGGGGAGCTTACAAAGCAGCTGTCAGGGGGGAGTTGATTTGACTGGCCTGCATTCGGAAAAAGGAATGTCAACAGGCCTGTAGTCGACTCCTCATGGAGATTAGGCACCAGTAAAGATCTAGTTCAGCATCCTCATTGGCTGCAGATTGACATTCCTTAGTGGCGGCAAGATAGAAGTATGTTGAACTTCAGTATGAGGGTGCAGAGGGTGTGCTCTTTTCAAAGCAAGAATGAATTATGTGGATCAGAGTGAGAAGGCGGAGAGACTGTTGGTGCTCCATTTGTGACAGCAACTATCTGTTTGTATAGTTCCTTTAATTTGGTGTGCTTTGGATTCTCCCAGCCTAACAGACCCCTGGGACATTTCTAGCTGTTTTACCCAATACTATTCTGAGCTTTATGCAGAGGAGCCCCCTTCGGTTCCACAGAATGCTTCTTTTCCTCATCTTCAAGGTGAGCACAGGGAGGTATTGAAGCAAACTGTCTTCGTGGAAAAGTGGACTGTGCAATTTAGGCTGTCCCCTTGGACAAGGCCCCAGGCCCTGATGGGCTTTCAACTAATTTTTATAAAGTTCTAAAGAGTCTTTTGATTCCCCATCATGCTATCTTTTTTAATGATGTTTACAGCAAACGTCACCTCCCTTTGTCCTTTCAGGAGGCATTCATTACCCTCTTAGCTAAAACCGGCAGGAATCCAGAACTGGTTCATAACTATAGACCCATTTCATTATTAAACACTGATGTTAAGATCCTCACTAAAATTCTAGCTCAAATACTTTTATTGGTCTGTCATGAATTGACTGGAACTGAACAGACTGGGTTCATGCGGGGCTGGCATTCTCGTGACCACCTGCGTAAATTGTCACATCTTCTTTCTGTGTTGGGGAACTCCCGCACCTCTATGGTGCTGATATTTGAAGCTTTAGCACCATTCATGTTTCCTTTGGAGTTTATAACATGGGTTAAGTTGTTATATTCTCAACTTTCAGCCCAAATTTACTGCAATGGTTTTCTTTCCCCTTCTTTTCCCTTAAGCAAATGCGCTCATCAGGGTTGCCCATTATCTCCCCTGCAATTTAGTTTATACTTAGAACTCCTTACTCACACTATTAAGTGACATTCTTGCATACAAGGGATCCAGGAAGCCAGTCACTCATTTGCTATTTCAACATATGCGGATGATATAATATTACACTTGGAATCCCCTTCCGTCTCTTTGCCTGCAGTCTTTGAGGTCCTAGGGGATTTTGGTGCTATTTCAGGATATAAACAAAACCTTGACAAAACAGTTTTTATGTCCCTAAATTCTAATACTTTCAAGCCCGAGGTCGTGAGATGGGGCGGTTCCTGGGCACAGGATGGGTGACTATATTTGGGAATCAAAGTATGTAAATCTGTACAGCGGACGATTACGCTTAATTTTTTAGGTTTGTTGTCCACTTTAAAACAGGATTTGGAACAGTGGCTCAAACTTCCTTTAACTTTATGGGCACGTATTAATATTGTAGAAATGAATATTCTCCCTCGTCTCCTCTATCCCCTCAGTATGACAGATGTACTGTTACCGAAGAAGTGGTTTGGCTCTTTACATACTCTAATTTCTAATTTTTTTTTAGGTAGACAAATGACTGAGAAGGGCATATGGCAAGTTGGTGCCTGTGAAGGAATTTGGGGGGCCTACATTTACCTGACTTTTTTTTCTTTATTACCTTGCTTGTTACGTTTCCCATTTTTTATGGTGGTCACAGGCCTTCGGACTTGAGACCTCTGCTGTCCAAATCCCTGCTAATCAAATTATCGAGATGGCCCTTGCCAAGTTGCACCATTTGGATCTTGGTTCACTTTTGTGCTACTTGCCTCGACAGCTTCCAGCCACCCTCAGGGATTCTCCAATTAGTACATTGGTTAAGTTTAGCCTTCACCTTCATAGCTACTTAGGACCAGTCCCTTACATGATTGGTTGCAATCAGTTCAATACAATTTTAATTTTTTTTTTATTCAATATACTTTTATTGACACATAATAAACTTCAGTACATACATGGGTAACAAGTAGGCAAACAAAGATAACTACCCCCCCCCCCAATAAGGCACATGAAAAACATGAATTGAAATACATCCGCTAGTATCTCCACCCCCTAGACCCAATCCACCCACCACCCCAACCCACTCCAATCAGGCGTACACACGCTCAGCCATCATATTATATTAATAACAAGATTTTCACATTAAGAGCTATCATGGCTTCCATAAAGTAACTAGGGCATCCAAGGGACCCCACCTGCTCTGATAAATCTGCAATCGATTATTCATGGCTAAAATGTGCTTCTCTAGCTGAAGGGCAAACAGCATTTCTTTGTACCACTCAATGATTGAGGGGGACTGAGTCATCCATCCAGTGTCTCAGGATAATTAATTTAGCTATTGCTGAGATCAAAGCCAAATGCGCTTTTCTAACATTGGGAATGCCCTCCGGGAATAAATTTAGCAGGCAAATCTCTGGGGTAATGTAGGAGTCCAAGCCCAGCAAGGGATCAAGCTTATTTCTGATGGTTTGCCAAAATTTCTGGACTGAAGAACAGGTCCACAACATATGGTATAATGTCCCAGTATGGTTTACACATCTAGGGCAACCAGGGGAGGGCCTACTTGCCAATCTGCATAATTTGAGTGCCATAAAATATAAATTATGCATAACATTAAATTACATCAGTCGCAATCTAGCTTGCTTGACAAACCTGTACAGGGTCTGCCAGATCTTAATCCAGAAATGCGGTTCAACCCTAAGGGAAAACACCTGTAACCAATAATGACACACTCCTTGTGGCAGCCCCAAATCAGCCGTCTGGATTGCTTTATATACTGCGGACACAGCATGAGGTTCCTTAGCTGCCCTCAGAAGCTTGTTGACGGCATCAGCTGACCCCTGACTCATTCCCCCTGGACCCAAATGGGCAAGGATGGCCCTCTTGAGCTGTTCATACTTGAAAAAGGCTGTAACAGGCACTTTAAACCTATATCTAAAGAGAGCAAAAGGAATTACTCTACCTTCCTCATATATATCCCTAAGCTTTATGTTACTAAGGGAAGGCAAAAAAACCAGGGGAATGGGCTTACGCCCAATCTGGAAGTGGGGATTCCCCAAGACAGGTTGCTCCAACAAAATGTGCCAGTTATGGGATAAATGAGTTTGCAGCTGATGCAAGGCCCTAATGGATCAGCCTAACAGTACGTTTCGGAGAAGTTTTGGAATTGCTTTAGGAGTAGTATATAGCAGGGCAGGGAGGGAGCAACAGTGTTAAGCTGCTAAAAATTGTTCAATGTCTAACCATAAAGGCACATATGCTTGTCGCTCCTCTCTTAACATTTCCGCTTGACCAGTGAGACATCCTAGTCAGATGATGAGTACAATAATATAAAAAGAAGGAAGGGGCTGCTAGGCCACCCTGCTCCTTAGGTGCCGAAAGCTTCAAATAAGAATGCCTGACACTCTTACCCTTCCAAAGGAAGGCAGTTAGCATTTGATTTAACCTGCCAAACCATTTTTTAGGGATAAACAGACCCAACATTCCCAGGGGGTATAGTATTTGGGGTAAGATATTCATCTTTACAATATTTATTCTTCCCCATAGAGAAAGAGGGAGATCTCCCCATCTGTTTAGGTCTAGTTTAATTGTATTCAATAATTCCGTAAGGTTTAGTTTAAGCATGGTAGGGATCTCTCTGGCAATCTTAATCCCAAGATACATAAGGGACTTAGGTTCCCATACTAAATTGGTGTTTTCAAGCACTGACCGGGAAGTATTATTATTTAAAGGGAAGACTTTTGTCTTAGATTCATTGAGTTTAAAGTGGGAGATAGCAGAAAACCGCCCTATCTCGGCCAGGAGCTCTGGAACGCCTGTTGCCGGATATTGAAGGTGTAAAAGAAGGTCATCTGCATATGCAGAAAGGGAGTATCTTTGTGATCCTATTTCAACACCCTGGAGCTTGGGGGAAGTTAACAATCTCCTAATCAGGGGTTTTAGATTAAGGTTGAATAATAGTGGAGAGAGGGGACAGCCTTGCCTGGTCCCCCTCTGGAGTAGAAAAGGAGCAGACAGTGTCCCATTAGACCAAATCTGGGCTGATGGGGATGTATATAGTAATCTGATCCACCTAAGAAAGCCCGAGGAGAGCCCCAGGTAGGCCAGGGTTTCAAAAAGGAAGTCCCAGGAGACTCTATCGAAAGCCTTCTTGGCATCCAAGGATACCAAAACAGAGGGAATCTTGAATCCTTGGATGCCAAGAGGATATATATTAATTTACACATATGCTCCACTGAGGACCTACCCTTCAT
Organism: Neoceratodus forsteri; assembly: GCA_016271365.2. Lineage (NCBI taxonomy): Eukaryota > Metazoa > Chordata > Ceratodontiformes > Ceratodontidae > Neoceratodus > Neoceratodus forsteri. The sequence goes on from CM057452.1 coordinate 607,210,509, forward strand.
GAAACCTATCTGCTCCCTACTGATAAGCATGGGAAGTAGTGGACCCAATCTCATGGCCAAAACCTTAGCTAAGATTTTTACATCAGTATTAATTAAGGAGATAGGCCTATAACTTTCCGGGTATATGGGATCCTTTCCAGGCTTGGGTATAAGGGTAATTATCACATTGAGGAAGTTGGATTCTGACATCACCTCAGCAAACCAGTAATTATAAACTTCCACCAAAAGGGGAGCAAGCTCTTGTGAGCAGCTTTTGTACAAGTTGTTGGAAAGGCCATCAGGGCCGGGGGACTTATCTGGTACAAGTTGCTCAATTGCTGCTACCACTTCCTGCACTGTGATTAAATTCCCAAGATGTTCACCTTCAGGGGTCCTTAGCTTAGGAAGATCAGTGGCATCCAAGTATTCAGCTATATCCCGAGCTACAGGCTTTCCCTCCTGAGCTTCAGAATACAGCCTTTGGTAATAAGAACGCAAGGCCTCGGACACTTCCCTAGGGTATGTCACCAGGCTATCACTGGTAGCCGATTTGATGCAGGGAATGGCTAGTGAAGCTGCTGCTTGCCTAAGCTGAATAGCCAATAACCTGCCAGCCTTCTCACCCACATCAAGATATTTCATCTTAGTGCATCTCAGGGCAAGCTCTGCCTTTTGGTACATGAGATCAGAGTACTGACTCTGCAATTGGTGCAAAAGTACCCAGTCCACGTCTGGGGAATGTCGAGATAGGGTACGTTCCATGGTCCATATCTGTAAGAGCAAGGTTGCCAGCCTATCCCTAAATTGACAACATCTCGTTGCTGACAGTCTAAGGCATTCGCCCCTGAGGGAGCATTTTAGAGCTGCCCAGATCATGTCAGTCCTAGTAGTGGACCCCTTATTATCTAGTAGAAAGTTAACCATAAAACTTTTAATATGTTGGAGAGATTCCGACTTTTGGAGCAGCTGGTTATTCAATTTCCAAAGGACATCCCTTTGGATACTTGGTCCAAAGTGATATGTAAGGGAAATAGGAGCATGGTCTGAGATAACTCTCACGTGTATATCTGCGTACATTACTCCAGATAATGCGAAAGAACTCAATAAAAAGAAATCAACACGGGAGAAGGATTTATGAGGGAGCGAGAAATAAGTATACTGATGCTCTCCATGATGGAGAACTCTCCATACATCCAAGAGATCAGCACCAGTCATAAGGTCACGTAATGCCCTCTGCGAGGGGGACAAACCCCGGTTCCAGGAGTCAGATCTATCTGTATTCGCAGAGGGTACTACATTCCAATCCCCTCCCAAAATAGTTAAAATGAGTGGATCAGTGACAAGAAGGCCCAGTAGGCGGGTGAAAAAGTGAGGGGACTCAGAATTTGGTCCGTATATGGATCCTAGGGTAATCTGCCGCTCTTCCAAGGACCCACTAAGTATTATATATCTGCCCTCTGGATCCCAAATTTCCTTGTCCAGCTTAAACAGAATTTTTTTATCTATTAATATCATAGCTCTCCCACTAGACGTGGATTTTCCCGCTCCATAAGCCTGTCCCACCCACGTTTTGAGAAATAGGTTAACATCCTGTACACGGAGATGTGTCTCTTGGAGACAGGCAATCCCAGCTTGTAATTGATGTAGGTGCCTGAGGATAACCTGTCTCTTGCATTTATCTTGTGCACCCTTGACATTCCAGCTTACAACTTTGTAACAATTAGCCATATTTGGATTTGTCAAACAATACTAAGAATGACATGAGCCATTTTGATACCTGGGGTCCCAACCTGATCTAACTAAGCACCGATGAAAGTACAACTTCAAAAGAATAAAGTAGCACGCCTGACTTACCACCCCCCCATTCCCCCATTAACTACTAAGGAAGAAAACTTATCTATCATGTTGTCCCATCGTCCCAACCCCCCACAATTCCTGTATATCCCTAACAATATTCTACCCACTACCACCCCCAGTTCTAATTAACTGCACCACAATCCACTCTCAGGTGAGTGATGTCCTAGCGCAGATACTGAGTTGCACCAGTTACACTCCAATCTCTCCTCCACCTCCCCCCCCACTCCCGCTACATATCTGACAGTTATAATCACCATCTGAATTCTCCCAATGGAACAACTTCTTAATCTATTATATGCGTAGTATCCCCCTTATTGAGATCACGTGATGTGCCTGGCGTGATAGCAGGGCTCTTTCAGTGCTCTTGCCCTACCTCCGCTAATTTTCTCCTTTTCAGCTTATTAAAAGCCCAATCTGCAGTTCTTGTGCCCTCTCCAGTTTTACTAATTGCCTAGAGGAGTTGTAAAAGGGTTCGGATGGTGTCATATACGCTGATTCTGCCGAAATGGACGCCGAAATGAAGTCTGCTCTCCAAACGAACCCGCCGGTTTCTCCTGAAAAGCAGGCCAAGAGGCCAAACAGCAAGCCCAATCTCTTTAACAAGCCAAACTTCAATTTTACTGCCTCCAACCCGTTATCGGAGGATCGCTTTTGGAAGAAATGCACCCGCTTAAAGAGGCTCTTTCTGAATTAACTCTCGAATTAAAAACTATCGAGAGGTTTCCACCTCGACAAAGAATTTCTGATAACAGGCGTGCTCACCATACTCGAAACCTGGCAAACCAAGATAGATCCAGAATTGGTGAAAATGAAACAAATACTCAATAAATTACAGCAGAAAACGGAGGATTTAAAAGGCCATTGTCGGTGGAACAATGTGCTGGTCCACGGCTTGCCAGAGGGAGAGGAAGGCCCTTCCTGCATCGCATTTATCCAGGCATTGCTAACTAAAGTGGTAGGCCCATCCCCACACAATCCAGTCTATATTATCGAAAGGGCTCATAGGTCGCTACTACCGAAACCCAAACCTTCAGCCCCTCCCAGGCCTATAATCATTAAAATGCTAAGCTACCTGGATCGCCAGCATATCCTGGCAAAAGCAAAGGAATTACAGTCTATTTCTTGGGAAGGAAAGAAACTGCGTATAACGCAGGACCTACCACTAGAAATGAGACAATGCAGAGCTACCTTTCACTCCATAGTATCAAAACTAATAGCTGTGGGCATCAGATTTAGGATGGCCTATCCTGCCCGGTTACAAGTCCTACTTGAAGGCAAATGGCACAGCTATGAGGCAGCTTCCCAAGCCCACGATGAATTAGCCCGGTTGATGCCTTCCTTATTTAAAGCTCCTTGAGGCACTGAAATTATGAAGCTACTAGTCCCTGTGATGGGATCCTTCGGTGGAGTGAATGGCACATTGTTATAATTACCAACCAAATATTGGCTGTCTCAGTATATCTACTCTTTTCTTTATTTTCTTTCTGGGGCTGATAATCTGAGTTACTTCTGGCTTACCAGTGAGAGACTGCCTGGTAGTACGCTTCCCTTCAGGTTGTGCTTGATCCTCCCGAGAAGGAAGTTTGGTCTCGAGCTTGGGGTTCGGTTTTGGTGGAAGGTGGTCGGTTGGGCCCTGAGGAGTGTTCTTTTTTTGAATCGGGCCTGCGTTTCCGGAGGGCATATAACTGGGATGCACAGCAGTTTTGGTTCTCCTCATATTTGGTCCCTATGGAAACAAAAGTCGTGGAATGTATTTTCCTCTCGTGATAACCAACTAGCATGATGCCCTAATCTGTTCCCCCAATAAAATGATATAGATGGGACTAGTGCACTCTAAAGGATAGTAAACTTTGCACCTTGATGGAAGAGGAGAACGAAGGACCACAGAAGAATACAGCGACTCAGCAAAGAACTACAAATTTTGGACTGCACCTTGTTCATTTCCCCATCCCTTTTTCCACCCCATCATCCTAATTTTTGACCTCTCCATTCCCTCCTTACCCCCCTCTCCCCCCCTTCCCCCCCCCTTTTTTTCTCTCTCTTTCTCCTCCAGGATGTGAAGCGGGCTTTCTGATAACTAGGGAGGTGGGGGGAGGGGGGTACTGGATGTGGACCCAAACATGCTTGGCCACACGTACTGGAGAATAGGGTGGTTTCTCCTGGCCTTCCTCATAGAAAACATCAATATGTTACTTTGGGCATGTTCTGCTGTACTGTTATGTAGAGGGTATTATGGGATCGATTCCAGCTTTAGGCAATTTTGGATCGTTTTCTTCCTCAACCTACTTTATAGGATTCTGTTTTTCCTTTCTATGGGGGAGATGAATGCTAGGGTTCTGGGAAAGGGAATAATAGAGACATTTACTGGGAATTTTGTCTCTTTTAGTGGGCGGAGGGAGGGTTGGATTGTACATAGTTTTGCATGGGTGAAATATGTAAGGGAGGGTTTATTTTACTTCTACTTAAATTTGATAAGAGGAGACGTCACTACTGCTAAGGATTATATTAGGGGTGGGAGATATCACCTTGGGGGTATTATATTACCCAATTTCGTATCTGGGATTTATCCAATAAATATCTTATGGAAGAGTTATAGTTTAGGGAAGGGGATTGTGGTGCATATCTTGAAGGATACCAGGGCAACTGTATTAGAAGGGTTTAAAGAAAATGGCGGTTAACTGTGTAAAATTTGTCACACGAATGTGAGAGGCCCCAGCACTGTAAAAAGGCAGATATTAAAACATCTGGATCATTTGCAGGCAGGTTTCCTTCATTCAGGAAACTCACTTACTCCGGGGAAGCTGTCAGCTTGAAGGAGTAATATAGGGCAGGTTTTTGCTTCCGGTGAATCACCAAAGGCAGGGGGTACAGCGATCCTCATTCATCGATCAGTAACTTTTCAACCTATGACGACCATATCAGATCCTGCAGGGAGATACGTTTTAGTCAGGAGTATTCTAAATTATTCGAAGGTTTTACTAGGGAGTGTCTACGGCCCAGTTGGAGGAGATCCAGTCTTCTTTGCCAATCTATTAGGGAAGTTGCAAGATTTCGTATCTCTCCCGATGATACTTGGGGGGGATTGGAATCTTCCTCCCACACAAGATTTAGACAGAACTAGTTCTATTCTTAAACCCTTTTCAGCTGCCCAAAGGGCACTCGAACTTTGTGGAACCCTCGGTCTTTGTGACCCATGGAGGTCACTGAACCCAGTCCTCGGTGCTTTACATTTCCTTCATGATCCACAATACGTGGACTAGGCTTGATTATATTTTAGTTAGTAACTCACTTCTGCAAACTACGAGTGATACAGGTATAGATGCTATTGCAGTGTCAGACCATGCTCCAGTGTGGACGACCATGTTGTTAGATGTTAGTATTACTAGGGACCCTTTATGGAGATTAAACAATCAACTTTTAAAGGAGGAGTACGTCACTACTAGGATATCGACGATGATTCAGCACTTCTTTCTCAATAACCAAGGTTCAGTCTCTAGAGTTGACCATGAATGGTGTGCACTGAAATGCTGTCTGAGGGGCGAATTTATTCGCCTAGCCTCTAAACGTAAGAGGAGGAATGAAGCTAAGGCCCTATCACTTCTCACTCAAATTAAAACATTAGAGCAATCTCTCACGGCAACTTTCACATCTGATACATTGGAAACCCTTCTATCCTTACGGACTCAATACGCTATGCTACTGCAGGAAAAGGCTGAGTTAGCTATATTGCGAATTAGAGCAAAATATGTAGAGTGTGGGGAAAAAGCCAGCCATTTGTTAGCCCTGAGATTAAGGAAATTGGAATCTTCCAGGGCAATTAATTCAATTCAGGATCTTAATGGGGAGATTAAAACCAATCCCAGGGAGGTAATTTCGGTACTTAGAACCTATTTATCCTCACTCTATAATAAAGAAAACCCCTCTCCTCCTATGGATGAGATGCTCAGTTACCTAGCAACTCTTCCTTTGCCTTCGATAGGACAGGAGCAACAAGCACTGTTGATCTCCCCTATATCCACTCAAGAAATTCTAGTAGCAATAAATGAGCTGACCCCGGACAAGGCCCCTGGACCGGATGGATTCTCCCCAAATTTCTACAAATCATTCGCCAAGGATCTAATACCCGGCCTACTCCGTCTATATCAATACTTATTGGAAGGGAGTACCCAGGATCCTACCCTTTTAGAAGCCCTAATTATTCTTCTTCTTAAACCGGGTAAACCTGCACACCTCCCTTCGAGTTATCGGCCTATTTCATTACTCAATTGTGACATCAAGATCTTAGCAAAAATTTTGGCCAAAAGGATTGAACGGGTATGGTTATCCTTAATAAGTCCTGAGCAGATCAGCTTTGTCGCTAATAGGTCCCCGGCCGACCACCACTGCAAATTACAGTACCTTATCAGTGTGGCCAAATCTTCCCCAAATCCAATGATTCTGGCATCCCTAGACGCAGAAAAGGCATTCGATAGGGTTGACTGGACTTTTCTTTGGGCCACATTACAGGTTATGGGCTTTCCCTTATTGTTTATTACATGGATACAGGCATTATATACTTCGACTAGTGCCAGACTGTATTGTAATGGGATTAGGTCTGACTCCTTCCGCTCACCTCAGGTACACAACAAGGCTGTCCTTTATCTCCCTTTTATTTAATTTATACCTTGAGCCTCTTCTTAGATGTTTAAACTCTTCTCCACTAATATCCGGTATTCCGTCGTAAATAGTGTTGCGAAAGTCTCAGTCTTTGCTGGCGACCTGCTTTGCATCTGTCTACCAGTCTTGTCGCTGAGGCTGGCTGGGTATGATTGAGTTTTCAGTAAATACCTAATTATAAACTCAATATTAGTAAAACCGAACTCTTCCCTCTCAACCATTTTACTCACAGGTCGGGCTTTGTGGAATTTGGGATGACATGGACTACATGTTCCATTTGATACCTGGGGATACATATCTCTCTTAGCTCATCAACGATGAGGAAACTGAACTTGGATGATTTGTGCAGAGATATTCAACAAGATTTAGTTAGGTGGTCCAAACTCCCTTGTCGCTGTGGGCAGAATCAACACTATTAAAATGAATGTGTTACCCAGAATTTTCTATCCTCTGAATATATTAAACTTATGGCTTCCTCTGTCCTTCTTTAAAGATATCCATTCTGGTATAAATTCTTTCTCTGGAATAACAAGTCTGTCAGAAAATCTTATAGTAAACTATCCCAACCCAAAGAACACAGGGGACTTCGCCTCCCCAATTTTCTGTATTATTATTGGGCATCACATCTAAGTAAGTGTGGAAAATGGCTTTCCGCATCTGATACCCAATCTGGTCAAGGATATAAGCCATTGTGGCTCCAAGTGGAACAGGATCTCATGAAAGTTCACAATACTGATCCAAAGGCTCTCTTTTATAGGTCCAATAAGACATCTATTGCACCATTTCGCTCTCTACCTCTCGGAATCTCTTTGAGGGTCGTGTTTCAGTTATTCAGGTACTTCAGGATCTCTCAGACAGGGGACTTCTCTCAACCTATTTGTCTAAACCCAAATCTCCGTATAGGCAAATCTATTATAACTGAAAAGTGGCTGCCATCTCTTTCTGGTTGTAGTGTAAGCGACTTTTACTCATCTAATTGCATTTTGGATATGAGAGAGATTCTGGATAAATTTCAATGGCCAGCAAAGATGGCCTTTAGGGTGTACCAATTAAGGCATCTTTTGTACAAAAAATTTGGGAATGTTAATAAAAACTCCTATCTCACATACTTTTTCTCTCAAGTCACGGTAACTGTTAGTAAATCACATAGCATCTCTGGGTTGTATAGGTTATTACAGAGTTTTCCCGAAAACCCGTCTAGTGCCGGCCCTAATATCTGGAAGGATTTATATCCCGATGGAGATATGGACTGGTAGACAATTTGGAGGGAGCTATACATGTACCATACGCAGGATAGATATAGTATCACACAATATTGCATTTTAAATAATCTCTATTATACCCCGATTAGATTGGCAAAGATGAAACGGGCTACTTCAACAAAGTGCATTAGGTGTAACAGGGAGGAGGGCTCTCCGTTACATATTTTCTGGTTTTGTGGAACAGTATCCCCCCCTCTGGGGCCAAATAGAAGCCTCACTCGACCCTTTACTTGGCCTTCAGGGCCTCTTCTCCCCTAAGGCTTGCATCCTGGGTGATTACTCCGAAATACAGGTGAAGGAAAGGAGATATCATTTGGCATTAATATCTATGGCAGTTAAAAAATTAGTCCTTAGACATTGGAAAGACCAATCCGTGCTAACTTACACAGAATGGTTACATGAAATGACCTTTGCTCTTCGAGTTGAGAACTTGATAGCCCAGGTGAACCGACGCCTACCTTCTTTTACAAAGAAATGGGGTAGATTATATGCCTTGTTATTGAAAAATCACTAGGTGACTTGAAAGGCTGCGGGCCCCTCTGTACTCTGTACTTTGTACTTAATACTTTATATTTTGTATTCCCTTTTCCTATCTAGTTTGTTGTCCATCCATTCAACACAAACTATGTGTATACCTCTTGCTGTTCTGAGGTCCCTTTCCTTTTTTCTTCCCTATATTGTTCACTTAGTCCCTGGTATCTGGTTATTTGGCGTATAGACCAGCATGCACCACCTGTGGGGGGAGGGGGGGGGTATGGGAGGAAAATTTGGTTATCCATACTTCATAGTCATAAGATTCAAATAACGGCTACTTATTTTAGTTCATAGGTTCTTTGTCATTAGTTCTTGATGTTCTAGGTAATCTCGGAACAGTGATTTTACCAATATAACACTGTTATGTCAAAAATTTAATAAAGTATGTTGAATTATAAAAAAAAAAAAATCCCCCGAAGTAGGCTTATCCTCTACAATGGTTGCCATCGCATAACATAACAGCAACAAAAAGTCGACCATATGCTTATGGTTCTTTAAAATACTGAGGAATTCCCCCAATCCTTTTAAAACAAACTTATTTCCAGTATCCCACTGGGTCCCCAGACTCTGAACACACAATGAGAGAGAAGAAAGAAAAAAAAAAAACAACCCTTCCCCCATCCAGGAGTGATGGAAAATGAAACGTGCTTGGTCCCCAACATTTTAAGTTCAGTCACACCAGCATAATTAGCTTGAAGGGCTACACAGCTATACTCTTGCAATAGGCCCAGCAATCAGACAGTCCAGTTCTCCATTGACAGTCCACAATGTTGCATCAAGTGCCCTTTCAAATATCCTCCATAAAAGGGGAACCACACCGCCCTCACCACGTCTCTGCACTCTCTCCGTAGGAGGGGATAAAGAAGTTAACTATAAAGCAGAAGGAGGGAGCTACTACTCCACAAATATTCAGTACCGGTGTTATCAAGGGGTTCAAATTATATTCAGCCACAAACCCTGAGGATGTCAGCCCTGTCTAACCCTGACAACTTCTTTTCCATTCCCGTGCTGAACCACTATGCACAACAAGCATGCACTTATAATCATTTGGGTCCTTTCACTTGAAGAGGTCTGGGAAAAGGTTTTTGAGTTCTTGCTGCCCTTGCTCTTGCGATTTGAAAGAGACCCATTTTTCCCCGCCTTCACCTGAAGGACCACTGGATACTTCATGCGAAATGGGGTTCCCGCCGCAATAAGCTTTGTCACTATGCAGGGATTTATTTAACTCCAAAAATTGATTAGCGTTTTGCTCATAAAAGTGCTAAAACATTGTGAAAATGCATAGCACTTGTCTCATTGTGTTTAACAAATATAACACTTCTAGAAAACCTATATAAATATTTTCTGTACTGTTAGCATTGTCCCAAGAAAAAAACTGCTAATCAATTATTTAAAACCCTGCTATGGAATGCATTCCTTGCTGCTTTACCTGCACTGACTGTGGCAGGTCCTGCGTGATCTGGATTTTGTGCCCTTCCCATCGAACCTCTTGTAATTCGTGCACCTTCGCTAGGACATGTTGCTTGTCTAGGTAGTTAAGCATCTTACAGATAAGGGGCCTGGGTGGTGAACCAGGCTGTGGAGGAGGGCGAAGAGTCCAATGTGCCCTCTCTATAATATAGGATGCACCATTCAGGAAGGGACCGGCGATTCTCTCACATAATTTTTGAAGGAAGAGAATAGGCGCAGTACCTTCTTCTTTTTCAGGTATTCCGATCACCAGCAGATTGTTTCTTCTGCTTGTTCCTTCTAAATCCTCAATCCTCTCTTCGAGCTTCTTAATTCGTTTTCCATAAAGTGACATGGTCAGTTCACTCTTATCGTGTTTTTTCTCCAAGGACACCAGCTTAATTTCTGAGTCCGTTACTCGAGTAGTCAAGGAATGAACAGAGGCTTTGACCTGCTGAAGGTCATCATATATCTCTGTGAGTTTCTCCTGTAGAGACTGCACCACCTCTAGAAACCGTTCCTCCGAGAGAGTGCCCGTAGTGGTGCCGGTTTTACTAGAGCCCACTGCCTGATGCTTCGGGCACTTTGTGGCCTTGTCTTTCTCTGGGGAGGGTGGTGGTGAATGCCTCGGAGGTGCCTTTTTCATATATACCTCCATTTCTTGACGCCAGACGCTGCAGCCTCGAGTGTTTACCAGGTGAAATACTGCAACTTCGTAGTATGTTTACACCAAAAAGTCGTGCCAGGGAGCTGAATTGTGTAGCGGAGGCACGGAGCTATGGAGGGCTGCTGCCGCTTCTCAGGCTGCCATCACGTGACCTCTCACAATCTTAATTTTTGTATTGGCGCTAAGCCTATTGGTGCTGCCTTTTTTATGGGTGTTGATTTGGGCTTCCTCTAGCCATTTGTGCAGAATGTTAATTTTTTCAGGTTTGAAGTTTTTAAAACACTTTTTGCATTAACTAATAAAGCATGTTTTGCTTACATTCAGTTTCAACACATCATTCACAAGGCTCTTGGTCCAAGGATGAACTTCATTGGGATGCAATTCAGCCTCGTGCCATCTCTTATTTATACACAAGACTTCGACGTCATGCTACAAAGAAGCTAGATCTAGGCCTCTCATACTGGATTTCCATATTATAATTTGAGTTGTTAGGGGACCAGATTCATAGACTTCTGGTGTGACACAACTTGCACCATTTTCTGAAATTTGACAGCCTTAAATTATCCCAATATAAATTACTTTGCTATATATACTACACCCCTGATAAACTGGTTAAATTTAGAGTGTTTGACAATGCTATTTGTAATAAATGTAAGGTGGGTAGGGGAACCCTCAAGCACATTTTTGGGGATTGTGAAAAAAATCAGTCTTTCAGGCAAAACATACGGGACTGTTTGGATCCACTGCTTGGCCTTCAGGAGGCCTTTACCCCTTTACTTTGTTTAACTGGATTGGGGTTGGAGCATCTGATGGCACTGATTATGGCAATAGCCAAGAGTGTCATTGCTCAGCGTTGGCTTGACGATTCTCCCTCTATGTATGGGGAATGGTTGGTGGCAATGTTTGATGCTTTGCGAATGGAACATACGCTTTCTAATATTCAGAGTTTGGGGAGGACCTATCATGCTTGATGGCAAACCCTCCATATGCTTTTATTTATTTATTTATTTATTTATTAACGAGATTTACCAGATAGGCATACTGAGCGGGAAATAAACCGCTCGTTTCCAGATGCGACCTGGGTACATATAACATACAAAACATAGTAGTGTTTAGAGAAGACATTGGTACAGTAGGCATTGTTACAATAGGAATAGATACTTCACTACATAGCTTTTATTGTTATACTATAGATTGACCTGCCTGAGGGTTCACCCCCCACCCTTCACTGTATTCTTAAGGATTTCCACATGCTTCACTGCATGGGCCTGGCTTGCTTCCTTGTACTTTTTCTAACTTCTGTGCTGAAGTTGATCTTTTTTCTTCCTATCTTTTTTCCTGTTATCTCTTCTCTTCATTTCTCCTGGCTTAGTTGAGTTGTTGCTTCATCTTTCTTTTTCCTTGTTATATTGTTAGTGTGTTTCTTGTTTCCATTATTTAATTTATTCTCCCAGTTCTCATGATCTTATGTGGTTAACTTTGTTTCTCTTTGTGTGGAATTAGGTTGCCATCATTATTTAGTGTGTGTTTTTTAATTTTCTTCGATAACTTAGGCTGGTGGCACTACAGTATTTTATGCGCACACATTTACATAGTGTGTACTTCTTATGCTTAGTACATGTACATTTTAACTTATTTTTGTCTGTGGTGTCCTAGTCTTGTTCCAATTTTTGTGCATTGATCAGCAGTTTTTTATTTGTTATTGCTATTGTTGATGTGTTTTTATTCTTAAAATTGTTAATAACATTTGCTTGGTTAAAAAAAAAATATACAGTGAAACATATATCCAGCGAATGAAGTGTTCCAATACTGGCCACAGTAGGTGGATAGAAACCCAAAAACTTGTACTATGTCTTTCATCCCAATATGGTTGAAGATATTCAGCTCCTTCCCAGCTCCCACTGCCCTAGCAATTCTCAGTATCCTCTCCTCATCTTTCCTAGCAGAGGCACCCTTTAAGAACCTCACTTCCCTTTCTGTCCCCCCTCCAAGCTCCCAATTCTATATCCTTTATAGCTGAGTCCCCCACCAGTTGCTGCTTCCTCCCTGGCTGGGTGATTCCTCATCTCTCCTTGGGTTTTCCACTTCTGAAAACCCCCACCTCCTTCCTTACCACTGTGATCGGTACCTCTGCTCAGTTTCTCTTTTCAGCCAGTAAAGCAAATGTGTTATGCAGTGGCACAGGTGTAGCGCATACACCCTAATCCCCACCCTCATCCTTCACGAGCCCACCACAGTCTATTCACTCCACCTATATCAAAGCATCCTCTGGGGGAGCAGGAGCTGACTTGGCGGTCTCTGGGTGATGCAGAAGGTCCTCTGTACTCTCACCAGTTGAGCTCTGAGGCAAGCAAAATGTGCCTACAACCGAGAGAGGTGACCACAAATGGGGCACCACCTCAGTCTCTAGAATACAAAATTGCTAGCAGATACAGGCCTTTTGCTCTATCTAGTCTGCTCGAGTGTGCAGCATGCTGTCTACAGCATGTTGTCTATTTAACTGCAGCTGACCCTTCCCTTGCACCCCCTTTTACTTAGTGCCCCCACTTCTGACTTTTCTTCCCCCACCTTCCCCACAGTTTTGATCCTCCCTCTGACCCAATCCCACTCCCTCCTGAAGCTGCCCACTGTCTGCAGTGCTACCAGTTTTTCTGGCAGCACATTCCAACCAGCAACCACCTTCTCCATGAAATAGTGCCTCTTTATCTCTCTCTCTCTCTCTCTCTCTCTTGAACCTTCCACCCTCCAATTTCAGACTGTGTCCCCTAGTGTCCCTCCCCCTTGTAACTTAAACAAGCCTTCTGAATTAACTATGTTTATACCTTTTAGGTACTTGAATGTCTCAACCATATCCCCTCTCTCCCGTCTATCCTCTAGGGTGTACATGTTGAGCTCCCTCAATCTATCCTCATATGTCTTGTCCCCCATCCCCAGGATCATCTTCATCACCCTACACTAGTACCCCTCCAGTAGTTTGATGCCCCTTTTCAAATTGAGGCAGCCAAACTGCACACAGTACTCCACGTGCGGTCTCACAAGGGACCTATACAGGGGAAAAATTACTTCCTCTGTCCCTCCTAGAATTGATTCCCCTGGCAATGCATCCCAGCATTCTGTTTGCCTTTTCAGCCACCTTCCTACACTGTGCCTGTGTTTCATGTCCCCTGTCACCAGCACTCCCAGTTCTTTCTCCTCTGCTAAAATGGTTAACTGCACTCCCCCCCAATCAGTAGCTGCTCTTTGTGTTTTTTGCCCCCATGTGCAAGACCTTGCATTTTTGGGCATTGAACCCAAGCTGCCATGTGGCTGACCGGCACTCAAGGGTCACCAAATCCTTTTGCAGTACCTTATCCTCTTCCTCACTATGGACTTGGTTTGTTGGCAAAGGCACCTATCTTCACCTGAGCTCTTTTCTTCTAGGTTTGCTTATAAGGACAAAGCAAGGAACAACATTATCAGAGCAAGGAAAAAGATTTAGGCTTCTTTTTGCTAGGCAGATTTACTGTGTGTTGTTATTTTCTTTTGTGCTCACCAGAAAATAAGAGAGAAGGGACCGGGAGGGGACATGATAGAGGTCTTCAGGTACATGAAGGGGTAAATGAGGGAGGAGCAGTCAGGATGCTTGAAGGAAGGGGGCAACTAGAGGGCATGGGTGGAAGCTGGAGGGAGATTTAGGGAGAAAGGAGGAGGTGCTACTTCACTGAGAGGGTGGTGGAGCCATGGAATGAGCTGCCCAGGGGGCTGGTGGAGCAGAGACAGTGGAGGGGTTCAGGAGGGGGTGGGACAGGTACAGGGGAAGGGTTCTGGAAGCAAAATCCAGTGCAGCGAGAATATCCGGAACTGGGAAGGGAGAAGCCAGAGAGGGCGAGGGGGGCAGCAAGATCAGCTCCCAGGGTGGGGGCTGACCAAACGAACAGACATGAAAGACCGTTAGGCCTATCCTGCTGGCATTTTATTATGTAGCAAGATTTGATACTGTTCTTTGCTTACATTTTACTGCTGTAATCTTCTCTGACTCAAATTGTTGTTGCAGGGTATACCTTCTGCTGCATTATTACAGGGTGTGCTTAAAGGGCTGTTACTGTTTTGTGCTTACAGATTACTGCTGTAATCACCTCTGATTCAAATTGTTTTTTACAATGTATATCTTCTGTTACTGCTTCATTTTCTCTGTAGCAAAGTGTTTTTTGCAGGGTATACCTTCTGTGAAATTGTTACAGGTGGTGCTTACATTATTGTGACTTTTTTATCAATCATTAGGCTAAGCAAACTTACTGTTTGCTACTAATTTATTTTATTTATTTTTTTGCTGAAAGGTTTTCTGTTTGGTCTCAAAGGTGCTGCAGTGTCCTTTTCACACCGAAGGAGCTAATTGCTTTCCTCCTACAGCTCTTCCAGGGGATTAGGAGTATAAATGGTGGGTGGAGCTGACAAAGTCTTGGTAACTTCCAATAGAAGTAAGGTCAGGTTAGTTGGTGTTTTTGAGGTGGAAGACTAGGTTTGCTGGCAAAGGGCCCGATCTTCACCTGAGCTCTTTTCTTCTAGGTTTGCTTGTAAGGACAGGTCAAGGAACAACATTATCAGAGCAAGGACAAAGATTAAGGCTTATTTTTGCTAAGCAGATTTACTGTGTGTTGTTGTTTTCTTTTGTGCTCACAAGATTTGATACTGTTTTTTGCTTACTTTTTACTGCTGTAATCTTCTTTAATTCAAATTGCTGTTGCTGGGTATACCTTCTGCTGCATTATTACAGGGTGTGCCTACACAGATGTTACTGTTTTGTGCTTACAGATTACAAGGCAATGGGACCGGATGGCTTGCATCCCAGGGTACTAAAGGAGCTAAGAGTGGAACTAGCAGAGCCGTTATCAGAACTGTTTAGTGAGTCTCTGGACACAGGAGAGGTCCCAGAAAACTGGAGAAGGGCTTATATGATCCCACTCCACAAGAGTGGTAGCAGGGAGGAGACAAGGAACTACAGACCAGTCAGTCTTACCTCAGCAGTGGGCAAGATTATGGGGGCATTCCTTAAGGAAAGGACAGTGCAACACCTGGAATCCATAGGAGCACAGGATCCAAGACAGAATGGGTTTACAACAGGAAGGTCCTGTCAAACTAATCTCATAGATTTCTTTGACTGGGTAACCAGAGTGGTGGACCAAGGGGGAGCAGTTGATGTCGCCTACCTGACTTCAGCAAAGCTTTCGATACTGTTCCACATAGAAGATTGATTAATAAGCTGAGTAGGCATGGGGTGGGTCAGAAGTTGGTCAACTGGGTGGAAAACTGGTCGACAGGCAGAAAACAGAGTGTGGCGGTAAACGGTATACAGTCAGAAGAGATACAAGTCACAAGTGGGGTACCTCAGGGATCAGTCCTGGGGCCAGTCTTCTTCAATATCATCATCAGTGACATTGCAGATGGACTGGAGTGTAAGGTTTGTCTGTTTGCAGATGACACCAAGATCTGCAACAGAGTAGATGATCCAGATGGGGTGGGCAGAATGAGAAGAGATCTGGATAAATTAGCAAAATTGTCGTAAGAGTGACAATTGGGGTTTAATACAAAGAAGTGCAAGATCATGCACATAGAGAAAAGAAACCCTGAAGCCACCTATAGTCTGAGAGGGGAGTTGCTGACAGTCACAAGGGAAGAAAGAGACTTGGGCATCATCATCACCGATGACCTGAAATCATCCAAGCAGACCACTAAAGCAGTAGGTAAGGCTAGGAGGATGTTATGGTGTATTAATAGGGGTATCACAAGTCAGAAGAGGGAGGTAATAATCCCTCTTTACAAGACACTGGTTAGACCCCATCTGGAGCACTGCGTGCAGTACTGGAGGCCATACCTTCACAAGGACATTAACCAAACTGAGGCAGTGCAGAGAAAGGCAACCAAAATGGTGCAGGGACTGCATCAGAAAACATATGAGGACAGCTTAACTCAGCTCAATATGTATACCCAAGAGCAAAGGAAGGAGAGAGGCGATATGATCAAAACATTCAAAGACCTTAAGGAAATTAACAAGATGAAAGAGTCTAAAATGTTTCAATATAGGAAAAATAGCAGGACAAGAGGACATAGCATGAGATTAGATGGAGGTCGATTAAGGGGTAATGTGAGGAGGTTCTTTTTCACATAAAGGGTGGTGGATGCATGGAACAGCCTACCTCAGGAAGTGGTGGATATGAATACAGTGCAGGGCTTCAAACAGGCATGGACTAGGCATAAGGGAGCAATACAGACGAGTATGAATAGAAGGGCCATTGACGGAGCAAAGGCCAATGGCACATTTATAAGGTAGAAAAATAAATGGGCAGACTGGATGGGCCTTGCTGTCATTATCTGCCAACTTCTATGTTTCTATGTTTCTCTGATTCAGATTGCTTTTTGCAAGGTATATCTTCTGCTACTGCTTTATTTTTATCTGTAGCAAAGTGTTTTTTGCAGGGTATATCTTATGTGAAATTGTTACAGGTGGTGTTTACAGGATTCACAGTTGTATCTATCATTGGGCTAAGCTTTCAGGGCTACTGCAGTTGTTGTTGGTTGATTGTTTCTACTCTTACCACATTTTTTTTTATCCATGGTTCTTTTTTGGCAGGGGAAAGGCCCACCACCCACTCCCATCCCCAACCACCCCATGCTATACTCCTTTTATAGAGTAGTACAGTCGTGACATTTCCTGTAGCAAAGCAGGAAGGGGAGGATCAGAGGGGTATCCACACAGTGACCTCACTAACAGAGGCACAAGTTATTTAACTTGTTATAGCAAGTTATAAAAAAAATCTAACTTTTGCTTTCATTTTCCTCCTTCTAATTATTCAGAACAGGTTATAAACTTGGCAACTCAAGTGGAATAGATATTATTAACTGCAGGCACTGCCCAACACTTTTCAAAGGGGCAGTTATACAGGATTTAGGACGCTGTCCTACATGCTGGACCATTGGATATCTAAGGGCTCAGCTCCAGGCAGCATAGGCAGAGATTGCACACCTCAAATCGCATATTCAGGAGGAAATATATTATAAGACCTGCCTGCCACTTCCCCAACATCCAACTGATCACCTCGACCGCAGAGGGAAGTTGGTCCAGGAGGTTGGCAGGTGGTTAGGAGGGGCAAATTGGGTGCCCATCACTCAATACTCTCCAACATATCACCTTCACAAACCATATAAAAACTACCAACAGGTATCTGCCTCTATCTCCAAAATCAAACAAAGGGGCAGAGGACACTACAGAGCAGGACACTGCAGCACAGGAGCTAGCACAACAAAACTCACCCAAAACAGGGACCAAAACAAAAAAAAAAGGAAATCCAAAACACTTATGAGCAAAGGAGACTCCATGAATCAGGGAGTTGATACCTACCTCCAGCCAGGAGTAATGGTCAGATGTCTCCCAGGTATATCAGTGTGGAGAGACACTGACCGTATTGCTAAAATCATACAGAAAGCAGGAGAAAACATCAGTGTTCTGGTACACATAGGGACTAATGATCTCTCCAGCTGGTCAGTTGTGGAGACCAAGGAACACCAGGCTGGGAGACAAACTGTCATACATTTCATCTGGCACCTTCTTTGAGATCCTGCCAATCTGGGTGAGAGGGGCAGATGGACGGAAGATCAGAGAAGGGGAGATAGGGGAGCAAAACATGTGGCTTAAGGGCTGGTGCAAGGAAAAAGGACACAAATTTGTAGGTAACTGGCAACAGTTTTGGGAGCAAAAGTTCTTTAAATTTGATGGACTACATCTGACTAAGGAGGGAGTCAATGCATTGGGGCAGAAGTTTGATGTCTTTGTAGAATATTTAAACTAGCCAATGGGGAGGGAGTGCCACACCTGATACATCAAACGGGAAGAACACCCCTCCCCCCTCAGCTAGTGATCAATAAGGAGTTCAGCATGTTTGTAGTTCATTTGCATCACCAGGTAAGGAAAAAAGGTCTTGCTCCCCATATGATGCACTGGGAAAATGCCGGACCTCTCCCAACAACTAACGCACTGAAATCTGGCTTATGGAAAATCATGTACACAAATGCCGTGGTCTGGGAAACAGGATCCCAGACCTGCAAGCAACAATGACAGAGGCTAAACTGGACATAGTAGCCATTAACGAGACATGGTTCACCAGTAACCACACCTGGGAGACTTCAGTACCTGGCTATGTACTGTTCAGAAGAGACCAACGTGCTAAAGGTGGGGGGGTAGCCCTTTATGTCAATGAAAATATCAAAGCTACAGAAATTCAGAATATACATAAGGAGCCAGAAGAACTGTGGGTCACCCTGGAAACAGGAAATGGGACAGCCATATGAACTGGGGTTGTCTACAGGCCTCCAGACCAGTTAGAGGATATAGACACATTACTGTTAGAAGATATGCAAAACATGACAGCTAAAGGGGAGGTTCTGCTAATGGGAGACTTCAACATGCCTGATACAGATTGGTCAATAACAGCAGGAACATCCACCAGAACTAAACACATAGTGGATTCTCTGCTGGGGGAGAGCTTCAAACAGCTGGTACAACAACCCACATGAGACAGGGCTATCTAAGATCTATTAATGACTAACAGGGAAAGGATCACAGAACTCCAGGTGGAAGGTCACCAGGGGGCCAGTGACCATCACATGGTATGGTTCAATTTGGCCCCTAGAACCAAATCATCCAATTCCAATGCAAAAATATGGGACTTCAGAGGAGCTGACTTTGATAAGATGGCCAACAGAGGTAAGCTAGCCCTGGCAAGAAGAAATGCAGGTGAGGGGGTATAGGCAAAGTGGGCAAACATTAAGGATGCAATACTTGAAGCAACATCCCACTGTGTTAGGGAGAAAGGCAAAAGCAAAAGAAGGAGGAAAACACTTTGATTCTCAAAACCAGTAGCAGAAAAGGGCAGAACCAAAAGACTGGCCTTCAGGAAATATAAGGGAATGCAGAGGGACAAAGATAGGGAGGCATACCAAACTTCCCTAAGAGAAGCAGGGAAGGCAGACAAAGGCCCAAACTGAGGAAACGCTAGCATGAATGTTAAAGAAGGGGACAAGACTTTCTATAGGTACGTTAGTGAAAGGAGAAAGTCCAAAGGAGGTATTGCTAAGATCAAAGGGAACAAGGGGGAGTGTGTGGAGGAGGACCAAGGAAAAGCATCTATCCTAAATAGATACCTCTGCTCAGTATTTACTGAGGAGAAGGTAGGGCGGGGCCCACAGCTCAGCACCATGGACACAGGGGGGAGGGAGGTGTGCACAAGTCCCTTCACAAAAGAAAGGATCCTACAAGAGCTCGCTAAGCTCAGGGTGGACAAGGCAATGGGACCGGATGGCATACATCCCAGGGTACTAAAGGAGCTAAGGGTGGAACTAGCAGAGCCATTATCAGAACAGTTCAGTGAGTCTCTGAGCACAGGAGAGGTCCCAGAAGACTGGAGAATGGCTCATGTGATCCCGCTCCACAAGAGTGGTAGCAGGGAGGAGGCAGGGAACTACAGACCAGTCAGACTTACCTCAGTAGTGGGCAAGATTATGGAGGCACTCCTTAAGGAATGTATAGTGCAACACCTGGAATCCATAGGAGCACAGGATCCAAGACAGTATGGGTTTACAACAGGAAGGTCCTGTCAAATTAATCTCATAGATTTCTTTGATTTGGTAACCAGAGTGGTGTACTAAGTGGGTGCAATCGATGTCACCTACCTTGACTTCAGCAAAGCTTTTGATACTGTTCTACATAGAAGATTGATTAATAAGCTGAGTAGGGTGGGTCAGAAGCTGGTCAACTGGGTGGCAAACTGATTGGTGGGCAGAAAACAGAGAGTGGTGGTAAATGGTATACAGTCAGAAGAGATGCAAGTCACAAGTGGGGTACCTCAAGGATTAGTCCTGGGGCCAGTACTCTTCAATATCTGCATCAGTGACATTGCATCTGGACTGGAGGGTAAGGTTTGTCTGTTTGCAGATGACACCAAGATCTGCAACAGAGTAGATGATCCAGATGGGGTGGGCAGAATGAGAAGAGATCTGGATAAACTGGTGAAATGGTTGGAAGAGTGGAAAGTGGGGTTTAATACAAAGAAGTGCAGGATCATGCACATAGGGAAGAGAAACCCTGAAGCCACCTATAGGTTGGGATGGGAGTTGCTGGCAATCACAAGGGAAGAAAGAGACTTGGACATCATCATCACCGATGACTTGAAATCATCCAAGCAGACCACTAAAACAGTTGGTAAGGCTAGAGGGATGTTGGGGTGTATTAGTAGGGTTATCACAAGTCTTAAGAGGGAGGTAATAATCCCTCTTTACAAGACACTGGATAGACCCCATCTGGAGTACTGCGTGCAGTACTGGAGGCCGCACCTGCACAAGGACATTAACAAAATGGAGGCAGTCCAGAGAAGGACTACCATAATGGTGCAAAATGGTGTATCAGAAAACATATGAGGACAGATTAACGGAGCTCAATATGTATACCCTAGAACAAAGGAGGGAGAGAGGTGATATGATCAAAACATTTAAAGACCTTAAGGACATTAACAAGGTGAAAGAGTCTAACGTGTTTCAATATAAGAAAAATAGCAGTACAAGAGGACAAATTAATACAGTGTAACAAGGTGGATATGGTCAAGTTAATCTGCAATAGATCAGGATTCTGAAAATTTAGGAGAGAGAGGGCAGGGCGAAGGAATCAGTAGTGCAAAAGCCTGGCTAGAGCAAGTGGAGGCAATGGGATGTAGGTGACCAATTTGGAACTACTGCTGGGTCATGAACATAGAAACACAGACAATGACAGCAGAAAACGACCCATGGTTTATCTAGTCTGCCCAAGTTCCCTATTTAACAATGGAACCTACTGTCCCTCCAGGGTCCTAGCCCTCCCAAACCTCCCCCCCCCTTCTATCTGAAGCTTCTGCTGCCCAGAGCAAGGACTATACCCTTCATTCTGTCCCAACCATGCTTGAAACCAGCAATGGTTTTTGCATTTACCACTTCAACTTGTAGACTGTTCCACAGCTCCACCACTATTTCTGCAAAATAATATTTCCTCATGTCCGTCCTGAACTTCCATCCTGTTAGTTTCCACTTATGTCCACATGAGCATGAGCTAGTATTCAAGCTAAATAGTTCCTTGTAGTTCATTTTGTTAATTCTATTTATTTAATTATGCAATTATTCATGCATTTGTTTACTGGGTAAGTGCACTGATCCAAAGAGCAGTTTTCAGGCACGACCCAGGCCATGAAGATAGAAACACAGAAACATAGACTTTGACTGCAGATAAGGACCACTTGGCCCACCCAGTCTGCCCATTTCCCTACCTACTGGATAAGCTGCAGATTCTAGTTAACCAACAGCCTGCTTCCTGCAACCCCCCCACTATAATTCCCTTATGTCGTCCCATGCATGTTTGAATTTCCCCACTGTTTTAGACCCAACAACCTCCTCAGGAAGGCGGTTCCATGTATCTACCACTCTCTCCGTGAAAAAAAATTTCCTCACATTACCCCTTAGCCGTCCCCCCTCTATCTTTAAATTGTGCCCTCTTGTTCTTACACATCTCTTTTTATGAAAGATGCTACCCTCCTGGACTTTGTTGATTCCCTTGAGGTACTTGAAAGTTTCTATCATGTCCCCCCGTCCCTCCTTTCATCAAGAGTATACATATCAAGCTCTCTCAGTCTCTCTTCATATGGTTTCTGCTGCAGACCCTGCAACATTTTAGTTGGCCTCCTCTGGACTGCTTCCATCCTGTCTATGTCCTTGTGTAGATGAGGTCTCCAAAACTGCACACAGTACTCCAGATGGGGTCTCACCAACTGTCTGTATAGAGGGATTACCACTTCCCTTTTTATGTTGCTTGCACGCATGTGCAAGAAACATAGTGCCATCATGGGAGATTTCGGAGGTGTGTCGCCTCCTCCTCCAATTCAGCCAGTGTGCTGGCAGGCACAGCCCTGTAGCTACAATGCATTTTGGGCTGTGTGTGACACGCTCCAAAATGCTGTAACACTCAGTTGAAAGGGGGAGCTACGCTTCAGTGAGCACCG
Organism: Neoceratodus forsteri; assembly: GCA_016271365.2. Taxonomy (NCBI): domain Eukaryota; kingdom Metazoa; phylum Chordata; order Ceratodontiformes; family Ceratodontidae; genus Neoceratodus; species Neoceratodus forsteri. Next base: position 607,232,963 of record CM057452.1, read on the forward strand.
ATAAGATATCGGCTGCTTCCACAGCTCCCCCCCCACACACACATACATGCAGCCGTGTTTGCCCCCGCACTGTATAGCCGACAGGGTGCCCAATCCCCATCGGGCTGAGCTGCGCCCCCAGTAGTAGGTGCCATGCTGGAAGCCCACCCCAGCGTGGCAAGCAGTCAAGCAGTCCTTTTGCCGGACGGGGTGCCCAATCCCCATCGGCTGAATGCCCCGTCCTTGTGCACGCTGCAGGAGCCCACCCCAGCATGGCAATAAATCTATGGCTGGCGGGTGCCCAATCCACGTCAGCTGAACGCCCCGTCCGCTGTGCCCGCTGGGGCCCCTGCCCGTGGCAATAATCCATGGCTGAGGGTGCCCAATCCCCATCGGCTGAGCTGCGTCCCCCAGTAGTAGGTGCCCGCGTGGGAGCCACCCCAGCGTGGCAAGCAATCAACAGTCCTTTGCCGGCGGGGTGCCCAATCCCCATCGGCTGGGCGGCTCCCGTCCTTGTGCCGCATGCTGGGGCCACCCCAGGCGTGGCAATGATTCCATGGCCGACGGGGTTGCCCAATCCCCCGTCGGCTGAACACCCCCAACGTCCTTGTGCCACGCTGGGAGCCCACCCAGCGTGGCAAACTGATCCACGGCGTCTTTTTTTTTTTTACCTGTAAGACAAAAGCGGTCCCGCGATGGTCTCCGGCCCCTCCCACAACCCGCACCCACCCACTGTGCACCCAGCCTCCCACCCCCTCACCCCACACTTACCTCCGGACTCTGCTAGCGACAATCTTCAGTGGATCGGGAACACGTCTGCACTCTTCAAAGCCGACCGTGAACTGAGGAAATGCCGGTAAGCTGTATAATGGGCTAGATGGGGGGTTTCAACTTTGTTGCATATCTCAGGCATTTCTGGGAATGTTTGCACCAAATTTTCAACATGGGGTTTTTGGGACCCCTTCTCATGAATGATGTCACTGTTATGGCGTTATTCGGGCCCGAAGGGCGATTTCGTGCAGTGACTGTGAAATCACCCTTCAGGCCTGAATACCACCATGACAGTGACATCATTCATGAGAAGGTCCCAAAAACCCCATGTTGAAAATTTATATAAACTCAAAAATGACTGTTTCACGAGAATGCATTGCGCCCAGTTCCTCACATGAGCTTGTAAGTTCGAGAATTTCAATATTTTCACTCCAGATTTTTCAACATTGCCATTTTGCACACCTTCTTATGAGCAGTATAGCTGTCATCATTTTCACATCTCACCCAAAATGTGTTTCCCGTATGTGGCGCAGAATGGCGCAGTCGGTGTGTGAAATCAATGTCGGGACAAATTAAGAAAATCACAGTGACACCGTTCATGAGCAGAGGTCTTAAAATGGCTATGTTGAAAATTTGGTGAAAAATTCTAAAATGACTGTTTCTGACGTTGCGTTGCGCGGTTCCTCATGAGCTCGTAAGTTCGCAAATTTTCAATATTTTCACTCCAGATTTTCAGCATTGCCATTTACCACACCTTCTTATGAGCAGTATGCTGTCATTTCTCATCCTGCCCAAAGTGTATTTCCATGCATGCAGCACACAATGGCGCAGTCGGTATCTTGAAATCAATGTATGGGGCACATTAAGAAAATCACCATGACACCATTCATTGCAGAGGTCTTAAAATGGCTATGTTGAAATGTGAAAAATACTAAAAATGTTTTCTCGGCGTGCGTTACTTGATTTCATGCGCTTTCGTGGGATTTCTTAATTTTCAACCTTTCCACTCCAGATTTTCAACATTGCCATTTTACCACACCTCCTTATGAGCAGTACAGCTGTCATTTTCACATCCTGCCCAAAACGTGTTTCCGCCATATGGCGCACAATGGCGCGATGGTCGTGCAAACTCAATGTATGGGACACATTAACAAAATCACAGTGACACTGTTCATGAGCAGAGGTCTTAAAATGGCTATGTTGAAAATTTATGAAAAAATCCTTAAAATTACTGTTTTACGGCGTGTAGTTATGCAGTTCAATGACGTTGTCAGTAAGTTCACAAATTTTCAATATTTGTGCTCAATGACTTCCAAATACCTAAACAGCACATAGAAGCAAGCAACATTTGGCATTGACAAATGCATGTTCTACTTGATGCCCCTTCCGATGCATCCCAGTATCCCCTGGTTCTCCTTACCAACCTTTCACTGCTTACCCACCTTTAGGTCATCTGATATGACTACCCCCAGGTCCCTTTCTATTTTTGTTGCTGTTAGTACCTCCCTGCTATTGTGTACTCTCCTCCTGGGTTTTTGTTTCCCAGGTGCATTACTTACTTCTTTGCATTGAATCTAAGTTGCCATATGCCTACCATTCCTCCAACCTTGCCAAGTCCCTTTTCATCTTTTCTACCCCCTCTTGTGTATCAGCTCTGTTACAGATCTTTGTGTCATCTGCAAAGAGGCATACCTTTCCCTTCAGACCCTCTGCAATGTCACCTATAAAGATGTTAAAGAGGACCGGACCCAGTACTGAGCCCTGAGGTACTCCACTAGTAACCCCCCTTTCTTTGGAATGTGTTCCATTCACTATTACCTTCTGTGTCCTGTTGTGCAGCCAGTTTGCTACCCAGGCTACCACTCTGGAACCCACTCCCAGGCTGGCTAACTTGATTATTAATCTTTGTGGGGACTGTGTCAAATGCCTTGCTAAAGTCTAGGTAGGCCATATCCACAGCCCCTCCTGGTCTATTACTTTGGTCACCCAGTCAAAAATCAATTAGATTCATCTGACATGACCTTCCTGCTGTAAATCCATGCTGCTTTGGGTCCTGTGCCCATTGACCTCTAGGTACTCAACAATTCTTTCTTTCAGAAGTGATTCCATCATTTTCCCTACCACTGAGGTCAAACTTACAGGTCTGTAGTTTCCTGCTTCTGCCTTGCTCCCACTTTTGTGAAGGGGAATCACATCTGCCCTCCTCTAGTCCTCAGGTACCACCCCATCCTGCCATGATTTGTTAAAAGGCATGGTCAGTGGTGTCACTAGGTCCTCCCTTAGTTATTTTAGGATTTTGGGGTGAATCCCATCAGGCCCCATTGCTTTGTCAACCTTGAGTTTTAGGAGTTCTTTCAGGACTCTTTCTTCTGTGAATGGACTGGTATCAACCCCCCTACCCAGAGTGCTTCTATTGTCTGGTTTGGGTAACTCCTCCTCATCTTCTTTTGTGAATACTGAGCAAAAGTATTCATTCAGTATCTCTGCCTTTTCACTGTCTCCCTCTGCCCACCTTCCCTCTCCTTTATTAATCTTCACTATCCCTCCATTAACCTTTCTATGCTCCCTAATGTACCTATAAAATATTTTATCCCCCTTCTTAACTGAGTTGGCTATTTTTTCCTCTGTTTGGGCCTTTGCTATTCTGACTGCCTTCCCCACTTCTTTCTGCTTTAATTGATACAGTTCCCTGTTGTGCTCCTTCTGTGATTCCTTATACTTTTTGAATGCAGCCTTTTTCTCCTTAACCTTCCCTGTCACCTCTTTTGAGAACCATAGTGGTTTTTTACTCCGCTTTGTTTTCTTTATTTGTTTTACACAAAGGCTTGTTGCCTCTATGATGGCAGTTTTGATTTTTCTCCATTGTTCTTCCACCCCTCCTTTTTGGCCATTTGCTAGTGCATTCTTCAGGTATTCACCCATTTTGCCAAAGTCAGCCCTTCTAAAGTTCAGTATCCTTGTTTTTGTATGGCTTATCTCCATGGTTGTGCTCATTGTGAAGCACATTGTGCAGTGGTCGCTTGTTCCCAGATGTCTACTGACTTCTAAATTTGTGATCCTCTCTCCATTTGAGAGTACCAGGTCTAGTATTGCTCCCTCCCGAGTGGGTTCCAACATTAGCTGTCTAAGGCCTGCCCCCTGCAGGACATCGAGAATGACCCTGATCTTGGATGTGGCTGCAGTACATGTCATCCAGTTAACATCTGGCATATTCAGGTTCCCCATCAACAGTATCTCCCCTTTTTCAACCATTTTGAGAATGTCCTCTATCATTTTCTTGTCCATTTACTCCCCTTGAGATGGGGGTCTGTATACAACCCCTGTGCAGATTGTGATGCCATTCCCTGTCTCCAAGGTGACCCAGAGTGCCTCTTATCCTCCCCCTTTACTTTTTAGTTCTGTAGCTTTGATCCCTTCGCTTATGTATAGAGCTACTCCACCTCCTCTTTTACCACACAGCACAATGATAAGGTACAGGTACATCATTTTGATTGTGATTGTTGTTACCTTTTGAAGGTAAGGAGCTGAGATAGAAATTTATATATTTTTGAATGTTACAGTTATTTTATAGTTATGTATAACTGGAGGATAGGAGAAGCTGGGCTTGGAGGAAGTGGGGGAATAGGTACATGTATGGGAAGCAGGAGAGTGCTAAACTGCAACAGCTGTGGGTCAGCAGTCTTTCTGGGGGTGATGTGGAGTAAAGGGGGATGTCCTGTGTGTAAAAGCCTGGAGCTGCTAAGGGCCGAAATAACACTGCTCAGATGGGAGCTGGGGAAGATGGTGTGGGAAGTCAGAGGAGCAGAGCAGTGGAAGGAAAGGCAGAGAGGTGATGCCCAGGGGAGTGACGGCATCAGGCATGGGATGGGAGTGGGAAGGAGCACCCAGTATACAGGAGTATCTCTTCCTCAGAGGAATAGGGAGCCCAGGGTGGAGGAATGGCAAGAGGTGATGGGAAGGGGTGGGAATGTGAGAGTTGCATCAGGGGTGGGAAATTCTAAAGGGGTGCCTTTATTGAATAGATTTGCACCACTGTCTGAAAGGAGGCAGGGGGGAGTAGAAGGTGAGGTAGGAGGTCGGGTTGAGCCAGAGTTGAGAGTAGGAGTACAGGGGAGGGGGAGGGATCTAATCAGGGTGAGCAGGGAAGAGGAGGCAGGCAAAATGGAGTGGAGGAAGGGGGGAAGGAGACAAAAGGAAAGGAAGAGGGGAAGGAAAACTGAAAGCAGATACAGATAGTCAAAAGGGGAGGGGCAGATTGGGAGATGGAAAAATAGTTAAGTGGATAAATTGTGGATGTGGAGATAAGTTTACCAGAATGCAGAGGGTGCAGTTAGATGGGGAAGCAGCTAGAACCAAAGGTAAGAAAGGAAGGATGGTGAGCACAGATGCAGGGGATGGAAGGGTAGCAATCATAGGGGACTCCATAATTAGGGGTATTCACTGGGGAAGGAAAGGGGACTAAAATGCAAGCAGGAGGGTGGTTTGTATGCCAGGGATGACAGTGGGGAAGGTGGGCCCAAGAATAAGGGAAATAGTACGGGAAGTTGGAGGAAAATCTAATTTAGTTATATATTTGGGAACCAATGACCTAGCTGGGGAGGAGGTGGAGGTAGTGCAAAATAGCTTCAGAGAGTTAGGGAAGATTTGCAGGGAGGAAGGAAGTTCACTGGCCTTCTCAGGGGTGATACCAGTACCAAGGGCCAGTACAACCAGGAAAAGAAGAATAGAGGATTTCAATGACTGGCTGAAGAAATGGTGCAGGGAGGAGATGTTCATCTGTACTGGGAACTGGGAGGAGACCTGGTCAAATGAAGCACTCTTTTCACCAGACAGGGTACACCTCAGTAGGGAGGGTTTGAGGGTACTCTGGGACAAACTGGGGGAATACATAACCACTACACTTAATTTAAACTACTGGGGGGGAACAGTGGGCATGCAGGCCCACAGACTCCAAGAGGAGGAGGTCAGTGAGCCTCCCCCCCACAGAGATGGAAGAAGTCTGGTGGGAGGAGGTGGAAGGGGCAAGAACACAATTAGCAAAGAGTGGAGGGGGTGAGGAACACATAACAAAGGTACGTGGAGGGGTGCACACAGAGGGGGAAAAATGTGAATAGAAGAATAGAGGAAAGAGAAGGAAGATCAGATTCTAGGTGGAGGGTGGTGTTTCTAAATGCACAGAGTCTTGGAAACAAGATGGAAGACCTGCAGGCACTATTAGCAGACAGGAGGGTGGACATAGCTGCAGTATCCGAGACTTTGGCAACATCACACCATGACTGGGACCTTGTGATCCCTGGAGGGAGGTCAGGAAGCACTTCTTCACAGAGCGGGTGGTGGACACTTGGAATGCGCTGCCAGAAGAGGTAATCTCATTGAAGACAGCGGGCAGCTTTAAGAGAGGCTTGGACAGGTATGAGGGGAGGGTAAGAGTCATGGGTAAGGAGGATGGGAGGAGAGGGGGCTGGGATAGTAGCTCAAGGTGTGGACCCTGCAACACGAGCAGACTTGATAGACCAAATGGGCTTCTTCTGCTGGCTTCTTCGTATGTTTGTATAATACATTACAGGAATCCCATTAGAACAGAAGACAATAATGCAATCCAATGCAAATCCAAGAACAACAATATGAAAAATACAGTACAGTACAGTAAATACAAATAGAGTACTTACAAAAATGCAGTATAGTCAAAACAACAATACATAGTTGAACATCATATGCATGGAAGTGCACAAAACACAGTACATTAGTGAAGGCAGAGCCTAGTTATTTAAGAATTGCAAGGCTGCATTGTGGTCATAGGAGGAGATAAGAATGCAGTCTCATTGGGTGAACTGGGTTTCTGGATAATCTCAGCGTTTCCGTGAAATGTTTGGAGAGGCGCGTGGGGGGGTCACCTTGGGGAGCAGGCACAAAAGGCATCAGCCATTAGGGCTGTTTTGTAGTGGGATTTAATTGAGCACTAGGAGTCCAGTGAGCGAAGGGCCATTTGCAGACTGTTCCACAGTTTTGGGGAAGCTGCGGAGAAGGCTTTGCTGCCCAGGCAGGTGGAGATCTGAGGGCAATGCAACAGAAAGCTAGAAGAGTTTGCTTGGGTCTGGGGCAGCTTTTTGGTTTGAGCAGGGGGAATGGGGGGGATTTTTCCCCATCTCTGATGGCCATGTCAATGGCGCATCCAATGATGTAGTTTCTCCAAGCCTGGGGGGAGCCAGCCAAGGGACTGACATAGGGAACAGTGGTGGGTTGTGTATGGTAAGTAACCAACTGTGGGCAGTGTGGCCCACCCTTCACCTATAATAAAATAGAAAGTCCGGGAGGGATCAAATTCCAAAACCTCAGTACAAACTATGCCACATATGCAGACATACAGACCCACTCACTGGGGTGTGTTTTGATATCTTTTATTAGTATTTTAAATTCCACCAAATTCTTTTTTTTTTTTTATTGGTACTTTTTTCCATGCCTCCACAGACCCAACAGGGCTATGACCCCTCCCTTGGAGGGGTACATCCTCCGGCCCCTCTGATCGCACTGCTCGGTCACCCCCAGAATTCCCCCATGGAGTCCCCCCATTCCACCAAATTCTGATCAATGTTTTGTTGTGCTCATTACTTCCTCAGGATCTAAACTATATCCATGTAAATCAGTAATTAATATCAAAGAAAATTGTATCTGGAAACATTCAGTTAATATTTACATATAAATTATTTTCTGGTAAAAATATGATAATTCATCCAACATGCTAAAATGGGTCATGCATTCTGACCATAACACCTTGCTTAAAGACACCTTGTATTCATCTGAAATTCCTTTCTATTATATTGTAGCTTGCATACATTTCATATAGGTCATGCCCCCTTTTCTGGTAGATTCACTATTCCCCAGTGTTATATCGTTCTACTTAATATTCCAATCCTCTATCTTGAAACAAAAGAAAAAGAAATATTATTTTTTAGAATTCCAGCTTCACATCTTTATAATGTTAGATTCAAAGTACATTTTTTGAAACTGTTTCCTCACCTGTAACTGAGACACTGTCTCTTTAAATTGCCTGATCGTATGTAGTTGTTAAGATGTTTCATCAAGTTTTTCTAATGTTATAAAGAAAACATAAATTTTTAATTACTATTCTTTTATATATACACTGTAGCGTTATGTCTGTATGTGGTTGGTGGTACTTATTATATGAAGTCTCCGACTTCTTCTTTTACGTCCCCAACCTATTAATGTTAAAAATCATGTTGTTAAATCATCAGCATTTCATCAGGTAAAAGTTCCTCTCTCTCACTTTCTCTTTACGTTGCTTATCATAGATTCAAGTTCTGTGCCATCGAGGACCTGGAAGCACTAAAGGAGAAACTATTAGACAGGAATACCACAGACAAGCTTCTAAACCATTATCTATGTGTTAATATGTCCCTCAGAGCCACTTTGTGCTGAAAATGAATGGTTTCATGTGCCTTCAGCTGAGCGAGAACAGCGAAGCAAAGCTGTTCTGTTCTGGCTCCAGCTGATGGCAAGTGAAACTACTTGTTTTCAGCAATGAGTGGCGATGGGGGACTTATTAATATATTATTGATCGAGAGTGATCAATAATATATTTAAAATAAAAATATAAACTTTCCAGAATGTGCCCATTTCCAGGGCATCTGTGCATGAGATGCTCTTCACAGAATAAGACTGCCTCATGCACAGGGGAAAGGAGTGCTCCGACTGGCCGGGAACGCTCCCTCGAGCTAGAATACTCAAAATGGCTGAGCTAGTACTCACTAAAAATTATTTTAAGTTTGAAAATACCTTCTATTGGCAAAAACAAGGCACAACAATGGGGTCTTCAATAGCAACAAGCTATACCAATATATTAATAGATCAGTTCAAATGGAAATTTGTTTACAATGAGCCTAACATTTGACATAACAAAAAAGCATGTTGCATAAGATGTATTAATGATTGCCTATGCATTTGAAATAGCACAGAACAAGAACTAAAGGGATTTTATGTTTATCTTACTACAAGCACAGAATACTTCAAATTTGTGATGGATTACAATAATGAATCTATTAATTTCTTAGATTTAAATATATATACTCGGGCAGGATGGCTACCTCTCATCAGCCGGATACAGTATTGTACACTCGGGCAGGATGGCTACCTCTCATCAGCGAGATACAGTATCAAACCTGCCTCTTAGCCAAAAAAGTCCTCCTCGGAGTCATGCCCCCGGGCATTGAAAAGCTACTTATTTACCACCACAGCACCCAGAGAACTAGAAGTTCACAACAACTAACCTTCCTTGTCCCCAGATGCCGGACTACCATGGGTCAGAGGACCTTTGCCCACAGAGCACCATAGTGGTACAATACTCTCAACAAAGAAACTCTTACTGCTGCTGCTCTTGGCCCTTTTAAGAGACAACTCTGACTTCATCTCATTTCAACTAGTCGTTGTGACTGCCTCGCCTAATCGGGGGTCCACCGTTCACTGCCCTCCACTTCAGTCTTGACAGCTATCGCTCCCCGTCTTGCCCCCTTCTAAATGCTAACCCCCTTGCCCCCTCTCCCTTTCCTCCCCCAGGGCATTTCCTGACTTCTATCCCTCCTCTCCCTCCCCTTTAGAGCTCTTACCCTCACCCTCTTCCCTCCGACAATGGCCTTCCTGCCTGCATACCCCCTTCCCTCTCACCTGCAGTGCTTATTTTCAAGATTGCCCTTGGCTGGTTATGTCATGCTACCTAACATTTGGCACATTTTGAATTACTGGAATTTCCTAAGCCTCAGTCTCTTACTTCTTGTTACTGTGTAACTATGTATTATTATGTTGACCTTTGTATGTATGTATACCCCCCCATTCCTTCGACGTGGAACCTTTGTAAATGAGCAGTTCTGCTCAAAGGTATTTGTAATCCTAGATTTCAATAAAATAAAATAAAAAATAAAATATAAGAATGGCGCCACCTTGGAAATTAAACAATATCGCAAACCGACAGACAGGAATGTGCTGTTACACACCACAAGCTTTGGCAGATCTAATATAACTAAAAACATCACATGTGGCCAAATGATAAGAATAAAATGAAATTATACAACCCAAGACAACTACATACAGGCAGTTGATGAGGCTGGAGGGATGCTTTCTGGACAGAGGTTATAAAGGGGATACTTTGGAAATGGCTCAGAGCAGAAATGATACTCTTCCACGTGACACATTGCTAAAAGTAACAATCAAGAGTAACTAAGCAAAAGATAGGATTATAATATCCATTGAATATTCAGAATCATTTGGAATTATAAAATCTTTCATCAAGCAAACGCTAGAACATTTTGCAGTCTAATCCAACATGAGAGAAGGTGTTTAAAGAAAAAATGTTAGTAACCAATTGTGCCATGCAGTTTACCAGATCCTGGAAAAGAAATCTGAGATCTTCCAAGGAAGGACACAGATCATAGGGAATTACCCATGTGGACGGTGCCAAAACTACAATAGCACATGGAAAACTAAAACTGTATACAAGCCATATAGAAATGAATGCATTGAGATCCAACAATTCATTACATGTCAGATGGAACAAGTGATTCATCTGTTAAAATGCCCTTGTGATTTATTCTATATTGGTCAGACGGCTAGATGTTTGAACTCAGATTAAAAGAACACAAAAGTGATATGAGAGGCAATATTACGTCAGTTGCAGGACAACCTTTTTCAGACAGTAGACACAATGTGTCAGCACTATGATTTGTGCGACTGGAAAAGGTAGAAAATCCAAGTCAGGGAGGAGACCTGGAAAAGAAATTACTAAGGAGGGAAGCCTATTGGATAGATCAGTTTGAAACACTAGACACCAGATATGTTTTAAATGAGGAAATTGTGTGGACAGAATTAGGTGAATAAAACCAGCAACTACAGAAATTGTGTGGACAGAATTAGGTGAATAAAACCAACAACTAATCAAAATAGAGAAGCCGTAGGACCTAAAAAAATATAAGACAGTCCAATTGGGTATGTTTAATCCCAAAACATCCAGCTTTCCAGTAACAAATCCCCCACCCATGCCTTCTCTGAATTAGAGATGGGCTGAAGAAAAATTTTGCAGGCAATTTCACCACACAAAATATTTCACGAAATTTGAGCATTCCACAAAATGCGCAGTTCCATGGGAAATTCTGCCTGCCCCAATCTCCAATTGATCCCCTTTTCCTATTATTTATTTTTTAAATATTCCCTGGTGGTCTAGTGAACCCCCCTCCCTCCCCATCCCTGATAGATACCCTTCCCCAGTATGTTTTTTGTACATGTTACCTGGTGGTCTAGTGGCCTTCCACCCCAGCAGCTAGTGTCCCACCTTGCTGCCTCCCCCATCCCAAAACAGAGTGGGCCACTGGTACAGCCCTCCACTCCCCTCCACAGCCAGCAGCCCACTAGATATGAAGGGAGGACAGCGGAGGGCTGAGTCGGTGGCCCTCTGTTTTGAGAATGGGATGTGGTTGGTGGAGTGGGGTGGGATACTACTTGCTGTGTTGGGGCAGGGTGGGCCACTAGACCACCAGGGAACAATATTAGAAAACAAACAAATTGGCGGATGGGTCATGGAGTCGGGGAAGGGAAGCTAGCCACTAGGGTTAATTTAATTTTTTTTTTATATGAATGAATGAGCATGTGAACAGCATAGCACATGCTCATTCATTCAAATCTAGTGGGCTGCCAGCCATGGAGGAGAGTGGAGGGCTGAGCCGGTGGCCTGCTCTCTTTCAGGATCGGGAATCAGGATGGGTGGAGGGGAGCAGGGTGGGACAGTACTTGCTGGGTTGGGGTGCAGGGTGGACCACTAGACCACCAGGAAATAATATATATAAAAAAATCACCGACTGGACGGGTGATGGGTGGGGGGAACGGCTGCTAGCCACCAGGGATAATGTTTTATTAATTTTTTATATGAATGAATGAGTGCATGCACAGCACAGCACACTCTCATTCATTCATATCAAGTGGGCTGCTGGCCATGGAGGAGAGTGGATGTCTGTGCTGGTGCCCATTGTTTCGGGATGGGGGAACGGCATGGGGACACTACTTGCTGGGTTGGGGGGTGGGGTGGGCCACTAGACCACCAGGACCCGGCAGTTTTTTTTTTTTCGATTGTTTAACCAGGAGTAGCACACTACGCTGAAAGCTTGTTTACAGGTGCTACCTGGGAGCACAGGGAAGTTAAGTGACTTGATCAGGGTCAAACAGTATGCAAGTGGGTGATGTGAGATTCAAACCAGGGTATCCAGATTTACAGCTCAGAGCCTTAAACCACTGCATTATATTGCTGGTGAACCGCCACCATTATTGATGGAATTTCACATTTTGAGTGTGCAAAATTCAGCTGTTTTTGCATGGAATTTCACATTTCACTACTGTGAAAATTTTCTCGAATTGCGCTAATTATGCAAATTTTTTGTGGAATGAAATTTGTCAACTTTTCACATCTCTACTGTGAATGTGGAGATTAGATAATATGAGGTTAATTTCACTAATTGTTCACTCTAACTGGAGGGACTAAGATAGTGAGCACAAGGAAAACAAAATGGTTTATTTGTTACAGACTTGACCACTTCCAGTGCCTGACAATTAATGGTAGGCAGGAGGTGGCCACCTTACAGATACACCTATGGGTGTTATCTGGGTGGGTCAGGACAAAGGGCTTCACCTATTGGTCATGCACACCTGTCCTGATTCAGCCTCCCTAGCCTTTTATCTAAGCTATGAATCATAAACATATAGAAACAGCACAATGATGAAACTTGGAAAGTGGGACTTCCTGATACAATCTTTGCAAGACCCACTAATGAAAAAGCCCAGAAGGGGGGGGAGAAAGTTACATTCATGAACACTAGTTGGCAGTAGGAAATATAAAATATAAGAAGCACCCCAAAATCAGCTAAGTCCAACAAAATCCAAACTGAGCACGTGCAGAGAATGAGACACTCCCAGGTGAGTTCCCATGGAAACAATAGTATATTTAAACAAGAACAGAGTGGATTCACGTCAATTCAACGAAACCAAACACAGCGAGAAAGGAAGCCCTGTACACAACACCACGCAGACAATTGACTGCAGTGCCACAATCCACTGAAAACAAACATGCTGCAACACAAAATCCTTGCAGAATGCAGATGGACAGAATATGTGAGGGGTGCAGCCAGGGCAGGGCAAAACTCAGTAATTTGGCACAACAACCCTGAGTGGGACATAATTTGGGTGAGGAATGTCAGCAGGGGATAAAACAGCAACAAAAAATATATCTAAGACATTCACACAAAACAACAAAACCAAATTGAGACACGAACCCCAGTTATCGGCACCACAGACCGTGACCTTACAACTACTACATGGTGGCAGCTCAGCAGAACTCGGCAAATTCAGCACCTTAGAGTACTACTACTGGAAAGCACTGGAGGGTGCTACAACAGTAAATGGCTCTGCACTATTGATAACTAGCATGTCTCTTAAACACTTTTATTGTGGGGTACTGTGCCCCCCATACCTTCCATCAGGGGGGCTTTATCCCCCAACCCCTCATAAATGAATATAATCAACTCCGAAGTCACACATACCTCTGAGTAAAGGAGAATGTTGTAAACCTTGTGTGGTTGTAGCCCCCATCATCCATGGTATGCTCATTTGCTCTCCTTCTGTTTAGACTAAAATCCCTTTAACACTATTCACCATGCTGTAAGTGCTGCGCAGTAATAGCACTCACTCAGTGGACCTGATACCCAACAGAGACAGCATTCAGCATCCACACCTGAGAGACTACAGACACTGAACAAGTCGTAAACCTATATTTAAACACATCTCAAGTACACTGCTGAAAGAAATGTTAAACTTTGAATAACAAAAATGCAGTAAGAGAGAGTGGAAGCTGTACTTAAAGATTAAGGAAAAACAGGTAAAAAAACAGAGAAAACAAAAAGTTTAGAAATGTAACCAATATAACAAACAGTTGGTGAAAGGGGTGTCGCACTTATAAAACAAACAGCACAGCAGACCAAAGAGTGAAGAAAATAAAACACAGCAACTAAAGAATGAAGTGTCATTTAGCAAAAGAAACAAGATAAACCACAGCCATGTAAAAAAAAGACAGGTTAGTAAACAGAGCTTAAATCTATGATAAGTGATGTAAAAAAGAATGTGAGAGAGAAACTTTTACCTGATGAAATGCTGATGATCTAACAACAGCATTTTTAACATTAATAAGTGTGGTCCGTAAAAGAAGCCAGAGACTTCATATAGTAAGTACCGCCAGCCACATACAGACATAGTGCTCCAGTATATAAAAGAATAGTAATTAAAAAATTGTGTTTTCTTTATAACATTAGAATAACTTGATGAAACATCTTAACAACTACATACGATCAGGCAATTTAAAGAGACAGTGTCTCAGTTACAAGTGTGGTAACAGTTTCAAAAAATTTACTTGGAATTTAATGTTATAAAGATGTGAAGTTGGAATTTTAAAAAAGAATATTTCTTTTTCTTTTTGTTTGAAGATAGAAGATTGTAATATTAAATAGAAAGATACAACATTGGGGATTATTGAATCTACCAGAAAGATGGGCATGTCCTATATGAAAAGTATGCAAGTTAAAATATAATAGAAAGGAATTTTAGATGAATACAAGGTATCTTTAAGCAAGGTATCATGGTCAGGATGTATAACCTATTTTAGCATATTAAATGAATTATAGAAACATAGATTTTGAAGGCAGATAAGGACCGCTTGGCCCACCCAGTCTGCCCATTTCCCTACCT